>CM068967.1:9938387-9996588 GCA_035128595.1 Eptatretus atami | reverse complement strand
CCACGTTGAAAGTCACTGAGCTCTTCAGTATGGCCCATTCTACTGCCGATGTTTGTCTACGGAGATTGCATGGCTCTGTGCTTCATTTTATACACCTGTCAGCAACGGGTGTGGCTGAAGTAGTCGAATCCACTAATTAGAAGGGGTGTCCACATACTTTTGGCCATGTAGTGTATATGCTCTCCAAAGTGCCCTTCTCGTTAACCTCCGCCATCGAAGATCGGAGGTTACTGTTTTCACCCCTTTCTGTTTGTTTGTTTGTTTGTTTGTTGTGAACAGTATTACGGAAAAACTCCTCGACGGATTTCGACGAAACTTGGTGGGGGGGTTAGGTATGGTCCAAGGATCATGCCATTCGATATTTGGACTTGGTCCCTCCACCAAAAAAAAAATTGTTAGAGAAAAAATTTTTTTTTTTTTGCATTTCTACATGTTTTAAGTGATTTCCAACCCCCCCCCCCAAAAAAAAAATTGTTACCCCCCCCCCCCCAAAAATTGTTAGAGAAAAAAAATTTTTTTTGGCATTTCTACATGTTTTAAGTGATTTCCAACCCCCCCCCCCAAAAAAATTTAGTAGAAAAAAAGTTTTTTTTTTGCATTTCTACATGTTTTAAGTGATTTCCAACCCCCCCCCCCCAAAAAAATTGTTCGAGAAAAAAAAAAATTTTTGCAACTTTTTTTTCAACAAAATTTCGATATCTTTTTTTTTGCATTTCTTCATGTTTTAAGTGATTTTCAACCCCCCCCCCCCCCCAAAAAAAAATGTTGGAGAAAAGAACTATAACTCTGTCAGCACTGTTGACATCTATATTTAATGAATAAGATATAAGGTTCACTGATGTGACCCCAGCAGTATTGGCGGCGGAGGTTTTGCACTCTCCCGAGTGCTCCCCCTCTAGTTTTCTCTGTTTCACCTACTGCTCTCAAAACATGGACAAATGTTCTAACTTTCTTTCACTGTCTAAATTCCTGTCATGAGGCCAAGATCTCTCACCCTCAAGCTGAAGTCCAACACTACAGGGAGTGGTTGAAATTTTCCCCCGCAAATGGTGGGGAGTAGGGGGGGGTGGAGGGTGGTTTGAAGCTCTTAAGTTTTCCATTGTTCATGATTTGAAGCAAATTATCAACCACATGCCTGGTGTTGGCTTAATGGTTAGGGTGGTGGGCTTAGGATCCTGAGTTCAAATCCCCCTCGGCTGTTGAATTAATACCAGGTGGGGTTGACTCTGCCTGTCATCCTTCCAGGTCGACCCAAAATGAGTGCCAGCATGCTGGTATCTTTGTGTCGGAGTGCAACCTGTCCAGGATTGTGTCCAATAGCGAAGGAGACTGCTTAGGCAGCACCAACGCTCTGCATCGAGTATGTTCCCAATGGATGGATGGATGGATGGATCAACCACCCACCCTACCAGTATTCCACTCATCCTGACCTGGACTTCTGGACTTCTTACCCTCACAGAAGGAGAGGGTATTGCATTTGGGTCCATTTGTTTGTTTGTTACTTGCAAAATCGAAGATTTGTTTCAAGTATATTGGTCAGTCGATTTTGTTATTCTGTCTATTTGTCTGTCTGTCTGTCTGTTTATCGCCTGCAGGTCACAAATTAAAACCAATTGTCATGAAACTTTACCAAGTTGTGGAGGTAGTCAAAACTGAGAAGCCTATTGAATTTGAGGTCAAAGGTCATCTTAAGGTTGAATTTCTAAAATTGTCATTTTTCTTCCGATTGACTTGAAGTTTGAACACGATTCGCATATTACATCACTAGATTGGGAAAGCAACTATTTTTGATGTCAAAAGGTCAAAGGTCAACTCAAGGACAAACTTCTAACATCATCAATTTCAATCTGAAAAATAATCAATTTTCATCCGATTGACCTGAGCTTTGATTGTCAATTTTAATCCAAACCAGACGACCCGTGAACCCGTTCGGTTCCCGTTGTGACCGGTTGATGAAAAAAATCATTTCAAGAAATAAAAAGATAGCTCCAGCAAACTATACAGCTGAGGTTGTTTGCATTGATCAAATAATCCCGAAGAGTACTTGACTGAATCGGGAATTGATTTTTAATAATTTTTTTTTTCGCCCGATTTGAACGAAACTTGATATTGCGCGTCAATGTGAAAAAACAACGGAGAAAAGAAAGTCGAAGAAAATTATTGTGCGTAATCTTCTAAACACAATTTTATTTATTAATGAACACGGAAGTATTAGATCAAAATGGCGATGTTTATTTTATGCTTAAAAATAAATCGTTCTTTGTCTATACTAAATGTTTGAGATTTTTAAATAAATCATTTCAAGAAACAAAAAAGATAGCTCCAGCGAACTATACCGCTGAGGTTGTTTGCATTGATCAAATTCTCCTGAAGAGTACTTGACTGAATCGGGAATTGATTTTTTAATCATTTTTTCGTTGCCCGATTTTAAACAAAACTTGATACTGCACACCGCAGGAGAATGGTGATTAGGGTGGCACTAAAATTTTTGCGCTATCGTGTACAGTTTTGGCTTTATTTCAGGAACATACATACATACATACAAGATGAGAGTTTTAGTAATATTGTTGCGGAAATGGGCCCTTAGTGGGTTATTAAATATAGGATTAGCCCAGATCCCCCCTTAAATGCATGTTTAGCCAGGTTGTTTGGTAATCGGACGTTACATGTGTGTCGGGAGGTGTAGCAGGCTGTCCATTGTTCATACAGTGGTGGTGTACCGAGAGGCGCTTCTTCTTCCTTCCCCCCCTCCTAACTAGCCCCCACCCGGCGCTCTGACAGTTAGTCAAGATGTGCCGGCAACCCATTGGCGGAGGGCTGCTGCAATCTCGAGCGATGGACCAATCACGGATCCCCGGAGGCGGTCCAGAAGAGTGAGCCCCAAGAAGGCAAGGGAGAAACTGCTAGTGTCGAGTCTGCCATCTGCTGGATGAGGAACTGCCCAGTGTCGGTCGGCGATCTTCTTTGTGGAGAGTGGTTTGGCCGGCTGTTCCTCCCCGGCCATGGACCCAGCATGCAGAGTCCAACACCCAGATTTGGCCTAGTCTGGTGTACGGGCAAGGCCTGGATTCGCATACTGGACCTTGTGAGAAACCAGCTGGAACCAACCATAGATCTGACTATCTTGTGCCGTCGACCTTACGGGGGCTGGACGCGCTGCGACATGCGCGAGTGGTGCCGGGAAAAGGAGTACGAGCGCCATCTTGCCACGCTACATGATCGAGCTTGGGCGCTCAAATCCGTTGACATCGGTTTCTCACGAGCCGCACTCATGCCTTCGACACTTTTCCTCTAATCTATGAGGCACTACCAAGTACTCTGTGTCTTGTCTGCATGTTGTCTGTGTCTTGTCTGCATGTGGCCAGGCCTAAGGTTTATTTCGCTCAGGCCCCCTTCGAAACCCGTATCCGTAGCTCCCTAGTTAAGAGCGGGTTATAGATTAATTATAACGTTCGTGAATGCTTTGCTTGTGTCGTGTTCCCCAATGTGTTCCCAATAAATCTTGCTGAGTTATACGAAAGTTGCCGCCTTGAGTTTATTCGTGCCGTGCTGAGGAACAATCCGCTCGATTTGTATTTAAAACCAAACGGGCTACGGACTGGCAGACTTCGCTCGGTCTCTGACAAACCCAGTCTGTAGCCGGGGTCTATTTCCCCAACTGGTAAGGCCCAGGTGTACTTTGGTATCGCGATCCGAGGCACGTGACCCGAGACCTGTGCCGAACTAGCCGGCGTTATAAACCCCTGAGACGGCGGTGCCTGTTAAGTGACGCCGAATCTTCAACATTTGGCTGTCAAGAGTAGGGTGTGAATCCCGCCACCATCGAATCTATAACAATATATAGATAGATAGATGAAATGGACAATTTAATGTATCAATGGCAACATTTGGAGCCGGGTGGTGTATTTTGCAAGTATCATGCTCTGCACGACGTCTTTTTCTTGTTTGTTTGTTAGTTTGTTGTCCGCACAGAACTTTTGTGTTTTTCTCTGCAACTGCTTGTTAGATTGAGAGAAAATTTTCACCATTGGTGCGACTACTCGTGTGGAATGTTTTAATGATAATTATGATGTCGTAGGTCACGTGGTGTGGCAGCCATATTGGAAAAACAGAAAATTTTGGAACTCTATCGCTGAAACCACACCAAGGAAAAAATTGAAACTTGGCACATAGAAAGTACTCCTCACGAGGAATGAGTGTGATTTTTAATGATGTCGCAGGTGCCTTCGTTATGATGTCATAATTGTATATGTAGAGCACTCCATCTGATCAGTATGAAAATTCATGATGGTCATCTAAGAATAAAATGGTCCACAAAATTTTTTGATGACGTCATCGGTCACGTGATTCGTCAGCCATATTGTTTTTTTTTTTAATCCTTCAAAAATCTTCTCTGAAATGGCTAAACAGATTGAAACGAAACTTTACACATTTCACTGTCTATCCATTAGGAACAAAAGGTTCACACATATGATGTCATAGATCACATGGTTTGGCAGCCACATTTGACTTACCCTAAAACATATTTTAAAAATCTTCTTCTCCAGAACAGCAGGACAGATAAAGGGGAAACTGCACAAAAATATTCCCCAAAGCATGCGTGTACAAGGTTGTTAAGGAATAATTGATGTCACATGGTTTGGCAGCCATATTGGATTTAAGAAAATATTAAATAATGTTTTCTCGGGAACCGCTTAGTCAATCGATATGAAATTTCAGAATTATGATCTAGTAGTCATGGGGGATACATGTTTTTAAATTTCAGTTTGATTGGCCACATGGTCTGGAAGCCAGAATTGTATTTTTTTTATGTGGGTTTTTTTTGTTTTTTTGAATAAGGCTCACTGGGCTGTGCCTGGATGGGTTTGGGGGTAGAGGAGTAGCAGCCAAAATGTAAATCCTATCCAGGTTCCTCCTGATGACTTAATCTTTTATTTTTGCTTGTTTGAGTTCCTTCTGATTACTCCAATGCAGGAGTTGTACCTATTTGGTCTTCCATTTGATTTAAATTGAATTTATTTCAATCCCATTCTGAATTCAATTGAATAATAATTTTTAAAATCATGGGTCAGGGTCAGGTGTTCAATCTAAGCGGGATTGCATCAAAGTGGGACGTGTTGGTACCCGCTCATCACTGCCAACATTTATAAAGTGGCAGTTCTCATTATGTCTAATTAATTATGTAACAAACCAGTACACAAACGCCCCACAAAATACACCTCACAAAACTACACAAACACCATATAAAACAAGTCCTGTCGAGGATCTGCAATCTCTAATTGCCCTTTTTCTTGTTTTTCACCTGCATTCCTTTGTGTTATAGCTACACAATTTCACCCCTGATTGATTCCTCTGACCACACTTTTATAAATGTCTCTTTACTTCCCACTTCGCCTCCTCCAACTGCTGTCTCTAAATGCCAGTATTGGCACTTTAAATCGTGATGACTGGTCTGGATTAAGGAAGTAATTTTTTGACTTTCCTTGGGAAGATTCTGTCTCTGCAGAGCGTAATATCTGAAGTTATTGTTGCAGGAATGGAGGTGGATATCCCCTTCTATTTTAAGACCATCTCTTCTTCCAATTATTGGTTCAACCATTCGTGCAACGGATGTGGCATATCGGACCTGAAAAAAACTCTTCTTCTTCCGACTCGCATTCAGCTTTTATATCCACCTGAAATCATCACAAATGTGTTATTCATCAGGGGAAGCATTCCTTTATCCAAAGAAAGTGTGACAACCTCTCCTTTTCTTTCACTTAAAGTCTTTCTGGTCTTTAGCCAAAAGTATCTCCAACAATTTCTGTCACACGACCTTTCCTTCACTTTTCGATTCCGATGATACTATAGCTGTCTTTCCTATTGACAAAGCAACTCTTTTCAGTTGTTTTCTCCTCTAATTCCACATTGGATTACAAACATTCCAACACCCCTTGATGCACCCTTTACCAATCCTTTGCCTCCCCCAATAATCTTTCATCACAAAGTTTAAAAAGTACTCCTCTCTCTGGACACAAGCAAGTCGTATGTACGAGATGACATTCCTCCTCGTATCCTAAAGGAGTGTGCTTCAGAACTTGCATGCATACTTGCTCATTTATTTCACTTCTGTTTTAAAAAAAACAAAAGTTTTCCTCTTTCCTGGAAACATGCCTTGGTACAGCCTATTTTAAAGAAGGTGGTCGTGCAAACCCTTCCAACTACCATCCTATTCCTTTGAATTCTACTATTTCCAAAGTCTTTGAATGTCTTCTCAATTCTCATTCATTAATCATCTTGAATGTCTCAGTGTTCTCCCTGACGATCAGTTTGGCTTTTGCAAGGCAAGACCTACCAGTGATATCCTTTCCCATATTACGAATGTCTGGTCTTCTTTGAGAGACTTTTGGAAATCCTTTGTTTTAGCTTTTGCTATCTCAAAAGCTTTTAAGAGAGTGCGACATCGGGGTCTAATCTCCAAGCTCCCTGGTTTTGGCTTTCCTCCTTCACTCTGCTCTCTCATATTGAGCTTTCTCTCCAGCCGTTCTATCTCCGTCATGGTTGATGGTTCAATCTCTCCCTCCTTCCCTGACAACAGCGGTGTCTCTCAGTGTCCCATCCTGTCTCCTACACTCTTCCTTATTATTATTCTTTTATTTTTATCAATGATCTTCTTTCTTCGACAAATTAACCAAATTAATTTGTATACTGATGACTCAACATTACATTCCTCTACATACATTTTTCACATCTTCTCCATCTTCTCTTGCTCGATCTATATCTCATTTTATCACAACTACTTCTACAAATTCGGATTTGGACAGGATTCCTCAGTGGGGCAAATGTAATCAAGTTATGCTTAATGCTTCTAAAACTTTTGTGTTTCTGATTTGTCTTTCTAAAACTGCTCTTAATTTTCCCATCTTCTTTGAAGACTCTACAATTTCACCACTCAATACAGCAAACGTACTTTATATTACTCCAACAAAAAATCCAACTTGGAAACCTCACATCTACTATAAATGGATGAGTTGTGTGTGTATGTGTGAGGCATACTTTTGTATCGATTAATTACCTCCGTCTATTCATTAATTACACACTATTGGAATGTACCTTTTGATCCTTTAGACCCCTAAAGACCCAGAGGACTCTGTAGACCATTCAAGACTACTATAAATGGATGAGTTGTGTGTGTGTGTGTTGTTTTTTGTGGAGTTCTACTAGAGCGTTCTGATGTGGAATGAGATACACCAGAATGATTGTCATGACCTCCTGAGTTGATTAGGTTAATTAACTACAAAGGCTCTGTTAGAATTACCATGTTTTAAACGCACACCATGTTAAGGTATATAAAGCAGCTTAATACATCCTTCTACGACGGCATGGCATTCAAATTACAAAATAAATAACAAACAATGATAACATTGTAACAAAGCATATATTGATTAATACTAATAATATTTACAACAATAATAAGAATAGTAGTATCAAATGGCAATAATAATAATGAACATATAATCCCTGTGCTGGCCCCAAGCACATCTGGCCTTAGTGAAAGGCAAGCTAATGCTGAAGCTGTACAGCAAGCAGGTATGCAACAAGGCTGTGAAGACCAATAATAATTTGGTCCATCGGACCAACGGGTCCATTCGTTGTACAAATAGCTAAGTCTTCTTCGAGAAAACTGGGAATCCTGTTCAGATGTCGAAGATTCTTCTTGTCTGAACAGTTGCTCCGATTGTATAAAGTATTGATTCGTCCTTGTATAGAGTAATGCTCTCACATCTGAGGAGGTTATAGCTCTCCATATTTACTTTACAGAGTCAAGTCTAAAGCAATCCGACTTATCAACTCTCCCAATCTGACCTCAAAACTCAACTTGCTTGAAATATGCTGCAATGTTGACTGACTTTCCTTTTTATGGCTCACCTGGAACGTAGTAGTTCCGGTGAGCTTATGGGATGGTGTATCGTCCGTCTGTCCATCCGTCCACAAACACTTGCAACTTCTTCTCTGAACTACACACACGATTCCGATGAAACGACCACAACGTTTCATCACCTGGTATGTACCAAATTTGTTCACGTCATTAAAATAATAAATAAATAATCATTAAAAAATCGGGCCCTGAAGGGCTCTATGGGGAGGGGGGGGGGGAGTGTTGCACCCAAAAAAATAGGTATCTACTTTCTTCTCAAAAAATACACAATTCCGATGAAACTTGACCACAACCTTCATCACCCATGATGTACCAAAAGTTTGTTCATGTAATTAAAATAAATAAATAAATTTAAAATAAAAAAATCGGGGCATAAGGGGGTCGGGAGGGGGGGAGGAGAGTTGCACCAAAAAATAGGGGGGGAGGAGGAGGAGGGTTGCACCCAAAAATAGGGGGGAGGAGGATGGTTGCACCCAAAAATATGGGGGGGGGGGAGGAGGGTTGCACCCAAAATAGGGTGGGGGAGAAGGAGGGTTGCACCCAAAAATGGGTGGGGGGAGAAGGAGGGTTGCACCCAAAAATAGGGTGGGGGAGAAGGAGGGTTGCCTCAAAATAGGTATCTGCTTTCTTCTCAAAAAATACACACACAATTTCGATGAAACTTGACCACAACCTTCATCACCCATGAGGCACCAAAGTTTGTTCACAGCAATAAAATAATCGGGATCTAAGAAAGTATGTGGGGGGAGGGGGGTTGCCCCCCAAAATAGGTATTTCCTATAACATTGGTTCATTGACACATTTTTCTGATTCTGTCCCATGTTGACTTCCTCCTCAGTATCATTATTCTACCAGGTGAGTGCACACAGGTATTGCCCCTATTTTCTATCGATGTTACTTTGGTTTCTGCCCCTGAGAACTGACTGCTTGCATACCTCCACCATTAGCTAGACCATGAAATACTTGGCAAGCCACGACGTCACATGATTATTATGATTATTATGTCACCATTGGCAACTCAAGGGTGGACCGTTCGTTATATTTGTTTCCTTCCCTTCACCACTACTGTAAGCTCTGTAATTCTTCCCCTTCTCGTCTTTTTCCTTACAGTTATGACCTGCCCTTTTCAAAAGGCAGGATTTCCATTTCCTCAAAAACTCTTGGATTATCTTTCCTTTTCTTCATTTCTCAATCTCTAGTTCTTTTTTGTTTCATTTCAGGCCTGGCCTCAAAATAGTCCATGACTGGAGCATTAAACTTAAAAAAGAAATAAACGTTAAAAAATAATCGATATCTATATCGATCTCTCTCTCTAGATGACTCATCTTCAAAACCCCAAGGTTTGGATGGATGCTGCTACTCAAATCTTCTACTCTGTGGGGCTTGGATTTGGTGCAGTGATGGCGTTTTCCAGCTACAACAATATACAGTGAGCACTGTGGATCATAGCAAATAGGGTGGTGGGTAACGGTCCCATGGTGTGTTTCATTTTATGTCGAGGCAGGTCCACCGACACAATTTGACACGAGCTTTCACCCTTGTTGGTGAAGGCTAGTGTCGATCTGTGTCGTCAGACAGGTGGAATAATTGATGAAATAAACATGACAGTGATTGAGGTATGCTACCAACTGTGGGAAGCAAGGTGAAGCTGACGTATCGGGAGTTAACGCTTCATCAGAGCAAAAGAGGGCCTCGGGAGTTAACGCCGAAACGTCAGCTTCTCCTTACTTCCTATGGTGGTTAACATAGCTGGATCAACATTCTTTTGATTTCGTCCATCGTTATACCTCTCTGCCGATGCAGATCGACACCAGCCTTTTCCAGCAAGCCTAGTTCTTCATTCTACATATAACAATCAGCAGTATGCCTGGTGTTGGCTTAACGGTTAGGGTGGTGGGCTTGGGATCCTAGGATCTTGAGTTCAGGATCTTGAGTTGAAATCCCACTCAGCTGTTGAATTGATACCAGGTGGGGTTGACTCTGCCTGTCATCCTTCTGAGGTTGGCAAAATGAGTGCCAGCTTGCTGGTATCCTGTGTCAGAGTGGCGACCCGTCCAGGATTGTTCCCAATAGTCAAGGAGACTGCTTAGGCAGCACCGACGCTCTGCGCAGAGTATGGTCCCAATGGGTGGATGGTCCAAACACCCACCTGTATGTTCAATAATAACTGGACAGCCCTTTCTTAATGTTCATTGATAAAATGGAAAATTTATTGTAAAATACAATTTCTAACCTTCAAATGTGTTGTTGTTTGCAGCAATAACTGTGAAGGTGATGCCGTGTTCCTGTCCTTAGTCAACTCTTTGACTTCCATCTTCATCGCTATCCCCATCTTTTCTATCCTTGGTTTCAAAGCCACCCTACTTTTTAACGAATGCTTGGACAAGTGAGTATCCTAACCCCAACTGCGTCAACACGAGCATGAGACTAAAAAAACAAACAATTGATTGTTACGAGGGAACTGATATTATTCGCTCCTCGTATGCTTTTGCTGAAACACAAATGAAGTGGACAAACAACATGGACTTTAGTACATGGACAAACAAAGGGTTATATGATTATTATAATAAAATAAAGGACAAATAGAGCATCGGAGCTCTCAGGAGGACCACGAATGCGCAAAGATGGAGACCACAAATATTAAGACGAACCAGGATAGGATTCGGATTTTGGCTTTTACTCCTCTCCCCTTAAACCCATCCAAGTTACAGCACATGAGCCTTGCAAAATAATATTGCCTTCTTACCTGCTACCTGACTGGTTATTTTAGCCTTTTTACCTGAAATGGTTCTTCAAGCCTTTTTACCTGACATGGTTCTTAAAGCCTTCTTTCCTGACATGGTTCTTAAAGCCTTCTTACCTGACATGGTTCTTTAAAGCCTTCTTACCTGACATGGTTCTTAAAGCCTTCTTACCTGACATGGTTCTTAAAGCCTTCTTACCTGACATGGTTCTTAAAGCCTTCTTACCTGACATGGTTCTAAAGCCTTCTTCCTGACATGGTCTTAAAGCCTTCGTACCTGACATGGTTCTCATGGTCTTCTTACCTGACATGGTGTCTTAAAGCCTTCTTACCTGACATGGTTCTTAAAGCTTCTTTCCTGACATGGTTCTTAATCCTTCTGACCTGACATGGTTCTTAAAGCCTTCTTACCTGACATGGTTCTTAAAGCCTTCTTACCTGACATGTTCTTAAACCTTCTTACCTGACATGGTTTTAAAGCCTTCTTTCCTGACATGGTTCTAAAGCCTTTGTACCTGACATGGTTCTCACGGCTTCTTACCTGACATGGTTCTTAAAGCCTTCTTACCTGACATGGTTCTAAAAGCCTTCTTACCTGACATGGTTCTAAAGCCTTCTTACTGCATGATCCTTTAAAGCCTTCTTACCTGACATGGTTCTTAAAGCTTCTTACCTGACATGGTTTAAAGCCTTCTTACCTGACATGGTTCTTAAAGCCTTCTTCCTGACATGGTTCTTAAGCCTCTTCACATGGTCTTAAAGCCTTCTTACCTGACATGTTGTAAAGCCTTCTTCCTGACATGGTTTTAAAGCCTCTTACCTGACATGGTTTAAAGCCTTCTACCTGA
Organism: Eptatretus atami; assembly: GCA_035128595.1. Lineage (NCBI taxonomy): Eukaryota > Metazoa > Chordata > Myxini > Myxiniformes > Myxinidae > Eptatretus > Eptatretus atami. The sequence goes on along the minus strand of CM068967.1, from coordinate 9,985,079 downwards.
CATGGTTCTAAGCCTTCTTACCTGACATGTTCTAAAGCCTTCTTACCTGACATGGTCTTAAAGCCTTCTTACCTGACATGGTTCTTAAAGCCTTCTTACCTGACATGGTTCTTAAAGCCTTTCTTTCCTGACATGGTTGTTAAAGCCTTCGTACCTGACATGGTTCTCAAAGCCTTCTTACCACATGGTTCTCAAGCTTCTTACCTGACATGGTTTGTAAGCTTTACTGAAGTTCTTAGCTTCTTACCTGACATGGTTCTTAAAGCCTTCTTACCTGACATGTTTTTAAAGCCTTCTTACCTGACATGGTTCTTAAAGCCTTCTTACCTGACATGGTTTAAAGCCTTCTTACCTGACATGGTTCTTAAAGCCTTCTTACCTGACATGGTTCTTAAATGCCATTCTTACCTGACATGTTTCTTAAAGCCTTCTTACCTGACATGGTTCTTAAAGCCTTCTTACCTGACATGGTTCTTAAAGCCTTTTTACCTGACATGGTTCTTAAGCCTTCTTACCTGACATGGTTCTTAAAGCCTTCTTACTGACATGGTTAAAGCCTTCTTACCTACATGGTTGCTTAAAGCCTTCTTACCTGACATAGTTCTTAAGCCTTCTTACCTGACATGGTTCTTAAAAGCCTTCTTACCTGACATGGTTTCTAAAGCCTTCTTACCTGACATGGTCTCTTAAAGCCTTCCTTTCCTGAACATGGTTGTAAAACGTTCGTACCTGACATGTTCTCAAAGCCTTCTTACCTGACATGTTCTTAAACCTTCTTACCTGACATGGTTCTTAAAGCCTTCTTACCTGACATGGTTCTTAAAGCCTTCTTACCTGACATGGTTATTAAAGCCTTCTTACCTGACATGGTTCTTAAAGCTTTCTTACCTGACATGGTTCTGATATGATAGAGATGTTTAAGATAATGAAAGGTATCGATAAAATAAGTGAAGATGAATTATTCAACAGAGTAGACAGTGATAGGACCAGGGGCCACCGCCTGAGAGTAAAGAAGAGAGTTAAGATGGTAGCAAGGCATGGGAACTTTCACTCAGAGAGTAGTTAATGCACGTAATGGTCTCCCTGGAAAGGTAGTAGCAGCAGAAACAGTGGATAAGTTTAAATTGTAATTATATTGGTACCTGGAAGTTATGGAGATAGAGGGGTATGGGGATGTTGGCAGGACTTTTAAGGACCCTGAGCATCGACGGGGGATTGTGTGCATGTGTACAGAGTGCTGTTGGTGGAGGATCTCGTGAAAGGGTGTTGTTTTCGGTTGTATTCGTAGGGGGATCGATTAATAAATCGACCCATCCAGGATTGTGGTTGATGTTGTTTGTTTCTCACCCAAGAACCACCTTCGCCCACTTCCCCGCCACCCCTCTCAATCGGAGATAAAAAAAACTAAATTAACTACAAAAAAGAAATAAACAAACAAACAAAAACATTTTGCATTTTTCTATTTTGGTCTTGATCTGGTGTTGGTTTTTGGTCTTTTGATCATAAATTGGTCTGGTGTTGATTCCTTGTGTAATTTGGAATTTGTTCAGGATGCCGGCAATAACTCGCCTCCGCTTCACTCAGTGACTCAGGGCGTCAAGGGATCTTTAACATCCACGGACGTCCATTGCTGGCAGACAGGAGACCCGGGCTTAACATCCATCCCCTTAACATAGCCATGCCCTGCCAGCAAAAAACCACGATGGCAGCTTATAGCTGGGTCAAGATTCGAACCCAGGCTGCAGACAGTGCGTGTACCTCTCGAGTCTGAGCTATCCTGCCGGCTCTTTGTGGGTTTAATAAATCAATTTATGAACGGGTAGATTCTGTTTTCATGAAATGTGTTCCTGCAGATGGATGTGTAAATGTGCAACACTTACAGGAAATCAAACACGACAACGTGATCAATGTGCCCCCACAAAGGAATAGAGCAACCTTTATTATGTGGCCAATACACCAAGTGTGAGCAAAGTAATAATTCCAACGAATTATACATCAACCAGTCACATATGCTGAAGCTAAAAATAATTCGTTTAACAATGCAGAGGTAACAAGCAGAGATGTAACCATGTCTGACTCACCTTTACTTTGTCTTATTGTCACCAGGAATGTGCTCGCTCTGATGAATGAATTTGATGTAACTGAAGGAATTATCACAAGAGATAACTACGAGAACCAGCTCAACTTCTACAATGCATCCTCTCCCCAACAAATACTCGATCTCAAACTGGCGACATGCAATCTTTACGAACTCCTCAATCAGGTCAGACTCTACCTTCTGCGATACTATGATTAGGTAGCTTTTCCTCCTTCTTTTACCGTATTAAATCTAAAGACGCAAATGTCTCTCCTTCAGGAAATTGATTAGCATATGCGCGCCAATTCCCCATTTGAGTTGCGTGCCATTACCCAACGGACACTTCGCTTCAATCTTCACCATACTGTAACCCCAATGCTACAACATTCATACAAGGATCAAAACGCCTTTATTATAATCACACCTTTGAACCATTAACCAAGCTCGCTGAACATTTGCCATTGCCGCCTCAACCATAACGAACAACCACAACCACAACAAACATGGACCACCGCACCATCAACTCACCACTATGCTGCCACTGCCATTACCTCAATCACAATCACCCCCGACACCCACCACTGCCTTTTGGAGTAACAGGGAACCATGGGCGCACCGTACCATTACAGACACTTGGATCTGGACGTTCAGGCATCGAACTCGGAGCGCAGGTGTGCGCTCAACACCACTCAACATCGTGTCAATAGCCTTAGCGTTCCATTAAATTACGACCCCCGTTGGGGGTTCAACGCACGTCCGCGCCCAGAAAGCACAACCAAATACCCCGGCACCGTGTTAAGTACGGAGCTCTGTTGCGTGAAGAAGCCCAGGGTATAAGGGGGCCGTCTTCACGGTTGTACACATACGTGGGCGGAGCTAGTGCCGGGGTAATCTCTTTACACCAATAGGGGTGCTGGGAAACTCCTGCGGCCCGTCCTGATCCGCTTTTAGGCTCCTCCCTCGCCAAGTAACGATAAAGAGCCGTGCGTCCCACATGGTGGGCTTGCTGTGGTTCAACACCGCTCGTAGTTCACATGATTCAGTTTGGCTTGGTGGCTCGATGCGGAAATGAGCGGTGAAAAAATGGAGCATACGGGTCGGAGCGAGGGCGAAACGGAGTTCGCGGAGCGGAGCGCTGGGCGAGCGAGAGATTCGGGCACTAGAATGAGCAGTCATAGAGCCAAAGCAGTAGTATCAAACACTTACAGACTTCCTTAGACGTTAATGAAATTAATGAGCTATTTCCTTGCACGTTCTTCTTTCCCATCTCGTCTGCTGTGGATAGATCTTCATAAAACAGGTCTGCGATTACCTGGACAAGTCCCGAACGGTTGTCCCCTTCAGGGCGGCCCCACTGACAAGCAACTTTTAAATCTTCCTCTCTGCACCTCATCTGCACCATCATCTGACACCTCACCCTCACTCCTCATGGAGTACTGCTCTCCCCTCTGGGCTGGTGCTCCTGCCTCCCACCTTTCTCGGCTTCACGCTGTGGAACAAAGGTATCTCGGATCATTGGCATCTCCCGCGATCAGGCTGAGTCTTTGGGCCTCTCACTCAATCACCACAGGCAGGTCAGTGGTCTTTCTGTCTTCTACCATCTCCTCTCCAGCTCGGCCCCCCCCCCTGCTCTCTCTGCGATTTGTCCCCACCACATTTCGCGCAGGGCGCTCAAGGTCCGCCAAACAACCCCCTTCTGGTAAAACTACCAAAATCATGAATCACGGCTCACCTCACTCTTTCATTCCTCTTTTTCCCCCGCCTTTGGAATAAACTCCCTCACTCTATTCAATCCCATTCTTCCTCCAGACCTTCAAAACAGCTGTTCACCACCACCTTTTATCATCCCCCATCCAAATCCTCGATCTTTTCTACCCCCGATAATCCACCCAAGACCACCTCTTCAAATTCCCTGCTTTCCTTCCTGAAAGTCCCTGTAATGTCCATCTTGTATTCCCCATGTTCCCACCCCCATCCCTCTCCCTTCCACAGATCTCCTAATGTCTCTGTTTCCCCACTGTTTTGTCCTTCCACTCCTGCCCCTCTTCGTCTCATGCCCCCTTGCTGTGTGTGCGTTGTGTGTTAGCTCCACACGAGCCTTGACAACGGTTACAAAAAAAAAAATCCCAATTGGAGGTGACTCGTGCTTTCTGTTTCTACCTTGCAAAATCAACACATGTCCGATTGACTCAGTCCTGACATTTTATTAAAGTCATTCGTGTGTTGTCCCTGGTCTTGGACATTTATAATGATTTATTTTCAATTTCAGCTGAGCTGACCTCTTCTTAACCATTCCAATGAGCCTTCTTTGTCGATGCCAAATCTGTCCAACTCTTTTTCTTATCTTCCTGCTCTTTTGTCGTTCTCCGAGTTGTCGGTGTATCTGTTGATCTGTTGATATTTCACTATACATTTTTCTCTTGTCTTTTTGGTATAATTGGGGCTGTATTCATTGCTGTTTCAGTTTCATGCATGACATCTTCCATTTGCACCTGTCTCGGGGAATTTTTTGCTGTTTGGGTTAGTGATACCTTCTCTGGCTTTCTGGCTTCATGTGTGCATATAAATTGGTTTCTGAAGTCTGTTGAATTTTTCACGTATTCAGTCAATCTGACAGTTGTCATCCTGTGCACTTGGTTGAGTTCCTTTAGGCTGCTGACTTCTTGTCTCGGAAGGTACATTTTCGGGATGCACCGATTTTTGTCGAACATTTTGTGGATGGTGAGAAGTTTCCTTGTTTTGATATCTAGTTTGTTGATTTCCGTTTGTGGCCAGTTTATTATTCCACAGCTGTATTGGAATACTGGTGTTGCTTGTTGGTTGATGGCTTTGATTTTGTTTCTTAGGGTGACATATGTTTCCAGGATCAGCCTCGTTCTCTCCAAGTATTCTTTAGGCCTAAGTCGATTTTCTACGCGAGGATACGGCGGGCGACGCGCTCTGATTGAACAGAAAGTGCGGCTGGCCGCAGAGTTTCTGAGGTGGCTTTCGGGTGGCCTACGCCTTTGGCTATATTTACAGGCCGTAGGTCGCCTGGAATTATAGCGCCCGGAGTTTAATATTTTTTGTCATTTCTACGTTCGCCGTAGCAATTCGACAAGCGCACAAAGAACTGGTAAAAAACAACAAAAAAAACCCACCTTTCGTTACCGTCGTCTGTCTGGCCGCATGTATTCGCTTAGGGCCCCTGCTGGTCCCCTAGCGGTCGCTTGCGTCTGCCTTGAAAATTCTATGGCCGCCGCAGGAACGCCCTAAGGTCACCGTGCGACATCAAATCAAAGACTGTACAGTACCCCCACGTTTTCGGTCTCCACAATTTATAAATACCCCGTGCGGCTCCCCGAAAAATAAAAACATATGTGACTGCTACATTGTGTGACCGTGGAAATACTGCGGCCGCCGTATAATTGCTAGTGGCCGTAGATTTTGGAGACCCACGGCCGCCGTGGCAAATGTGACTTAGGCCTTAGCAGTTGTTTTGCGCATTTGTTTGTGGCATATTTGGTGGCCCACTTCTACTCCGACATACTTGCACGATGCTTCGTTGTCTATTTCCTGTATTGTTGTATCTAGGTCGAGTTTTACGCTGCCCATTTTTGTTGGTTTACCTTATACAAATGTGCATGTGGCACACTTATCAAGGCCATATTCCATTTGAATGTCGTCAAAGTTCCATTTCATTAATTTCAGTTGTTCTACCAATTTTTCTTCTTTTGGTGCAGAGTTTGAGATCATCCATGCACAGTAAATGTGTCACCTTTCCTTGCTCTTTGACTGTACTATTGTTGGACATTAGGATGTATCCATGCCCTTGCTCATTGACGAGGTTGCTCATTGGGTCAGGGCCATGCAAAACAGGAGGGGTGAAAGGCTATCACCCTGGAAGATTCCACAACATATCCTCAGTGCTGATATTTTGACCTTTCCTTCCAAGTGGTGCAGTTTCAATGTGGTGTTCCATATCTCCATTGTTTTCTCAATCAGTTTGTTTATTTTGGATTGATCTTGTACAATTGCATGCATGTTCTCATCCATGACTGTGGGACACTATCAAAAGCTTTTTTGTCGTCTATCGTGTGTGTGTGTGTGTGTATGTGTGTGTGTGTGTGTACGTGCCACTGGTTCCCATCTCCACTCGCAAGTCTCTAAGACTGAACGGCGCCTTCCCTGAGATCGAAGCACCTGTCTTCACCGCAGCAAGGAACCACGACTCATGGACCATGCTGTCTCCTTATCCATGCTGCGTTTTCTCCTCCACCTCTGGAGGTTTGCCCGATCCCACGTGGGGACATCCCCGCTCGCCTGGACACGGCACGCCGCGACCGCCAGTCGCCATCTCCTTACGTGGTCCCACCGAAGCTTGGTCCCATCCATCCATGGTGGGAGGGAGCCGCATAGTGGGATGGAGTCACCAAAAGGCAGTCATCCTTGGTGCGAAGGACAAAGCGCACTAAGCTGAGTGGCAAAGCCATGTCCCAAATGCCTTGGCCTCACCGAAGTTGTTATGTTCAGCACGGCCCTCAACCCCACCGAAGCTCTGTCGCACCCTCAATGAGATGGAGTCGATAATGCCCTCCTGGTTGCAAGGCCAGGCAGCGTCCCAAACACATGTCGATTTGCACAACAACTGGTGCCATGTGCGCAACCCTCGGCCTCATCGAAGCCATTGAAGCTGCAGGCCTAGGCTGCATTGCAAACTAATGTTGAAAGGCCTAACGCAGGGTAACACCTGCACGGTCCTCTTTCCCACCAAAGCTGCTGCTCTTATCATGGTTTTCGCTCCCATCGAAGATGTTATTTGGCATGGTCTTTGATCCCATCAGTCCCCGACGAGAGGGAGGCAGCAAAGCATGCCACCTCCCTCTCCCTGCCATCTTGTCGTGTGTGTGTGTGTGTGTGTGTGTGTGTGTTGTGCACGTGTGCGCATTATCCACTGCTGCCACTCGCTTGTATTAACAAGATAGGGTGGCGGCTTGGGATCCTCGGGTCCTGATTTCAAGCCCCGTCGGCCGCTGAATTAATACACCAGGGGGTTGACTCAGCATGTCATCCTTCCAAGGTCGGCGAAATGAGTACCAGTTTCAGTGTGTGTACTGGTAGAGGGGCACTGCATCAGCGACAGTCGTGCTTCAAGAAATGATAGCTACCCCGGCAGCTAAGCTGCCATACGACCACCACCTGTATTAACAAGAAATGGTACGAATACGACTGCTCTCATCCACGGATATTTTTCGTATCTATATTATATAAGTTGGAAAGTGTGTCTGTGTGTTTCTCTGTGACCTATGCACGCGAAAAGTATGGGACTGGTCTCACCAAACTTCACATGCTGACAGAGAACAGGTACCGCGGAGTGTCCCGATGCAAAATAATTGTACTTCCGACTTCCGGTTTCCGAATTATGACGTCATCACCTGATTTGTAACGTTAATTTTTCAAGTTCAGCCGATTGACATGGGGCCAACGCCATATACAATATATCTAACATATGATTTTAAGTTTTTGTTTGTCTGTTTGTTTGTTTGTCTGCACGCGCTAATCTCCTGAAAGGTGAAAGATAGGAGCTAACCACTGAAACAAAAAATGTCGGGATGGGCCCCGGGAAGGTTATAGGATGTGGCAAGGCCCTTTGGCCGGGGGGGGTGTGTTTCCCCTCACCAACCCCCTTAGTCTATGACTGCCATGGCCTAATAGGGAACTGATACTGTGCTCGCGTCAGACATATGTATAGAAGATTAAATTCATTCAAAAGGAACCTGGGCAGCGCGGGTGCATTCACCTATTTTACAATATTTATATTGAGTACGTGACTTGCATCCAGGAACAGAACAATTATGGTTAACCATTGTGAAATTGCCACTCTTTTGTTTAAATGCTGGAAATTATGTTAAAAAGACGAGATACATGACATAGCCCACCCATTTGTTCTTGCCTCTGTGCTCTTGTGCAGGCAGTCTCAGGCACCGGGTTAATTTTCATCGTTTTTACCGAGGCAATCAACAGCATGCCGGTGCCACAGTTATGGTCTATCCTTTTCTTTTGCATGCTGTTGGCTGTTGGACTCTCTTCCATGTTTGGAAACCTGGAGGGTGTGCTCACCCCCTTGACGGACCTCAGGGTCTTTCCGAAGTTCATGTCTAAAGAGATGACGCAAGGTAAGAGTGGGAACAGACAATGGGACAGGATTGATGGCACAGGAACAGATAGAGAACACCAATCTAAGTTGAGGACAAAGATGAAGTGAAAAGAAAGAGAAACAACCAACACAAAATACATTAAACACCCTAACACCTGCATTTCACTCTTTGCCTTGCACTTACTCCTTCCTCCTCCTGCAGGTATGATCTGCCTGGTATCCATGCTCATCTCCATGATCTTCATCACGGCCCCTGGGAACTACTGGCTCACGATCTTCAATGATTACATCTGCTCAGTACCCCTCCTCTTCACATGCTTTGTAGAGCTCATCTCAGTCATGTACATATATGGATACAAGAGGTAAAAATGCATACAGCCACCAAAAGTAACGAGACAAAACCACTTGCTTAATACAATCAGAATCAGTGAGAAACTCATACTTTCCAAATGACATTATTTGTGGGTCTAAAGTGTAGTTAAGAGTGAAAGCACCACAATTTATATGACTATTGCCTCGGGTAAGGCTCAGGTCTGACATCATGATCACCAAGATGACTTCATCTGGGACTATGCAGGAAATGTGCACCAGCTCTTAAATACTCTGCAGAGAGGTCGGAATTGGAAGAGGAAAGTGTTGGGGTTGGGGGGTGGAGGGGAGGGGTTGGGGAGGGGGAGGGGTCGAGTCGGGTCGAGCGCGGTCACGTACGTTGTATGAGAGTCACTTGGGGGCTGTGGGGGAATCGGGCGGTGCGGGCGGGTAGGGTGTGGCGAGGGGCGTGTCGGCGTTCGGGGGGAGGTGGGGTATCGGGAGGGGGGGGGCGGAGGGCGGGGGCGGGGGGGTGAGGGTGGGGGGAGAAGTTTTGGGGACGGAATGTGGGGGGGGATTGTTGAGGAATTTGGTTTTGAGTGTATCACCTATGATGATTCATTCGACACCAGGCAAAAATGCTACCGTAGAGTTAGTCCTGTGTTACCCACAATTAAGCAGAAGAAACAACCGTCACTCGAAACTGTAACACCATCTCTACCCAGCTACCAGCACATGCACGTGGACGATTTGAGCAGGAATCAAACACCTGTTGCCAATGCTCGGCAGTTACCACAAGAGCACCTGAAAATAATTATCTATTGTCAACACAAATTTCTACAAATCAAATGAACCACCCTCTATTTATAAGTAGAGAGAAAGTAGGTATGCATCATCATCTACTCCTGTGAGAGGATTTGACCGAAGATGCGAAAATTTTCAGGGTACCACCGCCCCCTCCACGCACTTTCACAACCCCCCATCAACCATCACACCACAATAGCCACCCATCCCACACCCCCACCCTCCACCATCCCCCACAATAAACCACCACCACCCTCTCACAAAGATCACCCCACCCCCCCCTCTACATTCCTCCCCTCCACAATCCCCATCCACTGGGTAGGGACATTGACACCTCACAGACATGATGGTGGGACACGACATGGACACAAATGGCGTCAGGGAAAAGTATGAAATGGGACGATCCCATAACATACAAGACACCTGGTCAGCCTGCGCTGGTGGGACTAAGAATTTGTCACCCATTTTGTCCTTGATGTCCGAGTGTGCTGGGCAGTGCCCGTCCTGTCGTGTGATGATGGGTATTTCTGCTCGAGTAATATATTGTTGCGAATTCTGGCCCGTCCGGCGTGCGATCGGCGGCTTGACTCGAATGGCGACCGCGTCGCCCATCGAACGGATAATTCAGTCGTGACCCTCCGGGAACTACCGCCAGGAGCCAGTCACGGGTGGGGGTTAACCTCACCACAACTCAGTCCGCATTCTACCCAGCGCGAAATAGGGTCCGATCGCCGAATGGTCGATTTACCTAAGTACCCGCGCGGATAGCGTACCGAGGAGTTGTCACACGCCACAGGTCGACTCCGGACACGAACCGCTTAAGCGGCTCGTTCCGTACTACAGGGATAACCGAGCGGAGTTATCGTCGACCTTGACGGTTCAGATTAGTTACGGTGTTTTAACCCACTATTAATCCCTTATGTGATGCAAGATGGAGATTCAAACAAAGGAAAGGACGCAGCGAAACGGGGAACAATTGGACCAGCACATTTATTACGGAAGCACGGAAGGCACGTATATTACAGTCAAGCAAGAAACACAATAGCAAGGCAGATCTACAACCGAATATGTTTACACGGCAACACTTATAACAGTTCTACTTTTCAAGACTGGCGCCACCCACAGACATTAACACAAAACCCCAAAAGAAAAGAAAGTCGCGACTTCCCTTAGCGCGTCGAGTCCTTGGCGACCGTAACTCCGAGTCCCTCCGGCGTGGTCCACTGTGCTCGTGCCTCGCGCCTGCACGTGTCGTCCCCCGACAGGGACGAACGAACAGAACCTCCGACCAGGAGCAATCACCACAACTCTCCACAATTCTCCTCAGGACAACCGACCGAACCAAGAGCAAGGACTCTCCACCCCTCGACAACCGACCGAACCAACCAAGAGCAAGGACTCTCCACCTCCGACAACCGACCGAACCACAAGCAAGGACTCTCCACCCCTCGACAACCGACCGAACCCAACTCGAACGCCCATGCCTTTTGTAGGGTAGGGCTCCGCCCTTCGCCCCGTTTCTGGCTCCACCTCCCTTCTGGAAGCTTCCCAAAAAGGGGCGTGCCTCTCGTTCCCCCCTCCCCGCGCCGTGCGGGGGACGAGGAAAGTCAGTTTTGGCTCGGGGCCAGGGAATTATTCCCCCAAAATCAGGCCCCACCTTTTTCACCTTTGACCTCTGGCTCAAATCGCACCTCCCCATGCCAAAGCGCGGGAAAAGCAGAAGGGAAAATCGGGGGGAGATATTCAAGCGGGAGTTTTGGGCGGAGATGCCCCTTCGCACCCTGGTTGCTGCTGCCACTCCGCTCCCTTCATCCGTCCCGCGGAGATCGTGACTGCACAGTGCTCGTTGAATGGCGAGTGGGAAGATGTGGTAGCGTAGTTGTGGAAGGTGGCATCGTGGTGTGAATGGCGTGATGTTTGGCGTCGTGTAGTGAATGGCGTGATCGTTGAGATGTTGGCTGTGGCGATGTTCGTTGTTGTTCTTGCACCAAAATAACAACAGCAAAAGAAAAACGGCTAACTGAAGAATCGCAGCCCGAATGGATCACATATATTCCCTCTACACAACGGGTTTGGGCTAACTACACAGAACTTACCGATATATCTCACCTGAGGACCCTTTATGGTGTAATGCGAATTTCCACAGCCGTAACAATATAAACCGATTTATCAATTAATACAAAATCCCTCTCTCACAGATCGTTAATTGAACAGAAAATCAAGCCCTACCGAGCTGAAGTGATCATGTGACCGGCATTTTCATCTTCACCAACACTTCCGCCTTCTTCCTCTGAATCGCTCGCACAGGGCTCAAAACGAGACGTCTCCACAATTCCCCCAAAAGCGTTTCCAACTAATTTCGTCTCCAATAGTTTCTTCAAACTCCCTGATCAGTTTCAGCATTCTGAGAACCTTGAGTGTTGCTAACGACGGTGGAATGAGTATCTGAATCCGAGCTTGACATGCACCGTTTATCTACGTAAACCGCCATTCGGATCAAGGTGAGTTCACGGTGTGACATCACTGGCGAAATCGAAAGTACACACTTTAGGGCTTTTTACAACAATTTCTGATTGGCAAAAAAAATTCAAAAAAAAAAACTTCCCTTCAAATTAGACCGTAATTAATGATTCTTAATAGTTTTCAGGAAAAAAGAAATTGCGTTTGGGTTTCCCTTTGAGTTAACTTTACAATTACTAAAGGTTACACTATTGTGGTTTATGTAGGCCTAGTGCAGGAAGGATTGCCAGTAACTGAAGTGATTGGCGTTCTAATGACAGTAGTCTGCAGAGAAGTACTATTGTAAAGGGACACTTTTTGCCTGGGTGTGCTCATGAAGGTGAGAGAACAACCTCATCATGACGGAACATCTACACTGTGATAATCCATCTGTACCATGGTTATTTAACAGTACATCATGAATGATATGTCACTGCATCTCAATCAATAAGCCAAAGTTGTTTCTTTCAGCCATATCTGTGCATTTAATGATCTGCTATTCAACCCTGCATGCTTAGCCCTCCACTTGTGCCATCATCAAAATCTCCTCCTTCGAACATGACTCCTTAATGCCACCATGCATACAAACAGAGAAGACATCTTCTCTTTTGCTTTTTCCTAGGGGGCCAGCATGCCTGATTAGCTTTTCTGGACAATTTTTTTTGCTTTTTCTCTTTGGTTTATGTTGTATTAACAAGGCCTTCATCCACAGCTTGGTGGAGTACTGCTCTCCCCCTCTGAGCTGGCTCCCCTCTCTCACATCTTACTCAGCTTGATGCCATGGAAACCAAGGCTTTCAAGATCATTGGAATGTCCCATGATGAAGCTGAGTCTATGGACCTATCACTGTTCCACTGCCCACAGGTCGGTGGTCTCTCTGTCTTTGACCGCCTCCTTTCTGGTCTTGCACCCTCTGCTCTTTCCATGATTTGTCCCCCCTGGTTTCTGCAGGGCGCACACGGTCCACCATCAACCCCCTTCTGGTGAAACTACCTAAATCCAGGAGCACTGCTCACCTCCACTCATTCGTTTGTCTTTTCCTTTTTCTCACCTATGGAACAAACGTCCACCTTCTCTTCAATCTCATCCTTCCCTCCAGGTCGGCTAGACAGCTATTCACCACCATCTCAGATCACCACCAATCCTAAACCACGATCTTCCCCACGCTCATTAACTCCCCAGTCCCCCCCCCCCCCCAACCCCACCACAATCCTCAACCTTCCAAATTCCCACTTTTCCTTCCTCAGAGTTTCTTTCTGTCTCCATCTTCTCACCATTTGTGTTCTCTCCTGCCCCCCCCCATTCTCCCCACATCCTTTGGTTGTCCAAGTCTCCCTCGATCTAGGCCTTCAACTGTGTTGTTGGTGTTATTCTCTCTCTCTCTCTCTCTCTCTCTCTCTCTCCCCCTCTCTCTCTCTCGTTCCTTTTGTGTCCTATTACGTCTTCATCCATTGAGTGTCCTCACTCTTCCATGAGCCTCAACTACGTATTCAAAAATAATAATAACACAAACCAAAATGAATCGGGATCAGTGTTTGTGCATAAATTTACAAGCAAGCCAAAAGGTCCAGTTTTTTTCTCAGTATTATGCACTTCTTCCAGCAGACAAAACGATTGCATGCAACTCAATGGAGTGTTGCCATCCTCTGTGGGACAGGGCTTCTGCATCAGCTGGAAGTTAAACCTTTGGGTATCACTGGCATCTCTCACTAAGAAGCTGTGGGCTAGGGCCTGCTTTTCTCCCACTGTAGGCAGGTTTATCGTCTTCCACTCCCTTCCTGCCTCTCATCTGTCTTTAATGTAGGACTTGAAAATTCTTGAAATGCTACAAAATGTAGTTAAAAAAACAAACAAGCTCTAAAGACATGATTAGTGGGAGACATTAAACTTTGAACTTCTACTGTTGATATTGATATCACAAAAACTGTCTTTATCAGTTTAATATTACTTATGGACTTGATGTAACATTCGAAATATCAACGATTTTTGCAACCATTGTCATTGTTATCATAGGTTTAGAGAAGATCTTGAGTTCATGTTGAAACGAAAGCCCAACCCTATCTGGATCGTGCTGTGGGGATTCATCAGTCCTGCAGTGATATGCACTATACTGGTATCATATATCATCATACAGTCCCAAAGTACCCTAAAATACGAGGCCTGGGACCCCAGCAATGTGAGTTTTCTGGGTCACAAAAAACCCATGAACCATAAACAAAGACCCCTCTTTTAAAAGAAGGGTAGTAGAGAAAAATGCTAACGTTTCAATGAAAAGCTTAATGTACATCTTCTTATTCTTCAAATTTAACTTTTTTATAAACCATCCCCCAGGTGGATTTCCCCGACAAATTGCTTCTGGATTATCCCACGTGGGTCGTCGTCATCTTATCGCTGCTATCAGCTCTACCATGTGCCTGCATACTTTGTATTGCCGTATACAAGTGGATCGTAGCTTGCTATCAAAAGGACAAGGATGAAGTCAGAGATATTGTGATTGGGGACAGCAGTGTGGGGTACGACCCCGAGAATGATAACGATCGAGGGGGCTTCCCTCAACATTGAATGTTGTTTCAAAATTTAACTTACAAATCAGGGCCAGAGGAGTTTTAAAAGACTGGAGTAATAGAGGAGGCTTCTGTTCATCTACTTTGACAGTATGATACCCTGTGTACTCATACACAAATTGTGTATGAGTTATTGCGGCATCCTGTATCCCCCTGTGTGGGAGGAGAAAAAAACAAAAATATAAGAATATTCTGTGTGGTTAATAAAAGAATACACATCCCACCCTCCCCCCCCCCCAAAAAAAAGAAAGTGAAATGAAAACAACTATTGAACAGTAAACAAGATGGCGTGTTAAAGAATTACAGTTGATGTTGTGAGGAGTGACGTTAACGAAAAAAAACAAAAACCTTCATTGACGGTGAAAAGTTATTTTCTGCAGGAAGCGTGAGATTTTAATCAAAAGTTGATCAATTTTTATAATAACCAAAGTGAATATTAAGTTTGTCCCAAAAATACCATCTTTATTGGGTCATCCTATAGCACTGTTCTTCATTGCATGGCCCGAGAGCCGCCGGCGGCCCCTGGTGGCCCAAAGTGCGGCCCCTGACGTGCAGCCGATAATACACAAATGTGAAAACACTGCATTGTAATCCGCCATAAATGCTATCAAATTGACCCAATGGTTTCAAATGAGTGTTCCAATGTGAAGCGTAAAAGTAACAACTACATCAGGATATGGTTGCAGTAAACAAATAATTACACTTACAGCCCAGTTAACCACACTGAAAAAAGAGTACGTGGAGGCAGGTCCGAATAGCAGCCATTAAAGAGTCCTGCAGGCGGTGTGGCAGTTCTCACACTGATGTCTTAGCAGCAAATGTGCCCCCCTCTAACAAAAATAGTGAAGATCATTGTCCTATAGCGTCTCATCGCAGGGACAGTTCCGCCGTCCAAGACCGTCCCAACATTCGTGCATTATGTATGCCTGCTACGTCTGAGTTGGGAGCATCTAAGAGAAGGAAACCAACGCAGTCTACACTCCGTCGTAAAACTTTGGGACAGCATTTAGTATTGAGCTCTCAAAGGGCAACTATTATGATATTTATTTATTTTGTTTGTGCGGCCTCTTAAGCTGGATTGCTGAGCCGACATAACCATAGCTTACATAGAAGCAGCATTTCGAATAGGACAATTCACAAAATGGAAAATAAGTGATGCAACTTTACATTCCGAGAATCGTTTTCACAGAAATGGAAGAGTCGTTCAAGGCCTTTTTGATTGGTTCCTTAACGGTAAACACCGGTGTTTGTGTTTTTTGTGCAGTTTCTTAACGGTAAACAGTCTCGTTACAGCCCCGAGATTTTGAGCTTGAGGTCGAGTCCGGGGCACCGAGGTATTTTAGATTGGGTCCGAATCTAAGTTTCAAGTCAAAGTCTGAGTCTGAGCCACGAAGTTGAGTCTAACTCAGAATCCAATTTGTGAGGTCCAATTCCAATCGTCGAGGAGACCATAAAACGCTTAACCAAACGAAAAGTAAGGCATCTAGAAAGGGATAGTTGTCAAATAGAACACCACTTAACAATCAGAAAATTAAATGTCAACATTATTGGATTTTGTGTGCCTCGATTAGAATGTAATTCCATTCATTTCTCAGCAATAAAGTGAAGGACAAAAGATGCCAATTAAGAATGATGATGTGTGATGTGACATTTAACCTCAAGATTACTACTGAATAAAGGTGTGGGAACACACTCGTCTCTGAGCTGTCTCACATGGGTTCGAATCCCGACCCAGCTATAAACTGTCTACCTGGTGTTTCGCAGGCAGGGTGATTCATCAGTATGTGTGCCATCCCTCGGATGAACACTAAACCGGCCGTCCCGTCTGCCAGCATGAGTTTGTGGGTGTTAAACGTCCTTTGTGTAGTGTAGCTGAGGTGTCGCCGGAACCCTGAAGAAATTCCAAATTCCTGTCTGAGCCTGAAAGGGCACTGCATCAACCTCACAGCTGCACCCACCCCACCCCAGCCAATTGTGCCACCTGCAGCCATATGCTGCATACATAAGAAGAAGCTTGATTGCAAACTTTATAAGGTCTGGAAGAAATGGTAAGGAGGCAAACATCTCACAAAATCAAAAACCAGGAACATATCAAGTATTTTCAAAAGTGATTAGAAATCACTTTCTAAGTCCTTTTCTTCTTCTTCTTGCATATGGCAGCTTGGAAGCTATCATTTTGTTGGGGCATGACTTTACTGCTGATGCAGTGCCCCTATACCAGTACACTGGTACTCATTTCACCAACCTCAAAAGATGACAGACTGAGTCAACCACACCTGGTGTTCATTCAGCAGCAAATGGGGCTCAAACTCAGGATCCTAAGATCCCAAAGCAGCCACTCTAACCACAAAGTCAACACCAGGCTTACTTTCGAAATTGACCAGGCCGAACATCCTTTTTGATGAGGGACACACATATCACCACAACTTTGTGCTCAGCATTGAACGTTTTCTTAACGGAAATAGAAATAAAATACTAAACTACAAATAACGCCGGGTATAGTGGTCTCGTGCAGGTCTGTGTTGCTCCAGTCCCCTCCAGGGAGTAGAGGTTGTGGGGGAGGAGGATTTCAAACATGAGTGTACAGGGCCCGTTTCCATCCATCTGGGTTTGATTCTCGACCCAACTATAAACTTCTAATTGGTGTTTAGCATCGATGAGGACACCGTTCCTCGGATGGACGTTCAGCCGGATGTTCCTGTGTCTTTTGTGAAAGAGGACGCGCTTGTCGCTAGAACCCCGGAAAAACGACAGATTCCTGCTTGCATGTTCACTGCGTCGGCAGCACAGCCATGCTTCAGTAATGATGCAACCAGCAGGCCAAACTTGACTTTAATCCCGATCGAGAATACATTTACAGGTGTCGAATCTGGGGTTCTAGCTATTTTGCTATTAACGGATATTTACCTCTGCCACCGAAGGTGAAGGAGGTTATGTTCTCACCCCTTTCTGTCTGTTTGTTTGTGTACAGGATATCTCAAAAAGTTGTGGATGGATTTGGATGAAATTTTGTGGACAGGTTGGGTATGTGACAAGAACGAACTGATTCGATTTTGGTGAAGATCCGGATCCGGATCTGACTACTAGAATTTTTAAAGTGATTCTTCACCATTGAGAGATAGTGTGAAACCGATATATAGCACGATATCTCAAAAAGTTGTGGACGGATTCGGACGAAACTTGGTGGACACGTTGGTGGGTCTCCACCAAGGTAGAGACGGACACGTTAGGTGGACACAAGGAAGAATTGATTCGATTTTGAAGATCCGAATCCAGATCTGGATACGAGAATTATTTAATTTTTCAAGTGATTCTTCAGCATTGAGAGATAGGGCTAAAAACGACATATAGCACGATATCTCAAAAATGTAATGGGCCCGATATGTTCTCGTGGATCAGGCAATACGTGGTGGAGGTACGCGCTCTACCGAGTGCCCTTCTAGTATGTGCAGTTTCTCATGAGATTCAAACCAAGGCTAGACAATTTAGAGGTAAGTGTGAATCCCTCGAGAGTCTTAAGAGTCTCGGCTATCCTATCAGCCATGTATCAACATAACAAGGAACAATTAAACAATTTAACTTCTTATTTTATTAAATAACAATTTTACAAACAATCCAAAATATTTTATTACATGTGAAGGATGACAAGAGATTGAATGTGATTTAGAATAAAGAAAACACTCATAAAAAGAGAACGATGCAAGTTAATATGACTGCTTGCATGAGAGAGATTAGACAAACGATAGACGATAAATCAAAATTGAAGATGACTCGTACGTGGTTGTAATGATTGCACCACTCAAAAGTAACAACCATAACACTACCGAACAACCAACACCGCCAACAAAACACTGCTCGCAGAGTCCAAACCATGTAAGAAAGGAGGTGGAAAACCCAATTAACATGGGAACCATCCAAACAAGGAGGTCACATGGCTATATTGGCAAATTAATGCTGCAGGTTGGTGTTGAGGAAGTGTCTGGTCATCTCAAAGGCCCAGAAGAGCACACCATTGGAAGGAAAAGCTCTAATTAGAGTTGGGGTGAGGCCTGCGTACAACACCTTCCATCCTGAAAATGGAAACATACAGGGCTAAAACTCGAGTCCAGCAGAAGGAGAGAGAGAGAGAAGCTCTTAATGTATGCGTACATGGCCAAGGCCAGACAAGCCTTAGGACTGGGCCAAATGACCCCTATGCAGAGATATATTCCATCTGAATTTCCTCTTTCGGCATTATTTATGATCAGCTATACTGAATGCATGATAAGTGTATGGATTCAAAGATATTACAACTGCCCCATATAAAAAATACACATATTATGGTTTTGGAAACTTACCCCAGGGGGAGAGCATACATGGGCATGGAGGTGACCCGAAGATTAGTTATTTCATTAGTCTATGTGTAGATAGTCCTTGGTCCCCTTTCTCATGGTTGTTCAGGTGGCATGCGTTGAGTTTAGTTCATGCTTTCCTGGTGTGATGTCTTCCTCCCCCACTCCCCACTCTGCTACTTTCAATCTTTCCTCATTTACCCCATCAATCAGTTCCTCTCCCCCCCCCACCTTCTCCTTTCAACATCCCTCCTCTACCCCGGTCCACCCCAACTGCTCCCTTTAATCTTTCCTCCTTCACCCCAATCAGTCCGTTTCTTTGTTTCTTTCTCTCTTCTACTTTATTTCTTTACATTTACTCATTGATTTTTTCTAATCCATTTTTCCTTTCTTTCTTCTGCTTTCCTTCTTTTGTTCTCTTGGTTTTTTTTTTACTTTCTAATAGTTCCCTTGTTTTTTTCTGTGTTTTCTTCTACTTTTTTCTGTTTCTTTTTTTCTTTGTATTTTTCTTTTGTTTCTTTCTCTTCTTTTACTTTTTTCTTTTATTCTGCTTTTTTTTTTTGGTTGTCCTTCTCTCTTTTTTTTCTTACCTTTTCTTTTTTTTTCTTCTTTTTCTTTTTTCTCTTCTTTTTTTTGTTTGATGTTTTATTTTTTTTTTTCTCTATATTATCCCACCCCCACCTTTTTATTTTGTTATTTTTATTTTCCCCCCTCCCCCTGCACCTTTCAACAATCCCTCATTTACCCATCAGTCCATCCCCCCTACTCCTTTCAACAATCCCTCCTTTGTACTATCAGTCCATTCCCCCCCCCCTGCTCCTTTCAACCTTTCCTCCTTTACCGCATCAGTCCCTTTCAACAATCCTCTTTTACGCCATTGGTCCTTCCCCCCCCCCCCCCCCGAACCTGCTCCTTTACGCCATTGGTCCTTCCCCCACCCCCGAACTGCTCCTTTCAACAATCCCTCCTTTACAATCAGTCCATTCCTTCTTCTGCCTTTCTCAATCCACCAATAATCCCCTTCACCAAACCTCATCTCGACAATCCCTCCTTCACCCCATCGGTCTTACCTTTGGCTTCACGGCCGTTCAGTCATCCTTCAGTCCAACTGCATCCCTCTCCATTTTCACTCCGTTCCGGCATTGTTTAATTGGACACCAATTCGGTCCATCTGTGGTTATTAATCATTCATGACAATCGAATTACCTTCACTGCATGGGACTGCGTCCATTCTCACATGCATGTTCGTGGCACAAAGCATGATGCTTGTTGTTTATGGCACGTGGGACGACGCCTCTCGTGTGGTTCAGTGCTGGACTGTACAATGAACGCTTGTGCACGAGGGAGGAAGTGGGGGCTCTCGTCACATCCTTCGTGTGTGAGGGGAGGGGCAGGGGGCACTCGTGAAAGTTCCCTCAGAAGCATTGGCATTTTCCACAAGCTGCATCGTGGACCAGCCCACATCCGATGTGGACCAATGAGGAGGAGACTCGCACGTGCTGAGACGGAGAAAGCTCAGAGTGAGAGGAGGAAGAAGAAGGCAGCAGTACAAGAGACGAGAGGAGAGAAAGTGATGTCCTGCAGGGAAAAAGGAGCTCAAAGCTTATCCTTGTCCTAAAACGTTGTCCTGCGAGGAGCATAAGGCTCAGAGACGGTCAAAAAAGCGACGTCCTGAGGAGAAAGGATCTGAGGTAGAGGAGGGTGAGTCACATATCTTGCATGCCGGAGAGGACTTGCCTGCTGGGTCTGGACAACTCAGGGACGTGGCTGCATGTCCTATCGTGCCACATCGCCACTGCCCTTCTTCCCCATCCTTTCCTCCCCGTTCTCTAGTATATTTGGACTATGGTGCAGCCCAGTTGGGCTGTGAGGTGAGGGAGAAAAGAATCGACGCTACTGTTCTTTTCTCCTTAGTTTTCTTCACTTTTCTTCTCAAGTTCTTCTTGTTGTCTTCTTCTACCCTAACTGAATGATGACCAAGTCTCTTGTGTAAATAAGATTGTGAAGGAAAGAATATGTGTTCGTTAAATCTGCTCTTATGTGCCTTTTGCATTCTTGCCTGCAATTACTCACTTTTAAATGATTGCTTGTGTGTGTGTGTGTGTGCAAATAAATAATTGTTTGTTGGTATTTCCAATCAGTCTCGGTTGTCCATTCCATCATTTGTCTGACATAGTGTACAAGTATAGTTTGACGGGAAGTTGTACCCCACTTGAATTGCTCTGTTAGCCGGTGCTGCACATATCTGTTCCGTTTGGCAGATCACCAGGTGTGTTGCGCCTCGGGTGTGGCCTCTAGTTAGGTTGCTGCGCCAATAGAAAGGTATCGCCGAAACATTGAAGCATAAACCTGCTCGGCCAGTAGTCGTCCAAGTCAAGCGGCTAGGGCTGTGTAAGAACTACAGCCCGTTGGACCGCAGAGTTATCTGTGGTCAGCGGCCTCAGGACCGGGTGTTCGGGAGAAACTTCAGTGCTTCCCCTTGTGGCGAGCCCCGAACCCCGGGCCATAACAACATTATGTACGAGTAATGGGCATCCACAACCATCTTTGTCCATGTTGTGTAACGTCGGCCGAGGCCCTCACTTTTTCACCTTTATTCGCTTTTTAATGCATTTTCTCCGCAATCGCTTAAGCGATTGACACGGAACTTTCAGTGTTGCAGTGCCTACCCATGAAGAATGTTCAAACAAGGTTACAGGATGATTGAATGGAAAATACGGCCACCATTCCAAAAAGTCTGTTTTCTGTAGGCATGTACTGTTGCAGGATGTTTCACATTTCAGTAATAAATGGCCTTGACCTTGTTTAGCTCGGGCTCAGCCGGATAAAGTAATTGGAGTAAATTACTGATTGTAGCAGTGCACATGTTGTGTGAATGAAAATAGCTGTTATCAATTGAACCCAAAAGCCTCTTGAATCACTTGTGCAGCCGTTTTAAGGAAAATGTGGGCGGACAGGATGGCCTAGACGATAGAGGAAAGCACACTCACCTCTAAGCTGTTTAGCCTGGGTTTAAGTCCCAACCCAGCTATAAACTGTCATGCTGTCATTTCACAGGCATGGATTTCATCGATGTGTGTGCCGTCCCTCAGATGGATGTTAAACTGGGTGTCCCGTCTGCTATCATTAGTTGGCGGACGTTAAAGATCCCACGGTGTCCTGTGCGAAGAGTAGGACAGGTATTGCTGGCATCCTGAACAAATTCCAAATTCCTTCCCTCACCTACAGGGGGTACTGCATCAGTGGCACAGCCACACCCTCAGCCAATGATGCTCCCCGCAGCCTTGTGCTGCATCCGAATGAAGAAGATGGGAATGTGAAATTTCAATCTTGTACATCATTCTGATAAAATATTTGAGAAGGTTGAACGACTCAGTAGGTGGTTAAATACCGCTGTCGTCAAATACAGTGCACTTGAGCTAAAATGATGTCTTTGAGATGAATTGTGATACCATAGCAATACGGGAATTAATGAATAGAAGAACGAAACATTTGTCTCAAAGACTATTCATTTTAAGAGTACACAGGAAATTTGAATTATATTTTATTTTAAAGTGCAGCATAAATTAAGGTTTAGAAAGATTTTCTGCTGCACAAATATATCCTCAAAGGTGGAAACCTATGCAATTACCATTTTCCACGTCTCGAAGGACCTCACAAGGACCTCAATTGAAGGACCTCACAAAGATCATTCACGGTAAAAAAAATAATGATAATAATAATCCAGAACCACACATAAGAAAAATAACCTTACATTACAGCAATGATTCATTCCAAATGTGCACAACATCTGGATAAAACCCCAAACTACCTTGAGTACGGAGTATGGAAGAGAAGAAGTGGAAGAAGTGATGTGGTGGTGGGAGACCGTGCCCAGCACAGTGAGCCGCCCTGATCTGCATCCTGGACTTCACGGAGTCTATCGGGTAAACGGCTAACCAGAACACGATGCCCCCGACGCCCCCCGCCGTTACTACAGACAGCTGGTGACCTGGGCACACATGTGATCACAAGTACATCATTTCACATGGTCATTGTAAACATGATACCTGAGCATAATGATGACGGTTGAACTTGCAGGAACATTTTTAAGGCTCAGCACTTTCTCAACATCAGTGACTCTCGTAGGAGCACAAACCACTGAGCACCTGCCCCCTCTGAACCCCTCCCACCCCAACCCCAATGTCACCCTCACACAAAATAACATATGAAAGAGACAAACCACGAGTATATAACAATAACATGCCAACCACATGAAACTATCTCAATACAATTAACACAAGCTGAGTAATTATTGTCCTGTTCTTTTCGTTAATGTCATCACATGTGATGATTTGAGAGCTTTCAAGAAGCAAAGGTCTACCACACACATGTCTCCAAAATGAGCATCCATTACTCCATCCTCAAACACATCTGAGGAACATTATTGTAAGCACATCATTGAATAATAAGGATAAACATCAATGAAAATCAAAAATACTGTCAACTGTTCCCTTCAAATTGCATGAATGACTCAATCTACTGCTACTCAGACTAGTACTTCTTTCACGGCTCCATAATATCCCTACTTTCCTCATGGATTTCAGCACATGACATTAGTTTTGGAGTATTAGTTTAAAGTTGGAAAAAAATATGTTGAAAGCTGATTTTTTTGGGAAAGTTGCTTTGTCTACCCAACACCATTGAGTAAAGTCCTCAAAAATCCCACTTGAGGAAAACTCAGAATCCAAGATGGCCACGTCGCAATTCACGAATATCAGCAAAGCACTAAAAGAGCCATAACTTTGTTATTACTTGTCAAAGGAGGATAATTTGGGGGTCTAGACCCAGATTTTGGGGTCTGCACCCAGGTTTTTGGGTATGGGGAATTCAAAGGAACCCTCAGAAATTCAATTTGAGGATGACATTTGAAGTATAATTTGGGAATTTAAACAAAATACAGTATCTTCAATGATGCCAGACATGGAAAATGGAAGGTGGAACATACTCATACCAGGCAGAATCATTTTCAGAATCATGAATGAGACAGGTAATGGTACATGTTTGCCCAATGCATGCAGAGTACATGGAGTGCAGAACAGACCAGCCTTGCGGCAAGTGCATTTCTTCCCGCAGCCTCCCTTGTACCCGCATACCATGCGTAGTACCATATCTGGTGCCACTGGCCAGTCATTGTCCACCGGAAATAGCATCCCATATCTGAATTGCCATCACCACTCAGTGGGAGACAACTCGTTGCCCAACCATTGTTTCACTGTTAAGTATGCTCTGTACGAGTGTTACTTTGCAGCCACTGAATTTTGAGGCAAGCTTTCTCGTTTGAACCCGGCCGAGGAGACTGAGGTTCTGCCGACGCCTCATGTGCAGTATGTAACGACACTCGTCTAAACAGGTACACCAATCTGCGCCATACAACTTTAGGAGAAATAGCTCACCTATGCAAGCAATTTCATCGTGAGTCGAGATAGCTGAGAAAATGAATTAAGCACCCCCACCCCAGTCCTCCTCTCCATTATCAAAAATGGCCAATGCCTTCTTTTTCCCATGTTGTTTTGAGCTGAAACCGTGTCACAACATGTATGAATATGAGATGGGCCTTGACTGTTGAACTGATGGATTGCTGGATTTCCTGAATGCTGCAGACAGATGTTGGGTGAAGCCCAAAGAGCATATGCAGATCCATACCCGCTGTGGCCTGAGCAGTAAGCATGACCAGAAAATCAGTGTCAGTGGCTACGACTACAACATGTCTGGTTTGATCATCTGCTGCAGTTGTCATTGCAGTTTGAGCAATAAGGTAATCAGCATCTGCAATGCTCCACTTCTTTGCCACACCAGTGCCCTCAAACTTGGTGAGAAGTTTAGTGATGATCCTTTCTTTGTTCCTGTCGTTTGCCAAGAAAGCTTTTTGAGAGGTGGTCATCATCACACAAAGCTCAAAGATGATGTCTGTATAGGCATTTTGGATTGCTCAGCACTGCTGCTCTACTGCTTTAGTGGACATTGTGCAACCATATCCACCGAAAACGATCATGGATTCAGGGCCATAATTGTTGAGGACTGTGCTACATATGTGTCACACATCTGGTCATAGGTTGTGTCAATGGGTCAATCCACACTCTGCAAAAGATGGCCTCAATCAAGGATGAATTAGGCGTTCTGCGGAATTTCCAGAAGAACGTTCACTTTTGATTTCAAGATGTTTGCGAGGACACATTTGGTGTTCTTGTGCATTATCCCTTTGTCAAATATGGGTGGCAGCTGCCTCCCAAACTCAAAGCGCAGGTACTCCTGCATCTCAGTTTTGTGCTTAATTATACATGTCACACGCATGAAGAGGAGGGTGATGTTGACCTCCACGTCCTGTCTTTCGACCGATACTTGACTTTTTGCACCGTGAATGGAGGTAGCTCTATCTTTCCGCTTCAATTTGATGTCAGTGTAGTTGTGGCCTGTCATTACTTCTGTTGCTGCTTTCCCGACTGCATGGGCCTCGTCTGCATTCACTGCCTCATCTGCTACAATCCCATTGGAGATGGAGACAAGGCCATCATGCTCCTGATATGAGAAGAGAGAATGGACATGAAACGAATTGACAAAAGTTCCATAGTCTTTAGCATCTCGTGCAGTGCTGCAGGCACACAAGTTGACATGCTGGTCAGATGTGTGACTGTGAACACCACAGAACTCATTGAGCACATTGCAGATAGCTACACAACAAAGTGTGACATCGACCCATTTTGTCAGAGTGCTGCAGAAATTCCCCTACCATTAGCCAGACCTTCGGATGTCTTAAACAATCACATCAGTTGTAACTCAATGGTCTGGTCTGTAAACTTTTCACTCCAGAACATGTCTGTTCTTCTGATAGTGAAGCAACCTGGCTCAGATAACTAAAGGAACTTGTCCTCGCCCATGACCCCAGGTAACCTTTTCACACTGTCAAAGTAGAGATGGATGGATTTCGCATAAGCGAGATGACCTGCACCAATAAAAGGCTGGGATCATGTCACTGATGGCATGGAGATACAGATCCCAATCTCCCGTGCACTCTGATCGAATGAAGTGCAATTGCACTCACACATGCTTTATACATATTCTATCCAAAATCTCCCAGCACGACTTTGTCTGGCTGCATCTGTCATCATATCGCCTATAATTTGAGTTAGTTGTCGGTCCACCACCTCATTCAGCACAATATCGGTGGCACACTCACCGGTGAGAAGCATCTTGTGCACAGCATGAAGGCGATTGATATTCTCCCCACCCAAACAACCCAATGTCTCGAGTAAGTTCGTCATGAGCACGACTGATGTTAGGAAATGGGTATGAAGAGCACGTGCATTGCATGCCCTGTCATCATATGACAACTGTATTGGGGCATAGACTGTCCCCCACAGGGACTCCAAATCATTACAACCCATTATATAATAAATGGACCCCATATATGACAAGAGCAAATGAAACCCTCCGAGCCTGACAATGATATTGTTGAGATCTGGAAAGGATTGGACAATTTCAGCTGCTTTGATGGACAGAGGCTGACCGAAGGTGACTGGACACTCCCAACCGTACTGCTCACACACTTTCTGTGCAAAAGTGAGTGCAGAGAAAATGGTTACTGGTTGGGAGGGATCCTGATTTATGAAGGGCAAAATCTTGATCCTGCTTTTCTGGTGTGTTTCACTCTTCACTGCCATTTCCATGAAACAACTCCATGAGGGACATTGTGCCACAGCGATACCCAGGGAAAAGCTTGTCAACCAAACATTATCAAAGGATTTAGCCAGCTGGAGAAGTGGTGGGTTTGGTTTTGGAAGTTCAGATGGGTCAATTATGACCAATTTGAGACCGATGACAGTAGGTTTTTTTGTTTACTTTGATCAGAACTTGACCAATCTGACCTATCTGAATGGTGGGCATGGTGCTGAGTGGAATGAGGGAGGACAGGCTGAACTTTGTCTGTGCCTGCAAGGATCACACATGCTATACCACCCATAGTATGCCATGCACCTCGATCTGTAAGTGTAAGGACATTGATATCAGCATTGTCTGATATGAAATTCACAAGATCACCTGACAGATCATACAACTTCTTCCCCCTCAGCATGAGTGCATTATACAAATTGACACATTTTAGGATATTGGATGGTATTGTACACTTTTGATTGTATGTCATCCTGAATAAGAGTGGCAGCCATGTCTATAATAGCATCCTGTGTCAAACCACTGCACTCATAGATCTGAGGATTATATTGTCAGTATCCAGGAAGATATAGATGGTTTCCTTTCTCGGCTCACTCGTAGCTATCATTACCTGGCCAAAATACTCTTTCAACTTATTGCCAAGCTGTTTTGACGAGTATCCCTCCTCTCCTTCCAGAAAACCGTCCATTAACGCGACCATTTCTGGGTGGGCGTCTCCAGATAGTCACACGAGTTTTTGGTGTTAAGGCCCAGTCACACCTTGACGTTTTAGCCAACGTATGCCGATTTTTGAAAAATTTGTGTAAAACGCTGGCACACGTTGAATACGTTATGGGTAAGTTTTGATAACATTGAGAGCACGCTGGAAAACACTGCCATACGTCATTGCACGCTGGCTTTAAACGTTGTACTTTTCGGTTCCTCAAATTTTTGCATGCTTGAAATTCACGACGTATGCCGGCGTATGACTCACACGTTCCACTACGCTGGCCATAAGTTGTAGGCACGTTATGCGATCGTTGACAGACGTCAACACATGTTACTTGTAAGTTAATCATAAGTTGAGACACGCCGAGGTAATGTTTAGCGTACCCGAAACTTATTCCTAGCCTATGAGTAACGTGTTGTAGGCACGTTACGCGATCGTTGACACACGTCGACACACGTTACTTTTAAGTTACTCATAGGCTGAAAGACGTCGGTATAATGCTTAGCGTGCCTGAAACTTATTTATAACCTATCAGTGACATGTTGCTAACAGCGTACGCGATCGTTGACACACTTCGACACTCCTTGCTTGAAAGTTACTTATACGTCGAATCATGCCGAGTTATTGTTTAGGGCAAAAGAGGCTTTTATCTAACCTATGAGTGACGTGCTTTGCACCTGTGTGTAACGCACCTCCGCCGCATACTGGCGTATGTAGACGTATTTGACGTTTACCGGACGACTACAGAACTTAACGAACGAGTTGCCAACGTACAGATACCAGATAATGATGTAATGGCAGCGATTAGGGGAATTGGTAAATAAAAAGGGGTTTCACAGGAGGAACCGCAGTGTTGCAGACTACATAGCGAGTACATGTCCATGACATTACAAGAGATGGAGTATCCGGCAACGATGACACTACAATATCTACCTGTCCTCCAACATCAGCATACCCTCATCGATTTGGCACTGCACCAGTTCCGTGCCAATAGAACTGAGAGAAGAAGACGTGAACGGAGGAGAAGGTACTGGGTGACACCATGGATCGGGATTTGATTTGCACCGATAAGATTTGCACCGATAAGACACCAGTTGATTTGCACCGATAAGAACACGTTAAGTGTAAACAATTGCGATTGTTTGGCGCAAGCGTCTATTTTCAATAGTGGAGTTTGAGCGATTTAGCACGTTGAATAGAAACGCTTCAAATTTCCGAGCGCCAGCGTCAAAAAACAAAGGCGAGTGACAGCAATTTAAATCGTTCATTGTAAACAATTAAAATAGTTGAGTGGCACCGTTTAAAAGTCGTTGAGTGTAAAAAAATCCAATTGTTGAGCGCAAGCGTCTACTTTCAATAGTGGAGTTGCAGCCATTTAAATCTTTGAGTGGCAGCCTATGAATAGCAAACCCCACGTCACCGGCAAAGACAACTGCCGCACGATATGGATAAGTTAGGCTATCGTTGGCATAGGTTGTGAACGCCGGCTACACGATATGGATAAGTTAGGCTATCGTTGGGCATAGGTTGTGAACGCCGGCTACACGATAATTATTCGTTGGTATACCGTATCTATAAGGTATCGAAGCGCTCTATGTCATTATTAGTACCTTGAGCATTTGTCCAACTCGTTATGAATACACCTAAACGTAAAAACAAGCCATAGCTCATTGTTGAAAAAAACCCCAAAAAAATTAGCCGCGAAGAACTTCGAACAATGGTGCAAAGATGTCTCCTACCGTGGACACGCGGACGCAAGGAGGATCCATCATCACCCACACCCTCCCATCACACTCACCTACTACTGCCAACATGAACAAACTACTACTAATACTGATACTGATACTGATACTGTTACTGCTGACATGGACATTGACTCAAAAGGAGTCGAAAACACTGATGGGTTCCCCTTGTGAAGACCATTTTTATATACCAATTCCCCAAAACGCTGGGAACACGTCATTATATGGCAGTTGTAAGTTAGAAACACGTTCATTTAGTTTTTTTGTCGACCGGAAAGACGTCAATGGAATACGTCTACATACGTCAATGTGCGTTGGGACTACGTAAAGAATTGGTTCAAAGCACGTCAAACATATGTTAGAAATAAGTTTCGCGTAAAAAGACATTACCGCGACGTTTCGACTTATGAGTAGCTTACAAGTAGCCTTTGTCGACGTGTGTAAGCGTCCGCATATCGTGTGTACAACTTATTCCCATCGCATGCGGAACGTGTGTCATACGCCAAGTACGTCGTAAAATTTTGAACATGTTTAAAATTACTTGACGTACTCCACTTACTACGACGTATGATAGCGTACGTTAGCGTTCTATTCACGTATACCAAACTTACCCATACCGTATTCGATGTGCGCCAGCGTTTAGACACATTTTTCTTAGGTCGGCATACGCTGGCAAGATCGCCAAGGTGTGACTGTGATGTTGACACTTCCATTTCTGCGGCGGTTATGATTTGAATCGTTGTGCGTCAGCCTTTTAATAGGCTACATCACGTCATCGTCGGCGATACGTGCAGCGC
This sequence comes from Eptatretus atami, assembly GCA_035128595.1. NCBI lineage: Eukaryota > Metazoa > Chordata > Myxini > Myxiniformes > Myxinidae > Eptatretus > Eptatretus atami. Next base: position 9,955,404 of record CM068967.1, on the reverse strand, counting down.
GCTATGCATAAGTTAGACTATCGTTGGGCATAGGTTGTGTAGGCCGACAACAGGTTCAGCATTCGTTGGTATAAGTTAGCTATAACACAACGAAACGTTCTGTGTCCGTTACTAATACGTTATACATAAGACCAAGTCGTTATGAATACGTCCGAATCTTTAAAAAAAAACATCAAAGTTCAACGTAAGCCAGCGTTTTACATACATTTTAATACGTTGCCATCGCTGGCTAAAACGTCAAGGTGTGACTGGGCCTTTAGAAAGACATCAAAGCAACTTTTCTGGAAAAAAAAAATCAGCTTTCAACATTTTTTTTTCTTGGTTCTAAGGTCAGACGTCCAGCTAATGTTTTTTTTCTAAGTCCAGCTAATGCTGTGCTATTTGGCGGAGGAGGAAGTTGGGTTCAAGTCTACACAATTGGGCTGGACAGCTCGGACGTTCAACTGGAATCTATTTTGTCAGAAATTTGTAATTTGCTCATGGTGCCAGCGATACCTAGCCTACTTTTCACAAAAGACACTGTGGGATCTTTAACGTCCACCAGCTAATGCTAGTAGACCCGGCTTAATGTGCACTTGAGAGATGGGGCATTTTGTGATTCAATGTCCTGCTTGTGAAGCACCAAGACAGTTTGTATTCATGTCGTGAATTAAAACTAAACTGGACCGCTCAAGATAAGCGTGCAACCTCTGCAGCAGCTTGTCAGACCCACAAATTAATCAAGTTAGTCATGACAAATATGGTACCGTGAAAGAATTAATGAATGAATACATTAATGTTACTTTCAAAAGAGGATATTGGTCTGACCGAGTGAGTTATTGGTCCAGACTGGAGTTGTAAGCATAGAACGTGTCCACTGGTATCCAGCGAAGTAAAAGAAGTATCCAGGCATCTCTCGGGCGATCGTGCTCGTCAGGCCCGTAAACAAGCCCCGAAATCCTGCCTCCCTGAGGACCGCTTGCACTACCGCCCAGGCCTTACTGGGATGGATAAGTATTCAGGAACCACAAAAACATAAATTATGTCAACAAATTATCCTTTCACGTAAAAAATGAAAATAACCATTTAACCATGCATGGCTAGAATTCATATCATCTTTACTTTGAAGCACTGCGAATGAGGGGTGAAATTGAATTAACTCCTCGATTCCGAGAAGGACCCGAATGCAGAAGATTCTCAAGAAGTTTTTGAACAAGTCTTTTAAACATCTAAAACAAACACCATATGGTTGCAAATGACTCTTTACCTATTTTATTAAGTTTTGAATACTGAGGACATCATCACAGACAAACAACCTTGAGAGGGTTATTTAACATTAACAGGAGTGAAAAGTTCATCTCAAATATTTTTTGAACGATTTTAATCACGTAAAAGAAAATCGACAACTGATTTGAATAACTACATCACAATGCATCTTTACCAATCGTTCATTTAAACTTGGGATAAATGTTTATAGATGCACAGACACGGGATACACTGCGGTCACTCACTGTGGTGAGTGTCTTCCTTCTGTCCGCATCTCATGCTGTGCTTGGAGCCGACACTTCACCAGCTCGGTGGGAGTAAGTACAAAGGAGCCAAAGAAAGCTGCCAATGAGCCTGCCATGGCCTCTTGCACATTACTATTGAAAAGAGTATAACAGATTATATTGAAAGTCTCAACCAACCCCTCAAACATCATCCACTCAACCAGCTCCTCAAACATCACCTCCACAAACATCACCCCCTCAACCATCACCCTCTCAGCCATCATCCCCTCAAGCAGCTCCACAACCACCACCCCATCATCCAGCTCTTCAGCCATAACCCACTCAACCATCACCCATTCAACCAACTGCTCAACCATCACCGTATCAACCAGCTCCTCAATTTACTTATTCAAGTCACAACACAAATCCAACAGAATACCCGTCATCGGTACATTTACAGTCTTGCACCTTAGTGGGACGCATTCCGAAGCCCCCGTGATGAAGCGTACCACGTCACGGCAAAACCCATAGCAGGCAAAAAGGACAGCCATTTCTGACACATTGGCCACCAGGGCTGGCCAAGTCCCATTGTACAAACCAATCATCCCTTCCTGAACACACGGGAAGGGGTGGCTCACTTAATAAAGAGAGAATTTAAAAAGAAATGAAGGGAAAAGGGGGAGGATAGCAAAGAAAAAATATGAAGTTTGAAGAAAGCATTGAGTTTGGAGGAGATCGACATACCCGAATAGAAATGTCTATTGCCTGTCATAAGCTAATTATTTAATCAAGGAACTATCACTTTTGAACATTTATCAACACCAGGCATGTTTGCTGTTTCTATCAATAGACTATTGCAACAAAGACATTATCAGTATTTCATAAACAAAAATTCAAGCGCGTGATATCCTGGCAAAACAAGTTCCTTTCAAAAAGGCAATAAAAACCAGAGCTACTTGTATTATGTTTTGAAAATAGCTTTTACATTCAATATATTCAATATGTCCCAGACTCAGTGGCGTAATGGTTTGTGTGTCCGTTCTGAGTCCGGGAGATCAGTGAGTCACTTGTCGTCCCCGTTTTAGGACATCAGCAGCGAAGGAAAGGCCAACCTTCTCTGGAGAATCTGCAGTGAACTGTGTGTGGAATCTAATCGTGAGGCACATTCTTCAAGGACGCACAATGATGACAGCTTGATGAGACGTGTTCAATGGGCTTGTCTATGTCAAGAGCATAGAAGTGGTGGTGAGATGTCCATCACATCAACATGGGCTAACTACCCTTACACGGACCATACTACTCTCCATTTCTCTAAGGTAATATCTACCCCCCGCCCCTCTGCAAACGTAACAATATCAATACTTAAGGACATCATAGATCAGAGATATAGACAGAGGAATCACTTGTAATTGCTTCCTTTCTAATCTATAAAGTCCCGTCTCCTTCGACTGTTTAAAAACCCCATTGTGGTTGCATTGTGTAAGCAGCTAAATAATTCAAGTAAATCAACAATTAGTGATTGGAATGAACTCTTTATTATCGATGTCCAGCAATCAGTTCCAGTGTCAGCTCCTTTGTCTGCCAGCAGTGAGCAGACAGAGCCTGCACCGGCTGACTCTTATTTTCGGATATTTTCGTTTACGGGCAATTTCTGACTGTTTTGTGATTTTTCCTGAGATATTGGCTTCGAGTTGCAGCAGTTTGTAAAATTTCAGCTTTTTACCCCACCGAGAAGGTACTAAACATTTATATCAGTGAGTCATTGAGTCAGTCAGTGGTTAGAAAGAACTTTATATATTAGATTATTTTATTAATAAAGCAAAAACAATGCAGAGCATACAGTACAGTATTGTCCATAATCTCATCTCAAGAACTCAAACATAGAATCATGCATGGAGACATTAAAAATGAAACCATAACAACATGCAGAAATAGACAATTCCCAACCTGTTGGTAGACAGTACGAAGACAATGCCTGGCACCACGGTACAGCTGTGGATATGTCTGCATCTTCACCTTAACTGTATCAAATGGTTGTCCACAAAAAACATATGCTGCACCCCCTGATCATTCAACGAGACAGACATACTGTCAGACAGTATTAAAGCCACCGACTGATATTTAACTACCAATACCTAATTAGTAGAAGATAACCATACATGGCAAGTGACCCAGATTTTACGGGTTTGACCCGTTTTAATGTGGTAGAAACCCGTATTGGCTTGAAAGTAGGATAAATTTGTAAAACGCAATGTTTCACTTCCATTCTACTCGCAAGGATTGACACATGGACTGATAGACCTGTAGTCGATATGCCAAGATATCACTCTCGTCATCTTGTGTCTAGTCTATTGGCTGTGTGACGTCATGAGCTTTCCCTCACTGAAGGCCACGTCGACGTCCTCTAGGATTCCGCACGCAGTATCACGTCGACCATATTGCCGTCACCACGAATTAATCGATCTGTGCTTTCCAATTCGCTCTTCCACTTGGTGATATTTATCATTACTTTCGAGTATTTTAAATGACAGGATTGGACTCCATCCGGATTGTTTTCATTCATACAAGGTGTTCACAAATTACCAAATTCAAACCGTCATAAAAGATAATGAAATAGGACACATGATACTATCTTATAACTAGAAGGGCACTCAGTAGAGCACATACCTCCGCCATGCAATGCCTGATCCACGAGAACATATCGGGCCCAACACATTTTTGAAATATCATGCTATACAGTACTATATCGTTTTTTGCCCTATCTCTCAATGGTGAAGAATCACTTTAAAGATTCAATAATTCTCATATCCAGATCCGGATCCGGATCTTTTTTTTGTATGCCTTGTCGAGGCTCGTATGAAAGATAACACACAACGCACAGCAAGTGGGGGCATGAGACAAGAGGGGCGGGAGAGGGAAGGACAAAACAGTGGGGAACAGAGACATTAGAAGATCTGTGGAAGGGAGAGGGATGGGGCAGGGAACATGGGGTATACAAGATGGACATGACAGGGACTTTCAGGAAGGAAAGCAGGGAATTTGAAGGAAGTGGGTTTGGGGTGGATTAACGGGGGTAGAAAAGATCGAAGTTTTGGATGGGGGGATCTTCACCACCACCTCTTATCCAAAACTTCGAAGTTTTGGATCGAAGTTTTGGATAAGAGGTGGTGGTGAACGGCTGTTTTCAAGGCCTGGAGGGAAGAATGGGATTGAAGAGAGTGTGGGAGTTTATTCCAAAGGCGGGGAAAAAGAGGAATGAAAGAGTGAAGGTGAGCAGTGATTCGTGATTTTGGTAGTTTTACCAGAAGGGGGTTGTTGGTGGACCTTGAGCGCTCTGCAGAAATATGGTGGGGACAAATCGCAGACAGAGCATGGGGGGCGAGACCGGAGAGGACACGGTAGATGACAGAAAGACCACCGACCTGCCTGTGGTGAGAGAGTGAGAGGCCCAAAGACTCAGCCTCATCGTGGGAGATGTCAATGAAAAAAATTGAATGTTTACCAAAATCGAATCAATTCATCCTTGTCACACACCCAACCTGTCCAACAAGTTTCGTCCGAATCCGTCCACAACTTTTTGAGATATCGTGCGATATATATCATTTTTGGCCCCATCTCTCAATGGTGAAGAATCACTTCAAAAATTCTTGTAATCGGATCCAGATCTTCACCAAAATCTAATCAGTTCATCCTTGTCACACACCGAACCTGTCCACAACTTTTTGAGATATCGTGCGATATATATCATTTTTGGCCCCATCTCTCAATGGTGAAGAATCACTTCAAAAATTCTCGTAATCGGATCCGGATCTTCACCAAAATCTAATCAGTTCATCCTTGTCACACACCGAACCTGTCCACAAAATTTCATCTGGATCTGTCCACAACTTTTTGAGATATGCTGTACACAAACAAACAGATAAACAGACAGAAAGGGGTGAAAACATAACCTCCTTCACCTTTGGTGGCAGAGGTAACAAAGACCTACAGAGAGAGAGAGAGAGCTCCAGGTTTGAGTACAGTGCAGTATCCCATCCTATTCCGTTGGCTGGAAGGCAGTAACCCATTACATTGTTTATTACCATTTGAATTTGGAATAGAAATTAGTGCCACGAGATATCGTTTAGGTTGTTGTTTCATATGCAGCCTGTGCCTGCTGGTTGCATCATTTTTCTGGAAGCGCGGTTGTGCCGCTGATGCAGTGCCCCTGTTACCAGTAAGCTTGCACTCATTTTGCCGACCTTGGAAGGAAGACAGGCTGAGTCAACGCACCTGGTGTTATTTCAACGGCAACAGGCTCAACGAGAGATTCTCACAAGTTCGCAAGAACAAGATCGATTGCTGAGGGCGCTCGTCAAATGAGGTCACGTGATCGCCTCACATGCAAAACGAACTCCTTCTGTAAAACCCTCCCGGGTCATACGTTTGATCCTCAGAGAGATCTCGTCAGAACGACCAAGAAAGCCTGTGGTGAACACAATGGCGAGCACAGTCACATGAAGAGACTCGTCCGTCAGGTCGTGGCCATGTCAGTTTGATTGATCTTCACTCGTTTGATGATTCACGATCGGTTAGATGAGTCCGTACTTTGACTATGACGGTAAGTGAACACGTGAGATGAGTTCGGAACAGCTTCAACACCACCTCGTCAATAAACTACCACCTTGGTATTTTGGTGTACTTTGTGCCAATGAAAACCTCTTGAAAAACGTTTTTACCCCGTTTGGAAAGAAAGGAGGAAAGAAAGGAGGAAGGAAAGGAGGAAAGGAAATAAGGAAAGGAAATAAGGAAAGAAAGAGGAAGGAAAAACAAAGAAGGAAATAAAGAAAGAAGGAAAGGAGGAAAGGAAAGAAAGAAGGAAAGCAAAGAAGGAAATAAGAGAGAAAGGAAAGAAGGAAAGAAGAAGGAAAGAAGAAAAAGAAGAAAGGGAAGGAAAGGAAAGAAGGGAAAGGAAAAGAAGGGAAGGAAAGAAAAGGAAAGGCAGAAGGAAGGCAGAAGGAAAGAAAGAAAGGAAAGAAAGAAAGAAGAAAGAAGGAACAAGGAAGAAAGGCAGGAAGAAGGAAGGAAAGAAGGAAGGAAGAAAAGAAGGAAAGGAAAGAAGGAAAGAAAGGAAAGAAAGAAGGAAAGGAGAAGAAAGGGAGAAGGAAAAAAGAAGGAAAGGAAAGAAGGAAAGAAAAGAAGGAAGAAAGGAGAAGGAACAAGGAAAGAAAGAAGAAGGAAAAGGAAGAAGAAAAGGAAGAAGGAAGAAAGGAAAGAAAGAAGGAAAGGAAGAAGGAAAGAAAGGAAAGAAAGAAGGAAAGAAAAGAAGGAAAGGAAGAAGGAAAGAAAGGAGAAGGGAAAGAAAAGAAGAAAGAACAAGGAAAGAGAAAGAAGAAAGGAAGAAGGAAAGAAGAGGAAGGAAGGAAGAAAGGAAAGGAGAAGGAAAGAAAGGAAGAAAGAGGAAAGGAAGAAAGGAAAGAAGGAAAGGAGAAGGAAAGGGAGAAAGGAAAGAAAGAGGAAAGAAAGAAGGAAAGAAAGGCAAGAAGGAAGAGAAAGAAAGGCAACAAGGAAAGAAGAAGGAAGGAAAGAAAGAAGGAAGAAAGAAGAAGAAAGAAAGAAAGGGAGAAGGAAAAGGAAGAAGGAAAGGAAGAAGGAAAGGAAGAAGGAAAGAAAGAAGGAAAGAAAGAAGGAAAGAAGGGAAAGGAGAAGAAAGGAAGGAAGAAGGAAAGAAAGAAGAAGGAAAGGAAGAAGGAAAGAAAAAAAGAAGGAAAGAAAGAAGGAAGAAAGAAAGAAAGGCAGAAAGGAAACAAGGAAAGAAAGAAGGAAGGAAAGGAAGAAGGAAAGGAAGAAGGAAAGAAAGGAAAAAGGAAAGAAAGGAAAGAAAGAAGGAAAGGGAGAAGGAAAGGGAGAAGGAAAGGAAGAAGGAAAGAAAGAAGGAAAGAAAGGCAGAAAGAAAGGAAAGAAACAAGGAAAGAAAGAAAGAAGAAGGAAAGGAGAAAGAAAGAAGAAGAAAGAAAGGAAAGAAAGAAGGAAAGAAGAAGGAAAAGAAAAGGAAAAAAGAAGGAAAGAAAGAAGAAAGAAAAAAAAGAAAGGAAGAAGGAAAAAAAAGAAAGAAAAGAAAAGCAAAAGGAAAAGAAAGAAGAAAGAAAGGAAAGGAAAGAAAGAAGGAAGGAAGAAGGAAGAAAGGAAAGAAGAGGAAGAAAGAAGAAAAGAGAAGAAGAAGAGAAGAGGGGGGAAGAAAGGAAAAGAAAGGAAGAAAGAAGAAGGAAAGAAGAAAGGAAGGAAAAAGAAGAAGAAGGAAAGGAAAAGGAAAGGGGGAAGAAGAAAAGGAAGAAGGGAAAGAAAGAAGAAAGAAGAAGGAAAGAGAAGGAAGAAGGAAAGAAAGAAAGAAAGGAAAAAGGAAAGAAAGGAAAGAAGAAAGAAAAAGAAGGAAAGAAAGAAGGAAAGAAAGAAGAAAAGAAAGGAAAGGAAAAGAAAGGAAGAAGAAAGAAGAAGGAAAGAAAGAAGGAAAGAAAGAAGGAAAGAAGGAAGAAAGAAAGAAGGAAAGGAAGAAGGAAAGAAAGAAAGAAGGAAAGGAAAGAAGGAAAGAAGAAAGGAAAAGGAAAAGGAAGAAAGAAGAAGGAAAGAAGAAGGAAAGGAAGAAGGAAAGAAAAGGAAAAGGAAAAGAAAGGAAGAAAGAAGGGAAAGGGAGAAGGAAAGGAGAAGGAAAGGAAAGAAGGAAGAAAGAAAGAAAGAAAGGCAAGAAGAAAGAAAGAAAGAAGAAAGGAAAGGAACAAGGAAAAGAAAGAAGGAAGGAAAGAAAGAAGGAAAGAAAAGAAGAAAGAAAGAAAGAAAGGGAGAAGGAAAGGAAGAAGCAAAGGAGAAGGAAAGAAAGAAAGAAGGAAAGAAAGAAAGAAGGAAAGAAAGAAGGAAAGGAAGAAGGAAAGAAAGAAAGAAAGAAGGAAAGGGAGAAGGAAAGGGAGAAGGAAAGAAAGAAGGAAAGAAAGAAAGAAAGAAAGGAAACAAAGAAAGAAGGAAGGAAAGAAAGAAGGAAAGGCAGAAGGAAAGAAAGGCAAGGAGGAAAGAAAGAAAGAAAGGCAACAACGAAAGAAAGAAAGGAAACAAGGAAAGAAAGAAGGAAGGAAAGGAAAGAAGGAAAGGAAAACATTAATAATAATACAAATAAAATAAAAACAAAAAACCCGCTTTGGTTTCCTAGCAACCCGTTACTCATCACCTCCAACTTGCCATGTATGGATAACCCTACTGATAACGTGCCCACATGTTTGTTAACGACTCGTCTCTATACTCGGTTACTGGCATCGTCCACATTATGAACCCGTGTAATCAATGGTAACCTGCCGCCATACCTGCTGCTCCAGCTGTGAGGTCAATGGCTGCCTGGACGACTGCATCCTTCATCTTCCCTAACAACAGGAGGTCACAATGACTGACTGACTGACTGAGAGAGACACCGAGCACTTAAAGACCCAAATCATAGTGGATTGCGAAGCGAAGTATCATAGCCTTGCGATGTTACACTCACTTATCCAGTCGTGCCTTTAAAACCAAGGGAAATGACGAGATCGTTGGTGAACTGCCGTTCTGGTGAGGCGCCAGTCGGGTGCTGCACCGTGGAGCATGCCGTCCAAGCACAGGAAGCAAAGCCAAAACGGTTCGCAATTACGAAATAGGACACGTACCTGTAAACGTATAACTGATAGAAATGACCAAACATAATGATCAAAGCGACTCGGCTGTGAATTTCACTCACAAATCGCATGAACGATCTCACGCAAATTAATTTCCAATTATCTTCGTTCATCGCTTTCAAACAAAAAGTTCCAAAGTGCCGCAATAAAGTATACAGTACTTGCAAACGATCTGGTTCAATTGCCCGATGGATGTGGTATTTTCACGTCAGAATGTGCATTCTTCGTTCGCACTGAGGTAAAACCAACCTCGCTCCTCACACGCGCACAACGGCAACGAGAAACCCTCGCGTTGCTATGGTAACGACAAGGAGGCGAAAAGGTATTTTGTGATCGCTTTTGCACTTCAAATAATTTACTTGTACTGAAGGTACTGTATATCTACGCTTTTCTTCAAAGGCGTTTGAAATATAAATATTACCACAAACTTTAAATTTAAGACTAAACTGCGACGTCAACCTATACACCGCTTAGAAACGCTCAACAAAACAATTTCAACCACTCAGCTATTTGCAAAACGATTATGTTGAAATTACAATATAAAAAAGACGTCATGCATTTATCTTTTTCCTTTCACGAAATATTTTTCTTTGTCAGTCAAGCCTGAAGCGTTTTATCCAGATCTTCTTCTTTCTTCAAGCGTTTTTATCCAGATCTTCTTCTTCTTCTCTTGTCCTCTTCCTTATAAAAGGGTGAGGCCTGAGGGAAACCAAGCTTCTTGTCTTGACCACGATCCTCGAAGAGTAATAATATTCCTCACAACGCGACTCTATGGAGCCTGTCCATGAAGCTTTTATCTTCTCAGATCGATTATAATTATTCACCACATTAAACGCATATATAGAAGTTCTCCAAAAATAAATTACTTTGTTATCCTCAATTACTTGACCGTTCCAGCGACGAATTGATTTGCTGTGCGAATTACAATCATTCGACCGCAATTGTGACGTCATGTCGTGTTGCTCACTCGTTTGACTCTAGTGCCAAACGATAATTATTTTCCGCCATCTCTTTTCAACTCCGATGACTTGTTTGCATTATGACGTCACGATATAAAATGAGTTCTTCCGAGGCATGGAAAAACCCACAACCTCATGTGACATCCATCATTCCAGTTGTGCACCCCACCCCTTCCCCTCCCTCCGTTAGTTACCAAATGTAGTTGCTCGACAGCACACAGTACATACAAAACGCCGACAAAAGCAGTTTTTTTAAATCAAAGGTTTTAAATATTAATCATGACTATATTCGTTGTTATGAAAACACACCTGTTCAGTTTTAAAACATACATAAACTCAGAGGTAATGGTGAGTGTTGGAAAGTGTATCTCAGGAATTTCCCAGGCGGCCTCCCGATTAATCAACTTCGGACCCAGGTATTTCATGACCAAGCCAATGTTAATTCACGTCACATAACATGTGTATTACATGTCCATCAGCTTGTTTATGAGCTTTGAAAAGTCAGGCAAAACCCAATTTTTTTTTTTATTTTTTTTTTAATGAAAGACCATGATTTTCTTTGCTCTGCATTATGAGAATAGAAGTTCTCCTATCTACTATCATTGATGATCTACTATCCTGCGATCATTGGACGTATATTAGACTGCTGCCGACAAAACATGCATTACCTCATTTGAGTTGGAATCAAAATGTACCTTCGCTTCCTCAAAACGGTACTTTATTTAATGACAGAAGACATTTGTTCGGTCTTCATATGTGCATCAGAGGCCTATAAACAATCTGAGCTATATGGAGCAAAAAAGATGGCGGCGATTTCTGGACGGCTGGAGGAAAAGGAGCGTGAAGGCGTGGCCAGTAGAATGGGCGGCACTTATGACCCACAGACACAAACTCAGATAATGCAGGTGAGAGGAGGTATGACCCACAAAAATCAGAGAGGATTGTGAGCGACTGACAGAGAGAAGCACCACTATGGTTGAAAGAGCTGAATTGTACGGGAGATTGTGGCACGGCAAATCGGGCAGTGCCTGCTAGGCAACGCGTCGGCACAGGACACACAGCAGCAGACGTGACCACAGTCCAGAAAAATACAAGAGCGTCGGCTCGAGATGCAAACTACACATGGTGATGCTATTGACTCTTCCGAAACGAAGACTTTCCGCAAGGCTCGTTTCGCCCGCCATCTCCGCACGGCTCGCCATCCGAGCCAGCCCAAGAGCAAACCCAAAGCGAGGCCTGCTAAGGCACGCCACATATTCCAGTACCGCACTTTCTGCTCCCATTCCTCAACGACAGTCTCATAGTCAGAAGAACGGAGTAGGTAGGGCAACGACGATCTTGGTGGACCAAGACGCATTGAACCTGACAGACCGTTCTCCAGGGACAACTCTCCGATTGCCGTAAGTTGGGTGCCGGGTTTGAGAATACGCTCCATCTCGAGGATGCCTTTGGGTCGTACGCCGCTCAGGAGTTGTCCCACAAAGGAGACAAAGGTCGGGGTAGCTGCCGGGTGGAAACACTGAAATGACGTTTCCAGGTCGAGTTCAGAAGCTTTGAAGGGATGACAAATTTGGATTGGCAGTGGCAGCCTGTCATCACATGGAACGAGGTCAAAAGGAATGGAGCTCTTGCGTTCATGCATGGTCTGTTGACTGTCATCCCTAAAGAAAGAGGAGCAAAGGGTGAACAAAAAACAAGCAACAAAACAAAGAAAAATGGGGTACATTACAGAAAGAAAGAAAGAAAGAAAAAAAAGTGATTAAAAGCAGAAAAAAAAAGTAAAGAAAAAAACTTAAGGCAGTGAAGGATGAGTGCAGAAGGGATTGGAAGGGTGGGGCTTAATTTAATTGATGGGAGAAGAGGTATTGTCATGAGGAAGAATGGTTTAAAAAAAAAAACAGCAAAATAATTGAGCAATAAGAGTTTTGGAAGGTCAGACAATGACAAAGAAGAGGAAAAGGTTAAAACAGGTGGAGGAAGGGGAGGAGGATGTGTAAGTGTTGAAGAAGAAGATAAACACCAGTGGTGTGTGAAGCGGTTCCATATCGACGAGTGCTCCTTCAAAACCACATGCTGCAGGACACAGGAAGATTCGGGCACAAAATGGCTCCTTAGAGGCTCTTTGGCTGCAACAACCACTCCTTCACACACAGGACAAACAGAAGCATTCCCATCAGGAACAGAGGTGCCATCTTCTTGGATGGCATTTGTTTATTGGCAACAAACACAGAAACCATCTGCACATGCAGCGTGCCTACACACCACAGTTATCCCGTCTCCCGTTACAGAAGTGATTACAAAACCGCGCATGTGTGTCCCTCTCTCTGAGTGGCTGTGTATCTGTCTGGGCCGTAATGTTTTTACCATTTGAGCTGTTGTCATCAAATTTTCAGCAAAGCTTTATTTATGAGAATATGAAGAAGCCAAATCAATAATTTGGTTAAAAGGTCAAAAGTCAACATCACACAAAATTGTCACTTTTCATCAAATTGACCTGAAATTTTAAGAATTTGCATATTGGATCACCGAATTGGTTCACCAACCAAAAGCTAGAAGCTGATTTTTTTGTTTTTTTTAGATCAAAAGGTCAAAATTCAAGGCTTATCAAAAAAAATTATCAAATGCTCTTCCACATCACCTTCTACGACAGCGTAAGGCAAGCATTTCTCAGGTGCTTCCTCCAACACCTTCACAAGACCCTTGTCTGGAGAGAACCTCGGGGCTTCCTGTGTCACAAGACAATACATAAGACCATAAACTAAACTTCGACGGACATGTGAAATGCATGGAACAGCGGTGGAATGATGAGAGATTGCAAGAAACGGGAAATAGCATTAAGAAAGCGAATAAGAAGAGACTTCTTCCAGCTGTGTTACCGAAAGAGGGATGGGGGTGGGGGGACTAGTGAGACACCGAACATGAAGCAATAATCACTTGAATGATGTCACCAAAGCACATCTAATTCAAAAATAAAATAAAATTCAGCTGTGAAGTAATGATGGCTGCATTAAAGGTGTTGGTAGTGCAACATTTCATTTTCGAATGATTTCAAGAATAAAACACAAACAATGGATTGAATGCACCACCAGATTAAGAGTGGTTGGGTAGAGATATCTGAGTTAATGAAAAGTTATTCAGCAGAATGGACAGTGAGTGAGGAAGAGAAGAGTTAGGATGGTGGTAAGGAAGGGGTCTTTCAGTCAGAGAGTAGATGATGTGTGGAATGGTCTTCCTGGAATGGTAGCGACAGCAGAAAGAGGAGATGGGTTTAAAATGGAATTAGATGGGGATCGAGGGGTACATGGACAGACAGGATTGTAGGTATATCGATTGTGATTTCCGTAATAGGGTCTCCTCGAAATGTGAACATGCTGTCGGTGTTATTCGTTCTTCATGAGACAACCATTTTCATCCGTTAATTTTAAAAAACAGAACTACCCTGGTGATCGTCACACTGTCCCACATTTCTCCTCTCCACTCTGTCGTCTCACCTAGTTTCTCCTTTTGAGGGTGGCATTAAGCACTTCAACACAGTCTTACCAGCCAATACATATAACTTCAGTCAATAAATATGGTAAGGTCAAACTGAGAGTCAAGATCAAACTTACCCGAAGAGCTTTCACTGCAGCAAAATGCCACTTATGGATCCCATAACAAATGCCAGTGATTACGGAAGCTGCCCCAAGGGCCACAAGCTCAGCAAAACGAAGTGGTATTGGCGGCTCCATCATTCACATACACCCTGATAGATAGTGGGCATGCACGGGTTACACACGTGCAACACACGTAACCAAGCAGAGTCACGCAATTTGTTATAAAAGGCAAAAATCCAGCAGGTAAAGAAAGTTCCCCAAAACAAATGAGAAATATTTAAGTTTCACCATTTATCGTTATGTAAAAAATAAAAATAAAATAAGTGGTTGAACGAATGCAATTTGAGTCATTTAATCAAATTAAAAACAATTTTAACTCTCAGCATGACTCACTTCATTGTAATCTACAAACAATAATAAACAAGAGCGAGACTTGCTTTGCAGTACATGTCACCTACTGGTCTAAATTAATGTTCGGGAGATAAAAATTAGTTTGCGTTTAACATACGTTTGAGCCGATACCAGAACTAAAACTAATTAAAAGAAATTCTCTTATCCACTGTGTTTGGGTCTATTCGGCAAAAATAAAGGAAAACAATTTTCATTTACTGATATCTTTTGTAAATTAGAAACCAGTAAAGACAAGGATAACAAACCGGAGATAATAATTAATTTGCTTTAACGCATGCTCGAGCCGATACCGGAACCAAAATGAAGAAGAAGAAACTCCAACCCACCGTGTTTTGTTCGTTTCTAAGCTTTGCCTATTTCATATTAAAAATAACCTGGTGAACATACATGAAGCAAACACATACGTATGGCTTGTGTGCATTTATAATACATCATGATTACACTGGGCAACAACAAAAAAAACTGCTAGAAGGGAAATGCAGGTGTTCTTGGCTAAATCTGGGCCGCCGATTTCAAATCTGTCCTCAGAATTCAGCCAGCACGTCAGGTTTTCAAAATATTTATGTATCAATATAAATATGTATTAATGATACCCAGCATGCTATATTAGATACTTGATCATTGCAGATCGCCACACAGTACATCTAATATCAGTGCTTAGTTATTACTTTCACGTCATACTGTATTTATATAATGATTGATCTCCATGTGTAATGTGTAGTATACAAACCAAGAACATAAACAAGGTGCAGAAAAAGAGGTTAATAAAACATTAGAACATGGAAATCTTAGGAAGGGTGTAAACTTGATCGGGAAATCTGCCCCATTGTGAATGATTCAGAAACAACACTTACACAGTTCGGGTTACAATCTGTCGGTGTACGAACCATATTTCCTCATTGTCTTGGGTCGATCACCTACATATTATTTCTCATTTATTTTTGTTTTCATTTACTTCTATTTTCATTTATTAATGCTTTCCGACAGTTCTGTGATTTTTCCTGGTGTATCGGCCTCAATGTCCATTGACACACAAAATTGCCATGCTTCCCCATTCTCTTGTGTCACTCACCTGCATTTTGTTTCATTTTTTTTTGCCATTTATTAATTTTTTCATTTATACAAGCATTTTATTCGTACAACAAAATTGAAATATGCATTTCAATAAAAAAGACTATCAAAGCTTTGCGACTTGCACTCCTCAGGATAAAACCGCAGGCAGATGAAGAAGAAGCACCAAACTCTCATTTATGAAGTTACAATGTAATGTCCTCAACGTTGATTGGTTGAGAGAAAGAAAGGGCGGGATTCGCGGATTTATCTGATTGATGGAACCATTGAGCATCATGAATAATGAGAATGAAAAATCTGCCTCTCCTTATATATACACACACACACACACAACACACACACACACACACACCACACACACACACAACACACACACACACACACACACACATGTTATGGGCCGGGCGGGGACCGGTGGCGAGAACGACCGCTAGGTGGGGAGTTACGTGTCTCCCACCGACTCCCAGAATTATAGGCCGTCGCTCACGGATAATTCCGTGAGGCGGCCGTCGCTTAACCGACCGTGGACCCAATACCTCCACCGCGTAGCGCAAGGTCTTTTTGTCTAGAACCAATTTACCTAATTAACCACGGTGTCGTCTACCGGGAACCACGCCCTCGGTACGTCTTGCCCGAACCGGATCACTCTACCAACTACCTTTCTGGTTCGATGCAGCCAAGCGGACCCGCCAAAAAGTACCGGCTAGGATGAACAGATTATCGGGGATAAAGACCCGGCTAAAAAATGTAGATCCGCACCATGCTGGACCAATGGAGGAAAAGATAAAAACGAACTGGGAACATTCTACAATACAATAAAGCGAGGAAAGTTATGTGATACAGGTAACAGGTTTATTGGGGTGTTATGCAGGGGAAGATGAGAGAGAATGTAGTGCGACAATTTCACAGCAACTTTTCAAGCAGACACAGAGCAGACTTGTCGCGAGAATAATACAGGCAAGATTTACAAGGTTCAAATAATTTTACAGTTTCTACTTAAAGATGCGCCACACTCAGACAAAATAAACCCAGTTGTATGCAAAGGACCTTTTCAGCCAGGAGAGGGAGTTGAGGTCGCAGTTCTCGGTACCTGAGTTCCGGGGAAAGGTATGCTCCGTGGTGCGGCACCTGACAATGGTCGTGCGGCTCGGTCCACGGCGCCCGCATGGAGACTGTGTCGGCGAAGGAGCCCGGGTCAAGTAGAGCGGAGTCCGAGGCGGGGATCAGGGTTCCAGCTTACTCCCAAGACGACTCACTTTCCAGCTCGCCAGACGACTCACTTTCCAGCTCATTCGCCCTCTCCTCTCAGCACCCCAACGCTCCTCAACCACGACTCTCTCAGCACGAATGCTCCTCAACCAACGCTCCCTCCCTCCACTCTCTCAGCCCCCCACATAATTTATAGATCTCTCTTCAGCGGGGAGGGGCCTTGGTGAAGCTGACGTCACTGTCTGCCTTGATTGGACGAGGCTTCCATGGGTCCGCCCTTTCTGGGCGGGGTTTTGGCTATACGGGAAGCCGCCCACTCCACACGTGCGGACTCGCCAAAAAGGAAATACTGAAAGAGGATTTTGCCTTGGACAGCGAGTCGCCGGTTGGCGAGTAGGCGAACAAGCGTTTGTTCAGCCCATGCGAGAGAAGGTATGTGGTTCATAATGGAAGGGATATAAAGATTTATTAATCAACTAAAAAACATCGACATGTACCCCTTTGATTTCCACGAAACACAAGGAGGGAATCTGTCTACACATAAACTTAACGCATAACTAACTTTGGGTCAGCTGTATGTTTGAATGCATACGGTTCCTAGAACCGTAACACTACCCCCCCTCCTATCTCTCTCT
>CM068967.1:9917221-9927638 GCA_035128595.1 Eptatretus atami | reverse complement strand
CGGATCTGACTCTTGGAATTTCAAGTTTGATTTTTCACCATTGAGAGATGGCTAAAACGATATTGACACGAGATCTCAATAGTTGTGGACGGTTCGACGAAATTGGTTGGCGTGGTGTGTGAGCCAGCGGCGGAATTGATTCAATTGTTGAAGTATCCGAATGTTTAAAGTATTCTTCACCATTGCGTTGATTGAGCTAAAACAGATATTAACAAATATCTCAAAATGTTTGACGGTTTGGATGAAACTTGGTGATGCGTTGGTTGGTTGACAAGAACAGCTCATTGCTTTTAGTTCAGTCGTAATCAGCTCGGCTCTAATCAGTGGGATATTAAACTAAACTTAATCAGCGTGGTGGAGGTGTGCCTCCTCCGTGCCCTTCTAGTATTACCTGCTTTGTGTGTAAATGAACGATTGCTTATCCATATTACACAATGATGTGTGTGTTTAACCTTAGCATGGTGTGTATTGTATGTGCAAACTCATTGACGTTTGTTGCAAAGCTGGAGCTATGCTGGAACGAGACACGAGACGGGCTTCGCTGGAGACGGACGTTCATCGCCCAGCCCACCATGATGTCAGGCATCTCGCCGGGATGCGTTCAGGCTGTGACTGAAACTGCTGATCAAAGCCTTCAGAGGGTTAACTTCACGTAGCCAGTGGAGAGATCGCACAGGTTGCAACCCAGGTAAGCGATGAATCTGCCTGTCCAACTAGAGTGTTTGTGAGTGGACACTCTGAACTTCAGCTTTATGCGTCTGAAAGTGAGAGCAGAAATACCTTGTCATTATGGAGGGCAAGGTGCACAGTGGCATACGGGCTCCGTGCCGCTATCAACGCACTGGATGAAGTGGTCTATAGATCATCTGTTGAATCTGAGTATAAAACCTTTCTTTCTAGCTTCCTTTTGGATGTTTCACCATTAATTATTTGGATTGAATGGACAATCACTTGTTCTATTCTTCTCATTGAGTCGATTAAAAATAACAACCCTCTCGTAAAAAATCCAATGAGTTGAAATGGTACTTTTCGATTCTAATCCCTTATTGCCTCTTCCAGGGATCATTCACATCCGCAGCGTGATTACCAGCCAATGAATGTGGACGAGCTTGCATACGTGCTGCGTTCACTTTTAAACACCGCATTACCTCTACTGCAGAGCGGCACGGTGCGCTCCCGGAGAGTTGGCAACCGGCTTCTTGCAGCACTACAGTGGTTCTTCTTGAGCTGCCTCAGACAAACGTGATTCGCCAGTGCTCAATAAGCTGCTTCACCTCACATTATTAACGATTCTCAGTTCATTCCGTGATGAGGGCATTTTCCAGGTGCTAGACTTGCATTTGGCTCCTGTTAATTGATTGTGCAATACTTGACTCCCACTGTATTTGATGGCCTTTATTTTATGTGTCCGGGCCAGCTGTGAGCTTCTACAAGGGCCCAGATCCTTGGTGGCTGACCTCTGTGGTTGCTTCCTTAAGGGCAGGTGATGCTGCCTTCGTTGACATTTGATGCAATCCCATGTTGCTGACTACCGAGTTCCCCAGGTTCTGATTATTGGGAGCTCTAAAGTACTCAGACATGTTTCCTGAAGAATCTGAAGGAAGGTATGAGGAAGGAGCCACTGTTTTTCATTTCGTTGATGGTTCATAATGGGCTGGAAAGAAATTGTAAGTATTCATTGCATGCATTGAGGTAAGTCCAGTGATTTTGTTTGTAGAAACTTTCAGAAAGCTTTTTGCAATTGTTCCACATAGTTGCTTACTAATAATACTAAATAATTGCATTATCGCGGTTGGAGCACAGTTGCTCCTCACATAACTTTCTTCTTGGTTGCCCAGAAATAAAGCAATTGATTAAAAAACAAATTCACTCAGTGTTACTGAACTAACTTTTCCACTGTAACAATATTCATCAATGTCTGTGCCGTTCCCTTTGATGGCGTTTAACAGGCTTCCCATCTGCCACGCATTCGTTGAGTGGATGTGAAGATCCCATGTATGCATTGTTGAAGAGTTGGCGACGCTTATCGCCGGCACCCTGCAACAAATTCCAAATTCCTATTCTAACAGCACAAGGTGGGGCAGCACAGCCGCTTGTGTGCCCTCTACCTCTGCGACAAGCTGGGCCACAAGTATATAGATCAACTCAGCAGCACAGCCCCGCGGCCTCAGCCAATGATGTTACTACGGGAAGAATGGGCAATGATGTCAGCCCAATTGATGTTAAAGCCTTGTGCTGCATACGAACAAACAAATTGCAACAAATGGAATAACTGTTAAAATGCGTACACGTGCCTATTTACAAGAATACAAGACAACAACATGCTTATTCAAAATTAACTCTCTGTATTGTTATTTACAGTTTCATTGCAAAGAAAAACAAGGTGATGAATAATGGTATACAGGGTTTGAAGTTACAATGTTGGCAGAAACTAGATGTCTAATCAAGAGAACTCACCATTGCTTGAAGCGTTAAGAAGAATAATACGACAGAGAGACTGACTTTTGAAATGTTTTGGAAAAAGGAACAGGAGAAAAAAGGAACCGCAATTATGGCACAATTGAAAAGAAATCAAAACTTCAAAAGAGAGAGGAGAAGAGAGGACGGGGGGAGGAGGGTGAGAGACGAGAGTGAGCGCAACGGATTTTAGAGTGAGCAGTGATGCGCCTGAAGAGTGAGCGCCGATAGAGTGAGGGTTGAGCGCACGATTAGAGTGAGGCGTGAGCGCCACGATGAGTGAGGGTTGAGCGCACGCTAGGTGAGGGTGAGGCGCACGCTTAGAGGGAGGGTGAGGCACGCTTAGAGTGAGGGTGAGCGCACGAGAGAGTGAGGGTTGAGCGCAGATGAGATGAGGGTGATCGCCACGGGAGTGAGGGTGAGCGCACGAGAGACAACAGGACTGAGACTACAAACACATCCTTGAATTTGTTCTCGCATCAAACACCAAACTATTTTATAAACACATCAATTATCTTTTTTAATAAGAAAAAAAAAATTTCAAGTTTGCGGTCTTGCTGATATCAAGGCATACCCCAATGGGCTTCCATTCAGTTCTCTTTTCTCTGTAAATAAATTGTCAATTTTGCTGTGGCTACGAAAACAAAATAGTTTATGTACTTGTTCTTTTATCAGTATATCCAAAATCGATTGGTCAAGCCGTGAAAGATTATATTCATTTGCAGGACATCCCTGACTAGAATTCATGATCTGTGTTTGTGTGTTTTGTTTGTCACGCTACTCCCGCCTACAGTTTGGCCAATTACCATCCAGACTTGCTACAAGGATCAGCATGACCCCTTATTAATGTATCGGGGTGTTTTTTAATCTCTTTGCCGGTGGTCTTGGGGTGGCGGGGTAGGGGGGAGACACAGTTCTCTATGTAAATGTGTATCATACCAGCACTGCCTCAGATGGGGGAGGGTATTTACAACGTCTTCACCATTTACGTACAGTATTCCTGTCCCCACGTTTCCACTGCAGTCTGAGTGTTTTGAATTGAGAAGCAGTAGGTATGTTTTGCTTCATGCACATAACCTGGGTTATTTATTTTTCGTTACATACGAGCTGTTCAGTTTGCTTTATTACACCACACCAATAAAAGTATGCATTCGAAGAATGTGTTGCATGCTTTTAACAAGATTCCCATAGGGCGGTTATACTCGGCAAGTATGTTAAGCCATTGAAATAAGGGAACTCACCCTTGCACAGTTAACAAAAGCATGGAACAAAATCTTCTGTACAAATACAATTTGGGCGAACACAGGATGTGGGAATAAAATGATTTATTTACTGTATTAGATGGATGATCCGTGTTGTTAACCCACCACTGGAGATTACCCGTCCTTTTGTTTACGAGCTAATGCACATCGATTCCATAAAGGCTCCAAGATGGGAGTCCACAGCATTAGCCTTTCCATTCAGGTCACTCCATTAACGTGAATTTCTAAGCAGTAACTTAGTATACAAGCCGGTAGGCGACGAGGGATTCGCAAGGATCGAAGTGCTTGGATCGATGCTTTTCATTCTGACCGATCCACCGACGAAGATTCATTGCCAGGACGTATTGGGTTCACATACAATTGTTTCCTCGCCTGGCAAGATGTTTCCTATTGCGTATTTTGCCAATTGGCACTCCCATAAAAAAATTGACGGTCACATAGACACCCCTATCTTTTGAAGGACTACCATTCGAAAAATAATCGGTTTGCGGTTTTGTTGCTGTTGGAGGCCCTCACGTTGACACACACACACACACAACACACGAAAAAACCCGAATAAACTTCTTCTCAATGTTTTTTTTTTTAATTTTTTACTCTTTGTTTGACCACACCTCCTGAGCCACACATATTTTCTATGGGCCACGCCCACTATTCATAAGCACGCCCATCCTACGCCACTCCCACTTTTCATCAACCACGTCCTTTCCCTAAGCTCCGCCCACTTTCCCTAAGAGCCCCTCATAAAAATGACTGTAATTTAGACACCCGATTTTTCGAAGGACTACCCATTGAAAATAAAACCTTCAATCAAAAAATCGGCTCAAAGTAAAATTTCTAATATCTTGGCGTGTTTAATTTCCGAAGTCTCGTTTCTCTACATCAAAACTGAAGGGACAAGTATGAAAATACTGGACTCCCGGTTTTTCGGCCGCTGCACAGCAACGGGTGGTTGCTGTAACGAAATTCAAACGTGCACATTCCAGCACATATTTGCACTGTTTGGCCAAAGTTTTCATCGAAATTGGTTCGCTGGTTCGTACTGTGGAGCCTTCGCGGTTGCCAGACACACACACACACACCACACACACACACACACACAACACACACACACACACACACAACACACCACACACCACACACACACACACAACCGGAAAACCCGACAATAAGGGATATCTCGCATATATACGCAATCCCAATAATCCTACAAGTCTTTCCTTACTACATTATTTTCCTTCATGCTCTCAAGAGTCTTTCACATTGCCTTTTTGCAAACCCCAGGTTGCTGTCATGTGCCTTTTCTCAGGATGGCTCTGTCTGGCCACTCTCCCCATAAAGCCTAGATTTGTGAAATGCTGCAGGACTGCTGTTCCTTCTGACAGGTTCTGCCATCTCAGCCAAGGAAACTCTGTAGTCTTTCAGAGGTCGGACAAGTAAGTTCCCATGGTCACCTTCCTAACCAAAGTTCTTCTTGCCCATTGCTTCCGTTTGTCGGGACAGCAGGCTCTAGACGAGTCTGAGGTAGTTCCATCTTCTTTCCATTCTAATGATGGAGCTCACTGTGCTCTTGGGAAACTTTCATCACTCTAATAAATTTGTTTTATCCCCCTCCCAGATCTTATGCTTCCTCACAATTATATCTCAGAGTTCTACCGGAGAGTTTGCTTGGACTTTCACAGGTTAGAGGCTTCTGCCTCTGACATGCACTGTCAATGTGACCTGATATGAAAGGTGTTCTTCTAAGTTATTGTCCAATCAATTTTAATGGCCAATGTGGACTCCAATCAGTTGTTGGAAGACATGTCAAGATTGATCAAAGGAAATTGGAGACGTGAGCTCAATTTGGCAGTGTCATTGACCAAGAACAATTTCAGCCTTATTCATTTTGAATTAATTTGTAAACGATTTTTTTAAAAAACACGTTTTCATTGTGTCATTGCTGGGGCTATTTTGTGTTAGATCGTGGTGAACAATTTTTTTTTTATTCAATCCATTTTAAATTCCAGCCTGTAATACAACAAAGTGTGCAAAAGTCACAGGGTGTTGAATACTTTCTGAGGCCACTGTTACATAAGTATGTAGCGAATCCATGTGAACTTTTTTTTTTATGGAATGGCATGCCAATCGGCTTCGAGCAAATTTTCTTAGTATCCCACTAGCAAAATAACAGGTTGAGGACTCGTGGACATTACCAGGTTAAAAAAAATTTTAGGGGGTTTTTTTTTTTTTTCTATTCGGTCGGCACTTGCCATCAACTTTTGCAGAAAGAAGAAAGTATGCCTTCGGCGGTCCCCTGGCTTTTTTGCGACCAAGCTGGTAAGGCTCAGGTAATGCCCTTGAACTCTTTTCTTCAAACCTGCAGCGAGGTGATACGTTCTTGGGAGCCTTCCCTCCTTATTGGTCTCTTGAATGATAGTCAGTGCTCATTGCATTTACTAATAAGGATTCCTTTACAAGTTTAGCAGTTTATGTGTGAACACTGTTTTTTACAACACCTATTTCAACATGACTGCCAAGCCGACCGGCTTCGAGCAAATTTTTCTTAGTATCCACTACGCAAAAGGCGTTGAGGTCGTGGAACATACCAGTAAAAGTCTTCCGGCTCGGGCACACTTGCAATCAATCGGGACAATCTCACCAATCTTTAAATCTCACAAAAATAATCAAAAAAAATTGTCTTTCAATCCGGAACAATCTCACACTCTCACCTCTGTCTCTTCGAAAGGACCAGTGACCGTTTAGAAACCCCCCCCCCCCATCCACTTTCTCAACAAATCCTTGGAAGGAAGTCCTTTCTTTCAAGCTTCTCGTGGGTCTCACTATCTGCATGACTTTCACTGAGGAAACCACATTTCAAACCTCACTCCCAAAGCCAGTCGCCGACTGGGAATCCCTTCCGTCGTGCAAGTCCTTTCCTCGGCCCTCCTGAGCTCCTGACCACTTACAAAGCTATTTGTCCGAGCCTTGATGGAGTACTGCTCTCCCCTTGGGCTGGTGCTCCTGCTCACACTTTCTCGGGTTCACGCTTGTAGAACCCAGGGCATTTCGGATCATCGGCATTCTCCCGCAAATGAGGTGAGGTCTTTAGCCTTCTCACTCAATCACGCAGGTTGGTCGTAGTCGTTCTGTCTTCTTGCCGTCTCCTCTCCAGGCCTGCCGCCCCCTGCTCTCTCTATTTGTCTCCACCACATCTTCACAGGGCGCTCAAGGTCAGCCAACAACCCCCTCTGTAAACTACCAAAATCACGAATCACTGCTCACCCTTCAACTCTTTTCATTCCCTTGTTTCCCGCCTGGATAACTCCCCTCACTCTTTCTTTCCCATTTCTTCCCTCCAGGCTTCAAAACAGCTGTTCCTCACACCGCTTATCCCCATCCAAATCTCGAATCTTTTTCTACCCCCCGATAATGCCACCCAGCCCACCTCTTCAAATTCCCTGCTTCTTCCTTGAAGCCCTGTCAATGTCCATCGTTGTTCCCCTGTAGTACTCAACCCCATCCCTCTTCTTCCACCAGATCTCCTAATGTCTTGTTCCCCACTTGTTTCTGTCCTTCCCACTCCTGTCCCTCTTTCTCAGCCCCCTTGCTGATGCGTTGTGTGTTAGGACTCTCACACAGAGTTCTGACCAAGGTATACAAAAAAAAAAAAAAAGTGGGGTCCTTTATTCAATCCTTTATTGAGTTCTGGTTGCTTACTTGTCAGGGACATTATTACCAATGCTTAGTTGGATGCAGAACCAAAACCAGATTTTGAAAGTTTCCCCAATGTTCGGTCAGTTCATTCATTGCGCGTAACTTTTTGCGTTAAATTGGTTAGCATTTAATTTTATTGATTCATTATCATGGCCTCCCATTCGTATGCTGGTTCAACATCGCAAGTTTTATTCACCCTACTTTTTCCCTGATTTTTGGTTTTCCAAATGGTTCATTTCCACAATGCCTCTGCAAATCTTCACAATTGTCTGCTCTGTATGCCAATTGCCCTTCATGTTATTATTCTGGAAGCTCCAAACAGGCCATCATGAACTACCCATTGGAAGCAAGCTTATCCCTGCAGGAGTTTCCATTACATCCTTTGCCTATCCTCGATGTGTTGGGTCACCGGTATCCAAATGTGCCTGAGGACCTACAGTGGAGGCTCGCACATTATTGCTTGCCTTCAATGTTTATTTCCAAGAGACTCCAACCTTGTGCCAGTTGACAGTTTCCTTGCATTTAGATGCAAGACTGTTCCACTTTTGCAACCCACACATCTGTCTTTACAAGAAGTTTGTTTTTTGCTTATTTCTCTGAAATAGCTCAAAGAGTGCGGGTCCGGTGTCTGGCCAGTCCTTAACATTTGACGAAAAAAAAATCTCCTCACAAAACTACCTGCATATGAAACCAAATTTGATTTGATGTATCAGCACAGGAAGGGTTCTTGTGGTGTTGGCTCCCCCTCCTTGATGTCCCCCCTATATAGGGGTGAAAGGGGGGTTTGCCCCAAATATTGTTTATTTTATTCAAAAGTCTTTTCTCAGAAACGCCCAGACAGATCGTGACACACACTCACCATAGGCATTCAGGACCATGCCCTAACCTTAACTTTGCCCTCAATGGCCATACATCCCTGGAAAAAGGGGCCATCGCTCCCCTCCCGAATCCCTAATTTTCACTATAACATCTTCTCCACAACTACTTGAACAATTGCAGACCAAATTGTGGGAACAATGCATCAAGACAGTAAGGTCTCATGGGATTGTGCTCCCCATCCGGAATCTGCCAATTCATAGACGGGTTGAAAAGGGGGGTTTATGCCCAAATATTGGTATTTTCATTCAAAACTTTCTTCTCAGAAACTGCCAACCAGATACAGACAACTGACAACTGACCATGCGGCATCAGGACATGCCCTAAACTTAATTGTGCTCCCCATGGCATACGCTCCCCTGGAAAAAGGGGGCCATGGCCTCCCTCCCCTAATCCCTCCGTATTCACTAAAACATATTTTCCTCACAAACTACATAACCCATCTGAACCAAATTTGGTACATACATCAGAGAGTAAGGTCTCGTGTGTTATGCTCCTGATCTGGATCCACCCGAGAAGCAGGACTGAAAAGCGTGGTTTTTTGCCTTAAATCTTCAGGTAAAAAAAAATTTTTCATCTTTTTCAAACGACAGCCAAATGCCGACGAAACTCTTCATGAAACATAAGGACCACGCCATTAACTTAAGGTTCCCCATGACCGTTACCTCTTCAGGAAGAGGGGCCACTTGACCCTTTCCGCCTAATCCCCTTCATTTCACCCTGCCTGTTGGGAAATAACCATCAGAGTCTCCATAGCGGCCTATTGTTTTGTTTATTGTATGCCATGCCCATAGATACTATGAATCCCAAAAGTTGCCAATCTTACTTGCTGAAGCTAAAATTCCAATCTTATATATATATATTATATATATATATATATATTATACATATATATAGATATACATGTATATAGAGTATACATATATACGTATACATATATATGTGTATATTTTATACATATACCATATAACATCACATACTATACATATACATGTATATATATAATATTATTGTTACGGTTCTCGGAACCGTATGCATACAACATACAGTTGTCCCGAAGTCAGTTATTCCATTAATTATACGTGGTAGTGGATCCCTTCCTTGTGTTTAGTGGAAGATACGAGTGCGTTTGTGAATGGGGCTATAGTTGGACTTAATAAATAATTGTTTCCCCTTTTATTTTATTCCCTCCCTTTTTCTGAGGTAAATTCATCCTGCGCTTGCTGGCCACAGCGTACCACCGTTCTACCCGCTGTACCGGAGTCTCTTTTCTGAGGCAAAATCCCGACGGTTCGCTACGGCCGTGGGCGGGCCCAAACTAGCGTACTGGCTGAAACACTGCTAGAAAGGCGGCCAATGAAGGGTCCGCGGTCCAATCGCGGATGCTCGGATGGACAATGACGTCGGTTTTTGCCATTTGGCTCTCCCCAGAGCTCCGCGGATCTAGTAAAGTACGAGCAATGCCTTCAAGGAAGGGGGTTGTTGTAGATCCAAAGGAGAAGGTCGGTGGGAGTTGGTTGAAAAGAAGGTCGAAGGCGTGAGAAGAAGTTTGTTTTGGAAGTGGAGAATTGAAGGAGTTGTTGTGATGTCCTGTGGCTTTGCTCTGCCTATATCTCGCCTCGGAGGCCCGCACTATGTACTGGTCCCCCGCCGACACGACCTCGACCAAAGCCTCTTACCTGGTCCTGTCTACTGCTCCATTCTCGTTCCGTTGGACTCCGCTCTTTTCCACTCGGGCTCCTGCTAACAGACACGATTACCACTCGTGCGGCTGTGGACCGAACTACACAACTTTTTGTTGGGTGCCGCCACATGGAGCATCCCCTCCCCAAAACGCATAGAGGTTACCGAGAAACTGTACCTCAACTGCCTCCCTCGCTGGTTGCAAAACGTTCCTTTCACAATTGGTTCTTTGGCTGAGTGTGTGTCAGATGTTGGCGCCTGTCCGTTAAGTAAGCCTTGTATAAAGTCTTTTATTGTTGTGATTGTGTTATTGCTTTTATTAATCTCGCGTCAAGTCTGCACTGTGTCTGCTTTTGTAAGTTGCTTGTATAATTGACGCACCCCACACATCTCTCATCTTTTCCTGCATTACATCCCCAATAAACCTTTTTGTTGTGCCACATGCT
>CM068967.1:9887688-9902262 GCA_035128595.1 Eptatretus atami | reverse complement strand
ACGTCACAATTAATATTTATTTATTATTATTATTATTTTTTTTGCACGATTGACGGTCCGATCTGATGAACTTGCCAGGAATATTGCTGGGGACCCGCGGATGTGCCTTTTCGAGGTTTGTATTAATCGGATAAGCGGTTCCCAAGTTACGGCCATTATCTGTCCACCAATGACAAGACACGGTGCTATGACATCACGAATGACGTCACAATTAATGTTTTATTTTATTTTTGTGAACACATTTGTGAATACATTTACAGAGAGAGGAGGGGAAAGGGGGGGAGAGAGGGGCGAGAGAGGGGGGCGAGAGAGGGGAGGGAGAGAGGGGTGAGAGAGAGGGGCGTCACAATTCAAGAGATCGGGTGGTGGGCCGCATCGGGTGGTGTGGTCCAATGTGGCTCGAACAGACCGTCGCTGGTCTTCGTCCACCCCAGCTGGTGGGTGGAGGCAGCACCGGATCAGGTAGCAGTGTCTGGCCACACAAATGGCCTCCCTAGTAGGCCACCCTCATGACATACTCCTCAAAGCTGCCTTGGTTGGTGGATCAGCTTCACATTGTTCTCCTTGTGAAGAACTTCTTCCGTGCTTTGTTAATATCTGTGCATGTGCTGTTTCTGTCATACAGCTGAGGATAACGAACCTCTCTCTCAGTGCACAGGAC
Organism: Eptatretus atami; assembly: GCA_035128595.1. Classification (NCBI taxonomy): domain Eukaryota; kingdom Metazoa; phylum Chordata; class Myxini; order Myxiniformes; family Myxinidae; genus Eptatretus; species Eptatretus atami. The sequence continues at coordinate 9,901,601 of CM068967.1, read as the reverse complement.
AACTTCAGCAGTACATCAGTGAGTTCTGGCTGCACGGTCCAGGTTGCCCAAGCAATCTTCTTACAATACCCAACAATGCTGGGCACAGTGTCACACCCAATCAAAGCATGGAACATTGTCAGAGCCTGTGCCTTCTCTGATCCCAGACCAGCTGCTAGCTTGTGAGCTGCCAGGTACCGGAAACTATTGCCAGTTCTGAATACTATCCATAGTTCATCTTCTGGTTGTAGTCCCTGGGCCAAAGACACGGCGAACACCATGACGTCGGTATCAACAGTCTGGATTAGTATCTTGGGGTGGCCACACTCGGCTGCATGGGATGCATGCAGCAACGTGCAGATGTCGGCTTCTTCATGGCTGTATGGAGCGAGTGAAGCCAGATCCTGCTGAATGAAGCAGGAATCTGTTCTCTACCATGTTTACAGATGTCTTATTTAGCCTTTAGGGTAATTAGCCTTTAGTTGCACCATCTTATCAACAAACTTCTCGAGGTCTGTGAAGTCATTGCAACCACAAGTGGCCATTTCGTAAGGTGGTTGCCACAGCCGTTAGAGACCAAATCTGTGATGCCCCAATATCCAGATTTGTTCATAATATATTCGACTATCTCTGTGCCAAATTTGGTGCTTTTATCACAAAATGCACAATTGTTGTGAATATGTCGACCATGGGGCCTCACTATATGTGGAGGAACAATTTTATAGATGAAGTTTAACCACTCGTTTCCGATGTGTAAATGGATACCGTCTTTCCTCACCAGAATTGCGAGAACTTCCAGAATTTGTACTCTATTTCCTGATGCAATCCTGGGCACCCAAATAGGTATCTATGGACTAGATAGAGTCGTTGTCATACAAATTCCAAAATTCCGATCGTACAAATCTTCTAACAGTCGAGACCTGAACTTCTTGGGGATTACAACTCTTACCCCCCATCAAGGTACAACCCTTGTCTACTGCCAAATTGTTCCTTCTTACAAAATAAGAACTTAACTCTTCCTCCAACGCATGTTTTGACCAACCATTAACTACATACCAGGTGGGGTTGACTCTGCCTGTCATCCTTCCGAGGTCGGCAAAATGAGTGCCACCTTGCTGGTATCCTGTGTCGGAGTGTCGACCCCTCCTGGATTGTACCCAATGGCCAAGGGGACTGCTTAGGCAGCACCAACGCTCTGCACAGTGTGGTCCCAATGGATGGATGGATGGATGGATTAACTACATTGTCGTGTACTCTCAACAAAGCCGGTCCCGTTTGGTTACCATGCCAACATCGTCTGTTATGATCGGGAGCTCCTCGCCTCCTCTACAGGTGAAAGGTGGAACATTCTTTCTTTCAGGAGTAAACTGCAGATGGCAACCTCGGCATTGCATCAGCATTACTATGATTAGCTAGTCGTCTGTACTCAGTGTCTTTGGTGTATGCAGATAAAATCGAAGCCCACCTTTGCATCCCGACATGGACTGCTGCTAAGGTTCGAACAGGGGACTTCGGGCGAAGTATAGCTGTGTAACGGGTCTATGATCTGTCACGATGGTAAACTTGCGACGACACAAGTACGGTATCTGTGAATCTGCTTTACTCCCAAAAATCAGGGACAATCTTGGTATACGTTCAATCTAGGTATACGTTCATTCAGTCACAGTGAGAGTGTGAGATGTGAATGCAATTGGTCTCTCTTTCTCCATCATTAAACGCATGGGAAATCACAACTCCCACACCAGGTACAGGTGTGGAAAGGTAACCTCCTTCCACCTTCGGTGGCAGAGTTGACAGAACAAAAATTGCGGAAGCATCACATGCTAACTTCATGTCTCTGTTCCCATCAAATAAGCAAAGAACTTCCCAACAAGATGCCTTCACACAGTTTGAATGCCACGCTGACAGTCTTGTCATAAAACAAGTGTTTCATCATTCATCAATCAATTTTAGCCCTCATATGTTTCACCCCTTGGGCTTGTCATCTCGAATCGTTACACCTTGATACATCATCACAAGGTTGCAACATGTTTGGGCTAAAATTGATTGATGATAAAACACTGGCAGCATGGCCTCGACTCTAGAGGTATGCACACTCAACTGGTCTTTCCAGGCTTCTCTCGGTGCGACTACCTTGTCATAGCAATGCCTTTGAGACAAAGTGAGTGAAGCAATCAAGCACCGATGTATTTTTTACCGAAAGGTGATAATAAGCAATGACTTATGAGATTGGATTTCAAGTCATCAATGACGACACTTATACTTGTTGCGAACATTGAGAATGTTTCACGTTATGATCTGTCCAAACTGGTAAAAACGTCACTTCTGTTGATGTAAACGTCAAAATACAAGTGATCATTGTACACTATCTCCATTTTAGATCGTGTTCCACGGCAACGTCCTGTAGAGGTCTCATATTAATGGTAGTCATCACGTACACCTACACACAAACACACACACACACACACACACACACACACACACAAAACAACTGCGAATCAACTTGGTAAAAGAGCAGAACGAGTATGACAGCATTGTGCAATCTTCCATAACCTACTCTCTCAATCCAGATGGATCCACCAAAGCCATGACACGTTCAATAAACTGAATGTAATGAATAAATTTACTGATCTGATCACATTCAATAAACAATGTTAGGAATGAATTTTGGGGACCAATCTGAATTTAGAACAAACTAGAACAGCACTCGGTAGAGCATATACCTCCGCTCGGCTGAACAGGCTATGTTTTGTATTCCACTTGTCGGCTGGATCAGGATTCGGACCTGAACCAAAAATCAAATTGCCTTGTTCTTGCCACCCACCCAACCAATCCACCAAGTTTCGTCTGATTCCGTCCATGACTTTTTGAGATATCCTGCTCACAGACAAACAGACAGACAGACAGGTGTGGAAACATAACCTCCAAACACCTTCGGTGGCAGAGTTGACAAACAAAATTGTTTTGATGCCCAGTTGTTGTTGATGCTCAAAAATGAAAGGAACCATTATATTCATTAACTTTCCCTTCCCCCACTCATTCCCATCATCTTCTCCAGACCTCATTACCTCCTTCTTTCTATTCCTCTCTTCTTTTGGCTTGGAATATCAACAAGACGTGATAGAGGACATTGAGGAAGACAGCTAAGTTACAATAGGAAGACAGTGATTAAAAAAAAAAATAGTTTTTATCACCAGAATTCCTTCAAAATACAATAAAGTATACATACAAACAAGGAAGGAAATATAAACATGATAAGAAGAGAAGTTAAGCATGGGCTGTGTTTTCCTGAATGAGAGCAACAACAAAGAAAATTATACAGAAACCATAAACGTTTATGAAAAATTCGACCATATCGATCTTCTACAAGTATACTAATAAATGTCAGTGTGTTTGTGTGTGTGTGTCCTCCATAACTCCAAAACTATAAAACCTAGCAGCCTGAAACTTTGCATGCATACAAAGAAAACTCCAAGGAAGTGCAAGAGTGAAAATTGGATGTTTATGTTAATGAAAACACCCCTTTTGAAGATAATTAACGTCCTTATTTAATTATATTCTTCATCAAGCGATCCTTGGCCACCTCGCTGTTTGGAGTCTTAAGGCATTTCCTGGGTAATCTCGCTGGGGTCTGAAGCCGCCATGTTTTTTGGCCTGCTTAACCATGCCTTGACTTGGAACAGGCCGCAACAATTTCTTAGCGATAAAGTTTTTTTTTCACTTTCCTCACTCATATTATCGAATGACTGTTCCGTAGACTCGGTTCGGACAAAGTCGGCCGAGGGTGTGGCTTCTGCGGTAGTTCGACGGTGTGGGTACTTAGGTAAATTGGAATTAGACAATTAACCCTACCCACGCCGTCGAAGTATTGGCGTCCACGGTCCACTAGGGGACCCGTGACCTTCGGAATTATCTGAAGGTTACGACCTTCAATTCCGGTGTTCGGTGGGAGACGGCCCAACTGCTCCATCTGGCAGTCGTCCTCGCCACCAAACCCGGCACCACAACAAATTGGTGCCAGGAGCGCGATTCGGACCCCTCCGCCTCCATAGAGAAATTCACGGGACTCGGATCAGGGGTGCGCGTAGCAACCCCCACCCGTTCCATCCAAATTGAGAGCGATTTAAATTATTCTCAAGACGCACCATGGCGGGCCAAGACGAGCTGGCTCAGGTGGGTGTAGAAACAATGGTAAGGGAATCCATGGTCCAGGATGACACCCCCATGCAAGAAGACGCCCCCCCTCCCCCCCCGCCATCGGACCCAGAGGTTGTAATGGGCGCAGGAGGGGTGGCGTATGAGCGCCCCCTGCACCAAATTTTCCCCCCGGTCCCTGTTGGGTCCGCGACCGATCGTGGCGGATCGGTTCCGCTAGAGCCATCGGGCATCGAGCAGATTATACGGATGATGCAAGGAATGCAAAGCAAGATGGATGCAAACATGCAAGGAATGCAAAGCCAAATGGACGCGAATGTGCAACGAATGGAAAACAAAATGGACGCGAACACGTGCAATTTACAGAATATGGAAAGCAAGATGGATGCAAACATACAAGGAATGCAAAGCCAAATGGACGCGAATGCGCAACGAATGGAAAACAAAATGGACGCGAACGCGCGTAATTTACAGAATATGGAAAGCAAGATGGATGCAAATATGCAAAACATGAGGGATGAAATGAAGAGTGACATGCGATCACAGCGAGGGGAAATGTAGAGCATGGGGTTGAACCTGCAAGACGTGGTCCGGAATTTTACAAATGCAACCAGGACAGTACGTGAAGAGGTGACCGAGTCGAGGGGGAATGTGAAGGTTGTTTGGACTGCAATGGAGACAGGTGAGGTCGAGGGGACGAGCAGCGCCACAATTAAGGGGGAGACGGAAAAAGGAATAAAACACGAGGGGACGACGGAAAGATTAACAGAGACACGGGAATTAGAAGAAAGAGAGGAATTAAATAAAGTTAACGAGCATACACAAGTAGAGTTAGGAGGGGACATGAAGGTTGAGCTTGGGGAATGTGTTGAGACCCAATGCGGGGGTCAGTTTAACCTCCCTCAGGAACAGGAGGAGACGGTATGCTCCCTCAAAGTGGACTGCGACCAGGTGGGTCCGGTTGGGCCGTGCGAGGTCGAGCGGGTGCATGGTACGGAAGGGTACATGCTGCGTTTGGGAGGGGCAGAGGCCTCGGGATCCCTTGAACTAACCCAAACCCCCAGCGTCATTGTCCCAGAGTGTGTGTTGGAGTGTGCGAGTGGTGTGAGTGTCATGGCATGCGTGAGTGCATGTGGGGAAATGGCACATGGACCGATCCAGACGGGAGACTGGAGACGGGAATGGTGAGCCTGGTAGGCCACACAAAGTTATCTTGGTGACCGCACCGGCTCCGCGGGACGCTGGGTGCGAGGCCCGTCCCGTGTGTTGCGGGCGGCCTAAGCGCGCACGTTTGCGCAGGGCCGGATTACGATTTTGAAGGCCCCTGGGCTACAGATACTGTGAGGCCCCCAGTGATAATTAACAAAAGCACGCAAATCGAATTTCGGATTCTTGAAATCAGTTTATTCAACTTCTACAACATAATGTCAACATTAGGCCCGCATAGATGGGTGCGTGTAACACAACAAAAAGAAAAGAGATATGATATTTTCAAAACTAAAATAAGTTTTTGAAATATTAAATTTATTGGACAAGGCTAAACAAAAATTAAAATTCAAACATTTGCTTTGCGTAATTTCTTGGTAACAAATTTCTCCAAAACATCAGTAAATTGTAAATTTTGAGAACATCATTTTCAATTGCCATGACAGCTAGTCTGTTTAGTCGTTCTTGTGTCATTGTTGACCTGAGTACATTCTTTATATTGTTACGAATTTACGCCGCCCGGCGTGCGAATGACCGCGTTAACTAATAGCGGCCGGTTCGCCCACCGAACGAGCAATTCAGTCGTGACTTTCTGGAACAACGCCAGAAACCAGTCACGGGTGGGTCCTTAACCACCCACCATGGTCCAGTCCGTATTCTACCCACGCGAAATAGGGTCAATCGCCGAATATCGATATACCTAAGTACTCGCGCGGGTAACCTACCGAGGAACCGTACCTCGCGCGGAGGCCTGCTTGGACACGAACAGCTTAAGCGGTCCGTTCCGTTCTGGGATAAACGAGCGGGTATTATCGCCAGACCTCGCCAGACCCGATTCTATTTAACGGTTATTAAAAACCCACTACTATTCGAGAAACAACATGGCAGTTCAATAAGAGAGAAAATGACACGAACGGGGTAACATTCACACAAGCACATTTATTTCTACACACATATACAAACAATCATGCAGTCATGCAGGTATGCAAAAACACGTATACAGTCAACAAAAGCAAAACACGCATGCAGTTGTTTTATGAAGACTGTGGGACGTGGACAAAGACACGGGCAAGGAAAACACTACAACCGACTATGGTTATTATGTACATTTACTTAACAGGTTTTACTTATCGGGACTCGGCGCATATCATCATTCAAAGAAAAAGGAAAAGACCCCATCAAAGGCAATGGGGTCAGGCTGGCCCGTAGACCTTTATGGCGTGGGACTTGGCAGACGAACGAGTCCCACGAGACCGTTGCAGGTTACCTGCACCCTCGTGGTGCCTTGTGGTGTGAGCCTCGACATCCCGTCCCCACGGCAGCTAGCGTAGCCGCGCCTGAGCTCGGGCCTTCCACGTGGCCGGCGAGCTCTCTCCGGCTCTCCTCACACGAGCACGCAGGTTCGCGCGACACCGCTGGCAGAGCTGCGCCTCCAGTCCGCGTCTCCTTCGCGACGCCCGGACTCTCCACCGACTGCAAGCTCCAACGAACGGGTCGCTCCACGGACCGCTTCTCCACAGACGAAGTCCACCAAGACTTCCACCCGACTCCTTCCACCAAGACCACGAAAGAGCAGAGGGAGAGAAGAAAAAGAAGAAGAAGAAGCGAAGGCCGACTTGGCGCTCTGCGTGCCCTTATATTCCCCACGCTCCGCCCCTCCGCTCTCCGCTCCGCCCTCCTTCCAGCTCCTGCGGGAAGCTTCCAGAAGGGAGGCGTTTTCCACTTCCAACCCTCTCACCCCCCCCCCCCTCGCGCGGGGGACGAGGAAATCGTTGCGGTGACCCTGCAGCCTAGGGACATTCATTCCCCCAAAATCAGGCCCGCACCCTACTTCACCTTTGACCTCTGGCTCGAATCGCACCTCCCCCATACCAAAGCGCGGGAAAAGCAGGAGGGAAAATCCGCGCGCCATCGGAATACCTTCTTATTCCCCATGGCGTTATTGGAACCCCTTGTTCCTTTTCCTTGGTAGAGATGGTTTTATAAGCGGAGAGGGTTGCCGCGGGGTTGTGGAGAAGGTGATTAGGTGATTGGCGTTATGTGGTTGGCGTTGTGGTTGAGGTGATCAGGATGGCGTGGTTTGTTGAGAGGCGCGTGTGGTTGTGGTGGTGGAAGGACAGTGGGTCTGAAGCAGTGTTTGAGAGCGATGTTGGTGGTGGTGGTCCCAAAAATAACGATACTGAAAGAAAAACGGCTATCTCAAAGATCACAGCCCTGTGACACGAATAATTCCCATTAAACAACGGTGGGGAAATCTAACTGAACACAGAATTATCGATCTAACTGAACTAAGGACCTTTATGGTGTTCTGCGAATTTCCACAGCCGTAACAATATGTTTCAGCCTGGAGAAACTTCTCTCTCCAGTTGCATTAGTTATCATTAAACACAAGTTAAATCCGTAAGTGCTCTTTTTCAACATTAGGGAATGAAGAAGTTAATCCATTTCTTTAGCACAAGGGTGTAGATATCAGAGGCTTGCAGTGTTTCATGCTTGTTCCTGAATTCATCAAATTGCCCAACAAAGTTTTTAAAGGGAACAATTTCTGGCACAAATTCAGGCTCGATGTCATCTGCGTAAATCTCTGAAACTTGGCTGCTGTTTGAAATGTCTTCATCGTTCATTGTTGGAAATTCGACCAGGAAACCAAACAATGAATGAACATTTTTATATGCTTCAATGCGATGAGAAAGAGCTGAGCATAACTATCTATGATGGGTAGATATGTTTCCACCTTAAACTTCTGGCTTCCTTGCAAAGCACCATCCAGCATTACCATCATTGATTTGTTTTCTTCTCCTATGCTCTCGTTTTTGTTCGTCGTGGTATTCCGTATTTTCACTTTGTTTTTGCTTTATTTTCAAACACTTCAAACTGATTCTGCAGTGACATCAAAAACTCCAGTAGTGATGTAAGAAGTTTAATAGCTGATTGAAGCTCCAGTGTTTCATGCTGAAGGATTTGCGACTGAGACTCTCTAGTATGACAACACAGAAGTCTGCCAAGAGAACTGTTTCCAGTTTTGATAGCTGCTTGAGTATAGCTTTTTCCTCATAACGTGTGTCAACCTTCTGATTTACATTTTCTGAGATTAACTTCAAAGCTTCTTGAAAATAGATGTACCCTTTAGACAAGGCTTTTGTGGCATCGGCCCTTGCAGACCATCTCGTATCTGATGCTCTTTTAAGTACCAATGTAGATTCACTTCCACTTTCAGCTTTAAGGCACTGAAGCATTACTGACCAACGTTGAGTTGAAGCAGAAAATAAATTGTAACATTTTTGTATAAAAACAAAAAATGAAACTGCTCCAGTGCAGCTTTCCGCAGCACATACACCTACCAAATTAAGTGAGTGTGCAGCACATGGAATGTAATGGACAAGATGATTTATGCCGAGAATATGTGCCTGATGCCCTTTGTAGCATCCTGACATGTTTGATGCATTGTCATAAGACTGTCCTCTTAATTAGCTACATCAATTCCAATTTGTTCAAAGAATTCCAAGACAATGTTGGCAAGAGCTTCTCCAGTGTGACTTGCAATTGGAATGAAAGTAAGAAAACGTTCAACCACCTTATGATCTAATTTTCTAACATAGCGAATAATCACAGTCAGCTGATCAGTGTGTGATATGTCTGGCGTTGAATCAACACTTAGAGAAAAGTATTTACCTTCCTTATTTCTTTTACAATAGTTTTCAATACTTCGTTTCCCATAATCTCTATGACTTCCTCACATATTGTTGAAGATAGATATAAAGCTTTTCCTCGTCCTTGATTACCATATTTTGCTATATGAGAACTAAGAAAAGGATCATACTCAGCAATTAATTCAAGAATGCCAAGGTAGTTGCCATTCTGTTGAGAAGTAAATACTCCTGTATCACCACGAAAGGCTAATCCACGAGATGAGATAAACTTTACAGCTGAGACTACTCTTTGCATTACTTTTCCCCAATATTATTTTTCCTTTGTGAATTGGATTTTTAACATTGAATCGATTCGTCCAAGTGCATTTTGTCCAGAAATCAGTCATCATACAGGTCTTATGTCCAGAACTGTTCTCATGTTCTGAAATCCGTGTAGAGGCATATTTCCAGTCTGAAAATCCACCGATGGAGAACTGGGTTTTTGATCCATGTATACAGTCAAAGAGAACGCAAGCAAAACAATATACATTTCCTGTTGAGGGAGAATACATTAGCCACTCCCTTTTAATATTCTCACCAGTTATATGTTTTCGGAATATCAATGAATGAGAAAATTTTCTTTTCTGATCAGGGTATTGTCTTACTGATGAAGAAAAGTCGTCATCATGGTGCTGGCATTCCACGTGACCTTGTTTACACCAAAAGTCACGTACCTCTTCTGTTATATTTGAGGTACTCCACAAACCAATGTCATCTTGAAACTCGGATCCCAGGTCCTCTTACTTCAGGTAGACAAGCTCAGGCTGCTCATCATCATCAACTCTTGTGACATTGGTATCGCAAGAGACAACTTCAACTTCTAGCGCCTCAGCCTTTTTCATGTTGCCATCAAAATCACTGGGTTGAGATGCATCTTTTGTCTGCTCTGTTTGCTGTTCTACTGCTGGTGCTGCATTGCATTTGAACCCAAAATCAAATAACTTTGGACATTTACTGAGCAGTTCTTCATGCTTCAGCATCTTCTCTTGTGTTTTTTTCTTTTGCTTGCTCCACTCTCAAACCTCTTCTTCTCCGACATGATTAATCTAAAAGGATGAAAATGGAAGGACTGAACAGCATGTGCACTCGCGGACCCCGATTGTTCAGTTGGTCCGAAAAAATTGCTGTCATTATTCATGAAAAATGAAAATCCTATAAAAAGGAAGGTAGGCCTTTGCAGATATTTATATATATATATATATATATATATATATATATATATATATATATATATATATAAAATTAATATAATATATATATTATGCTTGACAAGTTGACACAATGACACATTACTATAAGACTTTGACTTGGTATGAAGATAACAAAGTGCAGAATTCCACAAAATGTATAGGATAACGTAAAGTCGGAGTTATCCGAAGGTTACGACCTTCAATTCCGGTGTTCGGTGGGAGACGGCCGAACTGCTCCATCTGGCGGTCGTCCTCGCCACCGAACCCGCACCACACAATATTCTATATATATGTATATATATATATATATATATATATATATATATATATATATATATATATATATATATATTACCAGTATATTACACTGTATATCTTGTTACGGATCTGGAAACCATTCGCATTCAACATACAGATGTCCCAAAAGTCAGTTATGTCGTAAAGTATGTGTGTAGTCAGATCCCTTTCATTTTGTCTAGTGGGAGAATCAAAGGCATGCGTTGCGATTTCTTTTAGTTAGGTTATTACATCTAATAAACCATCCCATCTGCATGACCCCTTCGGCCCATCACGCTCCATCACCACCTGCTGGCTGCTCGTACCTTGACTTGCCGAGAAGGGGTCTCGTGGTTCCAGTTCTCGGCTCCCACGAACGTTGTAACTCTTGTACGATGACCTTCGCGGCGCTGACAGTTACTCGTCGAGAGCGAAGCCACGTGGAGGAGTAACTGGGGTCTCCTGGCAGAGGCAGAGGCCCCGCCCCAGAAAGGTGGGCCGGAGGACCCTGTCCAATCAGAGGTGGACAGCGAGGTGCATTTTTGCCAAGGGCCCCTCCCCGTGGAGAGAGGCCAATAAAAATCTCCGAGACTATAAAGTTTTGCATTCATTGGTTATTTGGTTTCAGAAAAGAAGATTTTTAAATGGTTTTCCATCAATTCAATATGACTGCCAGACCACGTGACTGATGATGTCAATTTTACGAAACTATATTTCTCATGGCTAGTCTATCATATATGTAAAGTTTTGCATCGATCGGTTAAGCAATTTCAGAGAAAAATATTTTTTATTGGTTTTCATTCCATGCAATATGGCTGCTAGACCATGTGACTGATTACATTTTAGTCATCAAACTTTTATCCTCATGGGTACTCAATGATATACTTAAAGTTTTGAATCGATTGGTTGAGTGGTTTGAGAGAAAAATATTTTTAAAGGTTTCAACTTAAAAACAACATGGCTGTCACACCACATGACCAATGATGTCATAATTATCAATAAATAATTAAACATGGGGAGTCGCTCTTATGTTGAAAATTTTGCATGGATTGGTCAAGGTTTGCAGAGAAAACAAGTTTAAAAGCAAATAAAAGTGAAAAAAGTGGAAAAAAATATGGAGAGAGAAGGGAAGAAATAAAAATAAATAATAGGGTACCAAGCAGAATAGCTAGATACGTAACAAGAGTGTATAAATCAGTGTAAAAAGAAAAATATAAAAAATCTGGGAAAAGAAGAAATAATTAAGAAAGATGGATGAAAGAAAAATAAACAAACAAAAATATACATATGACAGAAGAAAATGAGAAATAGAAACAAAGAGCATTGCCACAATGAAAAAGCAATCAGAGATATTTCTATTCAATATGGCTGCCTATTTTGTGTGGTTTTATTGTAAATATTTTATCAATGTACTTACATTCTAATTGTACTATACATAGTTTACAGATGTACTTACATTCTAATTGAACATACTTTATAGAGGTACTCGGTTGTAAAAAGAAAAAGTGTAAAAATTGTGGTCTACGTTGGCACATTATGTGCAGTCAAACAAACAAACAGACCCAAATGCAATACCCTCTCCTCTGGTGGGGGAAAAAAAGAATAAAAAGAAAAAACAAAGAAGACTGGAAAAGAGAAGAAATAAATGAAAGTCAAAATGAATGAAGAATAAAGATAACGAGAAAAAAGAGGATTCGAGAGTGACAAACAGAGCATGAAAAAAAGGATTTTAAACATTAATCCAAACAAGGAGAAGAACGGGGAAAGAAATGAAAACAAGAAAAATTTATTTATAAATCGAAAGCAAAAAACATAAACAAGACAAATAAAAAATGTAACATTAATGCAAGAGGCAAACAGAAGAGAATGGAAGAAACAAAACAGGACAAGAAAAGATAAGAATAAAACGGTAACAAAGAAATGTAGAAATAAAAGGGAAAAACAAAGAGAAGGGAGAAATAAAAGAAAAAACAAGAGAAGTGGAAGAAATAAAAATGGAACAAACAAAGAGAGTGGAAGAATAAAAAGGGAAAAACAAAAACATCGAAGAAATAAAAGGAAAAACAAGAAATGGAGAAATAAAAGGGAAAACAAAGAATGAAGAAATAAAAGGAAAAACAGAATGGAAAAATAAAAAGCGAGAAACAAAAGAATGAAAGAAAAAAAAGGGAAAAACAAAAAATGGAAAAATAAAAATGGAGAACACAAAGAAGTGGAAGAAATAAAAGGGAAAACAAAGAGAAGAAGACATAAAAGGGAAAAACAAGAGAATGAAGAAAAAAAAGGGAAAAACAAAAAGAATGAAGAAATAAAAAGGGAAAAACAAAAAGAAGGAAGAAATAAAAAGGAAAAAACAAAAGAAAGGGAAGACAATAAAAAAGAAAACAAAGAGAATGGAAGAAATAAAAAGGGAAACAAAAGAATGGAAGAAATAAAAAGGGAAAAACAAAGAGAATGGAAGAAATAAAAAGGGCAAAACAAAGAGAATAAAACATAAAAAGGGAAAAACAAAAAGAATGGAAGAAATAAAAAAAAGGAAAAACAAAAAGAATGGAAGAAAAAAAAGGAAAAAACAAAAAGAATAGAAGAAATAAAAAGGGGAAAACAAAAAGAGAATGTAGAAATAAAAAAGGGAAAAAAACAAAGAGAAGGAAGAAATAAAAAGGGCAAAAAACAAAAAGAAGAATAAAAAGGAAAGCAAAGAGAAGGGAAGAATAAAAAGGGAAAACAAAAGAATGAAGAAAATAAAAAGGGGAAAAAACAAAGGAACGGAAGAATAAAAGGGCAAAAACAAGAAAGGGAAGAAATAAAAGCGGAAAAAACAAGAGAATGAAAAATAAAAAGGGAAAAAAAAAAGAGAAAATAAAAAAGTGGAGAAACAAAGAGAGTGGAAAAAATAAAAAGGGAAAAAAACAAGAGAAGGAAAAAATAAAAAAGGGAAAAAAAAGAGCAAGGGAGAAATAAAAGGAAAAACAAAGAGAAGGGTAAAATAAAAAAGGGAAAAACAAGCAGAAGGGAGAATAAAAATGGAAAACAAAGTAGAGTGGAAAAAATAAAATGAAAAACAAAGAGGTGAAGAAATAAAAAGAAAAAAAACAAAGAGAATGAAGAAATAAAAGGAAAAACAAAGAGAATGCAAGAATAAAAAGGAAAAAACAAGAGTATGGAAGAAATAAAAATGGGAAGAAACCAAAGAAGTGGAAGAAATAAAAGGGAAAAACAAAGAGAAGGGAAGACATAAAAAAGGGAAAAAACAAGAGAATGAAGAAATAAAAAGGCGAAAAACAAAAGAAAGAAATAAAAAGGGAAAAACAAAAAGAATAGAAGAAATAAAAAGGGGAAAACAAAGAGAATGGAAGAAATAAAAAGGGTAAAACAAAAAGAATGGAAGAAATAAAAAAGGGAAAAAACAAAGAGA
>CM068967.1:9852202-9887678 GCA_035128595.1 Eptatretus atami | reverse complement strand
TAAAAAGGGCAAAAACAAAAAGGGAAGAATAAAAAGGGAAAAACAAAGAGAAGGGAAGAATAAAAAGGGAAAAACAAAAAGAATGGAAGAAATAAAAAAGGGAAAAAACAAAGAGAACGGAAGAAATAAAAAGGGCAAAAACAAAAAGGGAAGAAATAAAAAGGGAAAAACAAAGATAAGGGAAGAAATAAAATGAAGGGAAGAAATAAAAAGGGGAAAACAAAGAGAAGGGAAGAAATAAAAAGGGGAAAACAAAGAGAATGGAAAAAATAAAAATGGAAAAATAAAGAGAAGGGAAGAAATAAAAAGGGAAAAACAAAAAGAAAAGAAATAAATAAAAATGGAAAAACAAGGACAATGGAAGAAATAAAAAGAAAAAGAAGGGGAGAAATAAAAAGAAAGAGAAGGGAAGAAATAAACTGTTAGTGTTGTATCCCATGGTATATTTCATTTTATTCCATTCGTTGTTTTTGCTCTTCGTTTCATCGAGTATTGTTAAAGGCCTATCTTCGGATAGAAAGTATGAACATTCTTTGGCTCTGTGTTTCTCATTTTGTTTTCTTTTTCCCGGGTATCCTGCTTCTACCAGCTCAACATTCTCCTATTTCCTTTCTTCAAAAAATCAAAAGAAACAAAAAAAAAACTTTCTTTTTGACTCTACTTAAAGATTCTCATTTCTATTTGAATTTCCTTTTGCCTCTGGTTCTACATCCCCCCCCCCCCCCCCCCCCCCCCCACCACCCATCTTTTCTCAATACATCTAAGCTGAATCAACATTAAATATAAATGCTCCTTCCTCCTTTGAAAGTATTTGCAATCAATTTGAAAATGCATTTCAACCCTTGTATCTCTTAATAAATGCTGTATGTGTTTTCCTTGTCGATCACGATAGATGCCGCTTATTCTTCTTCACAAAGGTTATTTTTCAAAGGTGTTTGCATGCTCGGTACTTGGTCCACCAATCACCCTCCCATTCCCACCCCCGCGTGGCATGTACGCGGGCACAGTGTGTCTCTGTGCGTTCAACAAGGGATCTTATCTCCTATCCCATGATTTTTATCTCCGCTTCGGGAATCTGGAATCCGAATAAGCATCCACCCCACCCAATCTGCTCAAAGCTTCATGCCTCCCCCTTTCTGCATGCCTCCTCACCCCACCGTTTCAAACCTTACCCCTCATCTCACACTCTCAATCCTTCCCCCACACCACACACACTCAATTCCTCACTGTCCATGTACTGATCTTACACCTCCCATTCCCCAGGAATACCTCCGGCTGCAACTTCCCCTCCATTCCCACCTCTTGTTCATCTGTGTGTTGTACTGTCCTAACAGTGCCGACTCCATTTACATCTCTCTCAGACAACATGGACAAACTTTTCACCATTCATCCAAACTCTCTCTTCCTCATATGCAGCGACTTCAATTGTCACCAGGAAACTTGACTGGGTGATGGTACCTCTCTCACCAACCATGGCAATTCACTACAAGACTTCTGTGACTCCATGGGACTAACTCAATCTGTGAACTTTGCCACCCGGATTTCTCTCATTGGCAAATCCTCCCTTCTGGACTTTCTGCAAATGCCTCCTGCTCTTCCTCTGCCCCAATTGGTTCATCTTAATCATGTGCTTTTAAAAATCAACATCTCTTGCTATTTTCAGAGAGCTGTCTCAACGCCAGCAATTCTGGCAGTTCACTCAGGCAGATTGGCAGGGACTGCCAGCAGCTATCCTCTCTTCAGGACTGGTCTTCCATATCCACTGCACCTGATGTTAACTCAGCCTGGGAATTCATCCACAGAAACCTGCTCTCTTTTATGCACAGATTCATCTCATCTCATCTTCAATTGTCCATCCTTTCTTCCCACACATGCTGCACTGAATCTTGTGGTGAGGCAGTTGCTCTGAAACAACTTGCCTTCTTCTCTTAAACTTACATTCTTGCCTTGCCTTCTTCTCTTCAACAACTTGCCATGCCTTCTTCTCTCCCTGCAACAACTTGCCTTCTTCCTGGAAGGCTAATCTGATGGAAGGCAATGTCAGTGCACTGCAATAAGTCGGCAACAAGTGTGTCCACGCTCACGAGAGCCAGAAGACAACATATTTCGAACCTCAAAAATGAACTTTCAAACTTCTTTCCCTCCTCGAAAACCTCGTGGTGCCTTGTTCGGTCTGTCTCTGGTGTATGCTTCCCTTCCATCCATTCCCTCTCTTCAAATGGTATCACAGCCGACTCTGCTCATGAGAAAGCTGAATGCCTCAATTCTGTGTTTGCTTCCAAATCTTGTGTCCCCAATCTGTAACTCTTGGTACCCAACCTTCCCTGTCATATCCAACTGCTCCTGCACTGACTTTTGCACCTGAAAAGGTGGAGAAGGTTCTTTCAACCCTCAACTGTGCAGCTGGACCGGACGGCATCAGCTCACGTGTCCTAAAATCCTGCTCTGCTGTTATTTCCCTTCTTCTCTCTGCCCTGTTCACTCTGTCATTTATGCTCGATCGTCTCCCATGTGCTTGAAAAATATGCCAACATCACTGCACAACATAAAAAGGAGCAAAAATGGATACCCTTAACCAAAGACCTATCAGCTTACTGCCAATCATTAACAGTCATGGAATCCATCAATGCAGTTCATATGAAATCATTCCTTTTCTCCAACAACCTCATCTCAGATCACCAATTTGATTTCAGACCAGGTCCTCCACCTTGGACATGCTGCCCAACAATGGATGGAGGCCCTCAATGTCAGACATGAGATCAGGGCCATCTCTCTGGACATATCTGGTGCTTTTGATACAGTGTGGTATCCTTCCTCACTCTCCAAACTCTCTGACTATGGCATCCAAGGCCAACTCCACACATGGTGTACTGCCTTCCTCTACTCTTGTAACCAACTTGTGGCTCGTAATGGAATCCTTTCATCGCCCTGTCAAGGCTGGAGTACCCCAAGGCAGTGTTCTGGTCCAAGTCATATTCCTGATCTTCATAATAATCTCTGGAAAATCCCTCTCTTCAGACCTTGACAAAATCACAACATGGTCAGACACTTGGAATATGTCTTCCAACCCTGACAAATCTCACACTCACTATCTCTCTCTGAAAGAACCGAAACCACACCCCGCTCCCCCCCCCCCCATCTACTTTCTTAACAATTCTCTTGAGGACGTTCAGTCATTCAAACTCCTAGGTCTCACTACCAGCCATGATCTTTCTTGAGTAAACCACATTCCAATGTTGGCCTCCAAAGCCAGACACCGACTGGGCATCATCCTCCATTGTGCAAAGTCCTTTCTTGGCACACCTAAGCTCCTGTCCACCTACAAGGCCTTCATCCATAGATTGATGGAGTACTGCTCCCTGTCTGGGCTGGTCCCTTGCCTCACACCTTGCTCAGCTCAACGCTGTGGAAACTAAGGCCTTCAAGATTATTGGAATCTCCTGCAATGAATATTAGTCGATGGCTTTATCAATTTGCCATCACTGACAGGTCGGTGGTATCTGTCATCCACCGCGTTCTTTTTGATCTTGCACCCTCTGCTTTGCCCCCCCCCCCCAATCTCCCACGGTTCTGCAGGGCACCAACGGCCCACCATCAACCCCCTTCTGGTTAAACTGCCTCAGTCCAGGATCACTGCGCACCTCCACTCATTCGTGCCTCTTTTCTTCCACCTGTGGAACCAACTTTCACATTCTCGTCAATCTCATACCTCCCTCCAGGTCTTCATGACAGCCGTTAACCACCATCTCCAGATCGTGTCCAATCCAAAACCATGACCTTTTATACTCTCATTAACCTCCCCATCCAATCGCAATCCCTCCTAACAAATTTCCATTTTTCCCTCCGGAGAGTTTCTTCTGTATCCATCTTGTCCACCCTAGTCATCCCTCCAGCTCCCCATTCCTCCCACACCCATTGTTTCTTCAAGTCTCCCTCTATATTGGTCTTCAACTCTGCTGTTGGTGTCCCCCCCCCCCGCGCTTCACCCCTCTCTCAACTGTTCCTTTTCGCCTGGTGTTCTGATCTGTTCAGTGAACCAATTCTCACTCTTCCAGAAGTCTCGACAGTGAATACAAAAGAAAACTGAGAAAAAAAAGAGAAGGGGAGAAATAAACTGAGAAAAAGAAAGAGAAGGGGAGAAATAAACATAAAAGAAAGAGCAGAGATAAACTGAGAAAGAGAAACAGAAGGGGATAAATATACTGAGAAAGAGAAAGAGAAGCGGAGAAATAACCTGAGAAAAAGAAACAGAAGGGGAAAATAAACAGAGAAAAAGAAAGAGAAGGGGAGATATAAAGTGAGAAAGAGAAGGGGATAAATATACTGAGAAAGAGAAGGGGATATTTAAATTGAGAAAAAGAAAGAAAAGGGGAGATATAAAGTGAGAAAGAGAAAGAGAAGGGGAAAATAAACCGAAAAAAAAACAGAAGGGGAAAATTAACCGAGAAAAAGAAAGAGAAGGGGAGATAAAAATGAGAAAGAGAAGGAGAAGGGGAGATATAAAGTGAGAAAAGGAAAGACAAAGGGAGATATAAACTGAGAAAAACAAAGAGAAGGGGAAAATAAACAGAGAAAAAGAAAGAGAAGGGGGAAATAAACAGAAAAAGAAAGAGAAGGGGTGAATTATAAACAAAAGGAGACAGAAGGGGAGAAATAAAAATAAAAAGAAAGAGAAGGGGAGAAGTAAAAATAAAAAGAATGGGAAAAATAAAAATAAAAAGAAAGAGGTGGAGAAATAAAAATAAAAAGAAAGGAGAAATAAATAAAAAAAAGAAAGAGGTGGAGAAATAAAAATAAAAAGAAAGGAGAAATAAATAAAATAAAAAGAAGGGGGAGAAAGAAAAAGAAAAAGAAAGAAGCAAATAAATAAAAATAAAAAGAAAGAAGGGGGAGAAATAAAAGGAATGAGAAGTAGAGAAATAAAAAGAAAGAAAAAATAAGGGGAGAAACAGAAAGAAAGAGAAAGAGAAGGGGAGAAATAAAAAATAAAAAGAAAGACAAGGGGAGATATAAAACTAGAAAAAGAAAGATGGAGAGAGACGAAAGACAGAGTAAAGACAAATGAAAGACAGAGAAGGATAAAAGAGAATATAAAATCGTGCTCAGAGCACTTGACAAGCGCTGTCCTTGGTCCTGGATTTACATCTCCGGTTCGTTGCCTTCCATCCCTCCGCAATTCCACCCCTCATTCCCTCTGCCCATCGATGAGATGTGAGGAGGAGACGCAGGACCTCCGATTGAGGTGAGAGAGAAATGGCGGCTTGAACAGAGGGACGGACGTGTAGACAGGGACGGACGTGTAGACAGGGACGGACGTGTAGACAGGGACGGACGGGACTGAAGAATTCGCCGTTTGTCTTTGGCCTTGTCTGTGTCTGTGATTGAGAGGTCTAAATCGCAGTTTACAATAATTAGACAACAGACAAATATGGAGCAGAATATGTGGTTCTATCATATCCGTGTGAACTTTAGTTTCCCGAGGTATATACAATGCAATTGTTTTGTGTACAACGAGTTCGTGAGACCCCGGGGAGAGGAGGGGGCTTTGGACGAGACCCCGGACTGCGGTTGCCAGGTTGCAGGTCGTGATCCCAGGCCTCGGTTTCCATAGCGACAGACGATTCCAGCCTCTCAATTGTTAACCCCCACAGCTGTGGCGTATGTAGTCTGTGACAAATTCTCTGCCTTTGCTTCCTCTTTCTCCGCTATAATCTCATGATTT
Organism: Eptatretus atami; assembly: GCA_035128595.1. Lineage (NCBI taxonomy): Eukaryota > Metazoa > Chordata > Myxini > Myxiniformes > Myxinidae > Eptatretus > Eptatretus atami. The sequence continues at coordinate 9,881,956 of CM068967.1, read as the reverse complement.
GTATGAAATTATACCATAACATGCGAGGTAAAACAATAACAATAACAATGATAACGTGGTAACTGCATGAAGTAATCGTTCAGAGCAAATGGAAGCCTCATGGAGGTCTCCGTCCATTCGACAAAAGGGACTACACCCATGATGGTTCAATGATCGTACCTGCGAGGTCCAAATCCCAATCTCGATCTGCCGGGATGAAGTGACACGACGTTCCGAGCAACGTTGTTTTGACAACAATGGTGATAATTAAACAGCAGAGGTAATTTAATTAACGTCCACCAAGTGCAACAACAACGAATAATTTGCAAAACGGGTCACGTGTGGTGTGCAAGTTCGGAGGAGCACGGTCTCCACGAAGGTGTAATTCGACGTCTTGATGTAGATATTCATTCAATCCCTCTCTACACGTGAAAGGAGAGATAACAGAGAGAGGATTCTTGAAAAAAAATATAAAAAAAAGAGAGAAACAGAATAAAACATCCCCCTCCATCTACCACCCCCAACCTCTCTTCACTCATTCATTCTCCTTCTCCTTCTCCTTCCCTCCCCAGAGCCGAGCCAGGAGAACATTTCCCTGCTTTGCTTCTGCATTAATCAGCGTTTGGAGAGAGAGGGGACAAGAATCTGGAGAGAACGTGGTCGTGAAGACGAGAGAGACACGTAGAGACAGTGTTGGGTGGCAGGACAAATGAGGGACTGAGACAAGAGGAAAAGGGAATTGCAGCAAAGAGAGAAAGCAGTTATTGCAGGAGAAGAACGAAAGTAAAAGGACGAAAGTGAAAGATAGTGGAGGATAAAAGGGGAGGAGGGAGGGGGGAAAGAAAGTGAGGTTTGGTATAAGGTGGAGGGCACGGTGAGAGAAAGTGTCCAAAGAGAGGGACGTGGTTCGAGACAATAATCAAAGGAGAGACAAAAGTGCTTTGGCGAATATTGCAACCTCAACAAATATGGCTGACGACAGCCGAGGCAAGATGGTGATGACCTCGGGTGTTTGCAAAGTACCAAGTGGTCAAGGACAACATGGAAAAGTTTTCACTGGGGCCACGAGGCTGTGTTCTAGAGCCAAGAAGACCAACGACCGACAGAGACGCCAGCGGTACGTCCAGAAGGATGGAAAATGCAACGTCCAGCACGGCAACATGCGAGAGACCTATCGCTACTTCTCGGATCTCTTCACCACTCTGGTGGACCTCAAGTGGCGTTTCAACCTGCTCATATTCACACTCGTGTACACCTTAACCTGGCTCATATTCGGTCTTCTGTGGTGGCTCATCGCGTACGTGCGTGGAGATCTTGAACATCGGGACACTCCGGATTGGACACCGTGCGTTAAAAACCTCGACGGATTCGTCACGGCTTTCTTGTTTTCCATCGAAACCGAAACCACCATTGGCTACGGATACCGGGTCATCACAGACCGTTGTCCCGAAGGCATCACCTTGCTCCTGATACAAGCCATCCTGGGTTCCATCGTGAACGCTCTCATGGTCGGCTGCATGTTCGTTAAGATATCTCAGCCCAAGAAACGTGCCGAGACGCTCATGTTCTCCAAGCGTGCCGTCATTGCCCCGAGGGATGGCCGACTGTGCCTGATGTTCCGTGTCGGGGATTTAAGGAACTCGCACATCGTCGAGGCATCCATCCGGGCCAAGCTCATTCGTTCAAAGCAGACTCAGGAGGGGGAATTCATCCCTCTACACCAGACGGACATCAATGTGGGACTCGACTCTGGGGACGACCGGCTCTTCTTGGTATCTCCGCTGATCATCTGCCATGAGATCGATGCCAAAAGCCCTCTTTGGGAATTGTCCAAGGAAGGACTTCTTCACGAACAGTTTGAGATCGTGGCCATTCTGGAGGGCATGGTCGAGGCAACCGGTAAGAAGTGCACTCACTGTCCCCTCTCCCCTGATAACCTTTTACCTTCGCCACGGTCTTCCGTATCAGGTGTATCCGTTATAGTCTCCTCACATGACCGACTCGGTGACCAGTGATTGATAGACATCAGTCATGTCCACGCAGAGAGGCTTCAAGTCGTGTTTCAAGAGAATGTTGATATTTTCCCCACCGTATTAAACGATTATCCTTGTTAGATTAGAAACAATGTTTAAGCTCAATGTTTGCCAAGAGGTCTCTGTATGCCAAGAAAAGGTCAACTGAAGATAATAATTATTTTATACAAAGATATCGATGTAGAATGATAAATGTCATGAAGCTGCATGAGAATACGTTGTGTAAATGTTTGTGGATAAGAGCACAGACTACCGTGTGTGAGTTTGACAATCCACGAGCTCTCGACACGTAAACTGAATGGACAGTGAGGGATAGAAAACATGTTTAATAACAAAGAACATTTATCAATGCACAGTCACGAGGGGTATTTGTCTCGGTGACCCCTTTCACACACCGGGGCGCGGTATTAAAGTACATCTACATACGGATTCACATAAACACACACACACAAACACACACATACATACACACACACACACACACACACACAACACAACACACACACACACACACACACACACACACACACACAACACGCCGACTGGGTATCCTCTGTCATACAAGGTCCTTCCTTGGCACACCTGAACTTCTAATCCACCGACAAGGCTTTTATCCACAGCTTGATGAAGTACTGCTCTCCACCTTTGGCTTCCCTGCCTCACATCTTGCTCATCTTGATACCGTGGAAACAAAAGCCTTTAAGATCATTGGAATCTCTCACAATGAAGCTGAGTCTTTGGGCCTTTCACCGCCATCGCCAACAAGTCGCTGGTCTCTCTGTCTTCTTCCGCCTCATTTCCTGACTTGCACCCTTTGCCCTCTCCGTGATTTGTCCCCCTCAGGTATCTGCAGGATGCATGCGGTCCATCAGCAACACCCTCCTTGTGAAACTCACTTAATCCAGAGCCAATGCTCACCTCCACTCATTCATTCCTTTTTTCTCCACCTGTGGAACCATCTTCCATACTCTCTTCGGTCTCATTGTTCCCCAAGGTCTTCAAGACAGCTGTTCACCACCATCTTAAGTCATCCCCCATCCAAAACCATTAACTTTTCTGCACCTGTAAAACCACCCCCACACTTCAAAAATTTTGTTTATGTATCCATGTTGTCCACCCCTTGTGTTCTCCCTTACCCCTCATCGTTATCTTGCATCGCTTGTTTGTCCATCTCCATACACCCTCACCCTCGCCCTGCTGTTGGTGTTTCCCCTTTCTCCTGCTGTTCCGCTGATTTGTTCTGTGTCACAACTCTTCCACGAGCCTTGACCATGTAGAAAAAAAAAAAAAACACACACACACACACCTTCCAAGCCTGACACACATGGTTGCCCTCCCATGCTCTCAGACTCATGTGCCCGGAGATGTTGTCCCGATTCCATCATGCTTTAGCCCCTGAGCTCCCAATTAATTACTTCCTTCTCCATCTTTTGCACTGCCGAACCAGTTAGCCTTTTGGGCAAGGATAATAAAGTCGGCCACTGGGGCACGATATTAAGGTAGATCTGCAGGTGGAGACACACACACACACACACACACACACACCTATAACCTCTCCCTTTTAAGCGAAGTTAATGTCGGTGAACTCCACACAAATGGAGATATTGAAAATAGTGGTGGCTTTAGCATGCTGGAGTGATCCCATCTACAGGTTAGCTGCCATCTTACCCTTAAAGAGCAGTGGGGTCACCAAACATGTTCTGAAAATTTATCAATATGATTATATGTGCATTAAATTGTTCGATGCAAACTATTGTGGTTGCCTAACTATTGGGAAAATTAATGAAATTTAACTCCGAAGTTGATATTTGTCGAGGCTGTTGAAAAAAAACAGCCGCGTGCCCATATATGGATGGTGACATCACGTTCTCCAAAACAAAGCGGACGCTCACTCTCCTCATGAAGAAGTGTCCAGTTGAGCGGGCCATTCTTTTGCTTTTTTTGAGCTTGCAACTGTCTATATTATCCTTTTTTATTTTGAATTATTGTAGAACAAAGTTATTGTGATATTTGTACATCATGCCTCGCAGCGTGTGTTGTTTTGCGAAAATGGCTGGCGAAAACGGTAATCGCTCCCAGCCGATTCCCAAGGAATCAAACATTCGCCGGCAGTGGATAAGATTTGTACAAACAAAACGGGCGAATTTCCCCCAAACAAAACCGGCGAATTTTCCGCCTTTTAAACTTTTAGACAATATCTTGTGGAAAAAGCGCTGCGGCCCAACATCTAGTCAAGGCGCCCTAGGCCCTGCGCGCCATCGAACATAAACCTTATAAAATATCGAATTTTACAAACTTCACAACTACCGAGTGTGAAGCATCCTAAGCGACTGCAAAAACCGAAAACAGAATTTGAATTGACTTTAAAACGAACCCGCAACGTCGATCGAAGCAAAAATATCTCAATTCACCACAGGAATTCACGGCATTATTTAAAATTATTTTGTCAAAGTCATAAAACCGTAATATTCAGCCATCCACGAACAATCTTACAAAATCCGACAGCCTAACAAGTCAGGCATGGATGATAACCTTTATTGGGATGAAAAATGATTTTTAAACCTCATCTTTGTGGAAAAAGCGCCGCGGCCTAGATCTAGCCAAGGCGTCCTCAACTTGAAACATTCATAACTCGACGAATAAAAGCTAAAATTGCACCAAACTGACCTTATTCTTGCAGCTCACGTTCCCTGTTCGTGGGTGAACAATCCAACGCTTGGCGAATTCTGCTTCGCAATGATAGGAAGAGCCGACATCGAAGGATCAAAAAGCGACGTCGCTATTGACGCCTGGCCGCCACAAGCCAGTTATCCCTGTGGTAACTTTCTGTACACCTCTTGCTTAAAACCCAAAAAGTCAAAAGGATCGCAGGCCACGCTTTCACGGTCTGTATTAGTACTGAAAATCAAGATCAAGAGAGCTTCCGCCCTTCTGCCCACGGGAGGTTTCCGTCCCCTGAGCTGGCAGTCAGTCCTGCCACTTGTACACGAAATAGGCCGTTTTCTTGCATTGCAAGTGGCTCAAATTTATATGGCTCAGGGCCAGAAAACTCCATAGTAAAATTCCCATCATCCTCCGACTCGTCCTCGGCAATATCGGAATGAAAACACTCAATTTATCGCCGCTGAAATCACTCTCTGATTCGCATCTCGCCATTGTTTACACGCTGTTTCCGAATGTTCACGAAGTTTTCGGAGAACGTGACCTCATAGCATCTTCGGTAACTTCCGGACTGTTTTTCGATCACTGACAAAAGTTTTGACTTAAAAGTTAATCTTAGCACATTTTGAGTTTCAAATGTAAGAAAAATATTGCCATCGATTATTAATGTGCTTACAACCTTCGAATCACGCGAAGTCATCAGCGACCCAAAACCTGCTCTTTAAAGTCCAACTTGCAGATGTGATCAGCCCAGGTCATGTTACTCAGACAAAAACTGGAAAACTGGTCTGTGTCGGCCGAGTGTGCGGAGCAAGGTCATTTCTTCTTATGATTGCCATGCTCCACGAGCCAAGCGACGGATGGTTCACACACTACTTACAAGGATGCCTGGTTTTCCCCAGAATGAAGCTTTGTTGCCCTGATAGTAATCCAGAAAGGTAAAAGAGGAACTCCCGGACTGGAACTGGGTAACACACTTGGCTGACAAGCAAAAGTGCACTTATGGCTGAACAACTACAAACCAGAATTCCTTCTAACAAGCTCAAATGAGCTAAGATCCTCGTCCTCTTAATGATGACGTCATAAAAACGAATATGACGTCATTGTGATGTATCAGGTTTGCGATAAATTATCTGTGCTAATGCCCGGCTTGATTCCCGCAAACAAAATTCAAACAGCTTGCCTAGTTTCGGAGATAATGGTACAGGCGATTTCCATTAGCGGCGATATTATGACATCAACTTTTTTTCTAGGAAGAATTTCTAAAATCGGAGATGGTTACTGCCTGCGCGTGGGCTTTCTGCATATACATGGCAAGTTTTACTAATCATATGTGCGTATACATCATATGTGCGGTAATTAATCTCTGCTAATGCCCTGTTTGATTCCCGCAAACAGAATTCAAAAAGCTTGCCTAGTTTCGGAGATAATTTTTTAGGCGATTTCCATTAGCGGAGATATTTTGACGTCATAACTTTTTTTCTAGGAGGAATTTTCAAAATCGGAGATGGTTACTGTCTGCGCAGGGTATTTTTACATATACATGCCAAGTTTCAGGAAGTTTCGATGAAAACTGTAGGCTGTGAAACAAAAAAGTCCACAAGAGGAAATTGAAGAACAACAACGTGAGTAAGATTTAGAGATCCTCCACGAGGATCTAAAAATGTACGACAGACTTGCAAGTGACATCACCAAGTCGCACTTATAGAACATGTTGTCGAGATGACCACCAGGTTGTGGTAAGACACTCAGTCGCTTCGCAAACAGAGCACTTTGCACAAATATCACTTCAAACAATGTGGTTTGTAGAACATCGTGTAAACGACTTATGTAGAGAACAATCGACAGGCTGGAAGGTTAACATTACATACCAACGGTGGTGATAGGCAACAGGTTTGTTTATTTGTGTATCCAAAAAGTTGGCTCATAGAGTGGAACAGATAATCTCAGTTTTAGTGATAAGTGAAGATCGTGGGTCAGTTTCGGGGAGAATACGAGTTGGTGGTAAACCGTTACTTTGAAGGATTCAAGTGGGAAGTACAGTGTATGAACTCATTCAGAAACCAAGAACTGAAATGATGGAGTATGATGGTCTTAGCTTGTGTGTGGATGGGTGATGGTACTGGAGTTGGTGCAGCGCAGGCATGATGGGCCGAAAGGCCTCCTCCTGCACCAAAGTTCCTTGTGTATTTCTCTGTGGATATGAAGAATGAGGACACTTGTTGTGGAGGAGGTTTGAGGACGTGTCCTCAGACTGGCCCGTTTGACAGCATTGCTTCAACAGTCATATTTGCTCGAGCCGATGCAATGTGCTTGAATCACCTGCTAAGTGCTACAAGTTATTTTACACAAAGGTTATGATCCTTCATGCGCAACAAAAAGTAAAATAGGATCCAAAAACACTTCCCCCATGGAACTTCAGCTGAGGCAACACTCATTGAGGGGAGAATGAGATCAACACGTTAATTGTTCGTGCACAGGAGATGGGGGTGACGGTGGAAAGTTGATGGACTAAAAGTATCCAACAATTTCTAAAGAAAGGTTTTTCTGGTGACTTTACCACCGCAGTTCTGGTGACTCTCCACATCTTCATAAACAATGATAAGGAATCTCATAATTGACTCATGTCGTAACACACACACACACCCACACACACAATGACCTTTGCATCCTGCACTCTCTTCACAGGAATGACTTGCCAGGCCCGAAGCTCATACCTGGAGACCGAAGTCCTCTGGGGTCATCGCTTCATGCCTGTGCTGACGCTCGAAGATGGCTTCTACGAGGTCGACTACGAGACGTTCCATGAGACTTGCGAGGTCGCCACTCCAGCATGCAGTGCGTGCGAATTCGCGCTGCTATGTGAACCCATGACACCATCCGCCCGCTCTCCGGTCGCCCATCTTGATGGCTGGCCCGAGAGCCGGGAAGAAGGAACGAACGAGGCAGAGACCAAACGTCTAACTTCCGATGAAGAACAAGCCAAAAACATGACTTCCGGTGTGGAGGGCTCCCAAGATTGGACAGCTGGGTGCAACGGAGACATTTCTGGGCCTGGGTGTAACGAGGCTGAGGCCAGTGTCTAGACAAGGGTCTTCGGAGCAGTTAGGTTAACCTAAGAGAGGGAGAGGGTAATAAGAAAAATCTTATCAAAGCTACCGAACGATGCAAAATTGAACACAGCAATGGCCTTTCCATCACGTGCATGACTTATACGCATCACATGAGGATCAGTCTGTTGCTCGGCCAAACAGATTCTCCACATTCATCACCGACCGGCTCGTTTGTCAACTTACAAAACACAATGTTTTAAGGCTAACTCGGCACCACAATAAGCAGATCCCGTCACTGAATTCCATCGGTTATTGGATGACAGCCACCGATTGCAAAACTTGCTTCGGAGAGCACCTTCTGGTAACCTGGGGACCACCAAACGTCAGTGTTAACACAATCCATCGACTGGGCTCATTGCTTTATGTTTGCAAAGCCAAGTACTTGCCTGCAATTCATAGTACTCAATTAGCAGCAGAAAGAGACAATCTCCAGATCACATCCGGTTGAACTCGTTTTTCCTGCACGAACAGGGACCGCACAGAACAAATTCATTCAAACATGAAGATTTCACGACTATGGTACATAAGGAAACCAAGCAGTCTTCTCCAGTCTTACCGAACCAACCGTCCTTCTCTTGTTTCTAGATTTTCCTCATTGGGAACTGATGGTCTGTGAACATCAAGGCCACCCCCGAGAGACTCCACTTTCTACTACTACTTGTACAACGAGACAATAGATCTCTCTCACCGTCTTACTCCGAACGAGAGGACACTCAACACCTTATGTTCGTCGATTTGAGCTCCTCGGTCAAAGGCTCGTTCTGGTGTCTATCTTGCCGATGAACAAGGTGATGGACAACATTCTGCCAAAATGTCCACATAAAACAGGCCATGTGCTTCAGGAGGTTCTGATATTGACCGGTCATTTCTGCCAACTCGGATAACACAACGCTTGGTGGGGTGTTGTTGGTTCTTCATTGCCATATTTCCACACCAGTCGCTTCCTTCAAAAAGGTAGTCACACCTGAGCCAACCAGCATGTTGTTCCAACAGTGGATTCAAGCGTAACATTGGTAAGGTACTGAAATGCATCCCAACTCAGACTCTGTGGTGTGTTCCATTAGAAAGCAGCTTGCTATCGCTTGCCAAGCCAGCCATTCCGTATCAGCAGCTTGGCAAGCGATAACAAGCCGCTTCATAACGGAACACACCCGTGATCTCAAGTCAGTTGAAAGTGGTCGGTCACTTCGCCAAAGCCCAGTTTGTTCGATTGTCCATGTCCATGACCATCAGCATTTTGTCTCGAGGTGTTCAATATTCCCATCCATTGGGACCATACTCTGTGCTGAGCGTTGGTGCTGCCCAAGCAGTCTCCTTGACTCTTGGGCACAATCCTGGACGGGTCGCCACTCCGACACGGCATACCAACAAGCCGGCACTCATTTTGCCGACCTCGGAAGGATGACAGGCAGAGTCAACCCCACCTGGTATTAATTCAACACCAGAGTGGGATTTGAACTCAGGATCCTAGGATCCCAAGCCCACCACCCGAAACATTAAGCCAACACCAGGCATATCAGTTGACTGCAATGACACAATCTCCTTCATTGAGCAACATTCATCTTTTGCATGACTTCAAAGAGTGGCCTCAACTAGAGTCTACTATCTGTAATAACATTCTCAAAAGTCAAGGGTTGCATGGTCATCCATCAGTAGTTGCACGGATTGATGCTTCTGATCCCGAGCAAGGGGCAAGGACTATTCAATAAGATGTCAAGACTGAGGAATTCTAACCTAGACCTTCCTGTGATTGGCTCTTTGGCCAAGCGTCCAAGTCAAGCTTTTCAAAGTTCTAAACATTTAATAATTTATTTGTAAGGGTTAAAAGAAAACAACAACCCCAGAGCATGACACGGTGTCTCTCCAGGTCCACATGACGGTCTCGGTCGTGACAGAGATCAAGGCGTTGAGCATCATTCGACTCTTCTTAAAGCTTTTTTCAAAAGGCCGAAATAATCCTTTTTGCACAATAGGCCGATATAGTCTATATTTTATGGACTGCTTGTTTGCCTTTCCAGTGTCATACGATTTTTCACCAACACGCACTTTGTAAATCGAAGTATTCTGTACACCTGCCATTAAGAATAGCTCGATTGTCTCGTTCGTAGAACCCCGTTCCGGGGGTACTCAAAACAATACTCTGCCTTTTTGAGATGTCCTCCGAGGTGCACGGCGCCCGCACCCGTTACCGAAATGTTTGGAATGTGTTCTGAACTTCTCTTATCCCTCGTGTCATGGCATGTCCGATTCAATGTACAACCACGTCAGTCTCCGCTATTCCAGTGTCGGTATATTTCCATGTGTGTTATAACGAAGCTCTTTAAATGAGCGTCGACATTTATAAACAATGAAAATTTTCTACCGTTGTATACGCTGACGTGGCAAGCTTGCCAAACCTTCCCAGTGAAAAAGTACAAGCACTTTAAACAATCATTCAATTCCCATTGTACTAAGTCTGGCCATATGCACAATGATGTAATAACACAGCGTTGGTTAAACACAATGGCACCATATGGGACAACACCGTATTATATAATTCAGTTTTATCCACACTTCATACGTCCGACTCATGTCCTCCTCACCATTCAACCTGATGGATGATCATAAACCACGTGGATTTCACGTGGACGATTACCAGGTATCGACACACCATTCTCTCACCGGTGATCAGCAAGATGTAAGATAGAAGCCAAGCTACCAAAAAGGTCATCCTTTCAGGCGTTTCATCAAATCTGCAGCTGATCAACCTCCTTGTCCTCCTGCTCTCCAATGCAATCTCAGTAAGGTTTATAAGTTTGAGTGTGTGCCCAACTATATTGCATCCGCCCAGAACGAGCGCACACCTTTCTTATCCATGTTGTTGCTTTCGATCGGTGTTTTTGCTGTAATTTATGTGCATTATTGTTCAATAATTGTCACAATATAAACTATTATTTCAGATACTTTGTCACAAACATTTATGGATCCGTGACCGACTCCTCACTCTGTTCCAAAAACCCGACATCCCTTCCCCCAATTCACTCCCTTATCCAGTTATTCTGTATTTGTTGCGGAGTTTGTCAGATCAAGAGAAAACCACCACCAAATGGGGCAAAACCCTGGAAACTCCAAACATGACTTTGGTAATTGTTCACCATAAACAGACCATTCAGAGAAACATGGAATCCTGCTCACTGCTGCCTGCAATATCTCGTGTTGCCAAACTTTATACTTCATTCCATGATTTGTGTGAAAAATAACTTCTGTGTGCATTGGTAGTTCATGTCTTATTACTGACAATGTCTTTACCAATAAACCTTTCAAACCGCTTTCTCGACCAATTTGTCCATAGGTGAGCAGTCACCTCGATGACCTGAAGCAAAATTTTAAATTTTAATCTAAAAAGAGCAATCAGAGATTGCAGACCCTCCCCAGGACTTATGTTGTGTGGTGTATTTTGTGAGGCAAATAAATGGAAGGATGTACTGAATGAAAGGTCTAAAAAGTTGTAAAAGTGTAAAGGTCAAATTGTCTGAAGGTCGAAAGGTGTAAAGGCCAAAAGGTCTGAAAACGTCAAAATTGTGAAAAGTGTTGAAAGGGTCTTTAAAAGGTTAGAGGGGTCTAAAGGGTTCTTAAAACATCTAAAAAGGGTCAAAGGTCAAATGGCTCAAAGGGAAAAGGTCTGAAATGTGTGAAAGTCTAAAGGTCTAAACTCTAAAGGGTAGAAAAGGAGTCCATGGTGTCTCAAGGGTTCAAAGGGTCTAACAGGGTATGTAGGGTTTTAGGGTTATAAAGGGTGTAACGGGGTTATTAGTCTTTGGAGTGTCCAGGGTCTAAGGCTTTTAAATGGTCTCAGCCGTCTTAAGGATTTTATTGGTCTTGGGGGGGGGGGGGTCTTTGGGTTATTATTGGTCTTCGGGGTATTAAGGGTATCAAGAGATCTAAAGGTATATCGGGGTCTAATCTAATAAATACACCAACTCACATTGGTGCGGCCAGTGACCAGTAAGTTTCAAGTTAGAAACTATTTTTAATTTTTGTTTCATTGCCAGAGAGGCAGACAGACTAAAAAAATGACCTTACTCCTCTGTGGGCATGCACGATCGGGGCAAGATTCCTTACAATTTGCCAAATTTGGAGTAAAAGTAATGATAAACTGCAGATTTGCATTCCTATTCATGTTCTGCAGTTAGTGGAATTGTAAGCTTACATGGCGGTTAGCGGAATTGTAAGTCAGCTCACACGGCGTTAGCGGAATTGTCAGTAAACTTACACGGTGTTAGTGGAAGTGTAAGCTTACATGGCGTTAGCGGAATTGTAAGTCAGCTCACACGGCGTTAGCGGAATTGTCAGTAAACTTACACGGTGTTAGTGAATTGTAAGCTTACATGGCTTAGCGGAATTGTAAGTTAGCTCACACGGCACAGCGGAATTGTCAGTAAACTTACACGGTGTTAGTGGAATTGTAAGCTTACATGGCTTAGCGGAATTGTAAGTTAGCTCACACGGCGTTAGCAGAATTGTGAGTTAGCTCACACGGCGTTAGTGGAATTGTCAGTAAACTTACATGGTGTTAGTGGAATTGTAAGCTTTCATGGCATTAGCGGATTGTAAGTTAGCTCACATGGCATTAGCAAAATTGTGAGTTAGCTCACATGGCGTTAGCGGAATTGTGAGTTAGCTCACATGGGCGTTAGCGGAATTGTGAGTTAGCTTACATGGCGTTAGCAGAATTGTGAGTTAGCTCACATGGCGTTGGCGGAATTGTAACTTAGCTCACACGGCGTTAGTGGAATTGTAAGCTTACATGGCATTAGCGGAATTGTAAGTTAGCTCACACGGCGTTAGTGGAATTGTAAGCTCACACGGAGTTCGTGGAATTGTCAGTAAACTTACACGGTGTTAGTGGGATTGTCAGTAAACTTACACGGTGTTTGCGGAATTGTTAGTCAACTTACACGGCGTTTGCGGAATTGTAAGTCAACTTACACGGCATTTGTGGAATTGTAAGTACTTTCATAACGTTAGTGTAAGTGTAAGTAAATGTACACGGCGTAAGCAGAATTGAAAGTAAGCTTACACAGCATTAGCAGAATTGTAAGCAAACTTACATGGCCTTAGCGTAATTGTAAATTTACAAGGCATTTGCAGAATTGTGAGGAAACTTAGATGGTGTGAGCGGAATTGTGAGTAAATTTACATTGTGTTTGTGGAATTGTAAGTAAATTTACATTGTGTTTGTGGAATTGTAAGTAAATTTGCATGGTGTCGGTGGAATTGCGAGTAAATTTTCATGGTGTTCATGGAATAAGTAATTTTGCATGGTGTCGGTGGAATTGTGAGTAAATTTGCATGGTGTTAGCAGAATTGTGAGGAAATGTACATTGTGTAAGTGGAATTGTAAGTAAATTTGCATGGTGTTAGCGGAATTGTGAGTAAATTTACATGTTGTTCATTAAATAAGTAATTTTGCATGGTGTTGGTGGAATTGAGTGAATTTTCATGGTGTTAGCAGAATTGTGAGTAAATGTACATTGTGTAAGTGGAATTGTAAGTAAACTTACATGGTGTTGGTGGAATTGTAAGCTTACATGGCATTAGCGGAATTGTAAGTTAGCTCACATGGCATTAGCGAAATTGTGAGTTAGCTCACATGGTGCCGTTTTTAAAGGCGGGAACGATGTTAAATTTACAAGGCATTTGCAGAATTGTGAGTAAACTTAGATGGTGTGAGCGGAGTTGTGAGTAAATTTACATTGTGTTTGTGGAATTGTAAGTAAATTTACATTGTGTTTGTGGAATTGTAAGTAAATTGCATGGTGTCGGTGGAATTGTGAGTAAATTTTCATGGTGTTCATGGAATAAGTAATTTTGCATGGTGTTGGTGGAATTGTGAGTAAATTTGCATGGTGTTAGCAGAATTGTGAGTAAATGTACATTGTGTAAGTGGAATTGTAAGTAAATTTCATGGTGCTAGCGGAAATTGTGAGTAAATTTACATGGTGTTCGTGGAATTGAGTAAATTTTCATGGTGTTCATGGAATAAGTAATTTGCATGGTGTTAGCGGAATTGTGAGTAAATTTGCATGGTGCTAGCGCAATTGTGAGTAAATGTACATTGTGTAAGTGGAATTGTAAGTAAATTTGCATGGTGTTAGCAGAATTGTGAGTAAATGTACATGGTGTTAGTGGAATTTAGTACATTTACATGGTGTTCATAAAATTGAGGAAATTTGCATGGTGTTATCAGAATTGTGAGTAAATTTACATGGTGTTATCAGAATTATGAGTAAATTTGCATGGTGTTCGTGGAATTGAGTAAACTTACATGGCGTTAGTGGGATTGTGAGTAAATTTACATGGTGTTAGTGGAATAAGTAAATTTACATGGTGTTAGTGGAATAGGTAAATTTGCATGGTGTTAGTGGAATAAGTAAATTTGCATGGTGTTAGTGGAATTGTAAGTCAACTTCCATGCTGTTCGTGGAATTATGAATGAATTTAAATGGTTTTAGCAGAATTGTAGATTTACAATGTGTGAGTGGAATTTTAAGACTTAATTATGCAGATGAAGTTCAGTGAGTACCTGTGAAGTGGTGAGAGAGAGGAGATAGGAAATGACACCGGACACAGATACAGTTTGTGGATTTCCAGTTAAGTTTTGTGCTTTCCTTTTCCATGGGACTGTTAACAATGTTAAGAACCCCCCCCCCCCCCATTGTTTGGTGAATTTATTTTATTACCTTGTACATGAAGAGCAAAGCAGGGTTAAGCAATTGGTTCACTCTGTCTGTCTGTGTACCTACGTCAGTCTATGATCGAGGAACGACTTAATTCCAATATAATTATATATTTTGAACACTGAAGAACATGAATCGGAACACGAACCTGCCATTTTGCAGAACTTTTGCTCTGAATTTGGCAAATTGTTCGGAATCTTGTCCCGCGTACGCATGCGCAGAGAAAATCGACGATTTTGCAAGTATATTGGTCAGTCGATATTTTTATTGTCTGTCTGCCTGTCTGTCTATCGCGTACAGGTCACAATTCTAAACCGATCGTCATGAAACTTTACCAAGTTGTAGAGGTAGTCTCAACTGAGAAGCCTATTAATTTTGAGGTCAAAGATCATCTTGGGGTCAAATTTCTAAAATCGTCATTTTTCATCCGATTGACTTGAAATTTGAACATGATTTGCATATTGCATCACTGAATTGGAAAACCAACTATTTTTGAGGTCAAAAGGTTAAAGGTCAACAAAAGGTGAGACTTCTAAAATCAATTTTTATCTGAAAAATCATCAATTTTCATCCAATTGACTGGAAAATTAAACAGCAATTTCATAGTACATTAATGAATTGGGAAACCAACTATTTTTGAGATGAAAAGGTCAAAGGTCAACTCAAGGTCAAACTTCTAAAATAATCAATTTTCAACTGAAAAAATCATCAATTTACATCCCATTAACTTGAAAGTTGAACAGGATTTGCATAGTGCATTACTGAATTGGGAAAGCAAATATTTTTGAGGTCAAAAGGTCAAAGGTCAACTCAAGGTCAAACTTCTAAAATCATCAAATTTCATCTGAAAAATCGTCAATTTTCATCCAATTGGCCTGAGCTTTAAGATTGTGAATTTTAATCTTAATGAAATGGACAATTTGATATATCTATGGCAACCTTTGGAGAGGGGGGTGGATTTTGCAAGTATCCTGCTCTGTACGACGTCTTTTTGTTTGTCTGTTTGTCTGTCTGTGTGCAGGATATCTCAAAATGTTGTGGATGGATCCAGATGAAATTTGTTGGGCAGGTTGGGTGTGTGACAAGGACGAACTGATTACATTGTGGTGAAGATCCGGATCCGACTCCTAGAATTTAAATGATTCGTCACCATTGATAGGGCCAAAAATTATATATAGCACGATATCTCAAAAAGTTGTGGACGGATTCAGACGAAACTTGCTGGACAAGAATTAATTTAATTTTGGTAAAGATCCGAATCCGAATCCGGATCCAATAATTTTTTTAAGTGATTCTTCACCATTGAGAGATAGGGCTAAACTCATATATAGCACAGTATCTCAAAAAGTTGTGGACAGGTTGGTTGTGTGACCACGACAAATTGATTCGATTTTGGTGAAGATCTGAATCCGAATCTGGATATGAGAATTATTTAATTGTCAAAGTGATTCTTCACCATTAAGAGATAGAGCCAAAAACGATGTGTAGCACATTTCAAAAATGTATTGGGCCTGGTATGTTCTCGTGGATCAGGCACTACGTGGAGGAGGTATGCGCTCTACCGAGTGCCCTTCTAGTTTAATAATGTATTGGATTTCTTTGCAAATGATGTTTACATGAGAGTGAATGAAATGTTTGAAAATGTCACAATTGCTCAAGGTAATTTGAGATGCAGGCTTCATGGAAATTAATAAATCATTCATGAATGGAGATATTGTTCTGAATACACACAATCAAGTGATCAAATTATTTATGATGCACATACAAGCGCTTCTGTACACAACTGTAGAACTCCATTCCGTAGACCACATGACCGTCCAAAGTTGGTCAATTCTCATTTGATGATATTGTAGGTCACACTGCCTCTGTTCTTGGTGATGTAGATTTTTAATTTTCTTCTTGAACCAATTACTCACAGACACAGCAGTATGGCAAAGTGCCTTGCCATGCTAGTAGATGCAAGGGCCCTCACTGGAATATCACATCAAATCAAACAGAAGAACAAATACGGTATTGGAGTTATCAGAAGGAACCTGAAGAAGAAAAGAGCAAAGATAGAGTCATGAGGAGGAACCTGGATAGGATTCGGGTTTTAGCCGCCATTCCACAACCCTCAAACCCATCCAGGCACAGCCAAGTGAGCCTTTCAGAAAACTTTCTGCAATAATTCACTTCTCCTGAGAGATAGATAACGAAAGATCATTTAAAAATTCTAGTAGTCAGATCCGGATCCGGATTTTCACCAAAATCTAATCAGTTCGTCCTTGTCACACACCGAACATGTCCACAAAATGTAATCCGAATCCGTTCACAACTTGAGATATCCTGCACACAAACAAACAGACAGAAAGGGGTGAAAACATGATCTCCTTCACCTTCGGTGGCGGAGGTAATAAACAGAATTGTGAAAAAAAAAATTAGAAAGAAGTGTGAAAGGAACAAAGAACAAAGATGTCAGGAAGAACCCGGATAGATAGATTTCATCAGTTACTCCCCAGGCTAAAGCGCAGCAACAGGTACAAGCTACCAGAGGTCCGTCAATGAAGAAGCCCAGTCCGCACAGCATCAGGATGTGGTACAAACATAATCAAATGGTTATTCGTTCTGCAGAGTCCAAAACGTCACAATAAGATGCATTTGTGAAGCATGTGCTGCTTTGAATTGTGGGAAAATATGTACTTGGGGAACTTTAGATGCTATCCCAATACTTTTGGTTATTTAGTGTCGTCATAGTTGATAGCCTCAATGTAAACCACTTTGAGAGTGTTGGAGCGGTCTCAACGCAACGCAATCCGATATCGGAGGAGGAAATGGGGGCAATGTTACACCTGATGCAAACATTTGGTATCAAGCACAGGTAACAGCGACATCAGAGCAGAAATCTTTATACATACTATATTTTCAAGTGTTTGTGTGTACGTTATTCTTTCACAGCCGAAATGAAGCATCTAGACTCTAGAGGCCCCAAATTTTGGGGGTAGGTACTTCAAAATCTGCCCAAGATGTAAGCTACCGCACATTGGCCTTGACATCTGTTTTGAGGCTACTATAAATTGTATATTGGGATGTGGGGTCAGACAGTGCTGCCGTCAGCCCGCAGGCAAAAGATAAACACCATGAGGCCAATAATTCCAAAGCTTTTCAATATCCAAGAGCAACATGTCCCAAAACCACCACCAGAAAATGTTCACCCAGCCGGGCAGCACCTGGTATCCCCTCCCGGGCAGCACGGGGTAGCCCCTGCTTGTAAAATATAAACATATGAGCCTCAGACGTATTTTCTTACCTTCCCAAGCCTTTTGGTTGTATCAATTATTCAATTCAAACACAAACACAATGTTGATCGAAACCAAAGTGAAGATGTTTTGCTGAAACAAAAAAGCTGTCCAAAATGTCCGCTTGTCTGCAAATTATAATCAGACACGTTTACGTCGGCAGAAGTGGTTTCTGTGTAAGTGGTCACAAATAACCCCAATCCAAGCTTGTCGACTAAATTGGCTTTTGCCATGGAGTGTTGCGCCGCTCTACGACAAGGGCCACTCCCGGTCGATCAAAAAACTGTGGACAACTTAGTGACCACAAACACACCTCCAGAGGATGTCCCAAGTGTGTGGAATCGGATTAAAGGCCGGAAATAATATAGGCCAGTCTATGCAAATGATGTGGTCCTGCAGTGCAAAGTTAACATGTACACGGTGTGGACGGGTGTTGTCATCCATAAAAATGGAGATGGGACCTTGTTGTTGAACGAGAAGGATGACTGCAAGCATTCAGATCTCCCCCATGTATCTGACCCTGATCATAGCAACCTTGTTCTTGAATGCCAGCCCAAGCAGGCTACCCAGCTGACTCAAGGCACAATTAGAAAATTGTTCCCCATCTCGAGCATGTCCGACATCGTCTACAGCCTCGAGCATGTCCGACCTCGTCTACAGCCATGATCTTCGAGAATTTCCGTCGTTTAAGTAAAGGCAGAATGTATACACGTTGGTCCAAAGAACATGGCAGCAATGGTCCACCCTGCAGTTGTGTCTATTAAATGCATTGCTGTCGATGGCGCTGTGCTAGAGATATGGAGCTAGGGTCTTCAAGACCGCATACCACTGGTATGATTCCTGTTCCGAACTGCCAGAGGGAGAATTTGATGGACGAGCTCTTTGCAGGTCATTTAGGAGAGATAAACGCAGATATGGATATTGTACCGGGAAGCAACATCAATCCGAGTCATAACCTTTGAACCATCCCGACAGTGTGAGCAAACTCATTTCGTGTCAAATGACACCTTTCAGTTCCTAAACCGACTCAAACCGAATGAGTGACCAATTTATAGACAGTATTGACGTGGGTCACGTTCAGACATGTACACTGGTTCTGCAGGAGATGCAATTTGCAATTTCCAAGTTCAGGTGACGATAATTACAACATCGCGCGTTGCACATACAAATTCCCAAATTGGATTCACTTTCTGTACACCCAAGGTTTAAATAGACTTGACGAATACATTTCTGAATTGGGAATCCATAGTTTTCCAGTTCCTATTTATTTATTGTTTTAACAACTTATGAGTTGTTCCTATTTACTTATTTTTTGCTAGTATCTTCCGTATTTGTCCATCATCTTCTCTCCACCTTATAATCCACATAAAACTACATGGATATCTACTAATGGCCAGGTCTTGCCTGTGATATACAGTATATATATAAAAATACTCTCTCTCTCTCTCTCTCTCTCTCTCTCTCTCTCTCTCTCTCTCTCTCTCTCTCTCTCTCTCTCTGTGTGTGAGCTCAAAATTGATGGAAGATTTTAAACCGTTTTTGAGATTTTCATGCTTCCTCCCAAAAAGCATTCGAGCCACTGGCTCTCAAAATACGACAACGACTACTACTCCTTTAATGGTCACAATTCTTCGCACGTTGTTGGCGGGTCGGCAGGGGAACGTTTTGGCCAAAGACTTTCACCAACCGGCTGGCCAGGCCAGACATTCGACTGCAGGCAATTTTAGCAGGAACTTGTACTTTGGTCAGGGTCCCGATGATAAGCCTACTCTTCACATCATACCTCTTTTTAACATCCAGCAATGCCTGACGTCCATCTGAGGGACGGCTGCCCAGCCCGTGAAACACCAGGATGGCAATTTATAGCTTGGTCAGGATTCAAATCCAGGCTAGATAGCTCAGAGGTGTGTGTGTGTGTGTGTGTGTGTGTGTGTGTGTGTGTGTGTGTGTGTGTGTGTGTGTGTGTGTGTGTGTGTGTGTGTGTGTGTGTGTGTGTGTGCCTCTAAGTCATCCTGAATTGCTCACCCGAATAAATAACTCAATTTCAAATCCTCTTGTGAACATTTCTGCCTTTTCGACACATTATTTTGTGTGCATCATTTTTAATTCACACCTTATGACATTTATTCTTGCATCTCCAAATGCAACAGTTATTAATATTGGCCAAAAAATTAAAAAAAAATAAAAAATGAAAGTGCAATTGAACGGAAATTCCACGTACAGGGGAATAATCTAGAAATTAGAAAGACAAGTACATGGAACTACAAATCAAACGAAACATTTGCAGGAAAATAACGAACAGTTTTGATGGCTGGAGAATCAATTTCACCAAAATAATATAATATAAAACAAGCAATGGAAGTATAATCGAAGAAGGAGAAGAAGTAGTAGTAGAAGTAGAAGTAGAAGTAGTAGAAGTAGTAGAGGTAGTAGAAGTAGTAGAAGTAGTAGAAGTAGTAGAAGTAGTAGTAGAAAAAGAAGACAAACAAATGCAGCGAATATTTAGAAATTTTCTTGTGAACTGCATTTGTACACAAAGGCAAGATCATGTACGAGTTCAAAAATTACAAAGTGCCAACGTCGATTGCATCGTTTGTAATCGAACAATTTGCACATCGTTTCAGCATTGTTTCAACGTCGCAATTGCAGGCATCGGGACTCGCACACGCCAAAATGGTGCCACACGGGTATTACAACCGCAAAACCGACAACGGCACAAAGAACCGCTTGTTGGGCGACAGTCAGTTTCGTACGAGCTTGAGTGGGAAGTTCTCCGTGATCATGTGATCATCTTTGAGCACAATGATGATGTTAAGTTCGAACTCTGGAGATAGAATGGGAAGGACAAAGGTCGTGAATGAAATAGGAGGGGGAAGGGTGGAGGAGACGAGGAGGGGGTGGTTCCCAAGGCGGTGCAAGAAGGATAAACAAAGAAATTGTGAAAGAAGACCGATTGTTTAACGTGGAGAGTGTCAACAGCAACGAAGACGAGGGTGCAGTTACCGATTTTGAACGTTGAGGTGTTGAGCGTAGAACAAGTGAAAAGACGAGGAAGGTGCATGTGAAGGAGTATCGGAAGACCCCTGCAAACCTCGCCGTCCACCACCTGCACACGCTGCACCTCCGACAATTCTTTCCCGTAACCTTCTGCGCATCCTGCACATCAGCATACTCCCATTGATTATTCACAAAAAAGAATGGCTTTTCTCCAGCTTTATCAATCATCTGAGGTTATTCAGAGCGTGCAGCAAATGGTGAGGATGCAAACATCGGTGAAACAATCGACAAACGAGGATGGAGAGGAGGGAGAGGAAGAACAAAGAGCACTTACAAATGTCCTGACCTGCACACCTCAAAATGTCTGATTCAACATTCAAAGTCAAGTACACTGAGGCATTGGGCAAGGCAATTGCGAATCACTTATATTTTCCACCTGGAAGGTAAATCCAACTCAGGGAACCCAAAACCCCTCCACGTAGCCCACAACCAGTGTGCATCAGTCCTTCAATGAGCCAGAGCCCAACAAAAGCTCACCCTGTGGTCAAACCTGTCAAGTCTTTCACAATCTTCCAAAGCTGTCTGCAGCTCATCGTGTCAGTCTCTGGTACACATTCCACTCTGTACCTTCACTACTAAAGGATGGAGTCATGTCGGACACCGCTCTTAAAAACGCTGACTATCTTAATGCTGTCTTCATTGAAAATTCCAAGATTCCCAATCCCTTCCTTCCCCTACAAACCCTTTTCACCCACATTACCAATTGTTCTCTGCAGCATGTGGATCTCTCCCACTTAGATTGAGAAGTGAAGCCTGGTGTTGGCTTAGTGGTTAGGGTGGCGGCTTGGGATCCTTGGCTCCTGAGTTCAAGCCCCGTTGGCCGCTGAATTAAAAATACACCAGGAGGTTAACTCAGCCTGTCATCCTTC
This sequence comes from Eptatretus atami, assembly GCA_035128595.1. Taxonomy (NCBI): domain Eukaryota; kingdom Metazoa; phylum Chordata; class Myxini; order Myxiniformes; family Myxinidae; genus Eptatretus; species Eptatretus atami. The sequence continues at coordinate 9,860,250 of CM068967.1, read as the reverse complement.
CGAGGTCGGCAAAATGAGCACCAGTGTACTGGTAAGGGGGACACTGCATCAGCGGCATAGCCGCGTGCCAACCAATGATGTAACCAGCAGCCACAGGCTGCACTCGATAGAGAGAGAGAGATTGAGAAGTCAATCTGAACACCTCCTCTGAAACTGGACTTGATGCAAATGGAACTGCAATCTGGTCCTTTGCTCTCCTCTTTCTTCATACATTCTGAGATGTTTATTTTTCCCAGTCTCACACCTTTATCTTTGATTGAGGCAAACATCACTCGCATTCACAGGAAGTGATTAAAGACTGATCCACTCAACCAACTACAGGCCCGTTAGCATTCTCCCTATCTTAAGAAAAGTGATGGAATGTATCATTGCTGTCGACTCAAACATCATCTCTTCTCCAACTTTTTGGTATTAGATTATCAGTTCAGACTCCTCCATGGACATGTTGGCCCTTTTAAAATAACAATGGATGGAGGCACTGAATCTCAATGGAAATCATGTCTGTGTCTGTGTCTGTGTGTGTCTCATGCTTTGAAAGCTTTTGTTTCTTCCCAGCAAAATCCACTCGCATGCAGTTAACTAAAAATATATTCCTGCTTTGCTATTTTCTGTTATTCATAAAGGGAGACATGTGTAGCAAGATAAGAAATGTGGTCAACCTTGAATGCTTCACAGGAACATTGTGTAACCGGATCTGGGAGAAAAACCTCAGGTCCTGCTTATCTGCTTAATATACTAGTGTTGAAAGGACATAAACCAGCTGGTAAACCAGCTGGTCCTTTGATGAAAGGAAGGGCTATTGTATGCAAGAATAAGCCAACGTGGCAAGAAAAACATATATAAGGTGACTCGGCTATCCTGGCAGAGCACTCTCCGAGGTTCCTCAATTGTTAATTGGTGTTCCTGGTGTCTGTTCTCCATGTGATCACATGATTGATAGTTAATAAACATTTTTCTCTCAAGTATATTGACGTCCTCATGCCTCAGTGAAGGGTGATCGACAGCTCAACATCTGTTACCAAGCAGTCTCTTTATGCTTCGAGGAGGCCCCTCTTGAATGATGATAAGATTTTATTCTGGAGGGGGTGGACCACGGGTTATTGGTATTGGTAGCCATCTTGTGACCTCCCAATTTGCTTCACTGACCAACCCCTAAAAAAAGTGCAGTCCCTGGAACTCACAGGCCTTAAAATATGTCACGACCTGTTAAGGGTGGACCACATCTCCAAACTGGCCTCCAAGATAGGCTGACGCTTCGGTATTCTCTGCAGAACAAAGTGCATTCTGAGATGGTCAAAGCTCGATACAGTGTATTCGGCCTTCATCTTGAAGTACTGTGGCATGGAGATCCACACTCTGGGTTGGTCCAGTTGCTTCCTGTATTGCTCTCCTGGAGGCGATCTAATCAAAGGCACTCCAAGTTATTGGCATCTTTCGGTAGGAGGCCGAGTCCCAAGGCCTGTTTCTTGCCCACCGCAGGCAGGTTGTTGGACTCTCAGTTTTCTATCGCCTCACTTCTGGCATTGCTTTTCCTGTCCTCTCATACCCCCCCCTCCCCCCACCAGCCCACATGCTTTCTCCTCGAATCCAAACTTGGTAACTATTTCCCAGTTCCAAGCTGAACACTCACTTCCATTTATCTGTCCCCTTATCCTCTCATCTGTGGAATAGACCGAGTGTGTCTGTTGTCTCATGCTCTTCATCAAGTCTTTCAAGAATGCCGCTCGTCATTACATCATCCTTTCTCCACACCCATCCCTCTGTCTTCTCATCTTACCAACTCTCTCACCTCCTCCAACTCCTCATGATGTGCGATATACTCGTTTTCCCACTCCCCCTTTGATCCTCCACCAGTCTGTAAACTACTGCCCTCTGACATTTAGTTCCTCCAAGAGCCAATATTTCTGCATTTAAAGAATAAAGATATATGATCCTACAGTACAATAAGCCAGTCACACAAAGAACTGGAAGAGCTATATGAAGATATTGGCAAAATACTGGATGAAAAAGAGGACAACATATCATGGTGATATTGGGAAATGTCAATGCTAACTTGGACCGAAGTATGTAGATTATTCCAGAACACAAACAAAACCACACCACAAGTCTCTACGCGGATGAGTTGCAGCTCGATTGAGCGTAATGGAAGGTCGCAGCGCTCCAAAGTGAGCCAACCGGTTAAAGGACATCCCAAGGAACATTGAGTAGCACTCAATTCCCCACGTGCTCTCAGAACTGGCACTTCCACATTCTGCAACACATGGACAGAGGACAGAGATTAAAACTGAAGACAAGGCTGCAGAAACACAAGGTTAATAATATGATGGATGGCACCAATATCGATGGAAAGAAAGATTTACTGACAACTTGTGAAGCAAAACTGAGATCAGTGACGACCGTTTCAATGACAGCTTTGCCACGGCCATATATTATTGCAAGCTTTTAACCTTTCCCCATCATTCCTCTCCCACACCTCTGGAACATTCTGCAGAGACTCCGGTGAAATCAGAAACTTCAAAGGAATCAAAGGTAGTGTTTCAGGAGCACTCTGTCACACAAACAAGGTATGGGGTCAGGGTGCGGATGCAGTAGTCAATGAATGACGCAGCACTGTCCTTGTCCCTCGTTTTTGAGATAAGTGTGCACGTGATGGGAAACACACCGGGATGTGAATGATGAACTCGCAGGTTTTCTGGAGATCTTTGTTCAGTAGAGAACGTTTCATGTCACATCGCAGGACGTACTGTGAGTGGAGGATCAAGTGAAGGAGAGTGCAAGATGAGCCGTCAGGTGCGATGCAACAGGGAATTGGGGGGAGGTGGGGGCTATGAGGAGGAGAACGAAGAGAACAACTGAGATGCCAACCATAACAAGCAAAATGTAATTATAAAAGAAAAGCATATTTGTAGGAAGGTAAAGGGTCATAGAAATCCTCTCGCATTCTTCGGAAGCACTAACCGCTTGATCGATTGATTTAGGCAGAGCCCATTAAGGCATTTACTGATACACTGCCACTGCACATCATCCAGCACCATTTGTTTCACCTCCACCATGGTCTTCACATTTGTGACGACTCTTTCGTTACAATCCACGGTGTTTACCTTATTCCTCTCCTCACCTTTCCCTCATTCAAGCCCTCTATAGGACTAGTCAGTCAGTCAGTCGCTGGTTGTTCATTCTCCTTTCTCACCCAACATCACCGGTTCCCAGGACACCAACGAAAGGACGAGGGAATTTCCTCATAACCTTTAAAGCCAAAAATAAATTGCTTCTTACCAACATTCCTCACCTAACCACAAGCCCACACTACTGCTGCAATCTAACGAAGGGAATCTCCTGGTAGTTCTTCGCACGAGGCCAGACGTTTGGCTATCGAGCATTCTTCAGATGAGTTCCTCAAATTACAACCGAAAACACATCTTCAGCACGTCAGCACCGGCATCACGTGCTCGGGTTTGTAAATCCCCCACGAAAATCACTTCTTTTTCTGAATTTTTAATCTTTTAATCCAACACCGCATTTCAAACACCACCAACACATGCTCATCTGATTTCTTCGAAGCCTGGTGCTCACAACCAAGCAGGGTTAACACTTCAGACCAAAGTGCTCAAACAACACCTTTTCAAGACTCAGGTAATGGTCGACGGTCCGTGCATGCTATTTCTTCGTCAAATCCCAGACTACTATCTTTCCCATACCAATCCACACGTTGATGTCGTCAGTTCGATCCAACTCCTTGTTAACCAAGCTTCTCGTACTGTATACTTGGAAGAGTCTCAAGTCGTCAATGTTGCTTCATTTGCCTGGACATGACTCTCAACTAACTGCAACATCACGTGAATCTTTTTCACATTTAATTTCAGTCCAATCACTTTACGTTCCTCTCTCAGCAGTTCCAAAGGCTCATTGATTTCCTGATGGCGAACGAACAAGTAGCAGGTCATCTGCACAATGGATGTTCCGATCATAATTCTCATTACCTCGCGCATCATTATCATTCCACAGCTGTGTTTAAGAACAGTGGCTGAAGCGCACAACCTCGGGCGCACCTACTTCAACGTCCGAACAAATTCTCACCCTACCATTGCTTATCATGAAACAAACAAGATGTCACTTTCAAACTTGTGTAATCCACCACAGAATGTGCATAGAAACCCCGATCGACGAAGTCCATCGGGAGAGCCGAAGGTACATCGTGTGTGTCAGATATGGAATGCAACATTAAAATAGATCACAAAGCTTTTAAAAGAAGCCAAAAATATGTGGAAAAGTACCTGCAGGAAAGGGTGTGCCCAGAGAGCACAACAAAAGATTTGGAGAACATTCTGCTCAACTCTACAAAAAAGTTGACATCTTGGAGCCCGCACTGCAAAAACTCCCGACTATGTGGGCCCATGCAAGGCCTGTGGACGGGCACATTCTACCCGACTTCCCTCATCATCCCTGCCAGGGAGTGGACTATGAATCTTGCGGGATTTCCTTGTGTGAGCATGGCACGCTTGATGATTTATTTCATGGATGTCTCCGATCGGAAAGACGATGCTGTCATTACCAACATTCAGCTAGACTTCCCAGGAGGAGACACTGTATCTGGTTTGGTTGCTTCTCAACACCAATGGGAAAGTCATATCTGGGGCTTGTCATTGCACATGGCGAGTTTGAAATAATGACAAGTCTGGAGACGGCGATGGTTCACGAGCAATGTGCACGGTTCGCGTATTTTTATTTTTTGACCTTTGAGGGGACGCCACGGGCAAACTGGCGGGAATCGGGAAAAACGTAAATGATGAAAGTTATAGTACTCGACGAGCACTACTTGCATACCAACTCTCATTCAAAACAGTTGAAAACCCTAAGAGCTCGATGCCCGATTTATTGATTTTTTTTACATTTTCTAAGTTCGTGACCTTGTGACCTTGACCTTGGGACGAAAATGAAAAATCGAGCTCCGTGGGGCTATGCAGGTGCCATTGGGATAACCAAGTACCGAAACCCCTGCCAGATTCGACAAACCCCCTCGGAGAAGATGTAACTTGAAATCGGCTACCCCCTAAAAACACATGTTTTTTGGGCGTGCTCCGCCCATAATGGGCGCAGCACGCCCATTCTCAGGAAAACACAACTAGATCATGATACAAACTTCCCACCAAAATTTTATCAAGATCGGATCAAAACCCACGGAGCTATGCTCGGGACAGACACACACCCATAACGAATATAGTGGTCACATACTGACTCGTGAACCAATAACGAATATAGTGGTCACTTACTGACTCGTGAACCAATATTTACTATTTATCACATTTGGGACGATGGGAGGGGTGTGGGGGAGGTTGGAGTGGGAGGTGTATGACCTGTCAGTTCCGTTAAAAAATATTTTTACCTTCGCTGAATGAGAGGGTATTGCATTTGGGTCCATTTGGTTGTCTATCTGTCTGTCTGTCTGTTTGTCCGCACAGAACTTTTGTGTTTTTCACTGCACCTGCTTGTCAGATTGAGACGAAATTTCCACCATTTGTACGACTTCGCATGTAGAATGTTTTAAAGATAATTATGACGTCATAGGTCACGTGGTGTAGCAGCTATATTGGAAAACAGAAAAAATTTGGACCTCTGTATCTCTGAAACCACACCAAGGAAAAAATTGAAACTTGGCACATGCCAAGTACTCCTCATGGCGAATGAGTGCGATTTTTTTATGACGTCATAGGTGCCCTCGTTATGACGTCATAATTGCATATGTAGAACGCCACATTATTAGTATGAAAAATTTTGAGGGTCGTCTCGGGATAAAATGGTTTAAAAAATATATATATCATGATGTCATCGGTCACGTGATTCAGCAGCCGTATTGTTTAAAAAAATTTGTTTTACTTTAAAAATCCTCTCTGAAGTGGCTGAACAAATCGAAGCGAAACTTTACGTGTATGACCGCCTATCCATGAAAAACAAAAGGTTCACACATTTGTCATTGGTCACATGGTATAGCAGCCATATTGGATTTACCCTAAAACCTATAAAAAAAAAAATACACCACTCAAAAGAAGTCCTGGCGAGGATCTGCAATCTCTGCTCTTTTTCTTGATATTTTTGGTTTTGTTCTGGGGCCATAAGACAAATTCCACGACTAGATTTTTACATGTAGTGCTAAAAAGAGGAACGTGCGTCCGTGCATTTGTGTGTAGATGTTCTAACCAATGCCTCTGCTAGCTTGTTCCAACAGGAAATGGAACAAACCCAGCACCTCTTTAGCCACAGACATTTCTCGGATATCCGATATTCCCATGAGTCCGTTTTACATTCAGGAACAGAACAGTTATGGTTAACCATTTTGAAATTGCCATTCTTTCGTTTAAATGCTGAAAATAATGTTTAAAAGACAATTTGAATTACAGATTCCACGCTCGTCCTCAGCAGGTTAAAAGTGCCCGGCGAGTAGAACTGAGTCGCTATGCGCACGCACGGCTTCATTTCTCATTCATACGTCATTTTGAAAGTCGCAAATTCCTGCAACAACCCAATGAGGTGTTTGTATCCTTTCTCGATTTGGCTTCTAAGGAAAAAAAACGCCTCCCATGTAGCAACATGTTCAGCATTTTGAAACGCTTTTCAGCCGATGATAGCGATGCTGAGTACAGTTTGTCATTCAAGGCACTTTTACTCCTGATTGCTCAGGTTGCAACAGCTGTCCCTCTGCCATGTTGGAATCCAGACTGCTCATGAAAAGCTTTCTGGATTTGAGTGTTGATGGTTTCCAAAAGTACAAGACTTGAAAGGTTGAGCAAGGCTAAAAGTTATGTCTTCACCGTATCACTGTGGCACTCTTCAGAAAAGGAACCCATTGCTGCTTCTGTCAAATCTTTCATCCAAATTACAGTTTTCCATAACCTGTTGATAACGTATCCCGGCATTTTACTGCTAATCAACATTCTGCCTTCTGGACCTCTAATGGCACTTGATCTGGTCCAGAAGATATTCCATTCTTCTCGTTGCACATACAATTTGTGTGCACGAGTCGCATGCGGAGCTCACTCTTCAATGCCAATATCCGCAATCCCTATGTCATCACTTCTTCAAAGATCAGCACGCTATTGGCTCCATGTTCCTTTACTTAAAATACGACATCGTCAACCTCGTTTCATATTGTGCAGAGTAACGACCTTTCGTTTTCGTTATCGTGTCTATTTTCTGATAGACATCTTTTAGTAAGACCTGTGAGGAAGGCTGTTTGTATCTATTCAGCCTAGTTGTTGAGCTCCTTTCTCTTTTCCGTTTTACATTCATTTCTTCCAATGGTGGTCGTATGGCAGCTTAGCTGCCGGAGTAGCTATCATTTCTTGAAGCGTGACTGTGTCGCTGATGCAGTGCCCCTCTACCAGTACACACACTGAAACTGGTACTCATTTCGCCGACCTCGGAAGGATGACAGGCTGAGTCAACCCCCTGGTGTATTAATTCAGCGGCCGACGGGGCTTGAACTCAGGACCCTAGGATCCCAAGCCGCCACCCTAACCACTGAGCCAACATCAGGCATTTCTTCCGATGTCGTATCTTGACATTGCGTGATTATCAATCCAAGGCAGGGTTTCAATTTTGGCAAATTCTTTCATCAACTGCTCAAGTAGTTTCACTTACATCCATTTCTAGTTCCTCTTCAATTACTCAGCAAACTCCTTTAAAAAATAAAAACTTCAATATATAATTGCTGTCTCCACTTTCTTGGAAGCTTGTGGTCTGAGGCAACACGGACAGACTTAGACACCCAGACATATATTGGCAGCTAAAATAGATTGATTGCATGGCAAATGGAAACAAGAAATTCAACTTGCCAAATGGGGTGTGTGCACCAGAATGAGCTGGCAATGGTGCATTCAATCATGAACTCGCACCAGTGACGACAACAAATGTCAACAGCATTAAGACTTGAGCAACACTTCACCTGATTAATCGACCAAGATACGCACAAAGCCAGTAAAAAGTAGATCAGGTGGAGAGGAACCAACAGAGTGAAGATGGGATGGGGGGAAGGGCAGAGTGGATGGGGGGGA
>CM068967.1:9821493-9844893 GCA_035128595.1 Eptatretus atami | reverse complement strand
ATGTGAGGACGAGCTACATGGGTTGTGTTGATGAGGGTAGATGGAGTGTGTTTGATGGAGTACATGGGAAGTGTGTTGATGGAGGTACATTGGGGTGTGTTGATGGAGTACGATGGAGTGTGTTGCATGGAGGTATATGGGAGTGTGTTGATGGAGGAATGGGTGTGTTGATGGGGTACATGGTGTGTTGATGGAGGTACATGGGGTGTGTTGATGGAGGTAATGGGGGTGTGGTGTAGAGTAAGGTGTGTTGGATGGATGGTACATGGGTGTGTTGATGGAGGTACATGGTGTGTGCATGGAGGTCATGGGGTTGTGGAGGTACATAGGTGTGTTGATGAGACAGTGGTGTGTTGATGGAGGTACATATGGGGTGTGTTGATGGAGGTAGATGGAGTGTGTTGATGGAGGTACATGGGTGTGTTGATGAGGTAGCATGAGGTGTTGAGATGGAGTGTTGTTGATTGGTAGTGGGAGGTTGTTGGGTACATGGAGGTTTTGGTGGTGTTGTGGAGTACATGGAGTGTGGTTGATGGAGGTACATGGAGTGTGTTGATGGAGGTACATGGGGTGTGTGTGTGGTTGATGGTATGGGTGTGTGTTGAATGGATGGGAGGTGTGTTGATGAGGTAATGGGTGTGTGATGGAGGTAATGGGTGTGGATGGAGGTAATGGGTGTTGATGGATAATGGTGGATGGTGTGTTGATGGAGGTTATATGGGGTGTGTTGATGGGGGTACATGGGGTGTTGATGGATATGGGGTGGTGTGTTGGTGGTAGGTAAGTATGTGTGTGTTGATGGAGACATAGGGGTGTGTTGATGGAGGTACATAGGTGTTGTGATGGAGGTACATGGGTGTGTTGATGAGTACAGAGTGTGTTGATGGATTTGTTTGACGTGGATTGTGTTGATGGAGGTGAGGTACATGGAGTGTGTTGATGGAGGTACATAGTTGGTGAGTACATGGGTGTGTTGATGGAGGTACATGGGTGTGTGATGGAGTACATGGGTGTGTGATGGAGGTACATGGGTGTGTTGATGGAGGTAGATGTGGGTGTGTTGATGGAGGTACATAGGGTGTGTTGGATGGAGTACATAGGGTGTGTTGATGGAGGTACATAGGTGTTGATGATGGGTACATGGGTGTGTTGATGGAGGTACATGAGGGTGTGTTAGTTGATGGAGGGTACATGGGTGTGTTTGATGGAGGTACATAGGGTGTTGTTGATGGAGGTACATTGGTGTGTTGATGGAGGTACAGGTGTGTTGATGGAGGTACATGGGGTGTGTTGATGGAGGTACATGGGTGTGTTGATGGAGGTACATGGGGTGTGTTGATGAGGTAATGGGGGTAGGTGAGGTGTGATGGAGTATATGGGGTGTGTTGATGAGGTACATGGGGTGTTTGATGGAGGTACATAGGTGTGTTGATGAGGAGGTAACATGTGGGTGTGATGGGGTGTTTGATGGAGGTACAGGGGTGTTTTGATGGAGGTAACATGTGGTGTGTTTAATGGAGGTAGTTGACGAGGTCTAACGAAGATTGTTGAAAACCTGTGTAACCCACGCACGACCATCTGGATGACCGACGGTCACGTTGAATACCCAAAAAAAAACCATCACTCACAAACAAGAGCGTGAGAACGATGTTGAAGGGAACATCACTAGGTTATGGTAAACAGAGTTAAGGGCCGATAAGTAAAGTTAGGGGTAAGGTTTGTCGGGCAGGAGATGAACTTACCCCTCGTGAATAAACTTTACTCGCGCGTTTCAATCTGATATCCAGACAAAGCGCCATCGCACGAAGACGATTCGCCTATTTATTCCTTCACTGCCCGAATCGAGACACAAATGTTACCAGTTTAAGCACAAAGCATCGTAATCCATTAAACGTTAACACATTACGAGGGACGTTTGTCAGAAGGACTCGGACGTGACAACAAATCTGCCCACAGTGGGAAAATCGGCAATAATTATATTATTATTTTAATAATTTAGTGGTTCAACATTTCTCATTGAACCTTTAAAAAAGAATACCGTATCTCTTTAAAGTGTATCCATTATTCAAAAATTTAATAGTAAATTAATGTTCATATAAATGCAAGAAACGGAACTAAAGGTAAGTTCGGGGAAAAAAAAATCACTTCCGGGAAATTCCAGATGAATCACCGCCGCTAACTACGCATCATGTCTGTCGCACCGTGAATGAAGTGTAAACTTGAATAACTTCGCGATCGTGATATGTAGAACCGTAAAATACAAACACGCAAAATGATACGAAACAAACCACGTCTGGCGGGAAAAAATGGGGAAGTTTAAAAACAAAATATTTTTCTCAGAGTGGTTGAGCATCGAATCCGCCTGACTTTTCTCATTTCACCGCCTGAGGCACCGCATGGCCAAACGCAGGCAGAGTGTGCCCTGAAATTTGGTCAAGTCGATCGATATGTTCAGTGACAGCTCGAATATTGTAGAGTGGTCGCCGATTGGCTTGAGCACTCAAACAAGCACTCCAACGAAACGGTTGATAAGGAACGGCTTGCTTGGCAAGCGATGAGCGATCGCCGATCAGTCGTGTGAACGCCACACACCCAGAATGTCAGGCAATGTCCGAATTGGACAAATGAACATTAAAAAAAAATTTGGCAGTTGGAACGACTGCTGAAGTCAATAAAGAAGTTTAAATATAGTTTAGGAGATTCCGGAGGTTATAGCACATGTGGAAATGAAATACAGCCACGCGTGCCGGCGTCTCCGGGCGTTGTGAAAAGCATTGCAATGTGTCCAGAGATTTGTGGGAACGATGAACAGGCATTCGATGATATGAAGAAAATGACCAAAAAAAAACTAATTAAATAAGGCCGTTAATTGTCTTCAAAAGGGGTGCATTAATTAACCCAAACACCCAATTTTCATTCACGCACTATCTTGGAGTTTCCTTGGTATGCATATGCCTGGTATTAGTTTAATGGTTCGGATTCGGGTTCTGGTGGGCTTGAGATCCTCGGAACCTGAGTTCAAATCCCACTCAGATGTTGAATTAATACAAGGTGGGGTTGACTCTGCCTGTCATCCTTCCGAGGTCAGCAAGATGAGTGCCAGCATGCTGGTACCCTGTGTCGGAGTGGCGACCCGTCCAGGATTGTGTCCAATCGCCAAGGAGACTGTTTGGCCGCACCAACGCTCTGCACAGAGTGTGGTCCCAATGGATGGATGGAGTGGAGATTAGCCCAGCCGTGTTTTTTCACCCCACACGTACGAAGTGAAAAGTGGGGTTAAGCAATCGGTCACATTCGTACGTACATACATGTCTGCATTTTTTGGTTCACGAAAAAATATTTTCACGAAAAAATAAGTGACCACTATATTCGTTATTGTTGTGTGTCTGTATGATCTGTCTGTATGTCTGTCTGTCTGTCCCGAGCATAGCTCCGTGGGTTTTGATCCGATCCTGACAAAATTTTGGTGGGGTTTATATCATGATCTAGTTGTGTTTTCCTGAAAAGGGCGTGGTGCGCCCATAATGGGCGGAGCCACGCCCAAAGACATGTGTTTTTAGGGGTAGCCGATTTCAATTTGCATCTTCTCCGAGGGGTTGTCGAATCTGGCAGGGGTTTCGGTATTTGGTTAGCCAATGGCACCTGCATAGCCCCACGGAGCTCAATTTTTCATTTTCCCCAAGGTCAAGGTCCAACGGTCACGAACTTAGAAAATTGCGAATTTTGACATAAAAATCATACGACCGCCAAACTTTGAGAGCTAGGATAAATTTTTTATGCATAATCTTGAGGTCATTCCCCACCTAAAGTCTTGAAACCATTTTGCTCTATCTCGAACACCTTGCCCATGGCGCCCCCTTCAAGTTTGTTTTACGCTGATTTCATCAAAGTATGGATAATCCGAGGAGTGTGAAATGCCATATAGCCTATATGACGTTATATTGTTCCTGGAATGTTCCAGAGGAAGTTTTGCACCAAAGGTCATAATCCTTGACCTTGACCTTTAAAATTCACAAAGGTCAAATTTTCAAAGTGTTGGGAATCGAACCGGGTTTTCGACCTTCTTCGACGAACTAACTCCAATAAGCTATAGCACGTATCCTGTTTCTTATTTTAATGTCCACAACATTGTTTTGTGACCTTTAAAGGTTATGCAAAGGTCAAATTTTTTAAAGTTGTTGAACGAAACCGGGTTTTCGACATTTTGCAGCTAATAATACCTGTCACTCGTACCACATCATGTTGATCATTTTTAAACTTGGTCAAACATTATCACATTGTCTCATCCTTGACTTTAGAAAAACAATCTACATCGTCAAATACCGCTCGTGAACCATCGTCGTCTTCAGACTTGTTGCTTTAAATTCATTTTCTCGGCAACCGTTGTTCCGGTTGACGTGAAATTTTCACCATGGTGTGTGTTTTCTCATGTCGAATTTTTTTTGTGATAATTATGATGTCATAGGTCACGTGATGCGGCAGCCATGTTGGAAAAAAGGGAAAACTTTGGACCTCCATCTCTGAAACCACTCCATGGGAAAAAAAAAATTTGAAACATGGTGCATTGTCAAGTACTCCCCATGGGGGATAAGTAACCATGATGTCAAAGGTGTCTTCATTCTGCCATAATTCAAGTACAATGCTTTAGCCGACCGGTATGAAAATTCTTTAGGGTGACCTACACAAAAATTGTCGTGGAGAATGTAAATTTATTCCATCCTGGGGCACGTGGTTCAGCAGCCATATTAAAAAAAATAATAACTTCAAAAAAAGCAACCATTACATTGCTTCTTAGTTGTGGAACTTAACTCGCAAGACCAACTGTGACGTAACACGACAGAATGTTCCAACTTTCATAAAGGACACGATGAAGGACTGAGGGACAATCTCAGCAGGAAAACCTGGTCCAGTATATTAGGACAGGTTGATTGTAAACAAGTGTGGTCAGCCTTTGGAGAAATGCATAACCAAGTTCAATTCTGGCATTAGTAAGCAGGAAAATATCTGCACAACTAACCAGGTCCTAAAGTTCATAAACTCTCACAAGAAGAAGCGCATTCGGCAAAAGTTCAAGCAATCAATCAGTTATGATGACTAAAATATACAAAGAAGTTAGGAATGTATTGAAGAATGTAACCCACAGGCGAAAACATTATGAACATGATGTGGTTTTAAAAAACAAAAACAACACAAAACATTGGTAAAAAAAAAAAAAACTCAAAGGGATTCTGGCACCAAGTTCATAGCAGAGTAAAGATTCGATTAGGAGTTGGAGAGCCTATCAAGGGGGGTGGCAGAACAATTCGATGGAACAAGGATAAAGCAGCGGTCATGAATGAGTACTTCTCCAGCACATTTACGAGTACGAAATAGAATGTGGAGCAGATGCCAATATTGACAGGAATATGTTATGAAGGACAATCTCTCAAGAATATCATGGTGACCCCGGACAAAGTGAGAAAGAAGCTGAGAAATCTCAACTGTAATCAGTTGCCTGGACCGGATGAGATCATACACACAAGAATACTTAAGGAAATACTTGTGTTCCGCAATCCATTACTCTCGGTATGCCCATCCTTCCCTGTCATGCACAACTGCTCCTGGACTCTGTCGTTTGCACCTGAAAAGGTGGAGAAGGTTCTTTCGACCCTCGACTGACTCTGCAACTGGACCGGTGGGTATCAGCTCACGTGTCCTAAAAACCTGCTCGGCTGCCATTTCCCATGCTCTCTCTCTGCCATTTTCACCTTGTCATTTGTGCGAGGTCATCTTTCATTGCTTCGAAATCCGCCAACATCACTGCATTATTTTTTAAAAGGTGAAAAAAAATTGCATCCTCTTAACAACAGACCTGTTAGCTTACTTCCAATCATCAGCTCCAGGTCAGGGAATCCGTCATTGCAGTCGATATGAAATCCTTCCTTTTCTCCAACAACCTCATCTCAGATCACCAACTTGGACACGCTGCTTTAAGTCACCCAACAATGGATGGAGGGCCTCATTTCAGACATGAGATCAGGACCGTCTCTCTGGACATATCTGGTGCTTTTTGATACAGTCTAGCATCCTGCCTTAATCACCAAACTCTCTGCCGATGGCATCCAAGGCCATCTCCAAACATGGTTTACTACATTCCATTCGTCTCATAGCCCACGTGTGTCACTCAATGGAATCCCCTCATCTCCTCTCCCTGTCAAGGTTGGAGTGCCCCAAGGCAGTGTTCTCGGCCCACTGCTTTGTGGAATAATTGGTAGAACACATGGTTTGGCAGCCGTATTAGATTGATGAAAAATATTAAATATTGTTTTCTCTGGAACCCCTTAATCAATCGATGTGAAACTTCACAATTATGATTTCGTCGTGATGGGGAATACATGTTTTAAATTTCAACTTGATCGGACACATGGTCTGACAGCCAGAATTATTTCATTTTTTGATATGGGGTTTTTTTGTTTTTTTTTGAATAACGCTCACTTTGCTGTGCCTGGATGGGTTGGAGGGTAGAGGAGTCGCAGTTGAAATGTGAATCCTATCCAGGTTCCTCCTGATGACTTCATCTTTTCTTTTTGCTTGTTTGGGTTCCTTCTGATTACTCCAATGCAGAATTGTACTGATTTGGTTTTCCATTTGATCTGAATTGAATTTTTTTAAATCCCATTCTAAATTTAATTGAATAATAATAATAAACATCATGGGTCAGGGTCAGGTGTCCAATCAAAGTGTGGTTACATCAAAGTGGGACGTCTTGGTACCCGGTCATCACTGCCAGCAGTTATAAAGTGGCAGTTCTGATTATGACTCATTAATTATGTAACACACCAGTACACAAACGCCACATAAAACAATTCCTGGCGAGGGTCTGCAATCTCTGAATGCTCTTTTTCTTGTTCCAATTGCATTGGCCTATGGGCTGACATCAGAGGCCTATGCGTACTGTCACCTTCACAAAATTGCTGATGCAACATTTTTTTTTTCTCCAGGTTACAATGGTGGGAGGAGTCAGGCCAGCTGTCCAACCAATGGGGCAAAGACAGTCAGTTAATTCAAACAAAGAGTCCAAAAACGAACTGGCTCGATATTTTTTTTATCTGTGTATACGTATATTAGATAACACAAAAGGTTTTTGGTTCCTCCGAATAAAAAAACAAAAGTATTATTTTTATTCGAAAAAAATCAAACACAGTAGTTGGAAATATCACCGAATGTTTGGTTTGAATCACAAAGGAGTCTGTAACGGCCTCAACACCACAAACATTTGAAGTGTCAACATAGGTATGGTATATAAAGTAACGTTTTAGATTAAAAAAAACTTTTACTTTGCTACATATGCCTACTGTACTTTACTATTAGGATGGTAGGATAGCCTAGAACTTAGAGGTGTGTGCACTCATCCAAGCTGTCCAGTCTGAGTTCGAATCTCAGCCCAGCTAAGACTACAACAATGGTGTTTCGCAGACAGTGCGAGGCATCAATGTGTGTGCCGCGCCTCGGGTGGACGTTAAACGGGCATCCCATCTGTCAGCATTCGTTGGCGGACGTTAAAGCTCCCACTGTGTCCGCCGCAAAGAGTGTGCGAGCTATCAGACACCCTGAACAAATTACAAATTCCTGCCTCGACTGCAAAGAACAAGTAGTCTTGTATTCATGGAGTTCCACTTCTCACCGCAGGTCCACTTCTTGCCATCTCAGGGGCAGCTTCTGCACTATAAACAAATCAGAATGTTCATGTGAACAGTCTTCTTCGGGTAAGGCCAAGACACACAAACACTGCTTGCTTTACGACTGAGATTTCCAACAACATTCGTGCACAGGATGCTGGTTTCTAAAACAACGATAAAATTAAAATATTTCAGGGAGTTGGCGGACGAAACAAACTCAGCAAACACGAAACGTACTTAAAACTAAGCCATAATGGTCTCGTAATGTCACGTACCTGGTCAGGACTCAAGATGGACAACCAGGTACAAGACACAAGGACCGGACGTCGACAGCGAAGTTGGCACAGTCTCGAGGTCATATATTCTGAGAAAACTATTGGTGATTAGTGGCTTTCACAACACTGTACAAAGATGATCAAATTATAGGGGGGGAGGGGT
Source organism: Eptatretus atami (assembly GCA_035128595.1). NCBI lineage: Eukaryota > Metazoa > Chordata > Myxini > Myxiniformes > Myxinidae > Eptatretus > Eptatretus atami. The sequence continues at coordinate 9,836,797 of CM068967.1, read as the reverse complement.
AGTTGTAGTCCTTTGATGGATTATGGACATTTTATTTTTGTACACGAGGCCAACATCCGGTGGGTTTCAAATATGTCCAAGCCCTTTTCAATACATCCGAAACCACGTGCTCAGCATCAGCAATAAGCCCACATCCTCGGCCCCCACCCCCTCCCAATATCATCAAATCAAATAAAAAAAATTTACATCCACAAACAAAAGAAAAAAAAACTGGATGAGGTTGAGAAGATCGGTATTTCAAACTGAAGGCACCACCAGCTCGTCCAGCCGCTCAGTAGGTATGGACCTGAACCGAGCCTACGAGGTGGTTTCATTGGTGGGGACTTCATTTTTCCACTCGACACAATATGGGTGCTTCAAATCCCCTTTTGTTTTATACAACTATCACTCTCCTATTCTTCCATCCAAAAATAGTCTTTCAATCCTTGGTGTCGGTGCCTTGTTGCCCCACATTACCCCCAAACTCTTTCAGGAGAGAGGAAAAATCCCAGATGTTTCTCTGCACATAATAACCAGCTGTCTTACTCCATTGCCATGATCAGCTGATCAAATGTGCGTTTTAGTGTTTGGATGGGTGATGGCTAGGGCCAGAGAGACATAATCTCCGCTTCCTGCATCATATATTTTTCACCATGATTATTAAGCAAGTCCTTCATGTGGCGTACAAAGCATCCTTAACTTTTCACCAACTTCCTGACAACCCGGTCGACTCAGAAAGGCAGTCATGTTAAGTAGCTTTCCAACTCCCAGGGCCCCAGGGTCGTAGAGATTTGTGCGTAATCATCCAGGTCCATCTCCGAGGTGCTCACATCACTTCTGTTGAGAGACGTAGGCAACGGCTCAAGAAGGTGGAACCGAGTTGTTGAAACCTCAGCGTTGTCGCCTGATGGATGATGATTATTCAAAATGGTTTGCACGTTTGGAAATTCTAGCACAAAGTTGGCAAGTTCAGGGGTATCGTAAATTACTGGACCATCATGGTGCACAGGTGCTAAATCTTTGAACGGCTCCTCTCTCGTGCTATCTAGGCTGCTACAGTGAACTGGGCCTAGCAGGAACACCATGGCATCACCAGAGCCACCCTCTCCCACCAAGCATCGTTGAGAGGTTTGTTCGGTGGCAGACTCCTCATTGCGCTTGCACTCAAAGCCTGTTGGTTCCTGTTGGAGTGAAGCTGGAACAAAAGTTTCAGGAACAAAACCATTGGCAGTACAAGGTTGTTTGAAATCTGCATTTCTCACAAGTGCTTCAGCGATGTATGGCTGTCCGGTCAGTGGGTTTGATGGTGACGTCTGTTTGTGTAAAAAACTTTGCAAGTCAAATGCAAAGGGTTTTCCACATGATGAGGTGATTGGGTCAGGTATGAACCCATGGTCTGAGGCCTGCTTGGCTGCTTTTGACATATCCTCAGCTGAGATGTAGGCCTCAAATGCTGGCATCGTCCATGCATCTTCTCCATACGTTTCTGCAGGGAGGTCTTTGGATTCAGACCCAGGATGTTCAGGCAAACAGGCACCAACAACCTGTCCGGTTGAACATACGGCCACGTACGTCAAGCCCGACGTCCCTTTGTCACCAGGATGATCTTCACCAAAGTATTCATGGAGACTGGATTCTTCAGCAGAGGTCAGGATGGAAGTAATGGATGTCAGGGATTGGACTATTTCTACAGGGATGAAAGGAGCTTCACAAAAAGCAGTTGGGGTCTTGAATGCAACTGAAAATAACTAAGGGGGGGGGGGGGAGAGGGTGGTGAGAAAGATGCAAGACAGAACAAGAGACATAGAGATAGTTACAAATAGTTTCCAAGCAAAAATAGAGGATTAAACTTCAAAATAAATAGAGATACACTGTGATGGCACCTCATGAAGAAAAATTACACAAAACAGTAATCTTGTCAGAGTGTTGGTCAAAGTGAGATTAAACGAATCAACCAACAAGTGAAGGTAAGTAAATGAGTATAACAAAAGTGACAATTGCCTTGCAATACATGTCCTCAACCAGTCCCAATGATGGTGGTTAAAAAATAAATAAATAAGGATTTAAAAATAAAATAAAATAAATGGGTTGCGAAGATCCATGGGCTGGCAGGATAGTCCAGAGGTGTGCACACTCCCCTCTGAGCCATCTAGCCTGGGTTCAAATTCCGGTACAGCTATGAACTACCATCCTGGTGTTTTGCAGGCATGGCAATTCAGTGTGTGCGGGACGTCCCTCGGATGGACGTTCAAGCATTAGTTGGTGGAAATTAAAGATCGCTGTGTCCTTCACGAAGAGTAGCTGAGTTATCTCCAGCACCCTGAACAAATTACAAATTCCTGCCACTTTCAGTCAAATGTCAGGCCCGGCTCACCGCTTCATGAAAGACTTAGTTAAAAACATTCCCCAGCCAACCAATTGAGGTCATTAAAGTAGTAGTAGTAGTAGTAATAGTAGTAGTAGTAGTAAAAGATCTATATAAAGAAAAATGAAAGCACCACCAAATGGTGCAGCTGCCCATGGGGCAAGGCTCAGGTTGGGTGTTTCAGCCGAGTAGTGCTCGAGTCCCCGATGAAGACCACTCGGTGGTGGAAATGTTCGACCTGAGCCTTGCTTGCTGGGCAGCAATACCACAAGGTGGTGCTTTCATTTTTAGCTCGCCTGTTCGAAGAACAGAGAGCTATAGCGATACCCCCGGCGTGAGCGTCAGCGTGAGCGTGAAAATGTTAAAGTTTTTGGTGCAAGTTATTTTTTCCTTTCTTATGTTTTTATCTACCACACTTTTTTATACGCCCAATATATATATATATCGGGGCATATTATGTGATACCGGTCGTCCGTCCGTCCATCCATCCGTCCGTTCCTGTCCGCACTCTAACTCCCAAAGTTTTCAACTTTCACGTTTCATATTTGGTACAGAGGTACAGACTGTGGAGACGGTGTGTCGCGACATACGTTCGTCATCTAAAGTGGTTGCCATGGCAACCAGGATGCTGTTTTCCATGTAGTAGCACAATTCTGTATATACCTTCTTGTTCGGGCGTATATTGTGCTCACTTGCGCTCTTGTTACTGATTACAATATACAAATACATATATTGCTTTAAAATTATTTGGATCAGACTTCACTGCAATGCTTTATAAAAAAATATTATTAGACTAGTCTTTTAAAAACGATAAATGTATAAACAGGCGAGCATTGGGTGGCTTTGACACCAACTCTCTGGTTTATTTAGTAGTGGTGATTTTATTACTAACTTTGTTGCCAGTTGGCAGTACACGCTCCAGCCAGTGCTTCGGGTCAGGAATGGTCGGCCATATCTTGTGCCTGATTCTGCGCAACAACAAAATGATAATTATGATTATCATAATGATACAATCACACACAACTGATCCAAGCTGTGCTAATGGTTTCACAACTTCAGTATTATTCTACAAAGATTTCTTGTTGCCCGTCATTGCATTATAATTTTTGCACATTTGGGTATTTTCACACTTGCCTTTTTTCAGCAACAATCCCAGATAGTTCATCATATTGTATCTTACTATTCCCTCATTTGCCCGCTCCTTCCCCTACTCCCCCCCCACTCTCAGTCCCCAATAGAAGAGAAGAAGAAAAACTCCTTTCACATATGGCTGCTGAGACAGTTTATCCTTGGCTAGCCCCCTCAATAACCTCTAATGTATGAGGGGCATTCCAAATGTTCTATAGATGCCCATTTTATATATATATATATATATACACACACATCACACACACACACACACGTCTCACCTATCTCTTTGGAAGTACAATGCAATGGATGCAATGAAGGAACACACTACACTCAGGGGTAAGATGCAGTACAGAAAAAGCCAGCCTGCGTCATCGTTGCTGGGACCTGGCAAAAACACACCGACATGGAAATTAAACCATCATTTATAAACTGCACGCACTAATGACCTCCGCCACCGAAGGTGGGCGGAGGTTGTGTTTTCACCCCCGTCTATCTGTCAGCAGGATATCTAAAAAGGTTATGGACACATTCAGCCGAAATTTGATGGACAGGTTGGGTGTGTGGTAAGGATGAAGTGGTCCGATTTTAGTGAAGATCCAGATCCAGGTACAATTTTTTTTTTTTTTAATGATTCTTCACCATCGAGAGATGTGGCCAAAAACGATATATCGCACGGTCTCAAAAAGTTGTGGATGGATGACAACTTGGTGGACGAGTTGGGGGTGGGTGACGAGAACAAGCCGATTCAATTTTGGTTCAGGTCCGGATCCAGATCCGGCCTATCAGTGGGATACAAAACGTAAACTGGTCAGCCTGACGGAGGTATGCGCTCCACCGAGTGCCGTTCTAGTTAATCAATGCAATGAACACAAAGGACACCATCTTATACACATTTTTGACGACCACACTGATAGTCAAACATTTCGAAATAGCATCAAAATATGCAAGCCAGAGCTCACACATATGGCAAGCAGGGTTCCCCCATTTCTCATCGGTGCAGACCCATCGACCGGTTTCATCATTACTGGGGGTGTGCCCGCGCCACTGAAATGCATCTCCAAAAGCCTTCAGACAATTTTACTCAAAGCATCAGGAGTTGACACAAACACCAAAACAAACAATCATTCACCTTTCACAAAGCTTCCCACCAGGTGAGTTCCGACCTATAATGCCCTAACATTAAATGTAGGTGGATTATTGTTCATGAGTTGGGGAGGAGGGGGAGGGGTGTGGCTTCCCATATAGAGAATTTAGGGTAATCAAAGAAATTTAAATAAATTTGCTTGGTAAATAACACAAATCAATGGTTAATCAGTTATCAATAGCTATCAACACTATCCTGGGCACCAACAGGCAACAGGAAACCCCGGAATCGTTTCACTTTGGAGGAATGTCGAAGGCTCAAATTGCCATTTCAAAACTGAGCAGTTTTGTCCCGTTACCCCAGGGCACGGGGATTAAAAAGATGCCCATCTTTTTCCTCTGGCTTCTCATGTTAATGGTAACGTTGACTGAAGCGATAAATCATTCAATACAGTAGTAATAATCATCCTCATTGGACGTCTCTCAAAAGTGAGGGAATTTTACTTCAAGGGTTGCTCGATAAACCCAAGGACACTTTTCCCATCCCAGAGATGCTCTTCAATGACATAACTGAAACGGAAGGGGCACATTGTTGAACCTCGCACAGGGTACTGCCAACCCTTGCTAACCATCTGGATATAACCCTGCTTGGTTTTTGGCCTAACCTGGTGGTACAGTTTCCTGGGAGAAGACGACAGGACTCCAGCTGCTCCAAAATCCTTCATAATCTTTCGGCCTGGCTCGAACTCGCACCATGAGCTTCAAATTGCTTGGAACAAAAGATAACAAGTCCGATGTTTCCTTCTTAGACTGCTGCGGCACAGACAGAAAAAAAGAAAAGAAAAGTAAAACAATAGCAATTAGAATGGAAATGATTCCATCCATCCATGGGGACCATACTCTGTGCAGAGCATTGGTGCTGCCTAAGCAGTGTCCTTGGCTATTGGGCACAATCCTGGACAGGTCGCCACTCCGACACAGGATACCAACAAGCTGGTACTCATTTTGCCGACCTCGGAAGGAAGACAGGCAGAGTCAACCCCACCTGGTATTAATTCAACAGCCGAATGGGATTTGAACTCAGGATCCTTGGATCCCAAGCCCACCACCCTAACCATTAAGCCAACACCAGGCATCAAATGATTCCAATGTTCTTTTGTGAGAATGACAGAATTTACAAGTACGAATCATGCAAATGTTCCTCAGTGTAACAACAGTATCTGCATAATTAATAATGTTAAATAACCCCGCCGGATGAACGAAACATTTTGGGAAGTGGGTCGTTGTCGTTCGTATGGAGCACATGATTGTGGGTTAACATCAGTTCTCACAGGGTTGTGGCAGTGCTGCTGATGCCCTCCCCCCCTTATTGAAGGACACTGTGGGGTGTTTAGCATCCACCAACTAATGCCGGCAGATGGGACGCCCGTTTAACGTCCATCCAAGGGACGGCTCACATTAATAACCTGCCTGCAAAACACCAGGATGTGGATTTATAGCTCGGGTCGGAATTCAAACCCAGGCTAGACAGCTCAATAATGAGTGTGTTGACAATGGCCAATGAGTGGGAAGGAATAATTCATACAATTCAAGATTCAATCGTAAAATCCCTGGGATTAGAACTCCAGAGTACCAAAGTGAGGTGAGAATCGCTGCTCGATATGAAAACGCAAACGTGTTGATAAAAAGAAATACACACAGTTGCCCCACGTGCAACACATACCTGCCATTTCCCATCAGGCAACTTGCGGAAATCAACCTGGAAATTATACTTTGTCAGGTACACAGCGGCCGGACTTTTCCAGGTTACCATGCCGTCCTGGATGGTCACCGAGTGGGGTGCGGGTGGCACCACTGCAACAACACACAAGTGACCACATCAAATAAATAAGTGTACTGCCATGCGAAACCATCACACCGCCAAAGCAAATCAATTAACGAAAGCACCACACCACAAACGGACGAAGCAAAATCCTAAAATTATACAGTTAAACACAACCGGCCAGCAAGCGACAAAAGTCAAGGGTCATGAGGGATTTAACTTGGACTTTTACCATTATGCGTTGGATTAAATTCCGAGAGGACCTTCGTTTCCCTTCCTCCAACACGGCTGGCCAGGTACACGTTGAAGGTGCACAAGTGTCTCAGGCGAGTCTCAGGTTCCTCACATTGCGCAACGGGACAGGTGGCGTTCCGATTGGCCGTGAAACATGGGCAGGAGCCAGGACTGGAATTGGTGACTACACAATAATCACTGGCACAAATGACAACAACTCAACTAAGATTTCAACTTTAGCTTTGCCAGGATTTTAAAAAAACAACAAACAACAACAACAAAACAAACCTGGAAAGTTCATAGAACACCTTACATCATGCAGTCTTGATAAAAAGGACACGAGGAGGGTCGTTTAAACTCTTGCTTTGCGTTTCTGAGCACGATCTCCACGAGCTTAATTGTTCGTGAACTTTGAAAGGCTGCGCGATGGTAACCATACAAAAAATGATGGGTCAAACGGAACTGCATAGAGCTGAAGCTTCTGCCAACTCCGACTTCAGAGTGTGCGACAAATTTGATTGTTCGAGACGGCACAAAATTTTGCCCAAATACTGCTACGGTTTTCGCAGTGGAGACGAGGCAATTTGTGTTCCAGTGTTGAAATATATAATTCCATTGAAATAAAATAACGGTCATAAAGGGTGGAGAAAAAAAAACAGCAAAAAAAAACAACAAAAAAAAACATTTATTCGGAAGTTTACCGCTGCTGATGCACCGTCTTTTACGCCACCTTATTTCACACGTTACATTCGTTCTTCATGCGTCCTTTATGACGTCCCTAAAAACAGTACGTTTTCTCTTCGGAATGATGGTTGGCAGCGAGTGTCCCGGAAGCAGCCGAGAAAAGAGAGTGGCATCTATATGTGGGAGAATTGTGTGTCCAGCCTGTGGGACATGCGGATAGCTCAGATTGCAGAGCACTGCAATAAACGTCTGCAAAACTCAGGCAAATGGAAATGGTAATTTGTAAACATATTAAACAATATAATTAATTTGCAAACATCAGATCGCGTTCAACACATGGAAAGCGTCACGGTTAATTGTGCGACAGACAAGGATAAAAAGTGGAAGGGGGGGGGGTGGGGGGGAAGGGAGAAATAAATAAATAAATAAATAAAAGAGCAATAATAATCAGATCAATAAACTCATCGTTTCTACTTTGACAACATTAATATCTGTATCAATAAATGGTGTGGACAAAAAAAAACAAGAAAAAGAAAAGCAGAACATGAAAGGATATACAGGAAAAGCAGTGGTTGTGTCAAGGAGGAAGTGTCATGCAAATCAGAACCAAGATGAGTAGTCAAAAGCCAATCATGATACCTGTCGCCTTTTGAAGCCTCAAACCGAAGCGTCTGCTCCGTTCCATTGGGTAACGAGCATTGAAGACGGCGTTTGGTTGGGCCGTAGAGAGCCATGCAGCGCACACCAGTTGACCCTACCACAAGCACAGAGTCATTACCGCTTTGTGGCTTTGTATGGTAGCTCACTTCCGCCATTACAATTACCCTCACACGGCAATTGTTCCGTCCTTCGAACACATCATACCTTGAACCCAACATCTCAATGATATGGTTTGTTGACAATTTTATGTTTCTAACAAACAAAGGAATATTAAGCATTTGTATTTTCATGGTAAAGAACACAGCAAATAAAAGTCATCGACAGCTGTGGAAACATCCGGAGGAAGGTCAAGGGGATTGAGTTACTTGAGGGAAATGATTACTTATAATGTACCGGTTTAGAACGTACCACCAGGAGCATCGAATAGAAAACGTTATCGACAGGGCATTAAGGTACATCTATGTGCGGACTCACACACAAATGGATTTCAATAGTTTCTCCCCTCCCTTCGGGAACGGGCGAGGCAAACTATAACAACAACAATAATCATAATAATAGAAATACAAAATTGTGTGATCTGCAAAATTTGAAGAGAGCATATACCACAATAATTAAAATGCGAACAAACCGCTTCAAGAATAAATAATAAATTCTAATAAATGTCAATGTGTGTGTGTGTGTGTGTGTTGTGTGTGTGTGCGCGCGCGCGCGCAGGCCGCGCAAGTCAGTCAGAGTGTCTCCTCCATAACTCCAAAACTATGAAACCTATCAGCCGTAAACTTTGCATGCATACTAAAAAAAAACTCCAAGAAAGTGCAGGAGTGAAAATTGGGTGTTTGGGTTAATTAAAACACCCCTTTTGAGATTTAATTACGGCCTTATTTAATTATATCCTTCATCAGGCGTATCTTCGTCACCTCACTCTCTGAGGTCTTAAGGTGTATCTTGGGTTTCCTCGCTGGGGTCTGAAACCGCCACGTTTTTGGCCTGCTCAACCATGCAATGACTGGAACAGCCACAACAATTTCTTGATGAAAAAGTTTTTTTTTTTTTTTTCCACTTTCCTCACTCATATCATCGAATTCCTGTTCATCAGAGCTACAAATCACTGGGTACATTGCAATGCTAATAAACGCCCAGACACGCCAGGATTCGTGGCTGTATTTCATTTCCGCACGTGCCATACTCTCGAGAATCTCTTAAACCAAGCCGAATTACAAAATATCACCTCCAGAATTGAACTTAGCAGCAGTTCTGACTCCTAAGAAAATGTTCAGTTGTGTAATTTAGACATAGCTATCGCTCTGCAACCATTTAATTGGGGTGCTTTCTTGGGTGCTTAAGCTGCTTGCCAAGAACCCTACAGTTGATGGTCGTACAGTTTGTGTCCTGATCGGGATGTGCAGTCGGCAGTTGCTACAATGTGGAGGTACATATATGGGTATATTGCATCTGTAATTTAGGGACACTCCACAGGTGTGAGGTGTGTGCGAATGCCTGCATGCTTGGTTACATGTGCACCATGGTGGCAAAGTTTCATTCCATATTTTGGAAGTTTTTAATTTTTAACCTCAGCAGTGTACAAGCGATCACATTGTCCTTTGTCCTCGTGACTGTTTCAGAAGCAAATGTTTATTTTATACGGCTCGGTGCGCTTTCTCTTTGTGAGTGTCAAAGCAAAATATATTTGATAACACTCGATTTCTGAGCAGTTTGCCACAGTGACGCGTTTTCTCAATTACAGAGCCAAACATTTTCTACCTGTCATACGACAATTGTGTGTGTGTTGCTCATAAAGTATAACATATTCTCTGCTAACTCCCCTACCCCCACTACCCCAACCCTCTCCTTCTCCCTCTCTTTGTCCCATCCTAATACAGTGCACCATCCTCCCACACCTCTCTCTCTCTCTCTTTCTGTTTTTCCAAAAGTATCTGGAAGGTGGTTATGCCCGGATGGTGGTTATCTCCGCACATATATGAACCATGATGATGTCAGGATGGACCCTCCCTCACACTGCCTTCCCTTCTATTCACGCTGTCTTCCCTCCCCCCACCCCTCTTTACTCCCCTCCACTCCACGTTCTCTCCTGCTTCCTCACTCCCCCACCGTACCTCCTCACTCCTCCTCCTTGCCTCAATCTCCCTCCCCCTCTCCTCTCGCTCCCTCCTACCCTCTCCTCTCGCTCCCCTCCCTACCCCCTCTCCTCCTCGCTCCCCTCCCTACCCACTCTCCTCCTCGCTCCCTCCTACCCCTCTCCTCCTCGCTCCCCTCTCCTCCCTCCCCCTCTCCTCGCTCCTCCTACTCCCTCTCCTCCTCATTCCCTCTTCCTCCTCCTCCCCTCTACTCCCTCTCTTCCTCCTCTCACTCCCCTCCCTACGTCCTCTCCTCCTCGCTCCCTCTCTATTCCCTCTCCTCCTTGCTCCCTCCCTACTCCCTCTTCTCCTCGCTCCCCTCCCTTAATATTCCCGTCAGCGAAGCATCGGGTGGTATTTGCTCGTGAATGAATAAAAACAAAACAAAAAAAACCCATTCAGACACAACACACGTAATCACCAGATTCCGCAGCATGTAAGGTGAGAAAGATCCAAAAGACCCACAACATGCAGTACGAACACAGCACTCTGAGCCTTTCCTCCTTCGACTCCATCTTCACCACCCCCATCCCCGACCTCAAGTCTATCTGGCCAATCTGTGAGGGAGACAACATTCCACCATCCAGAAAATTGTACTTATTAGGAAAACTATTCAGGCCTTATGCTTCTATAAACACAGATGGTTAATCTACTCAGTATTGTTAAGACAGAATGAGTGGAAAATCACAAGGGAAACATTCTTGCCAAGTTATTGCTCTCCTTCAGCTCCAGGTGTACTTCACGATCAAGCTGGATGTACGTGCACGTCTTACTGATGTTCTCACTTATTTCACCGCTACAACTATTCCCACATTCTTGTGGGGTTGGCCGTGGGAGGTTTTTGGCCCGAGTCCGACTGATGCTCTCACTATCGGGAATAATCACAGGTGCCTTACCTTTTGTGCACCACATAGTGCTGATTTGCATATCTGAGTTTGAATGACTCAATACCTGGAATTTGCTTTCCTTTGAAAAGTACACGAGATAATAGTTATTGAGAATTTAAAACAACCACCATGACTGATTCACCTTGGTGTGGGGTTCAGTCTCAGCACTCGAGTCCTGACTCAGTCCAATTTCCAGGTTGATAGTGACAACTTGGGGTGTTCTAATCAACTCTGAGTCTCTCGATGCAGTTTTATGGCTTCACCTCATATTTATAAAATAAAATGACCTCTTTTTGTATGCAAAGTCAAAACTCATGGAAGAAGTTGAACACAGAACGAATCAGGATGCAAAAGAACAAAAGGAACAGCCAGCAGGAATAGGGAAGGGGATGGGTGGGGTGGTGACCAACAGCAGGGCTGAGGGACAAAATAGACAGAGACGGACATACAAGGGATGCAGGTACGAATGAGGGGTATGAGAGACAGCAGGAAGTGTACAAGATGGATATAGAAACAAACTCTTTGGAGGAAAAAAAAAACTGGAAATTTTGGGGTTGGAGGGGTTAACGTGGGTAGAAAGGATTATGGTTTTTGGATGGGGGGTGGGATGATCCGAGATGGTGGTGAACAGCTCTTGAAAAGCTGCCCCATGACAGTTAGTGTGGGGTCATTAGAGACCCAACATCAGTTTAAACATTCATTTCAAACATTGTCAAACGTCATAGTCACACATTCTGTGCCGCCTCCTATTCGTGAGAGATTTAGAGCGATTCCAAAACAAAGGAGCCAGTCTCCATTAGATCTCCATCGATGCAAATCAATCTCGATAAGTATATAATTATTTGTTACTTCTGCCACCAAAGGTGGACAGAGGTTAGGTTGTCACCCCTATTTATCTAACTGTGAGCAGGATGTCTCATAAAGTTATGGACAATTCAGATGAAACTTGGTGGACAGCTTGGGTGGGTGACCAGGACGAATTGATTAGACGACCGGGCACACCTGCCCTCCGGGTGGAAGTACCCTTCTCGGCCCATGTGCGGTGGGCAATGTGCTGTGGCACAGACTTGAAAATGCACTTTATAATTGTTGAAAGAAGTATTCACCAAAATGGAATTAATTCTTCCTCGTCACACACGCAACCTTTCCACCAAGTTTTGTCCAAATCCATCAACTTTTTGAGATAGCCTGTTCACAGACAGACAAGTAGACAGACAAACAGACAGGAACAGACAGAGGTGGAAACATAACCAGGTGGCGGAGGTAACAAAGGAAGTAGATTTATAATACCAGCAAATACCAAAGGTGGTGAGCTATTTCTACCACATCGATTTTGGAGTTTCAGTGACATTCACATTTAATCCATTAAAGTGAGATCTTGATGAAGATCTGGATCTGGAAGCACGAATTTTTTTAAAATATACATCAAAAGTGATTCTTCACCATTGAGGGATGAGTGATAGGGCCAAAAACGATATATATAATCCATCCATTAGGACCATACTCTGTACAGAGCGTTGGTGCTGCCTAAGCAGTCTCCTTGGCTATTGGACACAATCCTGGACGGGTCGCCACTCCGACACAGGATACCAGCAAGCTGGAAACTCATTTTGCCGACCTCGGAAGGATAATCGGCATAATCGGCAAAGTCAACCCCAACGGGTATTAATTCAACATCTGAGTGGGATTTTAACTCAGGATGCTAGGATACCAAGCCCACCACCCTAACCATTAAGCCAACACCAGGCATCTAGATATAGATATACATATATACATCAACACCCTGATATTCAAAATGGTTATGGACGGATTCGGACAAAACTTCGTGGACAGTTTTGGTGTGTTACAAGGTCAAGACGATTCGATTTTGGTGAAGATTCGGATCCGGATCTGAGAATTCTTTGAGTGATCCTTCACCACCGAACGGAATCTCTCAAGCGAAGCCAAGCCTTTGTCATGATCGCGCCGCGCCTTATTCACCTCTGTCTCGGGGGGGGGGGACGCACCGCCTCCCGCTCTGCCTCACTGGGACGGTTTGGCGTGCAAATCGCTCGTCGCCACTACTCAATGGCCAAAACGAGCGGCAATTCCGTCAATTGGCACCGCGGGCGGCTGGTGACGTCACGCGGACAACCTTCTCAACCGTCGCGCGGGTCGATTGGCTGAGCGGCGGCCCCCCATCCATAGCACGCTGATTGGTCCGAGGGCCGCCGCAAGGCTCCTCCTTGAACTCCGCCAACCTTGGCGTCGGCGTGAGGAAGGCAAGGTGAAGGTGAGGGTGATGCTGGCGCTGTTGTGGTTGATGTTGGTGGATCGTCAACGAACAGAAAACCACTGACTATCAAAGTTACTTCGCAGCGCATGTACATTTAATTACCCATTAGACACGGGCGGGGACCCTAATTAAAACACATACTTTACGATATACTGTGTCTAATAGGACCTGTATGTTTTGTGTGCTTCATGCTTCCAGATTCGCAACACTACAATATAATATATATTCATATATATATAATATATATATATATATGTAGTCTTAAAACCTTCCATCCTCTGGGATATTATGACAAGATGAATGCAGTTGAAAGCTGTCCGGGGCTCAGTGACGATGCTGAAAAGAGTCTTCGGCAAAACTTTGAGAACAAAAAAACTTCACAACGCTCATAATCATGAATCCTTCTGAAACTTACGTGTGATACCTCGAACTGGGAGGACTCCGCTCCGCCTTCTACCGCAATTTGAGCACAACAACGAAAGACACACAGCGAATTTTTTGGGATCGGTTTTGATTACAATGAAAAAATGAAGTTGTAAACATCGTATACAGCGGAAGTGATTAACCAAACAAGCCCTCATGCGCGTGCTCACTTGGCACGGACAAGCAATTAACCGTTAAGGTGACTCGTTGCGCACGTTGGGAATAAAATTGAATCATTTGGTTAAAATTCGCGGAAACAAAATTCGCACAGGAGTCAGCGCGCCGGAGGAGGAGGGGGTGGGGCTATCGTTGGGGGCGGGTAACGTGGGGGCGGGCTACGGGGGAGGCGTGTCCAGCCAAGAACGACGATCGATAACGAAGTATCCCAGAAGACACAACTGCGCTCGCTGTTTATCACTCGGTTTGCTTGCTCTTCCCTTAATGTACACGGAGAGTGAGTGAGCACATTCGAGAAGGTTCAATTCCTCTCATAGGTTTCTTCAGAATTCGGTAGTGGCGATGCTCCATCATCGACAATCGACGTGTTCGTCTGTTTGCGGTATGTCGTGAAACGCGAAACGTGTCGCACGTACAACTGGGATAGTCGTGTCGCTTCAAATCGTGCCAGTACGACGTGCTGCAAAGCCTTGCTACCTTCGCTACGCTGTGTTTAACACCGTCAAAGTCGCTTTCACCCTCCATTGTGATATATGATCACACAGTTCACCACCAGATCACCACAGATCACCACCAGATCACCACCAGATCACACCCTCACCTCTGCGCACGTTTCTTGTCCACCTGCTCACTCGTGCTCACCTTGGTGTACTCCTCTGATAACAGGTGTTTACAATTTTTTTCCTTTCATTCACTTTACTTGGCTTGATTGTCGATGTACTACTACTACTAAACCAAGTAAACTAACTACTTTTACTACCCCTTTTAAGGAAGTTTTCACTACTTTGATTAATATCGCTTTTTTTCCAATTAAAGTTTTGTTTTCCACTTATCTGGAAATGAGATCTTTGATGAAGGAACAAGAGGCGAATCGGAAGTTATACAAACTCACCAGATGGGTATTTTAACCACTCTTCACAGGGGGGAGGGGGGGGGTCATTGTCACGGACAAAGGTCATGAATGATATTTAGAGGTCATTGTCAAGTGTAAGATACTGACAACCTGGAGGATGATCTCAACACCAACTACAAGGACACTCGTAGACGCACATCTTTCTGTCTGTCTGTCTGTCTGTCTGTCTCTGCTCTCTCTCTCTCTGTCTCTCTCTCTCTCTCTCTGTCTCTCTGTCTCTCTGTCTCTCTGCTCTCTCTGTCTCTCTGTGTCTCTCTCTTCTGTCTCTCTCTGTCTCTCGTCTGTCTGTCTGTCTGTCTGTCTGTCTGTCTGTCTCTCTCCTCCTCTCTTCCCCCCCACCAGGTTGAACAGGTCACCGTTTGTATCCCACTGATGGGTCGGATCTGGATTTGGACCTGAACCAAAATCGAATCGGCTTGTTCTTGTAAACCACAACCTGTCCTTGTCAACGCACAACCTGTCCACCAAATTTCGTCCAAATCCATCCACAACCTTTTTGAGATGTCGTCTATGTATAGTTATTGGTCGATCCTGTC
>CM068967.1:9807773-9821269 GCA_035128595.1 Eptatretus atami | reverse complement strand
AAAAGAGAGAGATCAGACCCTCATTGCGCTTGCACTCAAGCCTGTTTGGTTCCTGTTGGAGTGAAGCTGGAACAAAAGTTTCAAGGAACAAAAACCATTGGCAGTACAAAGGTTGTTTGAAATCTGCATTTCTCACAAGTGGTTGCAGCGATGTATGGCTGTCCGGTCAGTGGGTTTAATTGGTGACGTCTGTTTGTGTAAAAAACTTTGCAAGTCAATGCAAAAGGGTTTTCCACATGATTGAGGTGATTGGGTCAGGTTGATGAAACCCATGGTCTGAGGCCTGCTTGCTGCTTTGAACATATCCTAGCTGAGATGTAGGCCTCAAATGCTGGCTCAGTCCATGCATCTTCTCCATGAACGTTTGCTGGCAGGAGGTCTTTGGATCAGACGCCAGGATGTTTCAGGGCAAACAGGCACCAACAACCTGTCCGGTTGAACATACGGCCAACGTAACGCAAGCCCGACGTCCTTTGTCACCCAGGAGATCTTCACCAAGTATTCATGGAGACTGGATTCTCAGCAGAGGTAGGATGGAAGTAAATTGGATGTCAGGGATTGGACTATTTCTACAGAATGAAAGGAGCTTTCACAAAAAGCAGTTGGGGTCTTGAATGCAACTGAAAAATAACTAAGGGGGGGGGGGGAGAGGGGTGGGAGAAAAGATGCAAACAGAACAAGAGACATAGAGATAGTTACAAATAGTTTCCAAAGGCAAAAATAGAGGATTAAACTTCAAAAATAAAAATAGAGATACACTGTGATGGCACCTCAATGAAGAAAAATTACACAAAACAGTAATCTTGTCAGAGTGTTGGTCAAAAGTGAGATAAACGAATCAACCAACAAGTGAAGGTAAGTAAATGAAGTATAACAAAAGTGACAATTGCCTTGCAATACATTCCTCAACTCAGTCCCAATGATGGTGGTTAAAAAATAAATAAATAAGGATTTAAAAATAAAATAAAATAAATGGTTTGCGAAGATCCAATGGGCTGGGCAGGATAGTCCAGAGGTGTGCAACACTCCCCTCTGAGCCATCTAGCCTGGGTTCAAATTCCGGTAACAGCTATGAACCTACCATCCTGGTGGTTTGCAGATGGCAATTCAGTTGTGCGGGAGTCCCTCGATGGACGTTCAAGCAATTAGTTGGTGAAAATTAAAGATCGCTGTGCTTCACGAAGAGTAAGCTGAGTTATCTCCAGCACCCTGAACTAAATTACAAATTCTGCACTTTCAAGTCAAATGTCAGGCCCCGGGCTCACCGCTCATGAAAAGACTTAGTTAAAAACATTCCCAGCCAACAATTGGGTCATTAAAGTAGTAGTAGTAGTAGTAATAGTAAGTAGTATAGTAAAGATTACTATAAAGAAAAAATGAAAGCACCACCAAATGGTGGCACGCTGCCCATGGGCAACGCCTAGGTTGGGTGTTTCAAGCCGAGTAGTGCTCGAGTCCCCGATGAAAGACCACTTGGTGGTGGAAATGTTCGAACCTGAGCTTGCTTGCTGGGCAGCAATACCACAAAGGTGTGGCTTTCATTTTAGCTCGCCCTGTTCAAAAGAACAGAAGAGCTATAGCGATAACCCCCGGCGTGAGGTCAGCGTGAGCGTGAAAATGTTTAAAGTTTTTTGGTGCAAAGTTTTTTTTTCCTTTCTTATGTTTTATCTACCACACTTTTTTATACGCCCAATATATAATATATATCGGGCATATATGTGAATACCGTCGCCGTCCGTCCATCCATCGTTCCCGTTCTGTCCGCACTCTAACTCCCAAAAGTTTTCAACTTTCACGTTTCAATATTGGTACAGAGGTACAGACGTGGAGACGGTGTGTCGCGACATACGTTCGTCATCTAAAGTGGTTGCCATGGCAAACCAGGAGCTGTTTTCCATGTAGTAGCACAATTCTGTATATTACCTTCTGTTCGGGCGTAATTGTGCTCACTTGCGCTCATTGTTAACTGATACATATACAAATTACATATATTGCTTTAAAATATTTGGATCAGACTTACTGCAATCTTTATAAAAAATATTAATTAGACTATCTTTTAAAAACGATAAATGTATAAACAGGCGACAATGGGTGGCTTTGACCACAACTCTCTGGTTTATTTAGTAGTGGTGATTTTATTACTAACTTTGTTTTGCCAGTTGGCAGTACACGCTCCAGCCCAGTGCTTCGCGGGTCAGGAATGGTCGGCCATATCTTGTGCCTGATTCTGCGCAAACAACAAATGAATAATTATGATTATGCATAATGATACAATCACCACACAACTGATCCAAGCTGAGATAATTGGATTCAAACAAATTCAGTATTAATTCTACAAAAGAATTTCTTGTTGGCCCGTCATTGCATTAATAATTTTTGCACATTTGGGTATTTCACACTTGCCTTTTTTCAGCAAAATCCCAGAATAGTTCAATCATATTGTATCTTAACTATTCACTCATTTGCCCGCTCCTTCCCTTACTCCCCCCCCACTCTCAGTCCCAATAGAAGAGAAGAAGAACTCCTTTCAGCATATGGCTGCTGAGACAAGTTTAATCTTGGCTAGCCCCTCAATAACCTCTAATGTATGAGGGGGCATTCCAAAATGTTCTTATATATATATATAGTTATATATATACACATATATATATACAACACACACCACACAACGTCTCACCTATCTCTTTGGAAGTACAATGCAATGGATGGCAATTGAATGGAAAACACACTATCATCTCAAGGGTAAGATGCAGAGTACAGAAAAAACCAAGCCTGCCCGTCATTCGTTGTGGGACTGGCAAAACAACACCGACATGGAAATTTAAACCATCTTTATAAACTGCAAACGCACTAATGACCTCCGCCACCGAGGTGGGCGGAGGTTGTGTTTTCACTCCCCGTCTATCTGTCAGCAGATATCTAAAAGGTTTATGGACACATTCAGCCGAAATTTGATGGAAGTGGGTGTGTGGTAAGGATGAAGTGGGTCCGCATTTTAGTGAAGATCCAGATCCAGGTACAATTTTTTTTTTTTTTAAATGATTCTTCAACATCGAGAGATGTGGGCCCAAAAAAGATATATCGCACGGTCTCAAAAAGTTTGGGACGGATGAACAACTGTTGGATGAGTTGGGGGTGGGTGACGAGAACAAGCCGATTCATTTTGGTCAGGTCCGGATTCCAGATCCGGCCTATAGTGGATACAACGTAAACTGGTCAGCCTGACGGAGGTATGCGCTCCAACCGAGTGGCCGTTCTAGTTAATCAATGCAATGAACACAAAGGACACCATCTTATAACACATTTTTGACGACCACACTGATAGTCAAACATTTCGAAATAGCATCAAAATATGCAAGCCAGAGCTCACACATATGGCAAGACCAGGGTCCCATTTCTCATCGGTGGCAGACCATCGACCGGTTTCATCATTACTGGGGTGTGCCGGCCACTGAATGCATCTCCAAAAGCCTTCAGACAATTTTACTCCAAAGCATAGGAGTTGACACAAACACCAAAACAAAACAAATCAATTCAACCTTTCACAAAGCTTCCCACCAGGTGAAGTTCGACCTATAATGCCTAACATTAAATGTAGGTGATTTTGTTCATGAGTTGGGGAGGAGGGGGAGGGGTGTGGCTTCCATATAGAGAATTTAGGGTATCAAAGGAAATTTAATAAATAAATTTGCTTGGTAAATAACACAAATCAATGGTTAATCAGTTATCAATAGTTATCAACAGCTATCCTGGGCACCAAACAGGCAACAGGAACCGGAATCGTTTCCACTTTGGAGGAAGTCGAAGGCTTCAAATTGCCATTTTCAAAAACTGGAGGCAGTTTTGTCCCCGTTACCCCAGGGCAACGGGGAATTAAAACACGATGCCCATCTTTTTCCTCTGGCTTCTCATGTTAATGGTAAACGTTGACTTGGAAGCGATAAATCATTCAATACAGTAAGTAAAATAATCATCTCATTGGACGTCTCTCAAAAGTGAGGGAATTTTTACTTCAAGGGTTGCTAAGATAAACCCAAGGACACTTTTCGCATCAGCAGAGATGCCTTAAGACAATAAACTGAAACGGAAGGGGCACATTGTTGAACCTCGCACAGGGTACTGCCAACCTTGCTAACCATCTGGATATAACCCTGCTTTGGTTTTTGGCCTAACGCTGGTGTAGCAGTTTCCTGGGAAGAAACGAAGACAGGACTCCAGCTGCTCCAAAATCCTTCAGATAATCTTTCGGCCTGGCTCGAACTCGCACCATGAGCGGTTCAAAATTGCTTGGAACAAAAGATAACAAGTCGATGTTCCTTCTTAAGACCTGCTGCGGCAGCAGACAGAAAAAAAGAAAGAAAAGTAAAAACAATAGCAATTAAGATGGAAAATGATTCCATCCCATACCATGGGGACGCATACCTGTGGGCAGAGCATTGGTGCTGCCTAAGCAGTGTCCTTGGCTAATTGGGCAAATCCTGGACAGGTTCCGCACACTCCGAACAGGATACCACAAGCTGGTACTCATTTTGCCGACCATTCGAAGGAAGACAGGCAGAGTCAACCCCACCTGGTAATTAAGTTCAACAGCCGAATGGGATTTGAACTCAGGATACTTGGATCCCAAGCCCACACACACTAACCATAAGCCAACACCAGGCATCAAATGATTCCAATGTTCTTTTTGTGAGAAGACAGAATTTACAAGTACGAATCATGCAAATGTTTCCTCAGTGTAACAACAGTATCTGATAATTAATATGTTAAATAACCCCGCCGATGAACGAAACATTTTGGGAAGTGGGTCGTTGTTCGTTCGTCATGGAGCATGATTGTGTGGTTAACAATCAGTTCTCACAGGGTTGTGGCAGTGCTGCTGATGCCTCCCCCCCTTATTGAAGGACACTGTGGGTGTTTAGCATCCAACCAACTAATGCCGGCAGATGGGGACGCCCCGTTTAACGTCCATCCAAGGGACGGCTCACATTAATAACCTGCTGCAAAACACCAGGGATGTGGATTTATAGCTCGGGTCGGAAATTCAAACCCAGCTAGACAGCTCAATAATGAGTGTGTTGACCAATGGCCAATAGAGTTGGGAAGGAATAATTCAATGATATCCTGGGTTAACTCCAGAGGTACAAAGTGAGGTGAGAATCGCATGCTCGATATGAAAAACGCAAACGGTGTTGATAAAAAGAAATACACACTTCGACCCAAGTGCCACATGCATCTTCCCATCAGCCACTGGTCCTGGAAATTATACTTTGTCAGGTACACAGGGCCGGCTTTTCAGTACATGCGTCTGGATGGTCACGAGTGGGGGTGGCGGTGGCACCACTTGCAACAACACACAAGTGACACATCTTAGTGTCTGCCATGAGCTCCAGCATCCAAAGCTAAAATCATTAACGAAAGCACCACACCACAAACGGACGAAGCAAATCCTAAAATTATAAGCAGTTAAACACAACCGGCCAGCAAGCGACAAAGTCCAAGGGTCATGAGGATAACTGGACTTTTACCATTAATGCGTTTGGATAAATTCCGAGAGGACCTTGCGTTTCCCTTCCCTACAAACACGGCTGGCAGGTACACGTTGAAGGTGCACAAGTGTCTCAGGCGAGTCTTCAGGTTCCTACATTGCGCAACCGGGAAGGTGGCGGTTCCGCGATTGCGCGTGAAACGTGGCAGGAGCCAGGACTGGAATTGGTGAACTAACACCAATAATCACTGCACAAATGACAACAACTCAACTAAGATTTCAACTTTAGCTTTGCCAGGATTTTTAAAAAACAACAACAACAACAACAAAAACAAACCTGGAAAGTTCCATAGAACACCTTACATCATGCAGTCCCTTGATAAAAAGGACACGAGGAGGGTCGTTTAAACTCTTGCTTTGCGTTTCTGAGTACGAATCTCACGAAGCTTAATTGTTCGTGAACTTTGAAAGGCTGGTGCGCGATGGTAACATACAAAAAATGAATGGGGTCAAACGGAACTGCATAGAAGCTGAAGCTTCTGTCTGCCAACTCCGACCTTATCAAGAGTGTGCGACAAATTTGATTGTTCGAGACGGCACAAAATTTGGCCCAAAATAACTGCTCGGTTTTTCCCCCCCGCCCGTTCCCCGCGTCCCGCGCCCCCGTTCCCGCGCGCCGTCTCGTTCCCGCCCCGGGCAGTGGAGAACCGAGGCAATTTGTGTTCCAGTGTAATATATAATTCCATTGAAATAAAATACGGTCATAAAGGGTGGAGAAAAAAAAACAGCAAAAAAAACAACAAAAAAAAAACATTTATTAAGGGGAAAGTTTAACCGCTGCTGGATGCCACCGTCTTTTAACGGCCACTTATTTCACACGTTAGCATTCGTTCTTCAAATGCTCCTTTATGACGTCCCTAAAAAACAAGTACGTTTTCTCTTCGGAATGATGGTTGGCAGCGAGTGTAACCGGAAGCAGCCCGAGAAAGAGAGTGGCATCTATATGTTGGGAGAATTGGTGTGTCCAGGCTGTGGGACATGCGGATAGTCAAGATTGCAGAGCACTGCAATAATACTCTGAAACTCAGGCAAATGGAAATGGTAATTTGTAAACATATTAAACAATATAATTAATTTGCACAACATCAAGAATCGCGTTCAAAACAAATGGAAAGCGTCACGGTTAATTGTGCGACAGACAAGGATAAAAAGTGGAAGGGGGGGGGGGGGGGGGGGGGGGGGGGGGGGGGTGGGGGGAAGTTGAGAAATAAATAAATAAATAAATAAAAGAGCAATAATTAACTCAGATCAATAAACTCATCGTTTCTAGCTTTGACAACATTAAATATCTGTATCAAATAAATGGTGTGGACAAAAAAAAACAAGAAAAAAGAAAAGCAGAAACATGAAGGATATACAGGAAAAGCAGTGGTTGTGTCAGGAGGAAAGTGTCAGCAAAATCAAGAAACCAAGATGAGAGTCAAAAGCCAATCATGGATACCTGTCGCCTTTTGAAGGCCTCAAACGAAGCGTCTGCTCCGTTCCATTGGGTAACGAGCATTGAAGACGGCGTTTGGTTGGGCCGTAGAGAGCCATGCAGCGCACACCAAGTTGACCCTAACAGCAAGCACAGAGTCATTACCGACGCTTTGGTTGGCTTTGTATGGTAGCTCACTTCCGCCATTACAATTACCCTCACACGGCAAGTTGTTCCGTCCGTTCGAACACATCATACCTTGAACCAACCATCTAAATGTATGGTTTTGTTGACAATTTTATGTTTCTAAAAACAAAAAGGAAATATTAAGCATTTGTAATTTCATGGTAAAAGAACACAGCAAAATAAAAGTCATCGACAGCTGTGGAAACATCCGGAGGAAAAGGTCAAGGGGATGAGTTACTTGAGGGAAATGATTACTTATAATGTTACCGGGTTTACGAACGTACCAAACCAGGGAAGCAATCGAATAAGAAAACGTTATCGACAGGGCAATTAAGGTACATCTATGTGCGGACTCACACACAATGGATTTCAAAATAGTTTCTCCCCTCCTTCGGGAACGGGCGAGGCAAACTATAACAACACAACAAAATCATAATAATAGAAATA
This sequence comes from Eptatretus atami, assembly GCA_035128595.1. Taxonomy (NCBI): domain Eukaryota; kingdom Metazoa; phylum Chordata; class Myxini; order Myxiniformes; family Myxinidae; genus Eptatretus; species Eptatretus atami. Next base: position 9,813,674 of record CM068967.1, on the reverse strand, counting down.
CCAAAATTGTGTGATCTTGCAAATTTGAGAGAAGCATATTACCACAATAATCTTAAATGAAACGCTTCAAGAATAAATAAATAAAATCTAATAAATGTCAATGTGTGTGTGTGTGTGTGTGTGTGTGTGTGTTGTGCGCGCAGGCGGCGCGCGCGCGCGCAAGTCAGTCCAGAGTGCTCCTCCATAAACTCCAAACTAATGAAACCTATCAGCCGTAAACTTTTGCATGCCATACTAAAAAAAAACTCAAGAAAGTGCAGGAGTGAAAATTGGGTTGGGTTTTTTGGGGGTTTAAATTAAAACACCCCTTTTGAAGATAATTAACGGCCTTATTTTAATATATCCTTTCATCAGGCGTATCTTCGGTCACCTCACTCTCTGAGGTCCTTAAGGTGTATCTTGGGTTTCCTCGCTGGGGTCTGAAAAACGCAACGTTTTTTTGGCCTGCTCAACCATGCAATGACTTGGAACAGGCACAAACAATTTCTTGAGATGAAAAGTTTTTTTTTTTTTTTTTTCCCACTTTCCTCAACTCATATCAATCGAATTCCTGTTCATACAGAGCACAAATCACTGGGTACATTGCAATGCTACTAAACGCCCAGACACGCAGGATTCCGTGGCTGTATTTTCATATTCCGCACAGTGCCATACTCTCGAGAAAATCTCTAAACCAAGCCGAATAAAAAATATCACCTCCAAGAAAATTGAACTTAGCAGCAAGTTCTGACTCCTAAGAAAATGTTCAGTTGTGTAATTTATGACATAGCTATCGCTCTGCAACCATTAATTGGGGTGCTTTCTTGGGTGCTTAAAGCCTGCCTTGCCAAGAAACCCTAACAGTTGATGTCGTACAGTTTTGTGTCCTGATCGGAATGTGCAGTCGGCAGTTGCTACTGTGGAGGTACATATATGGGGTATATTTGCATCTGTTAATTTAGGGACACTCCACAGGTGTGAGGTGTGTGAGAATGCCTGCATGCTTGGTTACATGTGCACATGGTGGCAAAGTTTCATTATATTTTTGGAAGTTTTAATTTTTAACGTCTCAGCAGTTGTACAAGCGATCAATTGTCCTTTGTCTCGTGACTGTTTCAGAAAGCAAATGTTTTAATTTTATACGCTCGGTGCGCTTTCTCTTTGTGAGTTGTCAAAGCAAAATATATTTGAATTAACACTCGATTTCTGAGCAGTTTGCCACCAGTGAGCGTTTTTCTCAATTACAGAGCAACATTTTCTACCTTTTTGTCATACGAACATTGTGTGTGTGTTGCTCATAAAGTATAAACATATCTCTGCTAACTCTCCCCTACCCCACTACCAACCTTCCTTCTCCTCTCTTTGTCCCATCCTAATACGTGCACGCATCCTCTCACACCTCTCTCTCTTCTCTCTTTTCTGTTTTTCCAAAAGTATCTGGAAGGTGGTTATGCCCGATGGTGGTTATCTTTCCGCACATATATGAACCATGATGATGTCAGGATGGACCCTTCCCTCAACACTGCTTCCCTTCTATTCACGCTGTCTTTCCCTCCCCCCACCCCTCTTTACTTCCCCCCACTCACGTTCTCTCCTGTTCCTCACTCCCCACCGTACCTCCTCACTCCTCCTCCTTGCTCAATCTCGCCTCCCCCTCTCCTCTCGCTCCCTCCTACCCTCTCCTCTGCTCCCCTCCCTACCCGCCTCTCCTCCTCGCTCCCCTCCCTACCGCACTCTCCTCCTCGCTCCGCTCCTACCCCTCTCCTCCTCGCTCCCCTCTGCCTGCCCTCCCCCTCTCCTCGCTCCTCACTACTCCACTCTCCTCCTCATTCCCTCTCCTCCTCCTTCCCCTCTCTCCCTCTCTTCCTCGCTCTCACTCCCCTCCTAACGGTCCTCTCCTCCTCGTCCCTCGTACTATTCCCTCTCCTCCTTGCTCCCTCCCTACTCCCTCTTTCTCCTCGCTCCCCTCCCTTAATATTCCCGTCAGCGAAGCATCGGGTTTGGTATTTGCTCGTGAATGAAATAAAAACAAAGAACAAAAAAAACCCATATTCAGACACAACACACGTAATCACCAGATTCCCGCAGCATGTAAGGTGAGAAAAGATCCAAAAGACCCACACATGGCAGTACGAAACAGGCACTCTGAGCCTTTCACTCCTTCGACTTCCATCTTCCCACCCCCATCCCCGACCTCTAAGTTATCTGGCCAATCTGTGAGGGAGAAACATTCCACCATCAGAAAATTGTACTTATTAGGAAAACTATTCAGGCTAATGCTTTCTATAACACAGATGGTTAATCACTCAGTATTGTTAAGACAGGATGAGTGGAAAATCAAGGGAAACATTCTTGCCAAGTTTATTGCGAGCTCTCCTTCAGCTCCAGGTGTAAAAACTTCACGATCAAGCTGGATGTACGTGCAACGTCTTAACTGGATGTTCTCACTTATTTAACCGCTACAACCTAATTCCAACATTCTTGTGGGGTTGGCCGTGGGAGGTTTTTTGGCCGCGAGTCGCGACTGATGCTCTCACTATCGGGAATAATCACAGGTGGCCTTAACCTTTTGTGCCACCACATAGTGCTGATTTTGCATATCTGAGTTTGAATGACTCAATAACCTGGAATTTGCTTTCCTTTGAAAAGTACACGAGATAATAGTTATTGAGAATTTAAAAACAACCACCATGACTGAATTCCACCTTGGTGTGGGGTTCAGTCCTCAGCATCGAGTCCTGACTCAGTCCCAATTTCCAGGTTGATAGTGGACAACTTGGGGTGTTCTATAATCAACTCTGAGTCTCTCGATGCAGTTTTATGGCTCAACCTCATATTTAATAAAATAAAATGACCTCTTTTGTATGCAAAGTCAAAACTTCATGGAAGAAGTTGAAACACGAGGAACGAATGCAGGATGCCAAGAACAAAGGAACAGCCAAGCAGGTAAGGGAAGGGGATGGGTGGGGTGGTGACCAACAGCAGGGCTGAGGGACAAAATAGACAGAGACGGACATAAAGGGGTGCCAGGTACGAATGAGGGGTAATGAGAAGACAGCAGGAAGTTGTACAAGATGGATATAGAAAACAAACTCTTTGGAGGAAAAAAAAAAACTGGAAATTTTGGGGTTTGGAGGGTTAACGTGGTAGCAAAGGATCATGGTTTTTTGGATGGGGGGGTTGGGATGATAACGAGATGGTGGTGAAACAGCTCCTCTTGAAAAGCGCCCCAATGACAGTTAGTGTGGGGTCATTAGAGACCCAACATCAAAGTTTAAACCATTCATTTCAACATTGTCAAACGTCATAAGTCACACAATTCTGTGCGCCTCCTATTGCGTGAGAGATTTTAGAGCGATTCCAAAACAAAGGAGCATCTCCATTAGATCTCCATCGATGCAAATCAATACTCGATAAGTATATAATTATTTGTTACTTCTGCCACGCAAAGGTGGACCGAGGTTAGGTTGTCACCGCCCTATTTATCTAACTGTTGAGCAGGAATGTCTCATAAAGTTAATGGACAATTCAGATGAAACTTGGTGACCAGCTTGGGTGGGTGACCAGGACGAATTGATTAGAGCGACCGGGCACACCTGCCCCTCCGGTGAAGTACCCTCTCGGCCCCATGTGGCGGTGGGCAATGTGCTTGTGGCACAGACTTTGGAAAATGCAATTTAAATAATTGGTTGAAAGAAGTATTCACCGAAAATGGAAATTAATTCTTCCCTCGTCACACACGCAACCTTTCCACAAGTTTGGGTCCAAAATCCATCACTTTTTTTGAGATAGCCTGTTCACAGAACAGACAAGTAGACAGACAACAGACAGGAACAGACAGAGGTTGGAAACATAACCAGGTGGCGGAGGTACAAAGAAAGTAGATTTTATAAATACCAGCAAATACCAAAGGGGTGGTGAGCTATTTCTACCACATCGATTTTGGAGTTTCAGTGACATTCACATTTAATCATTAAAGTGGAGATCTTGATGAAGATCTGGATCTGGAAGCACGAATTTTTTTAAAATATACAATCAAAAGTGATTCTTCACCATTGGAGGGATGAGTGATAGGGCCAAAAACGATATATATAATCCATCCATTAGGACCATATCTGTACAGAGCGGTTTGGGTGCTGCCTAAGCAGTCTCCTTGGCTTTATTTGGACACAATCCTGGACGGGTCGCACTTCGACACAGGATACCAGCAAGCTGGAAACTCATTTTGCGACCTCGGAAGGATAAATCGGCATAAATCGGCAAAGTCAACCCCAACGGGTAATTAATTCAACATCTGAAGTGGGATTTTAACTCAGGATGCTAGGCATACAAGCCCACCACCCTAACCTTAAGCCAACACCAGGATCTAGATATAGATATACATATATTACATCAACACCCTGATATTCAAAATGGTTAATGGAACGGATTCGGACCAATAAACTTCGTGGACAAGTTTTGTTGTGTTACAAAGGTCAAAGACGATTCGATTTTGGGTGAAGAATTCGGTATCCGGATCTAGAATTCTTTTGAGTGATTCCTTCAACCACCGAACGACAGGATCGACCAATAACTATACATAGAGAACATCTCAAAAAAGGTTGTGGATGGATTTGGACGAAAAATTTGGTGGACAAGGTTGTTGCGTTGCAAGGACAGGTTGTGAGTTTTACAAGAACAAGCCGATTCGATTTTGGTTCAGGTCCAAAATCAGATCCGACCCATCAGTGGGATACAAACGGTGACCTGTTCAACCTGGTGGGGGGGAAGAGAGGAGGAGAGAGACAGACAACAGACAGACAGACAGACAGACAGACGAGAGACAGAGAGAGACAGAAGAGAGATCCAGAGAGACAGAGAGACAGAGAGACAGAGAACAGAGAGACAGAGGAGAGAGAGGAGACAGAGAGAGAGAGAGCAGAGACAGACAGACAGACAGACAGACAGAAAGATGTGGCGCTCTACGAGTGTCCTTGTAGTTGGTGTTTTGAGGAATCATCCTCCAGGTTGTCAGTATCTTACACTTTGACCAATGACCTCTAAAATATCATTCATTGACCTTTGTCCGTGACAATGACCCCCGCCCTCCCCCCCTGTGAAGAGTGGTTAAAATACCCATCTGGTGGAGTTTGTGATAACTTCCGAATTCGCCTCTTGTTCCTTCATCAAAGATCTCATTTCCAAGATAAGGTGGAAAACAAAACTTTAATTGGAAAAAAAGCGATATTAATCAAAGTAGTTGAAAACTTCCTTAAAAAGGGGGGTAGTAAAAGGTAGTTAGTTTTACTTGGTTTAGTAGTAGTAGTACATCGACAATCAAAGCCAAGTAAAGTGAATGAAAGAAAAAAATTGTAAACACCTGTTATCAGAGGAGGTACCAAGTGAGCACGAAGTGAGCAGGTGGAGGACAAGAAACGTGCGCAGAGGTGAGGGTGGTTGATCTGGTGGTGATCTGGTGGTGATCTGGTGGTGATCTGGTGGTGAACTGGTGGTGATCATATATCACAATGGAGGGTGAAAGCGACTTTGACGGTGTTAAAACGAAACGAGCGTAGCGAAGGTAGCAAGGCTTTGCAGCACGTCGTACTGGGCAGCGATTGAAGCGACACGACTACCCAGTTGTACGTGCGACACGTTTCGCGTTCACGACATACCGCAAACCAGACGAACACGTCGATTGTCGATGATGACGCATCGCCACTACCGAATTTCTTGAAGGAAACCTATTGAGAGGGAATTGAACCCTCATCGAATGTGCCCTCACTCACTCTCTGTACATTAAAGGGAAGGAGCAAGCAAGACACGAGTTGATAAACAGCGAGCGCAGGTTGTGTCTTCTGAGTACTTCGTTTATCGATCGGCCTTCGGTTGGCTGGACACGCCTCCCGCGTAGGCCCCGCCCCCACGATTAGCCCCGCCCCC
>CM068967.1:9754365-9764365 GCA_035128595.1 Eptatretus atami | reverse complement strand
CCCGTCTGCCCCTTGTCTTTGAGGGTGGCCTTTTCTTTTGCTTTTGTAAAATGTTGTCGGCGCCGTCTGTAAAGTAGAACTGTATAAGTGTTGCCGTGTGTTTGCGTATTCGGTAGTATCTCTGCGTCATTGTTCTTTTGTTGGACTTGATATATGTGTGCTTTGTGTCTGTGTCTGTGTTGTGTGAATAAAGTGCATTATGTTGAATTGTTCCCGTTTCGCTGCGTCCTTTCCTCGTTTGAATCTCCATTTGCTTCACGTAAAGGGTTCGTAGTGGGCTTGATACGCCCGATAATTAATTGGAACCGTCGAGGCCGACGATAACACGCTCGGTTATCCGATAGCACGGAACGGACCGCTTAAGCGGCCCGTGTCCGGAGTCGACCTGCGCGAGGTGCGATCGCCGGTTTACCATCCGCGTGGGTACTTAGGTAGGTCGAGTTTGGCGAACAACCCTATCCCACGCGGGTGGCCGATTGGCACGATCGTTGGTGAGGTCGAAGACCCACCCGTGACTGGCTCCGGGCGATAGTCCGGAGGGTCACGACAGAATTTCCGTCCGGTGGGCGGGCGGCCGCCATCGAGTCACGTGGCCGTTCGCACGCCGCGGGCGTGAATTCGCACACACTGGTGTCAGAGAGCGGGAAACGAACTCTCGGTCCAAGCTAAATTCACGGGAATCGGTCCAGGGTGAGAGGAGCGGCCCCCGATTCCCTCCAATACGAGCGATTTAAAATTAACCCGTACGAGAAATAAGATGGCGTCTCAAGGCGAGCGGGAGCCGGGGTAATAAATATGTGTAGTAATGTAGGATCCATGGCCCCGGAGGGTTCTTCCTTTTATAACCCCACCACTAATGTAGTCTTATAGTAGAGACAATGGTCAAGGAATCGTGGAAACCACCGTGAGGAAGACAATCCTTACCCAGGGTTGGAAAGTGGCGTGCCATCCATCTGGTTTTTATTATTACGACCACACACTAAATGTACCAGTGGGGCGGCCAGGGTGGACGACAGGCGCAAGTAATGGAGATATGAACTATTTGTGGAGAACATGAACGGCAAAATGGATGAAATGAATGCAGACTAAAGGCATGGGAAAGGAAACTCGGACCGCGGGCGAGAAAATGGCGACGCCACGTGGCAGAGACTCCGAACCAACGGGAGGGAGTGCAACAGCTGTCAGGCCCGCGGTGGGGCGGGTGAGAAAATAATTCGGGAGACATGTAAGACGAGACACGAGGTAAAGAAGAAAATAGAAAATTAAAGAAAAGCCAGGAGGAGACAAAGGAGGGATTGAAGGTCGTAACGGTGGAGTGTGAGAAAAGACTTCAAGACATGACGAAGAGAGTTGATAAGCTGGGACTGGAGGTAAAAACGGAGACAGAGAACTGGGAAGACGGGTAGAAAACACAAGGGCAAGACAGGAGACAGTTAGAAGCCAAGCAGGTCGGAGGGTGCGGAGATGAGAAAAGAATTAGAAAAAACTTCTGAGTTACAGAAACACCAAAACAAAGAGACGGAACTACAAAACGAACTGAGAGTGTTAAGAGGAAAGGAAGAGAACGGAAAATGAAACGTTAAGAAACCACACTGTACAGATCGAACAGCTGGAAGCGAAGGCCAGATTAAAGAATGAGGAACAAGAAGAGTACTGAAAGAACAGGAATGAGACAGGAGAAGAAATCAGTCGTTGAAAGAAATGACGAGATTACAGAATGAGGAACAAGAAGACAGTGGAATAGAAACTGAAAGAGTATGAATTAAAACTGAACGACAAAAGGAAAAGATAGTTGGATATTGAGGAGAAAGTGAAGGAGCAAGGAATGAAGCAGGAGGAGAAATCAGGCGATGAGGAGGACACGAGATTGGAGAAGGAAGAACGAGAGGAACAGTGGAATAGAAAACAACAAGAACATGAATCTGAGGTTAACCAATTGAAAGAAAACGATGAGATTGGAAAATGAGAGCAGGAGAGACTGTGGGGTAGAAAACAAAACAAATGAGGTTGAAATTAATGAACTCAAGGAGAAAGCAAAATTGGAGTCCAGAGAGATGGAAAACTCCGGAGGGAGAACGAACAGCTAATGGGGCTCAGAGAGGAAGAACGACTCAGATGGAAGGAAATGGCGCCAGAGAAAACAGAAAAAGTAGAGAGACTGCACGATAAAGACGGGGTTAAAGGAACAGAACACACACAGAGGTAGTGAGGATAATGGGGCGCAGCTGGCAGAAAAGTGTAGGGACCCGGTGCGAGCAGCTGGATGGCCTCCTCAGACGAGGGGAGGGAGTTTGCCCCTTGAAGCTGATCACGACCAGTGGTTCGGTCGTGCCAAGCGAGTTCGGGGATGAGTGCTGCGAACGGGTGCACGCGAGCTTGGGGGAATAGAGGCCCCGGAACCCCTTGTGGGACACTGATCCCAGTGTGGTTGTCCGGTGTGTGTGGTGCAGATTGTGAGTGCGCCCCGGTGTGTGAGTGCGCCCCCGTGTGTGGAAGCGACCCTTTGTGTGAGTGTGTGGTTGCGGTGTGCGGAGTGCGTGCTTCCCAGCACGCGTGTGTACAAGGGCACCGTGTGTGGACAAACCACGGGTGCGGGTGAAAGGCCGCGAGTGAGTGAGCCACGTGTGCGAGGGAGATGGCTGCGTGAGTGAACGGCCGAGTGTGAGAGAGACTGTGTGTGTGAGAGAGCGGTATGTTGAGGGAGATGACGGTCGGCATGCGGGAGCACGCAGCCGCGTCTCCCGGTGTGAGTGTAATGTCGTGTGTGTGAGCGTTGTGACACGCAGGTGTTGCGTGGTTTGAATGGCGACAGAGCGGCGACAGAGACGAGGCCGAATAGCGGCCGTAGCTATTTTGGGGACCGCGCCGGGTTCACCAGCAGCGAGCGCGAGGTCCGTGCTGTGCAACGCACGAGGCCGCCACGTGCTCGCTGCGGGAGTGAAGCCCGGTCCGGAAACGCCAGCGGTGGATTTGCCGATCCGCGACGGACAAAGTACAGGACAAACGGATTTGGACGGACGGGTCTCCACGCGAGCGTGTGTTAAGCTCCAACGGGCAGAGCACATGTGTTCGCGTGGGAGCCCCTCGGAGTGCGAGGTTTGCTTTTGGCGTGCGCACGGTGACGTCATTGGCTGCACGTGTGGTTGGATCCGGCAGGAGGGGATCCCTGCCGGATGGTACCGTCCCGAGGGACGAGGTACACACGTGCAGCTGCATGACGTCACGGGCAGGTGCAAAGTGCGCGAGCTGCGAGTTGCCGCGCGGTGCTGCGCGATGAAAAAAATAATAATAATAATTTAACAAAGCGGGCCTCGCTTTCGGGTGAACAGGATTCCTGGGCAAGGGGTGGAAGACCCCTTGGCCTGGGCACAGGATGACACTAGTTAGGGGATGGGTTAGTGTTAGTTAGACCGACTTCATGGGGCAGGGGTAAGTCCTCATGGAGTCCATGGAATGGAATTAGGTTAGAGGGATTGTAGAAGATTTAGGTTGGGAAAATGGATTTTTTTGGAATTGAGGACAGTGACAGACGGTGAATGTGTAGTGGGGACGTAGCTTAGCTATGTGTGTAAAAGGAACGTGCTATAGTGTAAGGACGACGTGGGAGCACGAGTTAGTTAGGGAGGTATGTTGAAGGATGGCAGGGTTCAGCGATGGTGTGTTGAAACTGTGAGTGAGTACATGGTGAGTGGGGTGAGGCCAGGGGGTTCTGTGTGTATGAGCGAATGTGGAATGCATGGTGCGATGAGTGATTGGGGGAGGAGTGACCCCGCCCAAGGGACCCGGGGTCAGGTAGAGATGAGTTAGCTGGTTAGTTAAATTGACAAAATGGAGTCGTTTTTTGTTGGTGGGAAAGTAGGCTCGAAACCTGTTTGGAGGGGGCAGGAGCCTGTTGACGGGCTGAGAGCGTGGCTGCGAAGGTGAGTATCGCTGAGTGGTACCCCGGGCACCGGGCTAGTCGGCGTGGTAGGCCAAGGGCCAATGTGGGGGGCCGGGATGCGTCGTGGGCACGGGTGCGCCCGCATGGTGCGGGGCCGGGGCGCCATTAGCGCGTGGGCAGTGTGGGGCACGGGTGACCCTCGGAAAGGGGCCGGGAGCCAGCCTGCCATGAGCGTTTCAGGGGAGTCGCCATGGAGGGCACTCCCGTGTTTAGGGAGCTGGTAGGCAGTGTAGTGCCGCGGGGTGCCATCGTCGGAGATCGGCAGAGGGTCGTGCTGCCAAGGGGGACCACGCGTCCCAGCCATGAGACCATGTGAGGGCACGGAAGGAAAATTGGGGGGCGAGGCCCAAAATTTGAGAGGACACCAACACAGGCGACGGGAATTGGTTGTTAGAACCGATAGCTTAAGCGAGAGGCGCTTTTTGAAAGCCCCGGCGGTAGTTTAAGAGTTAATGGTTAGGGTAGATTAGGAAATGTACCCCTCCGCACCATCCATCCCTTCGCTCTCGTTGTGGACCGTGGACCACTTTGGGTTAGATCGCTGAATCTGGGGAGGCCATCCTGAGGCTTGAGTTGGGCCTCGCACAAGACGCTAGCTCTCCTCATTCCCTCCGGGAAGGGAACTGTATGGGGGGAGTAGGCTGACGAGAATAGGTTAGCCGAAAATGACAGTAAGGGGGTTAGGAGACGATTTCTAGTGGGTACGTAAAAAATAAACAACACAAAAAATAAGTTGGGCTAAATTGGTTTTGACAAATTAAGGAGTGGGTATTGACAGTGACAGGCAAAGGCGATAGGTGTGAGGGGAAGTAGGGTGAGTCGAGCCGCCTTCTTGAGTGGCCGCACACCGCACCCCTACCAACCTCACTGCACGCCAGGGCCGGCCAACTTCATCGGCTGGCTGTGTTTTGTTACGAGGCTGTACCGGCCGGATCGTCTTGCGCTGCTGTGCTTCAAGGCCTGTGCCGGCCAGTATCTGCCGGCTGTGTTTGCTGCAAGGCCTGTGCGGCCAGTCTCTGCCGGCTGTGTTTGCTGCAGCGGCCTTGTTCTGGCAGCTGTGTTTGCCTGCCTGCCTTTGCTTTGGCCCTGCCCACTGCCCTGTTCACCAGCCCCGTTCAATTTTGCTTTGCCCCCCTGGTGTGTGTGTGTGTGTGTGTGTGTGTGTGTGTGTGTGTTTATACGTTTGTGTGTGTGTGTATTTATACAAGTGTGTGTGTTTATACGTTTGTGTGTGTATTGTTATGTTTGGCTTCCTTCTTGGGACGACGGTGCAGTAATTGGTGTTTTTATTTTCATTATCACCGGTTTCAAACGGAGTGCTTGTTTGAGTGCTTAAGCCACTTGGCGAGCGCTCCACAAGAACCTCGGTAAATGAACACAGCCCGGTTATGGCGAGCTCTGCTGTGTTGCGATATGAACCAAAATTTCCAGGCAAGATAATTATACAAATCAGCATTTAAGGGGGAAGGGGGGAGGAGGAGGAGGGGGAGGGGGACTTTCCCCAAGATTTTATCGCCATTCGTCGAAACACACACGATTCTTGGAGTCCCAGCCATTCTCCACTAATTATTCGAGGCCTATCTGGTTTCCGTGTAGTGTTCGAGTTCACCGGGTCATGTAATCTCCCGCCCGGTTGCATGACACTGTCATGACGGGCTCCAAATCACCCATGGACGTCATACACGGGATCGTTTTACCTTTCCCGAGTACACGATTCGTCCACAGGAAGGTGGAGCGGCCAGATTAACGGGAAACCGGCTAACGATGTGTAATTAATTGTTCTCGTATCGACCACGCGGTCCGCCAGAAGCTCGTCCGTGCGGCGTGATGGGGTACTCCGGGGTGCTGCACCACCACCGTGCAACGTCAGGGTTCGCAAATGGTGTTTGAACTTCCTGCCTCGAAGTTGAACGAACAATGTCTGATCCAGGGAGAAACAAATGCATCATCAATGCTGGAAGGAAATTCAGGTTTCGTAATAAATGTAATGTTCATGTTTATGAATGCTGAATAAATGACGAGGGGCTCGTCAATTTGATTTATGTGTGTGACGTCATGAGGTCGAGGGTAATGCGCGTGACGTCAGGCGTTTCGGTGGCCAATTGGAGCAGCGCGTGAGTCGAGAAGCGCCGAGTGGTGCTCAGAGAAAGAGAAAGAGAGAAAAAGAGTTGACGGTAAGGGGAACAGAGAGAGGGGGAGGGATGGGAAGAGGAAGAGGAAGAAAGGGGTCTCGGGTAAAACGGTAAAACGGGATAAAGAGAAATAAACGATGAGTAAAAGACGAGAAGTAAAAAAGGAAAAATAAGGGATTTAGTGAAAGGATCATTTGCCTTGCATTGTGAAGGGGATGAAACGTTCATTGGTTTCGTCAGTGAAAAATGGGAAAAGGAAGTAATTAATTGGGAGCTCGGGGGTTGAAAAAGAAGCCGCTTTGCTTGGTTTTCGCTAGGCTATGTGAGGTAGCACGGTCAAACATCTATAGATGGGAGAGACGGCAAGCGCACGTAGTGTGCTGATCAGCTTGATGTAAGGTGTGGACGTGTCAAATGAACAAGCGAGATTTTGTGTAAGTATGGCGGTGACTGTCGTGTGGTGTGAAGGGCTTGCTGTCTCGTGTGTGTAAGGTTTGGGTGTACTGTTTATAAGGTTTCGCGTCGTGTGGTGTGTTAAGTTTAGCTGTATTGGATTGCTCGTGCTGTGTGGCTTGCTATCATCACGTGTCTCAATATGGCTTGTGTCGGCACTGTCTGTCAAGGTTGGTGTGTCTTGTGCGTAAATGTTTAGACTGTCGTGGTGATGTAAGAGTTGATGTGTCGGATAGTGTAAGGTGTGTATATGTATGTGTGGGTGTAAGGTTGCGTTGGTGCTCTGTGTGCTGGCTGTCTGTCGTGCTAAGCTTGGTGTGTGTGTATGTGGTCCTACACGTGTTCTAAGGTGGGTTTGGGTGTGTTGTGATGATGCTGTTAAGGTGGTGTGGATTGTATGTTGTAAGGTTTCATGTAGTGTTTGTATGTGTGATGTGAGCGCTTGGCTGCTGTTGTGTATATGGTGTGATAGTAGTCGTGTGCAGGTGTTTGTGTGTATGGTAGCGTTGTCTGTGTTGTTTATAAAGTTGCGCTGTGCTGTGTCTTAGGTTTCAGTGTCGCTTGTAGGTGTAAATTAAGGTTGTGTGATGATATATCGTTGGTAAATTCATGTTGATGGTGGACTATTCTTGCTGTATGGGATGCTGTAAGGTCTGTGTGTGTGTGTGGTGTAAGGCTTGGTGCTGTTGTGTTATAAGTTTGGTGTTGCTGCTGTTGCGTGGTCAAGTTGTTGTACATGTGTGATGTAATTTTTGTTTAGTGGTGTGTGTGTGTGTAAGGTTGGTGTGTGTGTGATGTGTAAGCTGTGTGTGATCTGGTGTGTGAAGGTTGTTGGTGTGTGTGGTGTAAGGCTGTGTAATGGTGTGTGTGTAAGGATTTAGTGTTGTGTGCTGTTATGTAGGTTGGTGTTGTGTGGTGTGTAAGAGTTGGTTGTGCTGTGTGTAGTGTAAGTTGGGTGTGTGTGTGTTATGGTCGCTGTTGTTAGTGTTGTTGCGTGTGTTGATGTGTGGTGGTAGCTGTTGTTAAGTTTGTTGTGTTGTAGGTTGTTCTGTGTGCTCGTAAGTTGTGTGGTGTTTCGTAAGTTGGTGTGTGTGTGAGGTTTGGTTGTCTTGGGTGATGTGCTATCTCTTGTCTAGTTGTGTGGCTGATTCTGTCCTTACGTCGTAGCGCTATCACTGTATCTAGTATTGTCCTGTGTGCTGTGACGGTCTGGTCGTCTCTGGTGTTCCGTATGTCCGTGCTCTCAGCGCGATCGTTCGCTCATCGATCGACCTCGCTCCTGTTAATAAGTTAGTATCGTTGCTATCTTCGTTACTTCCGCGCACGTTCTCCTATCTACGCCTCGAACTCTCGCCATTTCCATGCATATTCCGGAACTCTCATATTCCACATTGTATGTTATTGTATCCGTTGGTAATGATTGGTGTCTGCTGTAGCTTGTAGTGTGTGCTGTGTGCCACGCTAGTAAGGTTGGCTGTGTCGTGTGTGTGTCTGTAAGGTTGGTGTGTGTGTCTAAGGTTGGTGTGTGTGCTTGTGTTTGTAGAGATGGGCACACAAACCGATGAACCACTGTACGCGAGAGTCATGCGACGACCGAGGACTTGCAGTGCACTGGAAACCCTGCTCGCAATGGGCTTTCCTCGCTCTCGAGCGTGAGATACAGATGCTGCCTTTGTCATCGTCTATCCCTCTTTTTGTTCTTGTTTTTCCTCCGTTTCATTGTCATTCACGCAATCTTTCAATTGAACAAGACTGGCTTCTTTTATCTGCACATAATGAAGTAATTATTCATTCATTGAGCACCTGTGTGTGTATAAAGTTTGGATGAGTCGGTTTCCATTAGCTGAGATGCTTCCCTCATGAGCCAATGGTGGATACAGTTGTTTTCAGCTGGAATGTTTTGACTGTTTGTGTGGAATGATCCCGTGTTCTGTTGATCCCACTCTTTCAGGTTAAAAGCCTTGGTATCCACAGCTGAGAAGGGGGTGGAAGAGGCATGCGAATGGTACGTGTCCAATAGTCTCCAATCCCATCATAATTTGACACCATCTTGTGTACGTTTGTAATTATTATGATTATCACAGTTACAAAAGCATACACATCTTTCATTCTTTGGTTGTTTTTTTTTTGAAGAATGGATACCAGTTGGCAAAAAATAACATTTTCTTCATCTTCTCACCTCTCCCAACCTGCATCTGTTCTAGGCTATTCTCACACTTGTCCGACCCCTCTTTGGATGCCCCTCTGCCTCGGGAATTTGTCCTTTATCTGTGTCCGTCCGGACCTTTGGAGGAGAACCTGATGGATTTCTGGAGATCCTGTCCTTCAAATCCCGCTCTTGCAATTCCTCCTCACATCACACTCTGTCAGTTCTTTCCTGTACGTCACTCGAGTCAACCCTAACCCCAAGCATTACTGCAAGCTTGTTTAAGTCTCGTGATCCTTCTGCTTCTAAGAACTCTTGTTTCACTTCTTCCATAAGTCATGTACAACTCGTTCATCATTCCCTTGTACAGTGAAAGCCCACTCTCATTCTCTCAACAATGTGCCCACCAAGTGGACTGTCTGCCTAAATAATTATTCGTATCTCTCCCATTTTCTTCACTCCAGTGCCCAGATGAGGCAGTCAGTCCTTTACTGTCCAGCTTAGGCACCCTGGCAGAGCGTCTGCAACCGAGCTTCCCCCAGGCACTTTCCCTTCGCCTCGTGACTGCGGCCGCATTCCTCGGCCTGTTCGTGCGGGATGACCAGGCGGATGTCCTCCGATCCCTCGCGGGAGAGTTCACCACGACGGCCACTGGAATTGCAGGTTTTTGTCCACTTGTGTATCGTTATCTTTTTATCGCCGTTTCTCAATTTCCTGATTACTTATCATCGATTCTCTTTTTAGACGTGCAGGTAGAACCGCACAGGAAACAACTGCACCTCACTCTGGCGTACCAGTTGCAGAGTACGGAGAGAGCTCAGGCGGAACGTTTGGCTCGATGTCTCGACCCATCTCTGCCGGCTGCATGGCACCTACGGTTGTACTCGCGTGACCTCAGATACGCCGGGCAGGAGGTCAGGCTCCTGGGGTACATCCGAGCAGGAACACCCCAACGCAAGCACAAAACACCTACCAAAGAACATCCAGCAACCAGACATAAACACCCAGTTGTGAGCACTTGGCATAGACCCGTGAGCACCATACCCAGCCTTTTGTCCGTCTCTTGCAGACCCTACGGGTACTCTATTCTTACTACCCACAAAACGATGACGAGTTAGAACTCATACCCGGAGACTTCATCTTCATCTCACCTGGAAACTCCACCGAGGTGCGATCGCAACTCTTCCACCAGATTTGCACTGATATTATAAAAGGCTTTTGGGCTCAGGTCCAAGATCAATGCTTCATGAGGTCTTTTTATTATTTCTTTATTTTCTTATTTTCACTGCCCTCAAAGATGCACTAATGCTCGATAAAGTGGAATCCTCA
>CM068967.1:9728650-9743263 GCA_035128595.1 Eptatretus atami | reverse complement strand
AGCTCGTTTCGTCCTCTGTTTTATTTGGGTCCAGCATCCCGATAGATCCGTTAATCCTAGCCGGCACGGCTTTGGCGTTTCCCGGCTCGGAGTCTCCAAGCGAACGGTAGTTGGTAGTTCGTAGTCTGGAACTCTACCGCAGGTCGGTCAGAGTGCCCGGTTCGAGAAAGACGTGCCCGAGGGGTGAATCCCAGTAGCCAAGACAGTGGTTTTATTTAGGTGCATTGCGGATTAAACAATTTAACCCTAGCCACGCGGTCGAGAATATTGGGTTCTCATACGTGAGTTAATCGACAGCCGAGCCTTCGGAGTTATCCGGAGCGACAGCCTATAAATTCTGGGGAGTCTGGGTGGGAGACAGCGTACACTTCCCACTACGTCGTCTCTCCAGGCACTCGAGCCTGACGCTCACAATTTATATATATATATATATATATAATTATATTATAATTTATATACAATATAATATGTTGCGGTTCTGTGAACCCGCATGCTCCAAGGCAACGCACCCCAATACAGTGAACTCCCAGGCAGTTATTTAATTAGTCTTTCGTGGCAGTTTAAGACCAAAGCTGTTATATATGTGCGTGTATATATATATATATATATTATTATAATATATATATATTATATATATATATTATATATGATCACAGTGGGGCGAAAGTATTTGATCCAGCAAGATTTTGAGGATTTTTCCACTTACAAAGCACGTAGAGGTCTGTATTTTTTTTATCATGAGTAATTCAACTGTGAAAGACGGAAATCTAACAAAAATGATAGATAATTGATATAGATTATTTAAATAATTAATTTGCTTTTAATTGCATAAATAAGTATTTTGATACTCAAAAAACAGACTAAATATTTGGTACAGCAAACCTTTTGTTTGCAATTACAGAGATCGACGTTTCCTGTAGTTTTAACCATGTTTGCACAGACCTGCAGCAGGGATTTTGGCCCACTCCTCCATTACAGATCTTTCCCATGATGCTTCAGGTTTCGGGCTGTCGCTGGGCAACACAGACTTTCAGCTCCCTCCAAAGATTTTCTATTTGGGTTCAGGTCTGGAGACTGGCTAGGCCACTCCAGGACCTTGAGATGCCTTCCTCTTACACGAGCCACTCCTTAGTTGCCCTGGCTGTGTGTTTCGGGTCGTTGTCATGATGGAAAGACCAGCCAGCCCCATCTTCAAGCTTTGTTGAGGGAGGAGGTTGTTTGGCCAAAATCTCGCGGATACATGGCCATCGCATCCTCCCCTCAATACGGTGCAGATCGTCCTGTCGCCTTGCAGAAAAGCATCCCAAAGAATGATGTTTTCACCTCATGCTTCACGGTTGGGATGGTGTTCTTGGGGGTTGTTCATCCTTCTTTCTCCAACACGGCGAGTGGAGTTTTTAAACCAAAAAGCTCTATTTTGGTCTCAATCAGACCAATGACCTTCTCCCATTCCTCCTCTGGATCATCCAGATGGTCCATTGGCAAAACTTCAAGACGGGCCTGGACATGCGCTGGCTTGAGGCAGAGGACCTTGCCATAGCTGCAGGATTTTTAATCCATGACGGCGTAGTGTGTTAACTTCTGTTTTCTTTGAACTGTGGTCCCAGCTTCTCTCATGGTATTGACCAGGTCCAGCCATGTAGTTAGGGCTGATCCTCAACTTTCTCTGATCATTGAGGCTCCACGAGGTAACGAGTCTTGCATGGTACCCAACCGAGGGAGATTGATGTTATCTTGACTTCTTCCATTTCTAATAATTGTGGCAACAGTTGTTGCCTTCTCACAAGCTGCTTGCTATTGTCCTGTAGCCCATCCCAGCCTTGTGCAGTCTACAATTTTGTCCTGATGTCCTTATGACAGCTCTCTGGTCTTGCCATTGGTGGAGAGGTTGGAGTCTGATTGATTGAGTGTGGACAGCTGTCTTTTATGCAGATAACAAGTTCCAAACGGTCAGTTAATACAGGTAATGAGTGAAAGAGTGGGAGGGCTTCTTAAAGACAAAAAACTAACAGGTCTGGAGAGGCCGGAATTCTACTGGTTGGTAGGTGATCAAATACTTTTTCATGCAATAAAATGCAAAAGATTTTTTTAAAATCATACAATTGATTTCAGGATTTTTTTTTTAGATTTCCGTCTTTCACAGTTGAAGTGTTACCTTGATAAAATTACAGACCTACCGTGCTTTGGGTAAGTGGGAAAAACCTGAAATCGGCAGTGTAATCAATACTTGTTGCCCGCCACTGTATATATATATATATATATATATATTAATATATATTGATAGATATATATGATATGATAATAATACATACATATACATAAATCATATATAACATAAATTACATATATATATATATATGTTACTCATTATTTATATACATTATATAATATAACACTATTTATCATATATATGTGTGTATATATATTATATAATATATTATGATATATATATATATATATATATATATATGTAGCATACATACATACATACTATACCATATAACATACATACATAAAGCCTGGTGTTGGCAGTAGTGGTTAGGGTAGCGGCTTGGGATGCAAAGGTCTGAGTTCAAATGCCCCGTTGGCCGCTTGAATTAATACACACCAGGAGGTTGACTGAGCTTGTCATCCTTCCGAGGTCTGCAAAGTGAGTACAGTGTACTGGGCCCGGTGTATGCCCCGGTTAGAATAGGTTACAATACTGTGTGGTCGTAAGAGGCGACAGGGTTGCATCAGGAAGGGCACTCGGCGTAAAACCTGTGCCAAATCATTATGCGGATCATAAAATGGATCCGCTGTGGCTTCCCCTAACGGAGCCAGCCGAAAGAAGAAGATATATACATACATATACATTACATATATATATTACAGTAATTCAAAAAGTGGTACCACTTTCCAAAAAATGTACATATTTTTGTTGTAACTTTTTTTTACTTCAGATGTTATTATAAACCACAACACTCAAAGAATGATAGAGTAGACATTCTTTAATCAATGTAGAGGCAAAACATTTATTCTGTGGTAACAGTGGCAATACTGGGATATCTGTGAATAGGGGGGGGGGGGGCAACAAAAGTGAGTACAGCCTCTGTAGCTTTCTGACATTGAAGTGTTTATTCTTTTCCCAGTATTTTGTAGGTCCACTCATTGTTTTTGAGCACAGCAGCTCATTCTATGGTATGGAGTTGCCATGTTCCACATGTCTTTGCTGGGATCCTGTTTCACACTCCTCTGCATGACTTTCTGAGTTGCGTGATGTTGGACACTTTCGGTCCCTCAACCTTACTTTCAGGATGCCCCACAGGATGTGGTTCTATTGGGTTTAGATCAGGTGACATGCTTGGCCACTCACAACATTGAGCCTTCAGGTCTTCAGAAAGGCAGTTGTTCTGCTTGGAAGATGCTTTCGGATACGTTTATCGTGCTGAAAATACAGCATCCTTGACAAGTTTTCTCGGGGAAGGGTAACATATTTCCTTCAGGATGTCACAGTAAATCGTAGAATCCATTTTTCCCCGATGAACTTGAGCTCTCCAGTACTCAGTGCACTCGTGAGCATGCTCCCAACCTGGACACCACCACCACCATGACTTGACAGTAGGGATAACGCACTTTGTCTGGTACTGTCCAGGTCGCCGCAGGCACGCTGCACTCCAATCAGATCCAAACAAATCTGATCTTCATTTTCATCAGACATAGAACATGTTGGCTAGTAGTCCAGGGGCTTGGATTGATGTGCTTCAGCAAACTGTTGTGAGCTTCTCTTGTGGGCTCTGTTCAGGAGAGGCTTACGCCTTGGACGCTGCCTCATGCAACCTGGATGACCCTTGGCCCGGTGTTGGGGCTTACTTTCAAAGAAGCACTGATCTTCTTGTATCCTTGGCCATCTTTATGTGGGGCATGATCGATCTTTCGACATCTTTTCGCAGAACTTTTTACCAATGAGGAAGCCATCTGCTTTCTCAATGTGATGGGTAACAGTATTTCTATGCAATAATTTATTCCACTAAGCAGATAGACAATTACGGCATTGAGTACACTTCTTCACTTTTTACAATACCAGGGGAGGTTGGCAGCTCTATGGACAATTGTGTGTCATTTTTGGCTGATTTTGTACCTTTAACACTCTTTGACTTAAATATGCAGAATAATGTTGACAATGGAAGCTGTTTTACACCAGGCTTGACTTGCTTCTTGTGCAGACAATAGCAGGGGTTGTACTCACTTTTTGTTGCCCTCCTCTTTAGAAATATTCGTAATTATGCCAATTGTGTTTTATGGAATGGAGTTTTTGTGCCTGCATAACATATTGCAGAATGTCTACTCTGTCATCAACTCTCGAGGTTTGGCTCAGCAACAGCTGCTTAAAAAGTTACTGAATTATTACCTACGAAATCTTTAGATTTCTAAGTATTATTGATGACTTACCGTCATCTGTTTGTGTGTTTGTTTGTTTGTTTGTGTGTGTGTGTGTGTGTTTGTGTGTTTGTTTGTAGGCACGTGATAACTCGAGAACGGAAGAAGCTACCAATGTCAAATTACACACGCGATTCGGAGGGTGATGGCTGGTGCTTGATTAGATTTTGGGTCAAAATCGGTCAAAGGTCAGGTCCAAGTGAGGTCAAACATTCGATTTTGATGGTTGGGTACAGAATCATCATGAAACTTCTGGTTTGCGTGCTACTTCTCTAGAGACAGCTTTTATTAGAACCAGGTCAGAGGTCAAGTTGACAGATTTCATAAGTACCATCTATGACTGCTTGTTACTTACGAAATCTTTAAGATTTCGTAAGTATATTGATGACTTCCGTTCTCTGTTTGTGGTGTTTTGTTACTTAGAAATCTAAAGATTTCGTAAGTAATTGGATCGACTCGTTTCTTTGTTTTGTTTGTATTGTTGCGATCGCGCCCTCGTTTCGGCGTGCGATCGGCCACCTGTGACTCCTTTTGAATCGGCGACCGCTCGCCCACCGACCGGACAATTCGAGTCGTGACCGCTCCCGGCTAACGGCCGGGATCCAGTCACGGGATGGTAACCTTTCGGCTACCAAACGTCCGCAATTCTAAAAACCCGCGCGGAAATAGGGTGATCGCGAAGTTTCGATTATCCTAAGTACCGGCCCCATCCGCACGGGTAACCCTACGCAGGGATTGTACTCGCCAAGGCCCGGCTTCGGACTACGATCGCTTAGCGTGCTCGTTCACGGGCTAACCGGGATACCGCGCGCGTGTTATCGTCGGCATTGACCGGTTCAGGATTAATGATATGCCGGGCGGTCCCGGCCCACCTGAGTACCTTTAGGTGGAAACAAGATGGATGACCCAAGCGAACGCGACATGGACGCAGCCGACACGGGTGGAACGAGAATTCCAACAGGAAACGCCGTTTATTTACAACAGACGGACGACAAAGACAACTATAGCAACCGTCTTCAATAAAGCAATATGCACTACATATCACATCAGAACGAAAAGAGCAGAGCCTACACCGAGCCTACACGCGACATCACGGACCACTTACATCAAGTTCTATTCAACGAGAACGGCCCGCACTCTCAGCATCGTTCACACAATAACACCAAAAGAAATGGAAGTTCGACTTTCCCTTAGGCTGCTTGAGTCATCGGCGATACGTCCCTCTGCGTGCATCCAACCCGCTCGACGCGCTCAGGTCGGCAGAGGCCACACTCTCCGCGCCGCGCCCCATGGCTTGCTAGTCGCTGGCCTCCTCGCGACCGCCCAGGACAGAGCACTAGACCGAGTCCACCGAACCAACAGTAACTTATCACGATCAAGAGCAGACAGAGAAAGCAGGCAGAAGGGCCGAAACGAGAACAGCAAATCAAACCGTACCCCCGACGACATCAACCGGAACCAACGAGCCACCACTCTCTCATACAGAGACCCAGAGAGCGAGACCTCTCCTGGCGCCTCCTGCTTCTTATGCCAGCCCCGGACGCACACCACCCCCCAGTCTCCCGTATCTCCCCCACTCCGGCTACACCCTTTCTTCGCTATTGTGTACGCCTTCGAGAAGGGGGCGTTCGCCTATCGTTCCTCCCCACCTGCGTCTTGTGGGGGCTGAGCCGCGAAGGCCGTTCGATTCACGCCCCACCGCGCCCTTCGAACGCGCAGAGTACGCTCGTAACGCTAGAACACGCTAGGATCCGAGCGTTCCGTCGGCTGCTACGGCATAAAAGCACGTAGGCTCTGAGATGGTGGCGCTCGCGGTTAAGTCAGAGGGTGAGTGGTCAAGCTGGGCTTGTTTAGCAGTGGTGCGGCAGTGGTATAAGACGGTCATAGTTTGTTGCTGTGGTCCTTGAATGGAGTCGGGTTGTGGCGTTGTTTGGCAGTTGACACGTGTGGTTGGTTCGAAAATAAAGCAGAACAGAAAAAGCCGCCTACACTCAAAGTTTGTACGCCATGCCTCGAATGCTTAATCAAATTAACATTCCTCTAATCTTCAACCGGGTTCTGTGAGCTAATCTATTTTCCAATGTACTGTCAAGACAGTCCCTCGACTTAGGGACTTTATGAAGTGTCCTTTTATGCGAATTTCGCACACCCGTAAACGGCCTAGGCCAACCTCCTCTTTTTACTAGACCGGTTCGGAGTCCCGAGGTCTGGTGAAGAATATCGTGAGGTGCATGATCGGTTGTCGATTTTCTGGACCTTCGTTAAGGGTGGTTTTACCTACGGAGTGGGCCTTGAGGAGGAGGAAATTCTTAGTTGGCGTGGGGAAGGGTATTGTGCTGGTTGCCGACAAATAGAAATAACTCTGAGGTGAGTAAGAGAGATCTGAGACTAAGGAGTGCAACTACGCACACGGGGGATTGATTATATAGTGATAATTGTCGGCGTGAGTTGGCGCTTTAAGAGAGAGCATGTTCCTGGCACATCTCATTTTTACATTACACTATGTACACGCCGAGGCTTAGCGATTGAACTTAAGTATTTTGATAGCAACTATTTTCGCAATGGGCCAGGATCAATGGACTCTGACAAGTGAAAAAAGTGTAGAGAGCTCAGAAACAAAGAAGAGACAAGGAATGCAGCCGCGGCGCTAACACTCTCAAACGAGGCAGTGGTTTGCAGGACGTTGCAACAGGACCGTTCCTGCGATGCAAACTGTTGCTGCGGATAGACTGGCGCGCAATAGGAAGTACAGAGAGATGCGGGAACGCAAAATTGAACGGGGCAGATTATGGACAGATTGGCAAGTGGGCATTGGGCACTGGAAAAGTTGAGCCAGTGATTAACAACGGGTTGCGACAACAAGCTGCAGAACCGAGGAGACCGCTGCAGGAGGCAAACACAGACCGTGCAGAATAGCAAACTCGTGCCACGCGTTCCAACAGGCTTAAGGTAAACAGCCTGACGGACGACCGGAGGCGGCCACAGCTTGCAGACTAACATATCGAACAGCCGCCGAGTGAAGTTTGGCCCGGCTCACAGGCCTTGCAGTGGAGGTTTGGTGGAAGGGAGTATTGCGGTGGTGGTCGGCCACTGCATGAAGGTGGGCTCTGGATACCCTCGTGCGTCTCCTCCCCAAACCTATCTCGCCCTACTCTGCTGTCACCAACATTATGGTCATTACTCTTTCATTCCAGCACTTAATTCTTGTCAAAACCAAAATCATTTTAGCCCAATTAATTTTTTTTTGTTGTTTTATCTTATACTTTTACTAGAATACTCCCCTAATACCTTTATTCGTCCTTTTGATGAATTGGCCTAACTTAATCCTGTCCCCGGTTAGCCTATGCTCTCCAACTCGGCTATTGTTCCTGTTTCTCGGTATGGGAATGATTAGGAGTAGCTACGCGTCCTGAGTGCTGAGGCCAACTTCCAAGACCTCAGATGGCTATCCCAGAACTTAACAGCGAATTTCTATTCTCCAAGGTATTGGGATCCAGGGACGCTATCAGAGAGCAGAATTGGGATGGATTGGTGCGGAAGCGGTATCACCTTCCTAATTCTATCAAATGTTAACCTTTAAACTATTCTCGCGGGGCTTTCAAAAAGGCCTCTCGGTACACTATTTTGGTTCTTAACAACCTCCAGATTCTGCCGTCGCTGTGTTGGTGTCACACAATTGGTGCCTGCGCCCTCGGAATTTTCCTCCCGGTGCCTCACACAGATTTTCGTGGCTGGGACCACATAACGCGTGCCTCCCCTGCGCAGGCAGACCCTCGTGGCAGAATCCCCGGTACGATGGCAACCCAACAGTATCCCAGAAGCCTACAACTGCTGCCGAGCCTACAGCTTCCCTAAACAGCCGGGGAGTGCCGCATGGACACTCCTTGACAGCGACATACTGGTCAGCGACTGGCGCCCGGCCTTTCCAGGAGGGATCATGCCACCTATGCCCACGACACTTGCCCAGCGGCTAACGCGCTCGGGCCCTCCAACCGCACCAAGCGGGAACGCACCGTCGCCACACTAGCTAACATCGCAAAAGGCCAACCCACGGGCCTATGGCCTACCACATCCGGCCCGATCATAGCCCGGTGCCGGGTACCACCTCAGCCGTACATCACACTTTCGCAGCCAGCTTCGGATCAAAGCTTCCAGCCCCGTCACAGGGCTCCTGCACCTCTCCAAATGGTATTCAGAGCCTACTCTCCCACAACATGCAAAACGACCTCACATTCTTTACAATTTAACTAAGCAGCTACACGTCTACACTGACCCGGGTCTTGGGCGGGAGTCACTCCTCTCCCCAATACACAGTCAATCCGCAATTTCCATGCATCCCATATCGCTCCACTCACACAGACGCTGGTCCTCTACCCCACTCCGCAACGTCTCACTACTACCACCACAACCCCTACCTTTTCACCCAACATCGTGAATTATGCCATCATTCCATTACATCCCTAACATCCTCGTGCTCCCACGTCGTCCTTAACACTATAGCACGTTCCATTTAACACTACGTAGCTAAGCTACGTCCCCACATCACATCAAGTCTGTCACTGTCTCAAAATGTCCATTCCAGTTCCCATCTAAATTCACTAAAATCCCTCTACTAATCATCCACGGATCATGAGGATTACCTGCCGCATGAGTCGGTCTAGTAACACTAACCCTTCCTACTAGTTCCAATCCTGTGCCAGGTAAGGGGGGTATTTACCTTTGCCAGGGGAATCTGTTCACAGGTCGAAAGCGGCTTGGCTATTGTATAATTTTAGTTTTCCAATTATGCGCAGCACCAGCTGGGCAATCACATGCTCGCGCACTTATGCACCTTGCCGTACGTCATGCAGCTGCACGTGTCCTTGTACCTCTTGAACGGTATCACGGTCAGGTGAATCCCTCGCGGATTCCAACCACGTTGCAGCCTGACGCCCCCCTGCGCACTTCCTAATAGCAAAACTCGCACTCCGAGGGGCTCCCACGCGAACCAACTGTGCTTGCACGTGCTTGGGCTAACACAAGCTCGCGTGGAGAACCGTCCGGGTCAAATCCGTCAACCTGCTATACTTGTCCGTCCGGGTTCGGAACACTTCCCGGTGCGTTTCCGGACGGGCTTCACTACCCGCAAGCTGCGGCACGTGGGGGTCGTGCGTGACACAGCAACGACGCGGCTCCGCTGCTGGGTGAACCCGGCACGGTCCCAATACCTACTCTAGGCCGTACCGGTTTTGTCCCTCTGTCGCGTGTCTCCAGTTCCACGACGCACAACTGCGTGGTCAGAACGCACATATTCCACTCCAACACACTCCACCCATACGGGAGAACGCGGCTGATGCTCGGCAATGCCCACCGACTCATCCCTTCACACGCCACCTAAACCATGTTCTCCTCACAATACCGATTCTCACGACAGTTCGTGCTTCGACACAGCGTGCGTTCTGGCGCCACGCCGCTCACTCCCGTCGGTCTTTCACCACGCACCGTGGCTGCCCTCACAACACCGGTGCTCATCGCACTGCGGTGCCCTTTCACACACGGCAAGCTGGGAAGTCACGCACTCCGGGAACACATGCACCAACCACTCAACACGGGGTGCTTACCACAGCACGGGGCACACTCACACCCTTGCAGTGCGGCAAAGCACGCATGTCGACACTCGCAACGACCCTGCACCACCACACTGGATTCGTGTCCCATAAGGGTTCCGGGGCCTCTATACCCCAAGCTGCACAGTGCACCTATCACAGCACCGTCCTTCATCCGCGAAGCACGACCGAACCCCCTGGTCCGTGATTCGCCTCAAGGGGGCCCTACTCCTCCCTCGTTCTGGAGGCCAGCCATCAGCTGCTCGCACCGGTCCTCTACCCAGTCCCAGCGAGCTCACCCCAATTAAGCCTCGTACTCTGTGTGTGTGTGTTCTGTTCCTTTTAACCGTCTTATCATGCAGTCTTCCTCTACTTTTCTACACTCCCACGTCTCTGTATTTGTTAGTTTTCTGTTGTCTTCCTCGTGTCTATTAGACTTCTGCTTCTTATTGGGTATTTCCCTTATTTTACGTAGGTCAACTTGCTTTCTCCTTAAGTGCTCCCGTCCTTCCCCTTGTTTCACTCCTGTTCTTTCAGGATCTACTCCGCGTACTCATCTGCTTTTTGTTTATCTGTTCTTTCTCTCCCCTCCAATTCCTTTCACTCGTGTACTTATACAATTTATTAGTTTTCTGTTTTCTTTCTGGAGTTTTTTCCATTCTCTGGATTAAATTTTATTCTCTCCTTCAGTTCATTTAATTTCAACTCGTATAGTTTTTGTTTTCGTCTCCCATCTTCCTCATGCTCTCATTTTCCAATCTCATCGTTCTTTCAATTGGCCATTTCCTTCCTGTGTTATTCGCTTTCTTTGTCATCTCCTCGTCTCCAGCCTTGCCTTTTTTCTTTAATGGTCAACCTCAGCTTTTCATGTTCTTTTTTTGTTTTTCTTCAAATTGTTCCTCTCGTTCTTTCCCTCTCCCAATCTCGTTGATGTCCTTCATCTCCTCATTTCTCCTTCTGCTTCATTCGTTGCTCCTTCACTTCTGTATTCAACTATTTTTTTCCTTTCTGTCGTTCAGGTTAAATTCATATCTTTTCAGTTTCTTTCACTGTCTTTTCTTTGTTCTACTTCTGTAATCCTCGTTATTCTTCATTGGCTGACTTCGTTCTCCTGTCGTATCTTGTTCTTTAGGACTCTTTCTTGCATCTCATTCTTTAATTGGCTTTGCTTTCAAGCTGTTCGATTTGTACAGTGTTGGTTCCTAAGTTTATTTCTGCTGTAGTTCTTTCTTCTCTCACCTATCTCCAGCGTTTTGTAACTCAGAAGTTTTTGTTTAATTCCTCCCTCAATTTGTATGCTTCTTCACTCATTTCATCTCTTTTTCCCCTGTTCCCTTCAATTCGTCCTTTTTTGCTGTATTTCTTTTATTATTATTTGCCATTCTTTCATTCTTATCTCCCTTCAGATTTCTATCTTAAAGGACTTTTCCCTTACTCTTGCTTCAGTAGTTCCAAATTCTCATCTTGTTTGCGTTTTTCCTTTCTAGCTTTGTTTTTCCTTTCTCCTCTCCTCAATTCTCCTCAGTTCCTTTGAACTGTTAGACTTTTTTCCAGCAATTCTCGTCTTTCCTCCAGCGTCTCTCTCCTCTTATTTTATCTTCTTTCTAGTCTTTCCCTTTCCTGTACTTGCCTGGTTTTATCTCTTCCTTCATTGTTCCAACTCCCCATCCTGTTCAATATTTTTTCTCTTCCAACTGTTTTTGAGCCCGCTAATTCGCTTGCTTCGCTGCCATAAAACGTGGCTTGAAGCGATGGTGTGGGAGCGCTCGCTTCGTGTTGCGCATTCCGCAGAGCCATAATAGCCCTCGCTCCGTGCTGCGCTGAGGGGCGTATCGCTGCCGCATTCTATGCGACCAGTTTGGAGCCGCAAAGTCCGTGTCAGGTATGAGGGTGAGCTCCCTTTCGTGATTCAACATTACAACAATAGTACATCCGGGCATGGATCCTACATTATAACATATACATTTTCTACCCGGCACCTGCCTTGAACGCCTTTATTCCACGTAAGGGGTTAATTAACTCGCGTAATTTAGAGGGAATCGGGGGTCGCTCCTCTCAACCTGGACCCGATTCCTATGATTAGCTTGAGGAAGGAGGGTTCGTTATTTTCGGCTCTCTGACACCCAGTGTTTGCGAATCGCGCTCGTCGCGTGGGCTGGCCACCGCGACTCGAACCGCGCCGCTCGCACCGGAGGACAATTAGTCGTGACCTCCGGCTACGCCGGGATCCAGTCACGGGTGGGCCTTTCGACCTCACCACAATCGTGCATGCCCACACCCGTAAGATAGGTTGTCGCCAATCGACCTACCTAGTACACGCGGAATGGTACCCGGGGATCGTACCTCGCGCAGGTCGACTCCGGACACGAGCCGCTTGGGCGGTGCCGTTTCCGTACTATCCGGGATAACCGCCGCGGTGTTTATCGTCGTCCACTGAGG
Organism: Eptatretus atami; assembly: GCA_035128595.1. Lineage (NCBI taxonomy): Eukaryota > Metazoa > Chordata > Myxini > Myxiniformes > Myxinidae > Eptatretus > Eptatretus atami. Next base: position 9,730,820 of record CM068967.1, on the reverse strand, counting down.
TTCAGATTATTTACCGAGGCGTTTGGACCACTCAACGAACCCTTTACGTGAGCAGGATGAGGTTTCAATTAAAGAAAAGACGCAGCGACACGGGAAAACAAGTTCACACATGCACATTTTTCGCGGCACCGGAGACACATATAACGCACAACAGTCTTCCAATAAGCAAATGCACATATAATCACATAGAACAAAGACGAGAGTAAACGCCGACTAACGCGACAAATTAACACCATCGGACCACTATAACCACAATTCTCCTTCCAGACACGGCGCACACAGTTCACACAAAACCCAAAAAATGAAGTCGATTCCCTTAGGTTGTTGATCTCCGCGACGTCCTCTGCGTGACTCCCCGCTCGAGCGTGGTCGGCGAGGCTCTCCGGCGCGCCTCGCGCCTGCTTCGTGCTGGCCCGACGCACGGACCGAGCACGACGAGTCCACCGAACACGACACCGAACAAGCGCAGCAGAGCGAGGCCGACGCAGACAAATCAACGAACCCCGAGAATCAACGAACACGAGACATCAACGAACCCGGAGAGAGAGAACTCCTGCGCTCTGCTTCTTATGCGCCCGGCGCCACCCGTTCTCGGCTCCAACCTTCTTCGAGCGCTGTCGAAAGGGGGGCGTTCCCTCTCGTTCCTCCACTGCCGTTTGTGGGGGGCGAGGCGAACGCGTTCGCGGCCTTCAACGGCAAACCGTCCGTACTAAACCGCTGAGATGGCGTTACGTTGGTGTCAGGTAGCAAGTGGTTGAAGATGGTGGCCGTGGTTTGTGAGGGTGGTGGTGCTGGCGTTGTATAGAGTGGTGGCAGTGGTTAGCGTGTTGTTGTTGGCGTTGAAGTGGGGTTGGCGTTGTTTGGCGTTGAAGTGTGGTTGGTTCGAACATAACAAGAACAGAAAAACGCCTAACTCAAAGTGTCGCAGCCCGGACATAATACACATTAATTCCCTCTATACAACGGGTTTGAGTAATAACATGTCTATAAAAACCTCACTATGGGACCTTTATGATGTTTGGAATTTCCACAGCCGTAACAGTATGTTTGTTACTTACGAATTAAAATTTTTTGTTAAGTATATTGATGGATACCCGTTTCTGTTTGTGTTTAGTTACTTACGAAATCTTAAGATTTTTCGTAATTATAGTTGATGACTTCCGTTCTCTGTTTTGGGTTGTTTGTGTCTGATTGTTTGTTGTAGGCAGATAACCTCGAGAACGGAAGAGCTACAATGTCAAATTGCACACACGTAGATTCAGGAGGGTGATGTGTAGTGACTGCATTAGATTTTTGGTCAAAAATCGGTCTCAAGCGGTCAAAGTCACAGTGAGGTCAACATTCGATTTTTGATGTTTGATACAGATAACTCGAGAAACAGAAGAAGCTACAATGTCAAATTAACCAACCTGATTCAGGAGGGTGATGGCTAGTGTGATTCGATTTTGGTCAAAATCGGTCAAACGGTCAAGGTTACGGTGAGGTCAAACATTCGAATTAAATTTGAGGTTTGGTAACAGATCATCGTCTAACTTCTTGGTTGCGTTTCGCTCTTCTCTAGAGACAGCTTTTATTAGACAAGGTCAGCAGTCAAGTTGACGATTTTCGTAAGTCCAGTCCTAATGACTGCTGTTTTGTTTGTTTGTTTGTTTGTAGGCCGATAATCGAGAACGGAAGAGCTACCAATGTCAAATTACAACGACGTGATTCAGGAGGGTGATGGCTAGGCTGTTAATTTTGGGTCAAAATCCGGTCAACGGTCAAGGCTACGGTGAGGTCAAACATTCGATTTTTTGTGTTTGATACAGATATCGAGACAGAAGAGCTACATAGTCAAATTCACAATACCAACCAAATGATTCAGGTAGGTGATGCTAGTGTGATCTCGATTTTGGTCAAAATCGGTCAACGGTCAAGGTTTTACGGTGAGGTAAACAATCGATTTTTGATGGTTTGGTACAGAAATCATCGTATAAACTTATAGGTTGCGTCGCTACCTTCTCTAGAGGACAGTTTTTATTAGACAACACAAACAAACAAACACACAAACAGATGACGGAAGTCATCAATATACTTATGAAATCTAAAGATTTCGTAGGTAATAATTCAGTGTAACTTTTTAAGCAGCTGTGCTAGAAGCAAAACCTCAGAGTTGATGACAGAGTAGACA
>CM068967.1:9711947-9722759 GCA_035128595.1 Eptatretus atami | reverse complement strand
CACACAGAGAGATTCTAAGAACTTCTTCCCCGAAGCGATTCATGTTGTTGTTGTTGATGTGAAGGTAATGTTAAGGTAATATTTATTTTTCCGAATGTGATCCTGTTTCTTGGCGGTGTAGTTGTTGTTGAAGGTCATATTGAGGTAATATGTCTTTCCAGATGCAATCCTCTCTTGGAGGTGTAGTTTTAATGTTGAAGTATATTAATTTACCGGATGCGATCCTGTCATTGGTTGGTAATGAAAGCCTCAAAAAACACTCCTGAAATTATGTATTTTATCCAATAATTTTAACTCATGGAGCCTGCAGTTTCTTCAGGTAAGATTCAAATAGAGTATTGAATTGGGTGCCACAGAAATGATACGAGAGCTTTGGGTGCCATCAGCGATAAAGGTTGAAAACCCGCTGCTTTATTTCATGTTCATGCAGAAAGGGCCTCACCACCATTAAATCGACACTGACTGCACGCTTGACATTCTGAAGTAGAGCATCACTAACTGTTGGTATGGTGCTCATACTTCGCCCCGAGTGAACAAATTATGCCTTGCATCATCACAAAGAGTGCACTCGCAAGTCTGATACATGCAAATCACAAATCTTCACCGTTTTGTACGATGCTTCTGGCACATCACCTGCTGGCGTGATCAAGTGATTGAATGCATCTGTGACCGCTGATAATGCCTGTCACACTTTCCATGAAAACTGGATGTTGCTCACATCCACTGATTGCGTGCAACTATGGTAATGCCCTGCATTTCAAAGCACCAAGATTTCTTGCAATGTGATGCACGGGATATACTTGAACTGCTTTCCAGAGCCATATGCACATCAATTATTTGAGGTTGTCAATTGAAAATAGAAGGCAATGCTAATGCTACCACATCTGGTCTGCAGTCTTATTAGCACCCCTTGTTACCTTTCATACAGTGAGCAGCATGCAATACACACGGGTGTCAGCTTCATTTTGTGTGCAAGGACAGATCGAGGATCTTCATCCTGGCAGGAAGGGACAAGAGCTGCTTTCCTTCACAATCAGGGATACTTTAACTTGATCGTCAAATATTGGTCAAAGTATTGCAGTAATCAGGGGATAAGGTCAGACTTTGCCCTTGCCCTAAGCTCTCCATCTGAAGAGTGGTGGCGGGTTTGCACTGTTTTCATGCGCAAAGAACTCCTTTCATATTCATGCTGTCACTGAGTGATGATAATAACTGAACATCTCTGCAAGAGCGTATCGTCCGCATTCAAGCTCCAAGCAAAGGCTGCTGGGTGTTCCAGGCTTTGTTTCCCGCTTGCAAAAGTGGGCAGTTGTTTTTCGAAATTGTATCAGTGATGGATTATTTGTTTCATTGCACACTCGCTCGTCAGTGAATGTTTGTAATTATTTGTAACATAATCTGTCACTTGGTCCAATGTCAAATAGCTTAAACCTTGTATGACATTCTATGCAGGCAGGCAGGCAAGTCAGGCAGGCAGCGTCAGGAAGCAGTCAGGCAAACCGATTGCTATACAAATAAAATAAATAAAAAGATACTAGAAAGTACAAAAATAGTAAGAAGGCATTTTATACAAATAGAATGAAGTGTCTGTGAAACTTGATGTTATACATAAAACGGTCAGTATAAGGAGTGTGAGAATTTACAGACTTCCAGGTGAAGCTTTTTAAACGAAAATGTTCACACAGACAGACACGAAGCATCAAACAGACAGACAGACAGACAGAGGCCAGCAGGTTGTTTCCTGATCTTATAATGAAGCGAGAGCTTCAGTGTACCGATGTGCCAAAGAGCATATTTGTGCTCTGAAATGCACAATTTTTTTTCCGATACAGCCTGGATTAGAAGGGGTGAAAATGTCAAGGGTCAAGCTGTCTAATCTGTCTGAACCGTGTAAGGGGGTCTAAATGTTGTTAAGATCTAATGGGTCTAAAGGGACTTAATGGGTGTAAAGGTGAAAGCTACCATGGGTCTATAGGGTGAAGGATCTAAAGGTATTTAAAGTGTGAAAAAGTCATTAAAGGTGAAAGGGGTCTTAAGGGTCTTGAGGGTCTTAAATGGTCAAGGGATCAAAGGTATCTGTGTCAAAAGGGTATTAATAGTAGAGGGTCTTAAGGGTCATAGGCGTCTTGGGGGTTTTAGGGTCTTAAAGGTCTTCAACGGTCTTTGGGGTCTTATGCGTCTCCAGGTATATAAGGGTCTTGGGGTTTTAAAGGATTTAGAGGTATTAAGGGACCGAAGGCTGGGTCTTTGCGGGTCGAAACGGTCTTAAAGGTCATGGGGGTTTTGAAGAGTCTTAGGGGTTTTGGGTCTTGGGCATCTTAAGGGTATTCAAAGGTCTAAGCCCTAAGGATCTCTGCAGTCGAAAGGAGATGATTGGTTTAAAAGGTACATTCCAATAGTATGTAATTAGTAGACATACGTGTCGTCAGTGTGCAAATGACGTTCAAAGAGTAGCCTATGTAATAACGAGTCATCTTGTGACACGCAGCGTAACCGAAGATATATATATATATACATACATGATAAGATAAGATACAAGATGTTCTATATGATTTACAAATGTTGTAGTACAAACTTTATCGACATGTAACATTGTATTGGTACTGTACATACTTTATAGATGACTAACATTCTAAATAGGATGTACTTCATCGAAATATGTGTGTGTTTGTGCTGTGGATCGATGACTGACTGTACGAACAGGGCTGATAATATGCCATTGTTAACCACAGCCATGTAGGTCTGACGGCCGTTGGCGAATGTGTCTAGCGGCCCTGCCCCATCAGGCTGATTGATAGTTGTAGTCGCTGCACCCTTCTGATCCTTTCCTATTCCTTCACAAACGAATGCAGTTTTGTGTGCGTTTCATGGAATCCTTGCATACTATTAAATTTCGATCAGTTTGCACCTTCACAGAAGCTTAAACCAATTTTGTATTTGTCATTCTCTTATTACAGCGCGTGCGTATATACAATTGCAACCGAGTTGAAATGTCCCCGGTGTCTACCACGTCTCCGTTCCCTATCCGTCCCCCCCCCCCCACCACGTGCCTCACAGCAATGATGGCCGTCCGGTAGATGCAAGTGCGTAACCTAGATGGAATAGCGAGAATTGACGGAAATGCCCGAGTATTTCAATGGAAATTTTGTGAAACTAATGTGTATATATGTGAAACCATTTAATTTATTGCTTGCGGGAAAAAAAACCAAGAGAAACGCGCCCCTTCTCATGTACGAACGAACGAAAGATGTCATTTCCGCCCACCATCGCATTTCGCGCTGAAGAGTCATTTCGCCCACCATCGCATTTCGCGCCGATCGCCGAATGCTGAAGCTAAGTTCTTCTTATGCTATCATTCTTTTGGGCTCCTGCCACGCTGTATCGAACGATTTCATTCCTTCTTATATATAAAGGTGCTTATCAATCAATAATCAAGATATTTACATTTCAAATATTAAGTACGCTTTTTAATTGTTTTTCAACTGAAAAAGATAAATTGCAATATTTAACATTAGTGTACTCATTTGCTTCACCACACGCGCTGTATTGAAGGATTTCACTTGTTCTTATTATTTTCTGACAGACTAACGGACACTTTTGGGTCTTCATCTCATTTTTAATGAGTGTCATTGGATGGGAAATTCCTCGCGCAGATGACTGCTAGGTAACTTATAGTTTATAAGTTTTATCATGGGAGATTCTTTTTGAGGTGTATATTGTATTGAGCCAATGGAGTTTCTGGGCCATCCCTGCATAAGAAGTCGACCGACTTCTTGATTACAAGGTTGTTGGACATTTCCAGGCGTGACGAGCCACCGGTTCAGATGGGGAATGCTAAACAGGCCAGGAGGAGCCATTAGGCCCATCAAGTCTGTGCAATGGTTTGTTTGTCCACGCTCTATCCTCTTAAAAGCTGAGCTCAAGCGAGGAAGCAGCAGGAACGTTGTTTTAAAGTCTTTGGTACGACGCGGCCGATGTTCGAATCGCTGACCTCCACAGCTCAGAGTGGACGCTCGAACCATGGCGCCAACGAGTCGGTGTCAAAGACTGCGTTTCTGACACCATGCAAAGTGATGCAAAGCACAGTTTCAGACAACACGATTTCCAGGACATTCCGATAACACGGTGCTTTCCTGGGAAATCTACAGTGAGCAATGATCACGTGACAGTCCTGAAGAAATCAGAACAAGAACTGCTTGGCAAACAAAGCTATCTGTTACAAGACGATACACGTCACAAACTACAAGTGATAGCAACGCGTTCAATGAGAATACCCATGTATTGGTAAGAGTTTAAAAGTGGAATTTAATAAGAATTTGTTTTTTGTCTTTGGCTAACAATTAAGAGTCTTGAGACAGTTCTGTATTTGCATATGGCAGCTGGCTGCCAGGTAGCTATTATTTCATGGAGCACAGCTGTGCCGTTGATGCTGTGCCCTCTACAAGTAACTGGTACTCATTTTCGCCGACCTAAGAAGGATAACAGGCTGAGTCAAGTCAACCCACCTGGTGTTAATTCAGCAGCCAACAGGGGTCGAAATCAGGACCCTAGGATCCTCAGCCGCCGCCACCCTAGCCGTAAGCTATCACCAGGCTTTAAAGTCGGTAAAACAAGTGCCATAATGATTCAAGCTGTTTTTGGAGAGTCTCAAGACAGACACAGACACAGCCATACCTTGTAAGTTAATTCAAACCCCAAGTTGCACACTGGGAACTATTAACGGGAGCAGACACCAGCTGATGGGACAGGACCATTGTGAGTGAAACGAGTTAATCAACCGTGTGTGCAGACTGCAACATCTTCCCTCTTACCCCCTGTATGTTCACAATACCAACTCAGCCGTTATTTGAGCTGGCATTTGGTTTCAGTTTGCTGAGAACGCAATCGCCAAATCTTCCGTTTTCCTGTCTGCTGCTTTCCACAAACACGCAGCTGCATTTTTTGAAACAACCAGACCGACCTTCTGTTAACAAATGCTGGCTATCAAATACATCACACCTATCAGTGCGGTATCCAAATTTATAGTGTTCCTTCGGTTTATCCAACCATTACAACAAACCGAACAATTTCAAACTGTGCAAAATCAATATAATAATGATAAAAATATGATAATGAGTTCCCTTAGAAGGAACTTCCGACATGAGAGGCCATCAAAGCCATGGCAATTGTTGCCAACCTATGGCCGTTTGTCCCACTCTCTATCCTTTTAAATGTTGAGTGCCAAGCAAGGAAGCAACACGTAAATTTTATAAGTCTTTGCATTACTCGGACGGGGGTCAAAGTTCAAACCATGACCTCCAAGCTTGGAGCAGACGCTCCAACCATTAAACCACAAAGTATAACTAGAAGGGCACTCGGTAGGAGCAAAACCTCCGCCACGTAACGCCTGATCCAACGAGATATATCGGGCCCAATACATGTTTTTTGAAATATCATGCTATACAGACTATATGGTTTTTGGCCCAATCTCTCAATGGTGAAGAATCACCTTAAAATTGATAATTCTCGTATCCACATCCGGATTCGGATCTTCACAAATCGAATCAGTTCATCGTAGCCACAGACCCAACCTGTCCACCAAGTTTCATCCAAATCCGTCGGCAACTTTTTCAGATATCGTGCTACATATCGAGTTCGTCCGATCTCTCAATGGTGAAGAATCACTTTAAAATTCTCATAGTCGGATCCGGATCCGGATCTTCACCAAAATCTAATAAGTTTGTCATTGTCACACGACCAAACCTGTCCACAGAATTTCATCCGGATCCATCCACAACTTTTTGAGATATCCTGTACACAAACAGACAAACCGACAAAAGGGGTGAAAACATAAACTCCTTCACCTTGGTGGCGGAGGCAATAAAATAAATAAATTTTTTGAACCAAATTAAAAATAAAATTGTATTCTATCACAATTTGTCTCAATGAAAAACAAATGGTGAGGTTAATATGGTACACAACTGTCATTTTGCTCGTTGGCGAGGGAGATGGTGGGATAAGGCACCTTCTTACAGGCAATTTTGGGATAGATTAATTAGCTTGTTTGAATGAACTGCCTTTTGTTGGAGGTGCGACAAAAGAAAGATGGGTCAAAAATTACTCTTGTATTCTTCCTGACTAACCATCCGTAATTCCCCCATATCTTTGCAGCAAAATTTATGGAATCCTATACTTGCAAACATATTTTGTGATAATTTAATCCATGAGCCAGACCAAAATTTCATCAACTGGTACCACTGGGGTGGCAAATTCTCACTATGGTTTTTTGAAAGTCCTATATTCATTGATGAAAAAATCTTTGAAAGCAATCCGTGACTCACAGCTTGGTGGTAGTAATCACCTATAAAAACGGACACACCGAGTCCAATCTGAGGGACCAGATTTTGGGTAGGGGAAATATAAAGTTGAATAACTGCATTGTGGTTCCAGATACGATATTGCATCCTCACCAAACAGTTAGAGGCCAAACAGTTAGAGGTGGTGACAGCATTTGACCTTGACATTGTTGACTGATGAGGCCCTTCTGGGTTTGCAGTCATGATGTCGTCATGACGGTAATCACGGGATTTGTCCAGATAAGCGAACTTCAATAATCGCATTCGAAGAACTCCAACTGCTTAAAAATAACAGTGATGCTCCTGGTTTGTGATTGGTGAGGCAAAACAATGTTTCCATGTGGCAGATGGCACTTTTGGGTTCCAGATACGATCTGGCCACCTCACCAATCACAAAGGTGTTGGTGTATCATTAACCAGTGTTTGTATATGTTTGTGTCATATAATATATATATATATATATATATATATATTATATATATATACATACATACATATCGATACATACATATATATATATATATATATATATATAAATACAACATACATATATGTATACATAATATATATTGGTACGAATCTGGAAACTGCGCACTCAACATTCAGGTCCCAAAGTTAGTTATGCCGGTAAGTACGTGTGTAGTCAGGACCCCATCCTTTTGTTTAGCGGGAGGATTAAATGAGTGCGTTGTGACGTCTTTGGTTAGGTTTTACATCCAACGAACCCTCCAACAAGCCATCTAACAACCAACAACCATCCCATCTGCATGACCCAACTGCCCATCACGCACCATCACGACCCGTTGGCTGCTCGTACCTTGACTTGCGAGGGGGGGGGGGGGGCTCGTGGTTCCAGTCCTCGGCTCGTATTTCTTGTATGGCTTTTTCAGCGTTGACCCTGTTACTCTTGGAGCAAAGCCAGGTGGAGAATATGGGGTCTCCGAACAGGGGCCACGGCTCGCCCGGTAGGGTGCGGCCGTAGGCCAATGAGGACGGACAGCGAGATGATTCTCGCCAAGGCCCTCTCCATGTGGGAGAGATATAATCACCGAGCAGACTCGTTTGTCGGTTGTCATTGGCGGTGGTGGTGTCTCAGAGCAGAGCAGTGCGAGAGCAGAGCAGTGCGAGAGTGTGTGTGTTTCACGAGGGAGGGCGGATAAAGATCCCCGAGCACACTCTGAGAAGAAGTACTGGAGTTTTGGAGTGGGCACGGTTCATCACGTTGGCTGTTACGGGAGAGGAGTTATGTGGAACCCGACCATTCAACACCCGAGCTCCGCCACGAACCACGAGTCCCACGACTGGGACCAGGCCGACGACCATTGACAGGTGCCTGGCACAGAGTACCTTTTCTCCGACGGCCAGGTACCCATCCGGACTGTGACCAGTTCGTCTCTCTCATCGGCTGGAGGGTCCAATAAAAACTCCGGGGTTTCTTTTCTTTCTGGTGTGTGTGACTGCGTGTGGGCGTCTATAAGAAGAATTGAGTAAGTGCTTTGAATCATTGTAAATTCCTGCTCTGCATAGTCGCTTCAATCTTGCCTCCTTGTCTTTATTGTAAATAAATTATTGGAAATGTTCCAAGCTCGTTTCCGTCCTTTCTTTTATTTGGTCCAGCATCCCCGATAATCCGTTAATCCTAGCCGGCACGGCTTTGGCAGTTTCCGCTCGGCTTGCAACCGAACCGGAGTTGGTAGTCGGTAGTTGGAACTCTACCGCAGTCGGTAGAGTGACCCGGTTCGAGAAAGACGTGCCGAGGGCGTGAATCCAGTAGCCAAGACCGTGGTTATTTAGGTCATTGGGATCTAAACAATTAACCCTACGCCACGCGGTCGAGATATTGGCGTTTCAGCGGTCGATTAATCGACCCGCGGCTTCGGAGTTATCCGGAGCGACAGCCTATAAATTCTGGGGAGTCTGGTGGGAGAAGCGTACACTTCCCACCTAACGGTCGTTCTCGACACGACCCCTGACCCACAATATTATATATATATATATATATATATATATATATATAATATATATATATATATATATATATTATTATATATATAATTGTTGCGGTTCTGTGAACCGCATGCCTCCAAGGCAACGGCACAAACATACAGTGATCCCCAGGCAGTTTATTTAATTAGTTCGTGCAGTTAGACCAAGCTGTTATATATGTGCGTGTTATATATATATATATAATTATATATATATTATATATATATATATATATATAATATATAATATATATATTGTACAGTGGGGAGAACAAGTATTTGATACACTGCCGATTTTGCAGGTTTTCCACTTACAAAGCACGTAGAGGTCTGTAATTTTTTTTATCATAGTACACTTCAACTGTGAAAGACGGAATCTAAAACAAAAATCCTGAAATCACATTGATTGATTTTTAAATAATTAATTTGCATTTTATTGCATGAAATAAGTATTTGATACATCAGAAAAACAGAACTTATAATTTGGTACAGAAATTTGTTTGCAATTACAGAGATCAGACGTTTCCTGTAGTTCTTAACCATGTTTGCACAGACTGCAGCAGGATTTTGGCCCACTCCTCCATACAGATCTTCTCCAGATCCTTCAGGTTTCGGGGCTGTCGCTGGGCAAACACAGACTTTCAGCTCCTCAAAGATTTTCTATTGGGTTCAGGTCTGGAGACTGGCTAGGCCACTCCAGGACCTTGAGATGCTTCTTACGGAGCCACTCCTTAGTTGCCCTGGCTGTGTGTTTCGGGTCGTTGTCATGCTGGAAGACCCAGCCACGCCCATCTTCAAAGCTCTTGTTGAGGGAAGGAGGTTGTTGGCCAAATCTCGCGATACATGGCCCCATCCATCCTCCCCTCAATACGGTGCAGTCGTCCTGTCCCCTTTGCAGAAAAGCATCCCAAAGAATGATGTTTCAACTCCATGCTTCACGGTGGGGATGGTGTTCTTGGGTGTGTACTCATCCTTCTTCTTCCTCCAAACACGGCGAGTGGAGTTAAACCAAAAAGCTCTATTTTGGTCTCATCAGACCACATGACCTTCTCCCATTCTCTCTGGATCATCAGATGGTCATTGGAAAACTTCAGCCGGGCCTGGACATGCGCTGGCTTGAGCAGAGGGATTGCATATGCTGCGATTTTAATCCATGACGCGAGTGTGTTACTTTGGTTTTCTTTGATACTGTGGTCCAGCTCTCTTCAGGTCATTGACCAGGTCCAGCCATGTAGTTCTGGCTGATCCCTCACATTTCTCATGATCATTGAGGCTCCACGAGGTGAGATCTTGCATGGAGCCAGACGAGGGAGATTGACTGTTATCCTTGAACTTCTTCCATTTTCTAATAATTGTGCCAACAGTTGTTGCCTTCTCACCAAGCTGTTGCCTATTGTCCTGTAGCCCATCCCAGCCTTGTGCAAGTCTACAATTTGTCCCCTGATGTCCTTAGACAGTCTCTGGTCTTGCCATTGTGGAGAGGTTGGAGTCTGATTGATTGAGTGTGGACAGCTGTCTTTTATGCAGATAACAAGTTCAAACAGGTGCAGTTAATACAGGTAATGAGTGAAGAATGGGAGGGCTTTCTTAAAGACAAAACTAACAGGTCTGTGAGAGCCGGAATTCTTACTGGTTGGTAGGTGATCAAATACTTATTTCATGCAATAAATGCAAAGTAATTATTTTAAAATCATACAATGGATTTTCAGGATTTTGTTTTAGATTCCGTCTTTCACAGTTGAAGTGTACCTATGATAAAAATACAGACCTCTACGTGCTTTGTAAGTGGGAAAACCTGCAAAATCGGCAGTGTATCAATACTTGTTCTCCCACTGTATATATTATTATATATATATTATATATTATATATATATATATATATATATATAGTATATATGTGTATGTGTATATATATACAATACATATATAAATATATACTTATACATAAATAACATATATATATATATATGTCTACTCTATTATTTATATACATATATATACTAATATATATATCGATACATATATGTGTGTATATATATTATATATATATGTATGAATATATATAATATATATATATATATATATGTATGCTACATACATACATACATATACACATACATACATACATACATAAAGCCTGGTGTTGGCGTAGGTGGTTAGGTGTAGCGGCTTGGGATCCAAAAGTCCTGAGTTCAAGCCCCGTTGGCCGCTTGAATTAATACACACCTAGGAGGGTTGACTGAGTTGTCATCCTCCGAGGTCGGCAAAGTGAGTACCAGTGTACTGGGCCCGGTTATGCCCCGGTTAGATAGGTGTACCATATCCCTGTGGTGCGTAAGAGGCGACCAGGGTTGCATCTATATATATATAATATTGTGGGTCAGGGGTCGGTGGCGAGAACGACCGTTAGGTGGGGAAGTGTACGCTGTCTCCCACCAGACTCCCCAGAATTTATAGGCTGTCGCTCCGGATAACTCCGAAGCCGGCGGGTC
>CM068967.1:9683225-9711219 GCA_035128595.1 Eptatretus atami | reverse complement strand
CGTGAAACACACACAGCTCTCGCACTGCTCTGCTCTCGCACTGCTCTGCTCTGAGACACCACCACCGCCAATGACAACCGACAAACGAGTCTGCTCGGTGATATATATCTCCTCCCACATGGAGAGGGGCCTTGGCGAGAATCATCTCGCTGTCCGTCCCTCATTGGCCTACGGCCGCACCCTACGGGCGGAAGAGAAGCCGTGGCCCCTGTTCGGAGACCCATATTCTCCACCTGGCTTTGCTCGCGAAGAGTAACAGGGTCAACGCTGAAAAAGCCATACAAGAACTACGAGCCGAGGACTGGAACCACGAGCCCCCCCCCCCCCCTCGGCAGTCAAGGTACGAGCAGCCAACGGGTCGTGATGGTGCGTGATGGGCAGGTTGGGTCATGCAAGTGGGATGGTTGTTGGTTTTTAGATGGCTTGTTGGAGGGTTCGTTGGATGTAAAACCTAACCAAAGACGTCACAACGCACTCATTTAATCCTCCGCTAAACAAAAGGATGGGGTCCTGACTACACACGTACTTACCGGCATAACTAACTTTGGGACCTGAATGTTGAGTGCGCATGGTTTCCAGATTCGTACCAATTATATATTATGTATACATATATGTATGTGTATTTATATATATATATATATATATATATATGTATGTATCGATATGTATGTATGTATATATATATATATATATATATATATATATATATATATATATATGTACACAAACAAACACTAATACAAAACACTGGTTAATGATACACCAACACCTTTGTGATTGGTGAGGTGGCCAGATCGTATCTGGAACCCAAAAGTGCCATCTGCCACATGGAGACATTGTTTTGCCTCACCAATCACAACCAGGAGGCATCACTGTTATTTTAAGCAGTTGGGAGTTCTTCGAATGCGATTATTGAAGTTCGCTTATCTGGACAAATCCCGTGATGGTACCGTCATGACGACATCATGACTGCAAACCCAGAAGGGCCTCTATCAGTGCAACAATGTCAAGGTCAAATGCTGTCACCACCTCTAACTGTTTGGCCTCTAACTGTTTGGTGAGGATGCAATATCGTATCTGGAACCCACAAGTGCAGTTATTCAACTTTATATTTCCCCTACCCCAAAATCTGGTCCCTCAGATTGGACTCGGGTGTCCGTTTTTATGAGGTGATTACTACTACCAAGCTGTGAGTCACGGATTGCTTTCAAAGATTTTTTTCATCAATGAATATAGGACTTTCAAAAAACCATAGTGAGAATTTGCCACCCCAGGTGGTACCAGTTGATGAAATTTTGTGGTCTGGCTCATGGATTAAATGATTCACAAAATATGTTTGCAAGTATAGGATTCCATAAATTGTTGCTGCAAAGATATGGGGGAATTACGGATGGTTAGTCAGGAAGAATACAAGAGTAATTTTTGACCCATCTTTCTTTTGTCGCACCTCCAACAAAAGGCAGTTCATTCCAAACAAGCTAATTAATCTATCCCAAAATTGGCTTGAAGAAGGTGCCTTATGCTCCACCATCTCCCCTCGCCAACGAGCAAAATGACAGTTGTGGACCATATTTAACCTCACCATTTGTTTTTCATTGAGACAAATTGTGATAGAATACAATTTTATTTTTAATTTGGGTTTCAAAAATTTATTTATTTTATTGCCTCCGCCACCGAAGGTGAAGGAGGTTATGTTTTCACCCCTTTTTGTCGGTTTGTCTGTTTGTGTACAGGATATCTCAAAAAGTTGTGGATGGATCCGGATGAAATTCTGTGGACAGGTTTGGTCGTGTGACAATGACAAACTGATTAGATTTTGGTGAAGATCCGGATCCGGATCCGACTATGAGAATTTTAAAGTGATTCTTCACCATTGAGAGATCGGACGAACTCGATATGTAGCACGATATCTGAAAAAGTTGCCGACGGATTTGGATGAAACTTGGTGGACAGGTTGGGTCTGTGGCTACGATGAACTGATTCGATTTTGGTGAAGATCCGAATCCGGATGTGGATACGAGAATTATCTAATTTTTAAGGTGATTCTTCACCATTGAGAGATTGGGCCAAAAACGATATAGTTCTGTATAGCATGATATTTCAAACATGTATTGGGCCCGATATATTCTCGTGGATCAGGCGTTACGTGGCGGAGGTTTGTGCTCTACCGAGTGCCCTTCTAGTTATACTTTGTGGTTTAATGGTTGGAGCGTCTGCTCCAAGTCTGGGAGGTCAGTGGTTTGAACTTTGACCCCCGTCCGAGTAATGCGAAAGACTTTAAAAATGGTACGTGTTGCTTCCTTGCTTGGCACTCAACATTTAAAAGGATAGAGAGTGGACAAACGGCCATAGGTTGGCAACAATTGCCATGGCTTTGATGGGCCTCTCATGTCGGAAGTTCCTTCTAAGGGAACTCATTATCATTATTTTTATCATTATTATATTGATTTTTGCACAGTTTGAAATTGTTCGGTTTGTGTGTAATGGTTGGATAAACCGAAGGAACACTATAAATTTGGATACCGCACTGATAGGTGTGATGTATTTGATAGCCAGCATTTGTTAACAGAAGGTCGGTCTGGTTGTTTCAAAAAATGCAGCTGCGTGTTTGTGGAAAGCAAGGCAGACAGGAAACGGAAGCATTTGGCGATTGCGTTCTCAGCAAACCTGAAACCAAATGCCAGCTCAAATAACGGCTGAGTTGGTATTGTGAACATACAGGGGGTAAGAGGGAAGATGTTGCAGTCTGCACACACGGTTGATTAAACTCGTTTCACTCACAATGGTCCTGTCCCATCAGCTGGTGTCTGCTCCCGTTAATAGTTCCCAGTGTGCAACTTGGGGTTTGAATTAACTTACAAGGTATGGCTGTGTCTGTGTCTGTCTTGAGACTCTCCAAAAACAGCTTGAATCATTATGGCACTTGTTTTACCGACTTAAAGCCTGGTGATAGCTTAGCGGCTAGGGTGGCTGGCTGAGGATCCTAGGGTCCTGATTTCGACCCCTGTTGGCTGCTGAATTAACACCAGGTGGGGTTGACTTGACTCAGCCTGTTATCCTTCTGAGGTCGGCGAAATGAGTACCAGTGTACTTGTAGAGGGGCACAGCATCAACGGCACAGCTGTGCTTCCATGAAATAATAGCTACCTGGCAGCCAAGCTGCCATATGCAATAACAGAACTGTCTCAAGACTCTTAATTGTTAGCCAAAGACAAAAAACAAATTCTTATTAAAATTCCACTTTTTAAACTCTACCAATACATGGGTATTCTCATTGAACGCGTTGCTATCACTTGTAGTTTGTGACGTGTATCGTCTGGTAACAGGATAGCTTTGTTTGCCAAGCAGTTCTTGTTCTGATTTCTTCAGGACTGTCACGTGAGTCATTGCTCACTGTAGATTTCCCAGGAAAGCACCTGGGTTATCGGAATGTCCTGGAAAATCGTGTTGTCTGAAACTGTGCTTTGCATCACTTTGCATGGTGTCAGAAACGCAGTCTTTGACACCGGACTCGTTGGCGCCATGGTTCGAGCGTCCACTCTGAGCGTGGGAGGTCAGCGATTCGAACATCGGCCGGGTCGTACCAAAGACTTTAAAAACGGTTCCTGCTGCTTCCTCGCTTGAAGCTCAGCTTTTAAGAGGATAGAGCGTGGACAAACAACCATTGCACAGACTTGATGGGCCTAATGGCCTCCTCCTGGCCTGTTTAGCATTCCCCATCTGAACCGGTGGCTCGTCACGCCTGGAAATGTCCAACAACCTTGTAATCAAGAAGTCGGTCGACTTCTTATGCAGGGATGGCCCAGAAACTCCATTGGCTCAATACAATATACATCCTCAAAAAGAATCTCCCATGATAAAACTTATAAACCTATAAGTTACCTAGCAGTCATCTGCGGAGAATTTCCCATCCAATGACACTCATTAAAAATGAGATGAGAGACCCAAAAGTGTCCGTTAGTCTGTCAGAAAATAATAAGAACAAGTGAAATCCTTCAATACAGCGCGTGTGGTGAAGCAAATGAGTACACTAATGTTAAAATATGGCAATTTATGCTTTTTCAGTTGAAAAACAATTAAAAAGCGTACTTAATATTTGAAATGTAAAATCTTGTTATTATTGTGATAAGCACCTTTATATATAACAGAAGGAATGAAATCGTTCGATACAGCGTGGCAGGAGGCCGCAAAAGAATGATAGCATAAGAAGAACTTAGCTTTCAGCATTCGGCGATCGGCGCGAAATGCGATGGTGGGCGAAATGACGTCTTTCAGCGCGAAATGCGATGGTGGCGGAAATGACATCTTTCGTTCGTTCGTACATGAGAGGGGCGCGTTTCTTGGTTTTTTTTCCGTCAAGCAATAAATTAAATGGTTTTCACATATATAACACATTAGTTTCACAAATTTCCATTGAAATACTCGGCATTTCCGTCAATTCTCGCTATTTCCATCTAGGTTACGCACTGCATCTACCGGACGGCCATCATTGGCTGTCTTGAGGCACGTGGTGGGGGGGGGGGACGGGATAGGGACACCGGAGACGGTGGTAGACACCGGGGACATTTCAAACTCGGTGCAATTGTATATAGCGCACGCGCTGTAATAAGAGGAATGACAAATACAAAATTGGTTTAAGCTTGTGGGAAGGTGCAAACTGATCGAAATTTTAATAGTATGCAAGGATTCCATGAAACGCACACAAAACTGCATTCGTTTGTGAAGGAATAGGAAAGGATCAGAAGGGTGGGCAGGACTACAACTATCAATCAGCCTGATGGGGCAGGGGCCGCTAGACACATTCGCCCAACGGCCGTCAGACCTACATGGCTGTGGTTAACAATGGCATATTATCAGCCCTGTTCGTACAGGTCAGTCATCGATCCACAGCAACAACACACACATATTTCGATGAAGTACATCCTATTTAGAATGTTAGATCATCTATAAAGTATGTACAGTACCAATACAATGTGTACATGTCGATAAAGTTTGTACTACAACATTTGTAAATCAGTAATAGAACATCTTGTATCTTATCTTATCATGTATGTATATATATATATATATCTCGGTTTACGCCTGCGTGTCACAAGATGACTCGTAATTACATAGGCTACTCTTTGAACGTCATTTGCACACTGACGACACGTATGTCTACTAATTACATACTATTGGAATGTACCTTTTAAACCAATCATCCCTTTCGACTGCAGAGATCCCTTAGGGCTTAGACCTTTGAATACCCTTAAGATGCCCAAGACCCCAAAAACCCCTAAGACTCTTCAAAACCCCCATGACCTTTAAGACCGTTTCGACCCCAAAGACCCAGCCTTCGGTCCCTTAATACCTCTAAGATCCTTTAAAACCCCAAAGACCCTTAATACCTGGAAGACGCATTAAGACCCCAAAGACCGTTGAAGACCTTTAAGACCCTAAAAACCCCCAAGACGCCTATGACCCTTAAGACCCCTCTTACTATTAATACCCTTTTGACACCAGATACCTTTTGATCCCTTGACCATTTAAGACCCTCAAGACCCTTAAGACCCCTTTCACCTTTAATGACTTTTCCACACTTTAAATACCTTTAGATCCCTTCACCCTATAGACCCATGGTAGCTTTCGACCTTTACACCCATTAAGTCCCTTTAGACCCATTAGATCTTAACAACATTTAGACCCCCTTACACGGTTCAGACAGATGAGACAGCTTGGACCCTTGACCATTTTCAACCCCTTCTAATCCAGGCTGTATCGGAAAAAAAATTGTGCATTTCAGAGCACAAATATGCTCTTTGGCACATCGGTACATTGAAGCTCTCTGCTTCATTATAAGATCAGGAAACAACCTGCTGGCCTCTGTCTGTCTGTCTGTCTGTTTGATGCTTCGTGTCTGTCTGTGTGAACATTTTCGTTTAAAAGCTTCACCTGGAAGTCTGTAAATTCTCACCACTCCTATACTGACCGTTTTATGTATAAACATCAAAGTTCACAGACACTTCATTTTATTTGTATAAAAGTGCCTTCTACTATTTTGTACTTTCTAGTATCTTTTTATTTTATTTTATTTTTAAATTTTATTTGTATAGCAATCGGTTTGCCTGACTGCTTGCCTGACTGCTTGCCTGCTTGCCTGCCTGCCTGCATAGAATGTCATACAAGGTTAAGCTATTTGACATTGGACCAAGTGGACAGATTATGTTACAAAATAATTACAAACATTCACTGACGAGCGAGTGTGCAATGAAACAAATAATCCGATCACTGATACAATTTCGAAAAACAAACTGCCCACTTTTGCAAGGCGGGAAACAAAGCCTGGAACACTCCAGCAGCCTTTGCTTGGGAGCTTGAATGCGGACGATACGCTCTTTGCAGAGATGTTCAGTATATCATCACTCAGTGACAGCATGGAGATATGAAGGAGTTCTTTGCGCATGAAAACAGTGCAAACCCGCCACCCATCTCTCAGAATGGAGAGCTTAGGGCAAGGGGCAAAGTCTGACCTTATCCCCTGATTACTGCAATACTTTGACCAATACTTTTGACCGATCAAGTTAAAGTATCCCTGGATTGTGAAGGAAAGCAGCTCTTGTCCTCTCCTGTCCAGGATGAAGATCCCTCGATCTGTCCTTGCACACAAAATGAAGCTGACACCCGTGTGATATTGCATGCTGCTCACTGTATGAAAGGTAACAACGGGGTGCTAATAAGGACTGCAGACACAGATGTGGTAGCATTAGCAGTTGCCTTCTATTTTCAGATTGACAACCTCAAATAATTGTATGTTGCATATGGCTCTGGAAAGCAGTTCAAGTATATCCCGATGCATCACATTGCAAGAAATCTTGGTGCTTTGAAATGCAGGGCATTACCATAGTTGCACGCAATCAGTGGATGTGACGCAACATCCAGTTTTCATGGGAAGTGTGACAGGCATATCCAGCGGTCACAGATGCATTCATCACTTGATCACGCCAGCCAGGTGATGTGCCAGAAGCATCTGTACAAAACGGTGAGAGATTTGTGATTGTCATGTATCAAGACTTGCGAGTGCAGCTCTTGTGATGATGCAAGGCATAATTTGTTCACTCGGGGTCGAAGTATGAGCACCATACCAACAGTTAGTGATGCTCTACTTCAGAATGTCAAGCGTGCAGTCCAGTGTCGGATTTATGGTGGTGGAGGCCCTTTCTGCCATGAACGATGAAATAAAGCAGCGGGTTTTCAACCTTTATCGCTGATGGCACCCAAAGCTCTCGTATCTTATTCTGTGGCACCCCAATTCAATACTCTATTTGAATCGTTACCTGAAGAACACTGCAGGCTCCATGAGTTAAATTATTATTGGATAAAATACATAATTTCAGGAGTGTTTTTGAGGGCTTTCATTACCACCAATGGACAGGATCGCATCCGGTAAAATTAATATTACTTCAACATTAAAACTACACCTCCAAGAAGAGGATTGCATCTGGAAAAGGACATATTACCTCAATATGACCTTCACAACAACAACTACACCGCCAAGAACAGGATCACATTCGGAAAAATAAATATTACCTTAACATTACCTTCACATCAACAACAACAACATGATCGCTTCGGGGAAAGAAGTTCTTAGAGGCCTGAGGCCCACACATGCTATGGCCTTCTCGAGGCCCGTGACCGCCATCAGCTGCAACCTTTTATATATATATGTATATATTTGATAATCCTTGTTTTACACTGAAGGGAAAACTGAAATGGAACGCTTAGCGATTGTGAATACTGGATAACACTTCAGCAGCTGGCTTGGGCCGACATGGCTTGGCTTAATCCTGGATGAGCCCTTGGATGGTGGAGGCCCCTGGACACGTGTTGGGTGGTGGAGGCCTCCTGGACATGTGTTGGGTGGTGGAGGCCCCTGGACACGTGTTGGGTGGTGGAGGCCCCTGGTACGTGTTGGGTGGTGGAGGCCCTGGACACGTGTTGGATGGTGGAGGCCTCTGGACATGTGTTGAGTGGTGGAGGCCCCTGGACACGTGTTGGGTGGTCGAGGCCTCTGGACACGTGTTGGATGGTGGAGGCCCTGGACACGAGTTGTGTCCAGGGGCTTCCACCATCCAACTCGTGTCCAGGGCCTCCACCATCCAACACGTGTCCAGAGGCTTCCACCATCCGTGTTGGGTGGTGGAGGCCTCTGGACACGTGTTGGTGGTGGAGGCCCCTGGACACGTGTTGGGTGGTCGGAGCCTCTGGACACGTGTTGGGTGGTGGAGGTCCCTGGACACATGTTGGGTGGTCGAGGCCTCTGGACACGTGTTGGGTGGTGGAAGCCCCTGGACACATGTTGGGTGGTCGAGGCCTCTGGACATGTGTTGGGTGGTGGAAGCCCCTGGACACGTGTTGGGTGGTCGAGGCCTCTGGACACGTGTTGGGTGGGGTCGAGGCCTCTGGACACGTGTTGGGTTGGTGAGGCCTCTGGACACGTGTTGGTGGGTGGTGAGGCTCTGGACACGTGTTGGGGTGTGAGCCTCTGGACACGTGTTGGTGGTGGAGGCCTCTGAACACGTGTTGGGTGGTGGAGGACCCTGGGCACATGCCCCGATTGCCCTTGGGTAAATGTGGGCCTGGTGCAGGTCCCTTTCGAGCAGGCCTCATGTGTTCGCAATCACTTGTGGCCCGTCCCGACCTTCCTTGTCCAGCTGATTGGGGGTGGGCCCTTGATCCGGTTAGGATTTCCTGGAGACCACTGTGGATGACTCGTCCAGAGGCAGCAAAAGGTTGTAGAGAATTGATTCGATGTTACTGCAAGGTGCGCTGTTCAGGGAATTGCAAGCGAGACTCAGAAAAGTTAATTTGCCTGATTTGTGTTCCTGCATAGGTAGTTGTACCAACAATGGAGACGATTGAAAATGAAACTGTCGAGAATTTGATTAATTATTGGTGATATGACGCAAATGTAACTTCATGTGTAAATTTTGACGGTTTTGTGTTTTATTTCGTGTTTCAAACGAGCAAGTATCCATTATTCACACCACTGTACACATTCGATTCCTTAGCAACAGTTTATAAACCAAATAAATCCTGGAATGGAAGGCTTCTGTCCAGAAACTATTTAATTTGTGGGCTCAAAAATTTACTTGTTATCTAATAAAATATGATATTCAATAATGATTATGTTTTTTATTTGTTTTAAACACAAAAATGGTTGCTATGGTTACTGATCAATTTTTAACATGCTTGCAAGGGCCAGGCAAGGTATTTACTGATCTTGTATGAAAGGGCAAAGTTCAAAATAGTTGTGTGAAAAAGAGATATTTGTATTCAAAAGTGCACAATTCTTCCCCAAAATAGCATACACTGCCGAGTATTTGACGCTAACTAATATTGGAATGTACCCTTTATAGTTTAGACCTTCAGACCATCTATAACCTTCTAAGACCACACAAACATCTATAGTCTTCTTACAAAATTCAGACCATTCTTCTTTTCAGCAAGTAATGCGCAAACTCGACCCACATGGGGGGGGGGGTGGCTACTCCACTAGTACTTCATAAAGCCTGGGGGGTGGCTACTCACTCGTACTTCATAAAGCCTGGGGGGGTGGCTACTCCACTAGTACTTCATAAAGCCTGGGGGGGGGGGGGGTGGCTACTCCACTAGTACTTCATAAAGCCTGGGGGGGTGGCTACTCCACTCGTACTTCATAAATCGGGGGGGTGGCTACTCCACTAGTACTTCATAAAGCCTGGGGGGGGGTGCTACTCCACTAGTACTTCATAAAGCCTGGGGGGGGGTGGCTACTCCACTAGTACTTCATAAAGCCTGGGGGGGGGTGGCTACTCCACTCGTACTTCATAAAGCCTGGGGGGGTGGCTACTCCACTCGTACTTCATAAAGCCTGGGGGGGGTGGCTACTCCACTCGTACTTCATAAAGCCTGGGGGGTGGCTACTCCACTCGTACTTCATGTGGGCGGGGGAGCCTCTGTGAGAAGTTGTATTGAATACGTACTCACACATTGCGTGTGTGCGCGCCCACACACACACACACACAGTCAGTGTCTTTGTGTAGTGACAAACATTATTGAAAGAAACATGTACGGATGGTTTCACATGATCACTTCTTGTAACCATCCCTACCTTGTTTACATACTTTTTAGAGAAACATTCCAAAAAACTTTTGCATCTTTACCTCCACCCACCGGACAGAGTTTATGTATTCACTACTGTCTGCTTGTTTGTCTGTTTGTCTGTGTGGAGGATATCTCAAAA
Source organism: Eptatretus atami (assembly GCA_035128595.1). NCBI lineage: Eukaryota > Metazoa > Chordata > Myxini > Myxiniformes > Myxinidae > Eptatretus > Eptatretus atami. Next base: position 9,700,958 of record CM068967.1, on the reverse strand, counting down.
AGTTGTGGACAGATTTCGATGATATTTGGTGAATCGGCTGGTTGTGTGACAAAGACAAATTGGTGAGATTTTGGTGAAGATCCATGTCTGGCAACTATAATTTTTAGATATTCGTGGAGGATCTCGTCTTACTCACGTTGTTGTTCTTCATCTTCTTCTTGTGGACTTTTTTGTTTCACAGCCTACAGTTTTCATCGAAACTTCCTGAAACTTGGCGTATATATGTAAAAATACCCTGCACAGACAGTAACCATCTCCGATTTTGAAAATTCCTCCTAGAAAAAAAGTTGATGTCATAATATCGCCACTAATGGAAATCGCCTAAAAAATTATCTCCGAAACTAGGCAAGCTGTTTAAATTTTGTTTGCGCGAATCAAGCCGGGCATTAGCACAGATAATTATTTATCGCAAACCTGATACATCACAATGACGTCATATTCGTTGATATGACGTCATCATTAAGAGGACGAGGATCTTAGCTCATTTAAGCTTGTTTAAGTGATTCTTCACCATTGAGAGAAAGGGCCAAAAACTACATATAGCACGATATCTCAAAAAGTGATGGACGGATTCGGACAAAATTTGGTGGACAGGTTGGGTGAGTGACCACGACGAAGTGATTCGATTTTGGTGAAGATCCGAATCTGGATCCAACTACTATAATTTTTTTAAGTGATTATTCACCATTCAGAGATGGAGATTAAATATGATATATTGCACGATATCTCAAAAATGTATTGGGTCCCATATGTTCTCGTGGATCAGGCATTACGGGGCAGAGGTATGCGCTCTACCGAGTGCCCTTCTAGTTTTGAAATGACCATTTTTGCCTCCACACTGAAGGTGCACGGAGGTTATGCTTTCACCCTTGTTTGGTGTTGTTGTTGGGGGGAGTCTCTTTGTCTGTCTTTTTGTGAGCACGATATCTCAAAAGGTTAGTGATGGATTTAGACGACACTTGGTGGACAGGTTCGATGTGTGACAAGGACGAATTGAATAGATTTTGGTGAAGATCCGACTCCGGATAAGAGAATATTTTAAGTGATTCTTCACCTTTGAGAGATAGGGCCAAAAACTACATATAGCACTATATCTCAAAAAGTTATGGACGGATTCGGACAAAATTTGGTGGATAAGTCGGGTAGGTGACAAGAACAAGCTGATTTGATTTTGGTTCAGGTCCGGAAGCAGATCCGACCTATCAGTGGGCTACAAAACGCAAACTGTTCTGCCTTGCGGAGGTATGCGCTCTACCGAGTGCTGTTCCAGTAAATTGTCTTGAAATCATTGGAGATAAAAAAGGAAAAAGTGTTTGCGACTATTTTTTAATTGTTGTCAATCACCTTCATAATTTCCAAGTCAAAATTAAACAAAGGAAGTCTGTTATCTGAGTCCTGTAAAAAAAAATGCATTTACACAGCACTTGTATTTATAAAACTTCCTCTTTTGTTGTTTTTTTTTTTCCAACATTTATTTCAGGCTCTTAGTGGAGCTTGTACACAAATGTGTCGTGCTTGGGATTTGAACCTAGGCTCTGGAGCGTCTCAAAAGCCAAAGCCGTCGGTTTGGATGGGAACGCAAGACAGGCCGACCCTTTGTGTACGGAAAAATGAGTTGGGATTTTTTTTTAAAAACGTTCTTTTGAGACTCGTACAAGTGTGCACGCTTGCATTGATGAGGGAGCTTTTACTCGTGGTGCAAAAAGTACTTGTCCATTGTTGGGGTACAAATGTACTTTTTGTTTATTATTTAAAATTTATGGGTGAAGAAGATTTCGGCTCATGGAAGAGTGAGGTGACAGAGGGTAAAAAGGCGAGGTGACGACAGCGAGGCTTCGGAGAATGCAAGGGAACGAGAGGAGAGAATCTGCAAGTGAGGGAGGATTCATGTGGGTAGAAAGGATGACTCGTAGGAAATGACATTAGATGTTGTTCTGGCTTGGTTGTGTTCCTGGAGGGAAGGCCAAAAGAGTTGGTGGGTAGTAAGTCTAGATTTTGAGAGTTAAGCCATGGGGGGTTTACTTTACTCCACAGCCTCTCCCAACCCCCCAACGATGCATGAGTGACTAGAGTGCTCAGAGAGGAGAGGGAGCTGGACCAGAGGAAAGGTGGTAAAAACCATCGAGGGCATTGATATGCAGGTGATGTGAGGATAATAGGCCTCGTGCTTCAGCCTCATTCGAGATTCCAATAATGTTGAGAGAATTCAGAAGAGCCAGATGTGATGTTGAGAACCCAGCCTGTAGGAGAGAGCCATACTCCATTCAGCTACAGACAAAGGCCTTGTAGGCTGTGAGTAGTTTTAACTTTTCAACGAATGACTTGGAATGACAGAGGATGTAAAGTCTGCCACTGGCTTTGCATTTCCCAAACTATCTGCAGCATCTGCATGCTCAGTCTGCAGATTTCCAAGGTCAGCTTTTACCATATGGTCAGCCCAGGAGAGATCATGGCTGATAGTTAGGCCTTGAAGTTGGAGAGACTGAACCGCTTCCGTTGGCTGACTTGAGCGGTGAAATAGATAAATGGCTTCGTTTCACGATCCTTCTGGAGCGATGGGGTGAGACTAACATTTTCCAGGATTGAAGGACATGTTCCATTTATCATAGCAGCATCTAATCAACTTCAGATCAGCAGACAGTGACACAATTGTTGTCTAACTGTCAGTGGGATGGGGTTATTGCATGACACAATTTGGAGTCATCTGCTGAAAGGAATAGGGGGTTTTCCAGAGCATCGGAGAGGTCATTTATGAAGAGGAGGAACAACATTTAGCCCAATATGCTGCCTTGGGGAACTCCAGCCTCCACTGGGAGAGGGGAGGAAAGTGTTCCATTGATGGCAACATGTTGACTGCATGAGTTAGGGGAGTAAAGCCAGGTGTGAAGGTGGTCTTGTAATGGTATGCTGTAGTCAGTGTAGTTGACCTGCCAAAAACGGTTTTTGTGCAATGGACACCACTTGTCTGTTAATAGCAGATAGCCATGCTACTTCGATAGGTAATAGGATGTCCAAAACGATGATGGCATATGCCACCTCTGAATTTGACGATGAAGGTCATTTTCAAGGTCGAAGGGGTCAAATTTAACATTTATCAATTATGCATCGACAGACAAATAAGTAACGATTTAAAAAAAATTAAAATAAAAAAAACCTGCATGGAATATGATGTTTTAAGCGTTGCTAAAACCATTGCACAGACTCGGCGGTGAAAATCCGATAACAAATTCCTGAAAATCACAAATGACATCATGTCAAAAATATTGATTTTTTCTTTTTGGTCTAAACGCCTTCAAGAAACAATTCTTTTAAATCTGTTAATCTATATAATAATACGCTGGTTCATCCGTCTGTCTGTAACATTTCGTTTCAACAATTGGTTGAACAGTTTGCTGACTCCACCCACATTATCCACTTGGAAAAGAAAATATCATACGGTCACCATGTTGGTGCTTACTGCTATGTGAGGTCAAAGACATCTTTGTCATATTATTGTATGACCCTTGAAATGTCATATTGTTGTCATCGTCGGACTCATCGCAGTTGCCCAGTCCGAATCCGATGAAGTGCTCAAAGCGGTCGTGCCATCCAACTTATTCTGGTGCTTCGAGCAGGTTCCCAAGCCTGTTTGCTGCATTTCTAAACTCAGTGGAACGCCCGAGCCAGTCGGGAGACTCACTGATCAGTACCATGCGCCAAATTACTCAGATTAGCGACCTGAGCAGAGATCGCTTGGGCGCAGGTATCTTTTTGTGGCGGGGGCGTAGTTGCCACTACAGCCAATCAGTCCTTTAACGGACATTATTACCGATATAACTCGTGATCAGAACATTGAAATCACTCGGGACCAAGTGAATTATAATGGTGTATTTAAGCAGGCAAAGAGCGGGAATACACGGAAGCAATGCAATGATTTATAAATAATAAAACCCATATGGGCCCTGAGCAATGAACGAGCAGTGACTCCTTAATTATTGATACAAGTGTGACTCCTTAACGAGCAGTGACTCCTTAATCTCTGAAATACCAGAGATGCGTCCACGACAGGACGCAGAGAGTCCCAAGTGGAGATGCGGCCTGGGGGGAAACAGTTTGAGCGCAGACATGAGCTGGCAGTAGGCAAAAGCATGTCTGGGTGTGGCTTGCGATATTGCATGCACATTAAAAAAAACTTTTTTTTAATCATTACTTGTCTGTAAATGCATAATTGATAACGCGTCAAACCAATTTTTTTTTGTATACATAGTCAAGGCTCGTGGAAGAGCTAGAACACTGAATGGATCAGAACACAACAGAAGAAAAGGAACAGCAGAGAGAGGGGACAACAGCAACAGCAGGGTTGAAGGACAAAAAAACGAGAGAGAATCGGACAAATAAATGAGTGTGGAGAGGAATAAGAAGTAGGAGAGGATGCATGGGGTAGGCAAGATGGATACAAAGTAAACTCTCAGGAGGGAAAAACTGGAAATTTGGAAGGAGGAGGTTTTTGGAAGGTGGGGGAGGTGTTAATGGGGATGGAAAAGATCATGGTTTTGGATTGGGGATGATCTGAGATGGTTGTGAACAGCTGTCTTGAACAACTATCGAGAAGAATGAGATTGAAGAGGATATGGAAGTTGGTTCCAAAGGTGGGGGAAAAAAAGATTAACAAAGTTTGGAGGTGAGCAGTGATCCTAGATTTCAGTAGTTTCACCAAAAGGTAGTTGATGGTGGACCATGTGCACTGTGCACCCTGCAGAAACATGGGGGGAACAAAGCATGGAAAGAGCAGAGGGTTCAAGACCAGAAAGGAGGCGGTAAAAGACAGAGAGACCACTGAACTGTCTGCAAAGGAAAAGTGATAGGCCCATAGACGCAGCTTCATCATGAGAGATTTTAATAATCTTGAAGGCCTTGGTTTCCACAGAGTCAAGCTGAGCAACATGTGAGACAGGGGAGTCAGCCCAGATGGGAGAGCAGTACTCCATCATGCTGCGGATGAAGGCCTTGTAGGCGGATAGCAACTGCCATGCAGCAAGATTCAATGCATCAGAACCAAGAGGATGGACAGAATAGCCATTGATAGGATGAGATGAACCGGTGCCTGATAGAGAAAGTATTCCCAGGTGGGATAAATGTCAGATGATGTGGATATGGCAACCCAGCCCGAAACGTGTCCATCACTGATGTAAAATGACTACTTGTTCATTAGTGTGGTGCAGTTAGTTATTGTCAATCACTATGGAACACTGGGTACTTGATCATCATTGTTGTGCAATGACTTATCCATTGCTGCAGTATAATGAGTACTTGTCCCTTGCTATGGTGCAGTAGATACTTGCTGATGAGTGTGGTATATGTCTAACACTTTCTTGGTTTCTCCTTCTCCCTTAGCCAATCAGTTGCAGTGAGGGCTGGTTAGCTGGCGTCTCCCACCTCTCCGGTTTGTCTGGATTTTTCCCAGAAAACTACACAGAACGAGCTCATGAAGCGGCGACATGGCTGCTACACCGGTCTCTGCACCCCACACTTACAGTCGTGAGAAAAAGTTTGTGAACTCTTTGGAATTTTCTGTTTCTCCATAAATTTGATCGAAAATGTGATCAGATCTTCATCTAAGTCCTAATAATAGATAAAGAGAACCTGATTAAGCAAATAGCACGAAAAAAATATACTTTTTCATTTATTTATTTAGCAAGATGATGCAACATTCAATTTCTTTGTTGGAAAAAGTATGTGAACCTTTACATTCAGTAACTGTTGGCACCCCCTTGAGAAGGAATAATTTCAACCAAACGTTTCCTGTAACTCTTGATCAGTCCTGCACATCGGCTTGGAGGAATTTGGCCCATTCCCCCTTACAGAACTGCTTCAACTCAGATATATTTGTGGGCTTTCTTTCATGAACTGCTCGCTTCAGGTTCTGCCACAACATTTCAATTGGTTTAAGGCCTGGACTTTGACTTGGCCATTCCATCATGCAAAATCTCTTCTGCCTCAGACATTCTGTTGTAAATTTATTTGTGTGTTTAGGATCATTGTCTTGCTGCATGGACCCACTTTCTGTTCAACTTCAGCTCACGGACAGATGCCGTGACATTCTCCTGTAGAATTCGCTGGAACAATCCAGAATTCATGGTTCCATCAATGATGATGGTAAGCTGTCCGGGTCCTGAGGCAGCAAAGCAACCCCAAACCAAGACACTCCTACCACCATGCTTCACGGTTGGGATGAGGTTCTTATGTTGGAATGCAGTGTTTGGTTTTCAAACATAACGCTTCTCATTTAAGCTAAAAAGTTCCATTTTCAAATCATCTGTCCACAGAACATTCTTCCAATAGCTTTCTGGATCATCCAGGTAGTCTTTAGCAAACTTGAGACAGGTAGCAATGTTCTTCTCAGAGAGCAGAGGTTTCCTCCTTGCTATTCTCCCATGCACACCATTCTTGTTCAGTGTTTTCCTGATGATGGACTCAAACACTATCATTAGCCAATGCAAGAGAGGCCTGCAGATCCTTAGACGTTACCCTGGGGTTCTGTGTGACCTCCTGGATTATTGTACACCTTGCTCTTGGAGTGATTTTTGTTGGACAACTACTCCTGGAAAGAGTAAAAATGGTGTTGAATTTTCTCAATTTGTGCGCCATCTGCCTGACAGTGGATTGGTGGAGCCCAACACCTTTAGAAGTAGTTTTGTAACCCTTTCCAGACCGATAAGCATCGCCAACTCTTTTTTTCTTCTGAGGTCCTCAGAAATCTCTTTTGATCGAGGCATGACACGCTTCCACCAACGTATGTGGTGAAGACCAGACTCTGATGTTGACGAACAAAGTTTATGTTTTTCATATAGGGCAGGACCACCCAAACTCGCTCCTGATTGTCATCCCATTTATTGAAACACCTGACTGTAAATGCTCCCTTAATTGAGTTGATTAACCTCAAGGTTCACATACTTTTTTTGACAAAGAAATTGAATGTTGGATCATTTTGCTCAATAAATAAATGAAAAAGTAGATTTTTGTTTTTTGTGTGCTATTTGTTCAATCAGGTTCTCTTTATCTATTACGAGGACTTTGATGAAGATCTGATTACATTTTCGATCAAAATTTATGCAGAAATACAGAAAATGCTAAAGGGTTCATAAACCTTTTCTCACCACCTCAGTTGCACCTTTTATAAACCATTCCAATGCACTTCAAATTCACACAATACATCTTACAACATCATGGTGTGTTGCACGGGACAGCAGTCGGCCAGCGATGGAATCACAACAATAAACTTCATTTTAATCGGATTAAGGAAGATTGAGTAACAGACACAAATAACTTTGCTCCCTTATATTTTAGAAACCAAATGATCTGAACACAAATCATATAAAATATAAATTTGCCAAGTGTTTCTCCAAATACACACCGGCAAGCCTTAAAATCTACAAATAAATCACAACTTTAATAAGATTTCATAAACGACAAAATGTCCGCAAGGTGACTGCTACACAGAGATTCCACACGAGCTGAACCGTTAGAACCAATATGGTACCCAGCACCACAAGTTCCCTCGGGAGATGGTGAAAATTTTCAGTTTCTGGCGAAGTGAGGGGTTTGCATTTCTCAGTGCAGAGCGTGCACCTCGTGAGCAGTGTCGAGGGAGTGACGACATTGTGGACGATGACGAACATTCTGGTGCCGACCCATCGGGGGTCATGGGCCCAGGTCTCGGGGACCTGTTGCAAACGTGCGGAAGATGTCACCGATCGACCGTCTGTTCATCTTGACAATGTGGAAAGAACACTCCGCTAGCAACCTGGATTTCCAGAACCGGTGTAGAAGTGCAGTGTTTATTAGAACCATCCTTGTATAAATGTCCAACCGATTTTGACGAGCAGAATGGAGTGATTTGCAATTACCAAGTATTTGATGGATGGAATCGACAGAACAATGATCGAGGTATGCTAAATCGACATGAACGTATCGAGGTTTCTCTTGATTTCATCCGTTGTTCCACCCGTCCACCCATGCAGAGCAGCATTAGCCTTTACGAGCAAGACTATTCTTCATTGTAACACTGATTAACTTTTTGTTATTTGTAAGCAACTTCTGCTTCAAATTTCATTTGGACACGTTCACCACATGTTTTCGACCTCGATGGTTGAAAATGAAGGTGGCAGCAAGTGAGATCGCAAAGGGTGTAGAATGGCAAAGAATTCTGAAACTACTGTGGAATGAAAACACACCTGCTCAAACTTGCACGTGATTGGATGCATTGATGGTGGTGGTGGTGGTGGTTGCCTGTAAAGGTTTATACAAACTTGTAATAAACGAAATGCCAGGACAAATACTAACTGCCCTTCTTCTTCTTCTTCTTCCTTCGTTTGTAGCACATGGCTGGCTGCAGGTTGCATAATTTGCTTGGACACAGCTTTGCCACTCATGCAGTGCCCCCTGCAGGTTAAAGCAGGAACTTGCAATTTGTTCAGGGTTCCGGCGATGATTTGGCTGCTCTTCGTGAAGGACACCATGATATCTTTAACGTCCATTAAGTAATGCTAACGGTCTGGACACCCGGCTTAATGTCTGTCCGAGGGATGGCACACATGTCGATTCCTCGGCCTGCCTAGGAAATAGCAGGATGACAGTTTATAGCTGGGTTGAGATTCAAAACCAGGCTAGACTGTTAAGAGTCGAATGCACATACCTTTAGGCCATCCTGCCAGCCCGAAACCACCTTTTAAATTGATTAAAACATATCAGTTCTCTGATTTATTATATCAGTCCTTCCTATGCAAAAACCTCTGCTTGGACCTCACTCGCCCGACAATTGCATTTCATCCCACAGTTCTTACCCGATGTGTGAGGAGATTGAGGGTCGTGAGATGGTAAAGAGAAAGGGAGACATGGCCGTCGCTCCACCAATCCCTCCTCATTCATTCAATGGACAGGTGCGAGAAGGTTGCGCGCTCTCTCTTGCGCGCTCGCTCTCTCTCTCTCTCTCTCTCTCTCTCTCTCTCTCTCTCTCTCTCTCTCTCTCTCTCTCTCTCTCTCTCTCTCATCTACCTGTCATTCATTCCACATTTTATCACTCGGTGCCTTCCACACTTCTTGGTCTATGAATTCATGGTAAAAAGTGGTTTTGTCTATTGTAATCAATTTACCTCTTTTGCTCGACTCTTATGTTATATCGTGGTATACTCCCTCCGCCCACCTTAGACCGGTGATCTACAGCTGCACCTCACTGTCATTCGCCATGGCGAAAGAGTCGACGTGACATTTGGCCGTCACTGGCTGGCTCGCAACCTCGACTCAAACGGTACATGGTTATTACTGTCATAATGATTCTGCAAAAAACTAGCAATAGTCCATTCTGAATCTGTGAACAAATTTTCAGTCTACAATATGGATGTGTGGGTTCCATTCCAATGGCAGCTCAGAAGACATTTTCAAACCCAGTGTTAGAGTTACGACCTACCCAGGATTAAATCCAACCACAGGACGTGTTCACCACTTGTTGAGAGTGCCCCAATGCTCTATCAAGGATTTGTGATCAACTACCACTCCCGGTCTGGTTCACCCTCTTGGGTGTATGAAACCCTGGAGGGTCCACTGAGTGGCACATCGAAGCATACATGCTTCAGACCCAACCTTGCTTGCTTCAAACCACTTTTCCTAGTTGAACTTTTACAAAGTTTTGCTGGAGATTGATGGTTGTGCGGTGATGGACATTACTATCATTTTTAAGGATAATGTTGTAGTCGTTAGGCTCTTTCCAGTTACCCAGTCCGAATCCTGATGAATAGCGTCAAAGCAGTCACACCGGCCAACTGATTCGGGCACTCTTTTTTCATTTTATTTTATGGAAAGCAGTTTTAAACACATTCATGTGGGGAGGGAAGACGACAGCTTTCTGTACATATAACGACGCGTATCCTATCTCACAATTCAATTGCTTCACACTTATGTTAATACATGCATCATGGGAAATAACTATCGCTATACTATGCAAATTTACCTCCAAGAAGGCATTCCCACAACAATATTCTCTCTCCTGCTACTATCCAGGACATCACGAAGAGCCATTATTATCCAGAAGAATCTCAGGAAATCAAACGGTTCTTGGCTTTCACCCCATGGTTATAATTTTAGAGTGCACCAATGTTGACTGGTTAGTAATGAAAATATTATAATTGGTTATAATAATATCTTATTTGCCAGGTACTTACATCCCCAAGGATTTGAACCTGCCACCTTTCCTCCCCGTTCGGCCGGCCGGTCACCGGGCTCAGCAGTTGGATCCTCCCCTCACACGGGTTGGCCAATTACAGGCCCAGCTCACAGGTTAGTGCCCAGCGGTGTTTTTGATACAATGATAAAAGCCAAACATTCAAGGTCATTGTTACATGAGTTTGGACTTGATAAGGCAGTACGCACAAGTTGTTCACACCTTGTCACCTGTACAAACGTGGGAAGTAATGCAAAATAGTTTTGTCATACAAGGATGGAACGGACCCTCAATGCCAATACAGCACAAAGGCTCAGGAAGGTCTTTTTATACTGAGGTCAAGGTTCATAACAGAGCTGGGTGACAGAAAACGCAAGGTCGGCAAGCCAATAAGAGGGCGGATAGGAAAACTGGATCTTCGTACGGATTTCTCCGACGATGGAGCTTCATGCTATCATATATCTTTTATCTCGTTCTTCACATTGAACGTTTAGATTATAATATTCTCCACTTATTAAGAAAAACCTTTGAGACGGCCCAGCGTTCACTTTAGGTATCTTAACAGAGTTCAGCCTTTGATGTTTAGTATGATCGTACAGGTTGTATTTGTGCACAGGTGTGAGCAGCATTGAGAGTGTGAGTTCTGTGTGTTCCAGGAGAGGCAATGAGGGATAAACGAGTACCTGTCGATGCTGTTTTTTGTTCTCCTGCTCTACGCTGTGTGCAGACTGCTCATTACATCATCAAAGGTCCGACTCCGACTTTTCATCATACGTAAAAGCCTTTGAAACCTTAACCCTCCTTTTAAAACCACGAAAAAAAACAACCGCGTTCTTCTTGTTTAGTATGCAGCACAAGACTGCGGGGTAGTGTCATTGGCTAAGGGCGCGGTTGTGCCGCTGATGCAATGCCCTCTGCAGGTTAGGGCAGGAATTTGTAATTTGTTCATGGTGCTGGTGATAGCTCACCGACTCTTCGTGAAGGATACCGTGGGATCTTTAACGTCCACCAACTAATACTGGCAGATGGGACACTCGTTTAACGTCCATCCGAGGTACGGCACACACATTGATGAATCACCCTGCCTGTGATTTATAGCTGGATCGGGATTCAAATACAGTTGAGACAGCTAAGAGGCGAGTGTGCGTACCTCTAGTCTCGGCCATCCTCTAGTCTCGGCCATCCTTCTCGGCCCATGGGAAGCTGGAGGTTCGGGGGGAGCTGAAGGATCTTCAGGAGTCTTGCTGTCACACCCTTGGATGGGAGCTGCAGACTTGGCAGCAGCTGGCCTTCCTGTGGATGAGAGTTACAGGTAAACAACAAAGATGGGACATCAAGAGACGAAGAGCAAGAAAGACGTTAAAATGGAATAATTGTTGCATAAGATGTACTTTAACCATGCCGAGAGGCTCAAACCGAAATGGAATAGTCTCATTTTTGATGTGCTGTGTTTCTTCCTTCTTGTTGTATTCTCCTTGATTTCCATAAACAGCATGTTTCAGCAAATCTTCTATCTCTGTAAACATTCTCAGATATATTTGTGATTGCCAGAGATGGTCTTTGTGGAACTTGGAATCGAGGCTCTTTGCACGTGCAGACATGTGCAAAATGGCGCCAAGTCGCTTCTTTGCTGCAGGACAAACATACGTCAGGCAATTCGTGAGCGCTATTCAACACCAAGGTCGGAGACCCCGTGCAGCTGCTTCGTGCGTCAATCGTCCTCACCGCCCCGCTATTTGACATACAGAGCTCGGGGTCCATTCCTCACAACCCAAGAGCCAAAGGCCAGCGTCTTGCTTCACCACACGAGCCAAAAATTCCTCAGCACGAATACAAGAATCGTGCCGTCTTCTTCATGGGTCAAAGAAAGCCAGCTGTAAAGCCCTGTTTACAGGCTATCTCTGAGCTACGTTCTCTCTCGACCCGTGCATCCCTCACTCCGCACAAAACCGTTCTCTTCTGAATTCTCTCTCTCCGTCCTATTTGATCTGCCGGCTCCCACCCCTCTTCCTCTTAATGGTCTCAGGTCACATCCATCAATCCTCGCCTCTGGGACGTGGCTTGCTCCCACGAAACCCAGAAAGGCGGGGCTTCTGCCTACACGTTCGCTCCCTTGTAATTGTTTTAGGGATTGTTCCCCACCTTTATGTCGATCTTGGAATACAAAACTGGGAAAGTTCACAGGGGGGCGATTAATACTGGGCAACTTATCTTAATCCCTATTTAATTAACACCGCAACACCCACCGTGTGGTGACACGTAACACTTAAGCTCACAGTTTCCCTACTTAATTACATCACGATGTCTCCTACACGTCCACAGACCAAACAACTCTATTCAATCGTCACTTTCCTATTAATTCCTCCATCTACCTCACAACCGTAACAATATTCAACTTTTTCCAAGCATAACTTCCCTCTAATCTATTGGCCTTTTGTAGTCATGAAAAGCCTCAGCAACAAAGGACATATCATTTCCAATGAAGCAGTTGTGAATGGGTGGAATGTTAAATACATAATAATCAAGCTTGCACCAGGAAACCTTCCTCACTTTCCTCCACCCCTCTCTCCCCATTAGGCTTGGGTCAGTGGGTTTAACTCCATGCGTAGAGCCAGGTCTCTTTGATGGATGCACTGGCTTAGAGGTGTAAGGATCTGGAGGAACGTCATCTGCGAGTGAAGCTGGAGGTTCGGGGGAAGCTGAAGGATCTTCAGGAGTCTTGCTGTCACACCCTTGGATGGGAGCTGCAGACTTGGCAGCAGCTGGCCTTCCTGTGGATGAGAGTTACAGGTAAACAACAAAGATGGGACATCAAGAGACGAAGAGCAAGAAAGACGTTAAAAATGTAATAATTGTTGCATAAGATGTACTTTAACCATGCCGAGAGGCTCAAACCGAAATGGAATAGTCTCATTTTTGATGTGCTGTGTTTCTTCCTTCTTGTTGTATTCTCCTTGAATTTCCATAAACAGCATGTTTCAGCAAATCTTCTATCTCTGTAAACATTCTCAGATATATTGAATACTCTTTCTCCCATTCCATGACCTCAGACCCCTCATTTCTCCTCCGTCCCTCTCTCCGTGTGAATCCTACGAGGACTTCATCAAACGCATCGACTGCACAGCCAGAGAGCTTATGGCCTTATGTCGTGCACAAGGTAATGCGTCCCCCAACTTTAAACGCTCACCTCATCCGTTTCTTTTTTGCGTCGTCCATTTTGTGAAGAACCAAACATGATTGTGTCCAGGGTTCCACTCGGTGTTGTTCATTGGGCACGCTGCTTCCTTGGAGGCGTGTACGCGTCCGTTGCGCCGACTACCTCCTCGACCACAAAGGGAGTTTGTGATAAACGTTCGGAAGGTTCGGAGCCTTTTTACTCATTTAATGACTAACGATCCTTTGAATGCCCACTCTCGCATTAAAGCGCACTCTTTTTGTCTCCTCCATCCCGAAGGTTCCTTATTTGGGATTGTGCTCCATTCGCGAACTTTCTTCAGGGTCTTCCAGATCCTGGGCACTGGTTTCCCCCCCTATACCTCCTTTATCCCATGGGCCAAATCCAACTTTCAGCTGGAGCCAAGTTCTTTGTGACCCTTAACATCTTGCTGCTTCTTATTCTTTTTAAACCCCTGTTATGCCATCTGTTTCTGCCTTTTGATAATTACTTTAGATACTACTCAGCTGAGCTTAATGTCTCTTGTGCAGCTTGATGAAGCCGCTTTCAGCACATTAAATGTTACAAGATTTGATTTTGTCAATGGGATTCGAGTCCCGATCAATTTGCACAAAACTGCCGCCGAGGGCTGTTCATCGATAAACGGCAGGCGCTTCGGTAACCTGGCCAATGACTTTTGGGGGTGGAAAATGAAGTGTGATCACCATTTATACTCTGTGTGAAGCCACGATCGCGTAGTCTCGAATGCTCCGATTTAGACGAGTTTGCACAATCGAATCTGTAATGAGTGGAGAGGTATTTTTTAACAGTTGTAATGTACTTGAATTATTTAAACCTGTCCCCATAGGTAAGCAATGCAAAATGCTTTGAACATGTACCTTGATTATTGAGGTACCACACACTACACACACACACAACACACACACACCATCCACACACCCACACACACACACACACACACACACACACACATATACACACCATATCTATCGATTTCTCTTCGCCCCAATGCTGTACCCCCCCCCCAATGCAATCAGGACCAAATCTTCCCCATTATTCCTGCTGCCAGATTCGTCAGGGCAGTATGGCCATGGTCCATGCTGATTGTCCCCTGGACCATCTATCTCTATCTCTTTCTCCATCTTTCTCTCTCTCCCTCCTCGTCCTCTCTCTCTCTCATCTCTTCTCTCTCTTCTCTCTCTTCTTCTCTCTCTCTGTCTTCTTCTCTTCTCTTCTCTCTCATCTTCTCTCCTTTGTGGAAAGTGGGGTTTCACCATCCTGGATATGGGGGATGTCGGTGTCACTCCTGAGAGATTGATCGGCTGTGTCCGTGCCGTGGGCTTCTCCAAGAGAACTGTCCAGGGCTATACAACCACAAACACACATACGTACATGCACACACCATGAAGCGTGAATAGTGTTTTCTGTGATTATTTGCACACCCACCTTGAGGGATATGATGGTTTTGAAGTATACAGTTCAGTATTTTATTTTTTATGTTGTTTTATTTTAAATCGGCTTTCTGGTGCCGAGTCTCAACCTGGGGGTACTGTTTATGGAAGCAGAGGTTTGAATCCGGTCTGTGGTGGTCGTTCGCCGATTACATTGATTTTTGCCTCGATGCCGCAGGCCCCAAGTTCACAATGTGGCTAAAGCTTGGTTTACAGTTGCTGTTTTTGATCTCAATTTGCATTCTTTTCTTACACTTGTAACGGCAAGCATTACGCAATGAGGTATAATGAGGAGTTGTAAAACAGAGTTGAAATATATGTATAAGGACATCAATCATGGTACTTTCAGTTCTTCATTTAGTATTTAATGGCATCAAGTTGACTGTGAGAAAGCATAACCTTTGGGTTTATATCCAACCCACAGCACAGGTGAGCCTGGTTACCTGGTGAGCCTGTTGATAAGGACCAGTACAGTACTTTGTTTCGTCCTTTGCTGCATTATATCACATTTTAGAAACATTCCATGTGGTTGTAACACTGCAATAAAAGCTCAATCGAATTGCTCTGTTGTTTCATTCCTTGCTGCCTTTGCCACTGCAGGTGGACGGAGGTTGTTTTCACCGCTGTCTGCAAGCAGGATATTCAAGAAGTTGTAGGAGATTTGGACAACCTTTTGGAAATTGGAGTCTGACAAGGCTATGATTCGATTTTGTGAAGACCTAGATCCGGCTACTAGAATTTTTAAGTGATTCCTCATCGTTGAGAGACGGGCCAAAAGGATATATTGTTGTGAGCGGCGTCGGCTGCGAGCACGACCGCTAGTGGAGCAGTAGGGTCGACCTCACCGAACACCCGGAATCTATGGCAATTCGAGGTAACGGGTTCCCTTACAGACGTGAATCCTCAATAATTCCACCACTGGTAAGGTTATTTGCCAAACTCAAAAACTAGACCCACTGGCGACAGCTACCGAAGTATTCACACCCCCGACGCACTCTACGTGGACGAGCCGTTATGCTGCCACCCGCTGCGTTAACCCGGACGGATGGTTACCGAGTCCCGTCGGTCCGAATGCCCACCACTACGGCAACAACGGCCTTCTTTAATTCCCCAACATGCACCGTGCAAAGCCAATGGAGGAAAGGACGAGGACGAGCTGAAACATTCAACAAGGGATTTATTTACAATAGGGAAAGGGGAAAGACAAAGCAGAATTAAACCGAATCGATAAAAGAATCAAATGTACAATAAGAGCAAGCACTTAACGATTCTACTTACAGAACGCCACACACACACACACACACACCCAGAAGGACATGGACCTTCCCGCCTCATGTGGATTGGCTGAGACGAGCGAACCAGGCCAGCATTGAGATGCGGTCAGAAGAACCAGGCGCCAGCGAGACCCGATCAGAAGAACCAGGCGCCAAATACCAGCGAGAGGCGAGCAGACGAACCAGGCGCCAACGAGACGCGATCAGAAGACCCAGGCGCCAGCGAGATGCGAGCAGACGGGGCGCGAATTCTCCCTTCCCGCGCCCGAGCAGATCCGCCGCAATTATTTGCTCTCCTTCCTTCCTCGTTCTCCCGCACGGTCCGCTCATGCGTGGCCCTCGCTCATTGGGCGGACCGCGTGTTACGGCTCCGCCTTCTTGCCAAGGACCGCCCCTCAAACAAGCAGAGCAACATGGTCCTGCGTGGGCTCCACCCACGTACTTGCTGACACACATGCGTGCAATGGTGCCTGTGGAGGATGGTGGGAGGAGGAGAGGTGAAGGCGTGTTGTTGTAGTTATGGTTGTTATAAAAATCCTAACTATCAAAATAACTTCGCAGCGCATGAACATTTAATTACCCATTAAAACAAGACGGACTCTACTAAAAACATACTTACCTATATATCTGTCTATAGGACCTGTATGTTGAGTGCTCATGGCTTCCAGATTCGTAACAATATAGCACGATATCTCAAAAATTGTGGACGGATTCGGATGAAACTTGCTACAGTACGCGAGTTGGTTCGGTGACGAGGATAAGCCGATGACATTTTGGTTCAGGTACAGATGCATATCCCACTTATTAGTGGGATACAAAACGTAAACTGTTCAACCTGGCGGAGGTATGCACTCCACCAAGTGGTCTTCTAATTACTGTTGCTTTCAGCCAGATCAAACCCACAAACTCTGGGATACAAGTCAACCAACTTCTCCACCATAACCATGTAAATTTAGGTTAGTTTGGTGGGGGTAACTTTCTCTCACAAGTTTAATTCATCAAAACGTACACTTCACGAGAGAAGCCAGTCAATCCTCCGATTGATGCCTGAAGATCGATCACTCTTTTAGCCACCGCATGGTCCAAGTGCCATGGGGTCGGTCTCGATGTCCACAAATGAGTCTATTCTCTGTTTCAGTTGAATCTTACCATGATGTAACCCGTAGACACAACAGGTATGGCAGTGAACTTCCTGGTGCGATGCGATGGATAATCGTGAGGAAGATTTCGACTTTTAATCGCAAAACTACCCACTTTATAATTCGGAATTCCCCTGTAAGCAGGACGAGAATTACTTGACCACAGGTGATGCTCCACCCCCTCTGATTCCTCGCACATAAACCTCCTTGTCCACCCTTAGCGCACGTACAGTTTTACGCTTCAAGTCCTTAAACAGCTCAGCTCTGCCATTCAGCCTGGCCCTGCGATTCTGGTCAATGGTATCCAGTGTCCCTGAGATAGACAAAATCTTCTGTTCGACTGCGTCCGTACGTGAGTATTCCAAGACATCCACACAACAGCAAGGATGGTGGTCTTGAAGACACTCCACAACTCTTCAGGATCCCCCAAAGCACCCAGACCCCCCAAATCCCCACTCAGCCTTGTCGCAAACTCCTCAGCTACCCTCTCATCCTTGAG
>CM068967.1:9643419-9661250 GCA_035128595.1 Eptatretus atami | reverse complement strand
CCCAGAGAGATCCAAGAACGGACAGAAATAATTTCGAATACTGGATGCAGGGGTCAGTTTAACATCTTTTTTCCTAAAATAATCGTTGAAGCATTGATAGTATCTATGATTTGGATGACTTTATTATCTCACTCCACTAAAAAGAAGATTACTTCAAAGGTATGCATAACTGGAACAGACTGGAATACAAATGGTAACAAAAAGTTTTGAATAAAATATATCACAAACTATTTGATCTGATCCGAAAGTTTCTTGTTGTGTAAATTTACATTTCACTAAAGGCTGGGAATAACACAAACGCTACACTTCGTAAATGATTTTCTTTCCTGGAAAAATGTTTTGATAGTGGTTCGTTTAGTACATGTGAACAGAAGTTGGCGGTTGATTATGTCTCCTGCTGTACTGAATGATGAAATTTTATCACTATATTCTTTGAGTGTGATGGGAAAGGGGGGCTTCGAAGGTTTTATATTCCTGATATGTCAACGGGAAACAAACACAAGACCCTGGATATAATCAAAGGAAAAGGAATGTATAATGATGATACAAAGCAGGTAATAGTTTTACTGTGGCAGTTCCTCTTAAAGGTATTTTTGGATTTTGTGATCATGATAAAGTTCTGTATGGTCTTAAAATTAGATTTCAACTACAAAGGAATGATAATGAAAATAGATTATTTTGGTGTTGCTATGCTTTTGGTGATCAAGAATAAATTTGTTAATTGATGAATGAGGTTGGTATATTAGTGAAGTATACTGCAATCTTAAAACAGAAGAGATGTTGAATAGAAGAATTACTCAAAGAAACCACTCGGTGTATCAGACCTCAAACGAAGATGTCAAACACGTTAAACTCAACCAAACCACTTACACGTGGAATTTGGTGTTCTGGAAGGAGAAGCCACGATATCTGTGGATCATTTAAAAAGCAGATGGTGATACTGCGACTGATAAGAATAATGCATTGAGTGATAATGCTAAGGTGAAACGAAGCTTCGTGTTTCTCTAGATGGAAACATTTATAACACGAGATCGATTGGAAAATAATATGGGAAAAAAAATGAATTTTGCTGAAGCATACAAGTCTTACCAAAGGTGTGTGAAAGTAATGGAAATGAAAGAACCTATTTTGGATATGACAGCATTTAAAAAAAGTTTGTATACAATCTACTGCGTTTGATCTGAGCGCTCAAAAAGGAAACGATATAAGTTCTAATCGAGTGGATACTTCCTATACATTGAAAGAGGAGAGAGTGAAGAAGTTGATACATATTGTCTTGCTTTTGGAAAAGAAACAGAATTGCAGATTAATACAGATATGGTGTTATAATTAGTCTCAAGTAATTTTTTGTTAAATAAATGAGTGGCACAAAGTACCAACTGGGGTATATGTTATCAAATCAAATGCTTCCATAACTATCATCTTGTGTTCAAAATAAAGCCTTGTATGATTTACGTTAATACAATTCAGAGAAAAGGAAGCAGTAAGAATGATGTTTTGCTCACAAGAGAACAGGTTAAAATCTTGAAATGATACTGGCTTCACTTAAAATTAAAAATGAACAAAACCAATGTTGAAAAAATATTCAATAAGAGAGACGAGTGAAGGATTTCTCCCATTTCTAATTCTTTATTGCTGGTTTAAGTGGGCGGTTGGAGCATTGACGGGTGGTATTTCAACAGCGGTGAAAAAACTGCAATGAAAGGATAGGCTCAACTCCAGGCTCTAAAAGATTGGAAATGACATAACAAAGAGTTTGGAGAAAACAAATTAGTGGAAGATGGTGTAATTGTAGATTTTGCTGAAAAACTTGAAAGGTCTGCCTGATAAAGCGAGATTGTTATTGTTGGAGATATGCCTTTGCTCTATCGGGGCACAAGCAGGTGTAAAATTAACTAAAGAGGGGTAATGGGATTATATCTTTCTAATAAATATGAGCATTGATGAGTGGTTTAAGAGTTTGGAAAGAATACACATCAAATTTAGACTTTCAATATTGTAAGAATTAAAAATTCATAAATGTGTTATTTGTATGAGAGATGAATTACAAATGTGCGATACAAAGAATATTATTATGACTTAGGTTTTGGGCGGTTCTCATTGGGTTGTATTTTTAATAGTCAAGACAATATTATTTTTTTGATAGTTTTTGGTCTTCCACCACCTTGTTGAAGTTTATTCTTACAGAATGGTGGTTTATCAAAACAATTTCAAGTCCAAGAATTAATTCCAAGTGTGTGGTCAATTATGTCTATATGTGTTATTTCACTCAACAAAAATAAAAATTTTTATGACTTATTTTTAATGCTAATTATAAATGACTTATGTTGGGAAGATGGTTCTACTTTGGTTGTATCCCAAGAACTGGATATTGATTTATGCAATATTCACAAAGGCAACAGGCTGAACGACATAAATATAATATACCAAAATATTAAAATATGAAAAAAATGCTTTATAAAATTAAAAAATTACCAGCCCGACTGACGCGAATGATTGGTGAAATTAAGTGATTTATCACAATATTATACCTTAAATAAAACGGCTGTGTAATCCCAAAGATACAGAAGTGTTGATTTTATCTCCAGGTCATACAGAAATTCACAAGTTCGAATTAAAATAAATTTTTATAAAGAAGGGCGTATGATTGTATGAGAAAGAACAATGGGGGTAATGATATGAATTGATTTAAGGATATTAAATTGGTCATTTAAAATTTAACCTCGAAGACCGTGGAGCAATTAAAATCAGTACTCGTAAGGAAGAATATTATCCACTTGGTAATAGAGAAATGAGTTTTGTGGAGCACGATTAGTAAAACAACAAATAAAAGAATTTAATAAGGGTAAATATAATAATGGTTTTTGCCCCCTTGGTTTATCTCATGAAAAACGAAAAAAACAGGATTAATATGTAATGAGTAGGAAATACAAATGATTTAAACTATGGGAGATGGGGAGGTGTTTCGTGTCATAATATTAATTCTAACATATATTTCTAATAGCATAAATGACGGAAGAAGGCTTCAAGAAAATTATCAATTTCTGGTGTCCAAGCTACCTTGCAGAAAGGGGGTATTCGGTATTTTAATAAATATGTTCTTACAACCATAAGAATGATGTAATTTTCCAATAAAAGATTGGCTTATGCTGAATGTTGATAAACCGACCAACTTTGGAATAACTAAAATGTTAAATAATGAAAAATTATAAAGTTAAGAAAACGAAAGCTCTTTTAAGAAAATTCAAAAGAATTTTATTGGGTTTTCCTGTTTGTAAAAAAAATTATTTTGGATACAGGAATAACAAAGAACATCCTGATGAATATATGTATGATAATTTCTATGGGGTGTAAGTGATTCAAAGGATAGTGAAGGGACGAGGAAGGAGTTGAAGAAAGAGAGGGGAAGAGGGAGGAAAAGGAGAAGGAGGAGAAGGAGAAGAAAGAGAAGGAGGAAAAGGAGAAGAGAGAGAAGGAGGAGAGGGAGGAAAGAGAGAAGAGAGAGGAAAGAGAGAGAGGGAGAAAGAGAGAAGAGAGAGAGGGAGGAGAGGGAGGAAAGAGCGAGACAAAATAAATATCAAAATATGGAAACACAGATGAGATTCAAGAAAAAGATTGGTGGTATTAGCAGAAAATAACTCAACCCACCGGAGGAGGAAAACAAAGAATTGACAAGTCTATTTGGCAATATTTTCGACAAGACTATTGACATCGGTTTCGGGAGAGGATATTGATGTTAATTCAAGTTTTTTTCATTTTTTTTTTTCTTAAATAAATGCAGGAGAGAGTGAAGGCATTTCTAAGGACTCTTGTATGTTTTTAAAAATTAAGATTCAAATGTGCATGTTGGAAACTAAAAAGGTTTTTGCACTCTGCAAAGGAAATTTTTCTCATAAATAAATGAGTTTATTGTTCCTCAAAGTAAAAAGAAAACTAATACTAAAAATATTTCATTATATTAAAAAGTAAAAATAACAGGGTTATCCAAAAGGTATATGTTCGGTGGTGTGGTTCAAAAAAAATCATTTATCTGCCCAACACAAACTCGGAGGAGATATAAGCAAAGTTTTTATCAAGGAAGGTAAATTTACAACTACTGGAATACAGGGGAATTACATCTACCAGGGTATTCTTTCTGTGGTCGCAGGCACAAACTTAGATAAAAGATAGATGAGGCAGACAATCCTAAATGCCTGGAGTAGCCTAATCAATAGAGTTTGATGAAGTGTGCATGAGGCACGATATTGATTATGGGAATACCACAATCTTAGAAGAAAAGCATGAAGCCCGATAGAGAAATTGTTGTATAATTTGGTCTCTGATACAAATCCAACCTTGAGAGAAAAAGTTGATGCGTTCATCGTGAAGAAGATATGATCAGTGCTAAATTGAAACTTGGCTTGGAAAATTTCCAAAAAACTTAATGGCTGCTAATGATGTCATTAAGACTGAAGAGCAATTAGCTTGATGAATTACATAAACCAATATTCACAAGTTTCGTAGAAAGGAAGGTTATTCAAGGAAGTATTGATTATATCTGGTGCCGCTGATTTGATTGAACTCAAATATGGAATAAGGTAACGAAGTAATGTCTTAACCGTTATTGTTTGAGGAGTAGTACGCATGGGTTTGTCCCATTAAAAAACAAAACAGGTAATACTCTTATGTTAGCCTTTCAAACAGATATTTAATAGAAGTTTAAGAGAAAACCTAAAAAATTGTGGACTGATGAGGGTAGAGAGTTTTTATACAGACATTTATGAATTTTCTAAAAAAATAACAGTATTACATTATACAGTAACCTTTAATGAAGGGAAGGCTGTTGTTGTTGAATCGTTTTAATCGTAACCTTTAAAAGAGAGACTATATAAAAAATTCACACAACTCGTTTCACAACAATGGTTATCTTTTATTTCAGGATATTGTGGATAAGTATAATAACACGATTCAGATACGTCAACAACTATGAAACCATCAAAAGAACATTTACAAAATTAAAATATGAAAAAAGATTAAATGTCAGAAAACCTAAGTTCAAAACAGTTGGTATATCGTAAGAATATACAGGTTGGAAATCTCATTTTGAAAAAGGTTTTACTGAACGATGGACGAAAGAACTTTTTAAAAATTGTTTGATGTAATAGATAAAGCGTTCCTTGGACTTATAAGATATATGATTTATGAAGGGGAAGAGATTTTAAGGTTCATTTTATTCACAGGAATTACAAAAGACAAAACCTAAGCAGATAATATCCCATGGGAGGCCATGGTTGTTGGCGCTTCACTCCCCTCCTTACTATACACCGTTGTGGAAGCACTCGAGGTGTAACAGTATAATAATATGGGGGGGGTGGGTGGGGGGGGGGGGGAAGGGGGGGGGAAAAACCCCGTTCTTAGATGCTTGTGAACCCCAAACACAGAATCCCAAGCTGAATAGTCGAGGCTTAACTTTTGTTTGTTTGTGTGTGTCGAGTGGGGAACGTTCTAGATTCTGTGAACTCCCAAACGACAGAATCCTCATCCTGAATAGTCAAGGCTTAACTTTTGTTTGTTGGTGTGTGTGCAGTGGGGGAACGTTTCTTAGATTCTGTGAACCCCAAACACAGAATCCCTGCAACTGAATAGTCAAGGCTTAAACTTTTTGTTTGTTGGTGTGTGTGCAAAGTGGGGACGTTCTTAGATCTTGTGAACCCAAACACAAGAATCTCAACTGAATAGTCAAGGCTTAAACTTTTGTTTGTTTTGTGTGTGTGTGTGTGTATGTGTGTATGTTGTGTCCCGCAACCCCCCAACACAATGTCTTTTTTCCAAAAATGAGATTCCACCTATATATAATTTTTTCGTTTTTTCTCTTTCTTCCAATTCTGTCTTTTCAGGCTTTCAGGTTTTGTATGAATGTAAGAAAGGGGGAGTAAGTCTGCACTTTCTTCCCAGAACTAAAAATATATATTTTTTATGTTTATTTTCTCTTCTTCAATTCTGTCTTTTCAGGCTTTCAAGGGTTGATGATGTAGAAAGGGAGGAGTCAGAACTTTCTTGATAGGTTTAGATCGCAAAGATGGTAGCATTTCAAGTCTCCAAAATAACCCACTTTGCCAAGTCTCCAAGGTATAACCACATTCCTGTTGAAGTTTCCAAGAAACGTAATCACATTGTGAGTTATCAAGCCAGAACCCACATTTCAAGTCTCCAAGGTATAACCACAATTCCTGTTTGAGTTTCCAAAGATACGTATCACATTGTGAGTTATCAAGCCAAGACCCACATTTCAAGTCTCCAAAAATATAACCATCTATCCAAGACTCCAAGGTAGAATCACAATTTCCAGAAATATTGTGGGTTTCAGTGATAGTATCTCACATAGTATAAACTGTGGATCATCAAAGGAAAATCTCCATTTTTCCAATTTTTGATGGTTCAGTGAAATAAAATCTCACATAGTAATAACTGTGGATCATCAAGGAAAATCTCCATTTTTCGCAATTTTGATGGGTTACAGTGATAGATCTCACATAGTATAACTGTGATCATCAGGAATCTATTTTTCAATTTTGATGGGGGTTTCAGTGATAGATCTCACTAGTATAATCTGTGGATCAATCAGGAAATCTCCATTTTTTCCAATTTTGTGGGTTTCAGTGATAATCTCACATAGTAATATACTGTGGATCATGCAAGGAAAACTCCATTTTTCAAAATTGTCTGAAATTTTGTGAGTCTCCAAGGTAAAACTTTGTATTCTGGCTTCAATCAAGGTATAACTTGTTCAGTGGGGTATTGTCTTGATAACTCGCAATGAAGTACTATGTTGTAAACTCTTTTTTCAGGATTTTGCCTGTCTCCAAGGTAAAAACTTGTATCTGGCTCAATCAAGGTATAACTTGTTCAGTGGGTATTGTCTTGATACCTCGGCAATGAGTACTATTGTTGTAAAAACTCTTTTTCAAGGATTTTGCTGGTCTCCAAGTAATTAACCTCTTTGGTTGGGTGCATCAAGGACGAACTCGTTCTGTGGGTCCTTGTGTCGCTCAATGAGGTCTTCAAACCAAGCCAAAATTTCGCCCCAAGTTGTGGCAAAAGCAGTATTTTCATTTCGTATTTCAGATACAATTTCCTGTGAGAGAAAATAATAAATGTATTAATTAGTATTTAATTATTAAATGAGTCTATGCTAAATCAAACTTGAAAATAGGAAAAATAAAAATCTTATACCTCAATCAGAAGAGTTTGAATCAATTGACAAGTGTAGGTTTAGTTTCCATAACAAAGTAGTCAATCTCCAAGGAACCCCAAAGTCATCCACTCAAAGTCTCGCTCGTTCTGTGGGTCTTGGTCGCTCACGAAGGTCTTCAAACCAAGTCATCAATTTCGCCCAAGGGTTGTGGCAAAATTCAGGTATTTTCAGATACAAGTTTCCTGGTGGAAGAGAAAATATGAGTAATGTATTAATTAAGTTATTTAATTATTAAATGAGTCGATGTTTAAAAGGAACTGGAAAATAGGGAAATTAGATCTTACCTCACAGATAATAGGTTTTGATCCAATTCTTAACTTGTAAGATTTTTTTTTAGTTCCATACAAGTCATAAGAGTTCGGCAAGCTCAGCAACAGTATCCATTCTCAGTAAAAGTAAAAATATGTTTAAAATGGAGCCTGGGCCTGAGGCTTTTAATAGGAAAAGAACTGGTGGGCGTGGTTTCCTGTGGAAATTCCCATGGGGGCAAGCCCAGGCTGCTTCGTTCGGAAAATTTTCAAAACCATAACATTGTAGAATTTTTCTAGTGATTTCTTTGTGAGTCAAGAGATGAACTGGACATGATGTAAGAGTCAGGCGGGCCTAAGAAAAGTGGGCGGGGCTTAGGAAAGTGAGGCGTGGCTTATGAAAATACCTCACGAAAAGTGGCGGGGGGCCTTATGAAAAGTGGGCGTGGCTTATGGAAACACCTCTACGAAAAAGTGGGCGGGGCCTTAATGAAAAGTGGGCGGGGCTTAGCGAAAAAGTGGGCGTGGCTTATGGGAAACACCGTCAAGAAAGTGGGCGGGGCTGGCAAAAGTGGGCGGGGCTAGGAAAAAGTGGGCGGGGCTTATGCAAAAAATAATCTGTGGCTCCAGGAGGTGGTCAGATGAGATTTCATTTAAGAGAAGTATATCATTTCGTAATTGGCACAAAAGGGGTATCCTTGAAAATATAAAGATTCAAATGTTTGTTTTTAAATTTTTAGATGGGGATTATTGTGCAAAGAAAATTAAACTATTGAAGGAATATGAGAAATGAACAAATGTTTATAGGTTCAAAGTGAGTTGAGTCTAAACCAATATGCATTTGTTTTATTGAAAAAATGAGTGTCCGCTCGGCTTAACAGGTTTCAGATATCTCTTCAGAATCACCTTGAACAAACCAGCATTACTACGTTTGCTACTTGAACAAATCTTTATCTTGTTTGCAATTGGTTATTTGAATAGAATGCCCTAGTTAAAAGGGGGAGACAAAATAAATATACCTGGGATAAAAGGGGGTGTAATTTTAGGGAAAAAAATGTGATGCTGAAATCCCCATTCATTTACAATGGGGATAAAAGTGAGCCAGAATCAGTATATCCACCCTACTCATCGTCTCAAATAATTTAAAACAAAAAGCTTTTTACCTCACATTTATTTTACGCTCACATCACCACGTGACTTCCTGTACCGACTCTTCATCTCCTCCTCCCTCCCCTTCCTCCTACCCTCCCTCCTCCTGCTGCTGATCTACCATCCATACTTTGCCACCACATCACCAGAGCACCTTAATCAGAATTTTTGTCTTCAACCTTTTCCTTTCCTAATCTAATTTGTCACAAAAATTTATAATAACGTCTCTTAAAAATGTTTCGACTTCCTCTTTAACCGTGTGGTTTCTCGGTATGTATCATAAGTAACTACTCTCCTTCTCCTTCTCCTTTCTCCTTCTCCTTCTCCTTCTCCTTCTCCTTCTCCTTCTCCTTTCCTCTCCTTCTCCTCTCCTTCTCCTTCTCCTCCTTCAAAAGACTGTTTTCATTATTCGACCTTCCCTTCATCCCGCGTCTAAACGTCCAACTGTTTGTTACAATGTTTCTTTCTCCATTCTCTTCATTCTCCTTTATTGCATCCCTCACGTAATGTCTTTAATCACATCTCTGACTTTAAAATTTTTAACATCCCAGTTTGCAAAATATGTTCGTGTTTTATCGATCATGTTCCGTTTTTTTTTTTTCTCGACTTCAGTGCCAATTCACCCCACCTCCTTAAATCTACCTCCTCCTAACCCCTCACCTGTTACCCCCTCTCCTTACCCCTCCCTTCTTGCCCCGCATCCTCCTCTGCTCTTAGCACCTCTTCCATGTCTTCTGCTTCAGTATCGGCTCTCCTCTGTTGTCCCAAAGTGTGTGGTGTTCTATCACCTGTGGCTCCATTCTACCAACAGATATCTTCACTCTCTCAATCAGCTAGACTCATCATCACCTCAAACATGCTCCTCCTTCCTCTCAGCACACCTCCTCCTCTTCCCAACCACTCAAACATTGTACCTCCCCCTGCCTGCCTCCCTTCTTCACCGTATCTCGACCAAGTCTCGTCTTTCCCCTCTCCCTGCTTCTCCATCGCCCTCCTGCACTTGGCCATGCCTGCTCTCATCGTCTACCCTCCCTCTCGAAGCTTCCCTTCAACCCTCCCTTTCAAAGCAACTGTCCGCACTCTTCCCCTAACAAGCTTCCCTCTCACCTTTCTCACTCTCCCCTCTCACCCTTCTCCCTCCAATCTTCCCCCTCACTCCCGCTTCCCCAAAGTTGCCCCCTCACATCCACAAAGGTGCCTCCTTCCCCCACCCTCTCTCTCTCTCTCTCTCCCATTCTCATCACTCCACCTCCTTCAATCTTCACCTACTCTCTGCCCTCTCTTATTACTCCCCACTGTACCTCAACCCATCACCACTGAGCCTTTTCTCTCCTCATCCGTTCTCTCCCCAAGCTCTTCTGCCATCCCCCACATTCGTTCAATACTTTCCTTATCACCCCCCCCCTCCTCCCTCGTCATACCCTTCCCCTCCCTCCCCTGCACCCAAACCTCCTCACTCCATCTTCCTTGACAGCGTGGTTCCTGAAACATCTGGGGCCTTCGCTCAACCTGATATCTTTCCATACAGGTACACTGACAAACCTGACATCTGCTCAAGAAACTTTCCTCCTTCAAGACATCTCTGACTCCTGAGTATCTCTCCCTGGTTACTCCCTGGGGAGAGTTGCTTCTTCATCAAAGACTCTATTCCTCACTCTCCATGCACTGCCCTCACTCTCCCTCACCCCCAGGAATACCTCTGGCTCTAGCTTCCCTTCCACTCCCACCTATATTTATATGTGTGCTGTACGTCCACCAAACAGTGATGACTCCATTTACATCTCGCTCTCCGAAACACATGGACCAACTTCCATCCTCTCATCCCAACACTCTCCTTCATATGTGGTGACTTCAACTGTCATCATGCCAGTGGCTGGTGTGGTACCCCTCTCACCTGCCATGGCACTTCAACAAAGATGTCTGTGACTCTTGGGACCTAATTACAATCTGTCAACTTCCCGATCTGGATCTCAACACACAATGGTACTCTATCTCTTCTGGATTTTAATTTGACCCAATTTCCCCAAAAATATCTGCTGCTTCCTCTGCCTCCAATCGGATCATCTTGACCACATGCTTGTCAAAGTAGACGTCTCTCTGGCTGTTATTAGAGAACCACCTCAGCGCCGTCGAGTCTGGCATTTCACTCAAGCCGACTGGCAGGACTTCAATAAGCTATCAAACTTCTAGACTGGTCTCCTTCTCTACTTCCTCCAACATCAACTCATCCTGGATTCATCTCAAAGAACCTGCTCTCTCTCATGCACAAATTTATCCTTCTCGTCTTCAGTTGTCCGACCCTTCTTCCCGCCATGGTACACTGAAGCTTATGGTGAGGCAGTTGTCCTGAAACAACTTGCCTTCGCCTCATGGAAGGCCAATCCAACTGAAGGCAATCTCAGTTCCTTCCACAAGCTCGGAACAAGTGTGTGTCTACCCTCAGGAGAGCCAGAAAACAAAATCTTTCTCATCTCAAGTCTGAACTCTCAGACCTGTCCCCTCCTCCAAATCCCGGTGGTGTCTAGTTAAGTCTGTTTCTGGTGAATGTTCCCCTCCATCCCTCCTTACCTAAAATGGCCGCACAGCTGACACTGCATGTAGAAAAGGCTAAATGCCTAAAATCCGGTTTGCTTCTAATCTTGTGTGTCAAACCCATCGCTTTCAATACCCACCTTAACCAGTTGCACCCAGCTGTTCCTGGTCTCTTTGTCCTTCTCTCCTGACAATGTGGAGAGTTTTCTGTCAAACTCGACTCTGATTCTGCAACTGTCCAGACAGCATCAGCCCATGTGTTCCTAAAAACCTTGCTCCTCTGCACTTGCTCACCCTCTCTCTGTTCTTTTCACCTTCTCATTTGCTCAAGGTCATTGCCATCTGTTTGGAATCAGAAAACATTACCGCCCTGCATAAAAAGGTGCAAAAAACAGATCCCTGCAACGACAGACCAATCAGCCTTCTCCCAATCATCAAGCAAGGTATGGAATCAATCATCATTCAGACATAAATCCTTACTCTTTCCAATGGGTTGATTTCGATCATCAGTTTCGTTTCAGACCAGGTCAACTCTACCCTGGATATGCTGCTTCTGCTCTCCCAATAATGGATGGAGATCCTCAATGCCGGACATGAAATCAGAGCCATATCCCTAGACGTATCGCGTGCCTTCGATACATTCTGGCACCCTGCCCCTGCTCACCAACTCTCTTCTTTTGGTATCCAAGGTCATCTCCACTCATGGTCGCAGACTTTCTCCTCTGTCGCAACCAAATGTGGGCCCTTAATGAATTCTTTCATCTCTTCTTTCTGTCTAGTGGAGTTCCTCAAGGCAGTGTCCTGGCCCTGTTCTTTTCTGGTTTTCATCAATGATGTATCTTTGACTCTGGAAATCCTCTTTATCTCTTTGCTGATGATTCCACCCTCTGTCATCTGCCACTGTCATCCCTCAGACATCTGTCATCCTCAGACCGCAAGCAGCAGCTTCTTCACTCTGCAGATCTGGATAAAATCACAAACTGGTCCACATGTGGAACATGTCTTTCACCCTGCAAATCTCACACTCTCACTATGTCCTCCGAAAGACCGCTTGAACACCCCCTCCCCCCCATATACTTCTCAACATCCTCTTGAAGAACTCTTTCATCAAGCTTCTGGGTCTCACTATCTGCCATGATCTTCCTGGGAAAGCCACATTTCCAAGCTGGACTCCAAAGCCATTGGCGATAGGAACATCTCCATCGTGTGAAGTCCTTCCTTGGCACACTGATCTCCTGACCACATACAAAGCTTTCGTCGCAGCCTGATGGAGTACTGCTCTTCCCTCTGGGTTGGTGCTCCTGCCTCTCACCTTTCTCGGCTCACGCGATCAAAAACCAGACATTTCGATCATTGGCATCTCTGCGGTGAAGCTGAGTCTTTGGGGTCTCTCACCGCAGGCAGGTCAGTGGTCTTTCTGTATTCCTGCAGTCTCCTCCTCTCCGCCTCACCCTCCCTCTCTGTCTGAGAATATGCCCCCCCCCATATTTCCACAGGGCACTCAAGGTTTCGCCAGCAACCCCCTTCTGTCAAAACTACCAAATCATGAATCACTGCTCACCTTCACTCTTTCATTCCTCATTTTTCCTGTCTTTTGAACAACTCCCACACTCTCTTCAATCAATTCTTTTCAAAACAGCTGTTCAACACCATCGCTTATTTCCCACCAAAACCACGACCTTTTTACCCTGCTAATCCATCCCAAACCACCTCTTGAATTCCTGCTTTCCTTCCTGAAGTCCTGTCGGTGTAAGGATCTGAAAGTCCTGTCGTGTTCCATCTTGTTCACCCTGTGTACCCCGCCCATCCCTCTCCCTTCAAACAGATTCTAATGTCTCTGTTCCTCACTGTTTTGTCTTCCCACTCCCGCCCCTCTTGTCTCATGGCCCCCCCCCCCTTTGTGTGCGTGTATGTAGCTCTCATACGACCTCGACAATGTATGTGGATAGGGGGGGGCATATCTCAGACAGAGTAGGGAGGGTGAGGCCGGAGAGGAGACTGCAGAATACAGAAAGACCACTGACCTGCCTGCGGTGAGAGACCCAAAGACTCAGCTTCACCGCAGGAGATGCCAATGATCCGAAATGTCTTGGTTTTGATCGCGTGAAGCCGAGAAAGGTGAGAGGCAGGAGCACCAACCCAGAGGGAAGAGCAGTACTCCATCAGGCTGCGGACGAAAGCTTTGTATGTGGTCAGGAGATCAGGTGTGCCAAGGAAGGACTTCACACGATGGAGGATGTCCTATCGGCCACTGGCTTTGGAGTCCAGCTTGGAAATGTGGCTTTCCCAGGAAAGATCATGGCAGATAGTGAGACCCAAAAACTGAAAAAGGACGTCTCCCAGAGGATTGTTGAGACAAGTGGATGGGGTGGGAGGGGGTCTAAAATGTCTGTCAAGAATAGACAAGTGAGAAGTGTGAGATTTGTCAGATTGAAAGCATGTTCCACGTGTTGGAAGCCAAGTTTGTGATTTACCCAGATCTGCAGTGAGTGAAAGAGCTGCGGCTATGCCGGATCTGACGGGATGTACGACAAGAGAGAGAATGTGGAATCATCAGCAAAGAGATAAAGAGGATTGGGTACAGAGGTAAGGGAGGGAGGGAGGGATGTTGAAATAGGAAGCGAGGCAGGGGTGAGTGGGGGTAAACTACAGCATCCTAAAGGTGGGGGGGGGTACAAACCCCCAAAAACCCCCGCTAGATCCGCCACTGTCCCAGAGTTAATTTGTTCTAAAGTGGGAAAAAGAGAGATGAAAGAGTGAAGGTGAAGTAGTATTCTGATTTGGTAGTTTACCAGAAGGGGGTTGTGGCGACCTTGAGCGCCTGTGATGCGGACAAATCACAACATACGCGGGGGGGGACAGACGAGTAGGAGACAGAGAATACATAGAAAAGACCACTGACCTGCCTGCGGTGAGAGAGAGCCAAAAGACTCAGCCTACGGGAGATCCCAATGATCCAAATGTGTTTACATCCGCTGAACGCGAGAAAGCTGAGAGAGGCACAGAGCCCAGAGGGAGAAGCAGTACCCATCAGGCTGTGGACAGAAAGCTTTGTAGTGGTCAGAGATCAGGTGGCCAAGGAAGGACTTCGCACACGAGGATCCCATCGGCAAACTGGCTTGGAGTCCAGTTGGAAATGTGGCTTTCCCAGGAAAGATCATGGCAGATAGTGAGACCCAAAAACTTGAAAGAAAGGAGTTCTCAGAGGCATGTTGAGAAAATATGGGGGGGGGGGGGGTTCTAAAGGGTCCTTTCGAGAATAGAACAGTGAGAGTGTGAGATTGTCAGGATTGAAAGACATGTTCCACGTGTTGGACCAGTTGTGGATTTTACCCCAGATCTGCAAGTGAGGAAAGCGCTGCTTGCCAGTCGACGGATGGTACGCATAGGGTGGAATCATCAGCAAAGAGATAAAGAGGATTTTCCAGAGAGTCAAGATACATCATTGATGAAAACCAGAAAAAGAACAGGGCCCAGGACACTGCCTTGAGGAACTCCAGCCTAGACAGAAAGAAGAGATGAAAGAATTCCATTAAGGGCCACATGTTGGTTGCGACAGAGGAGAAAGTCTGCGAGCCATGAGTGGAGATGACCTTGGATACCAAAAGAAGAGAGTTTGGTGAGCAGGGCAGGGTGCCAGAATGTATCGAAGGCACGCGATACGTCTAGGGATATGGCTCTGATTTCATGTCCGGCATTGAGGATCTCCATCCATTATTGGGAGAGCAGAAGCAGCATATCCAGGGTAGAGTGACCTGGTCTGAAACGAAACTGATGATCGGAAATCAACCCATTGGAAAAGAGTAAGGATTTAATGTCTGAAGTGATGATTGATTCCATAACCTTGCTGATGATTGGGAGAAGGCTGATTGGTCTGTCGTTGCAGGGATCTGTTTTTGCACCTTTTTATGCAGGGCGGTAATGTTTTCTGATTTCCAAACAGATGGCAGATGACCTTGAGCAAATGAGAAGGTGAAAAGAACAGAGAGAGGGTGAGCAAGTGCAGAGGAGCAGGTTTTTAGGACACATGGGCTGATGCTGTCTGGACCAGTTGCAGAATCAGAGTCGAGGTTTGACAGAAAACTCTCCACATTGTCAGGAGAGAAGGACAAAGAGACCAGGAACAGCTGGGTGCAACTGGTTAAGGTGGGTATTGAAAGCGATGGGTTTGACACACAAGATTTAGAAGCAAACACGGATTTTAGGCATTTAGCCTTTTCCACATGCAGTGTCAGCTGTGCGGCCATTTTAGGTAAGGGAGGGGATGGAGGGGGAACATTCACCAGAAACAGACTTAACTAGACACCACCGGGATTTGGAGGAGGTGACAGGTCTGAAGAGTTCAGAGTTGAGATTGAGAAAGAATTGTTGTTTTCTGGGCTCTCCTGAGGGTAGACACACACTTGTTCCGAAGCTTGTGGAAGGAACTGAGTTGCCTTCAGGTTGATTGGCCTTTCCATGAAGGCGAAGCAAGTTGTTTCAGGACAACTCCTCACCATAAGCTTCAGTGTACCATGGCGGGAACGAAGGGGTCGGACAACTGAAGCACGAAAGGATAAATTTGTGCATGAGAGAGAGCAGGTTTCTTTTGAGATGAATCCAGATGAGTTGATGTTGGAGGAGTTTAGAAAGGGAGACCAGTCTAGGAAGTTTGATAGCTTATTGAAGTCCTAGCCAGTCGGCTTGAGTGAAATGCCAGACCTCGACGGCGCTGAGTGTGCGTTCTCTAAATAACAGCCATGAGAGACGTCTACTTTGAACAAGCATGTGGTCAGATGATGATCCGATTGGAGGCAGAGGAAGCAAGCAGATATTTTTGGGGAATTGGTTCAAATTAAAATCCAGAAGAGATCGAGTACCATTGGTTGTGTTGAGATCCAGATCGGCGAAGTTGACAGGATTAATTAGTCCAATAAGTCACAGACATCTTTTGTTGAAGTGGCCATGGCAGGTTAGAGGGGTAACCACACCGCCACTTGGCATGATGACAAGTTGAAGTCCAACCACATATTGAAGGAGAAGTGTTGGGTATGAGAGGGATGGAAGTTGGTGCCCATGTTGTTCGGAGAGCGAGATTGTAAATGGAAAGTCATCACGTTTGGTGGACGTTACAGCACACATATAAATAATAGGTGGGGAGTGGAAAGGAAGCTAGAGCCAGAGGTATTCCTGGGGGTGTGAGGGAGAAGTGAGGGCAGTGCATGGAGAGTGAGGAATCAGAGTCTTTGATTGAAGAAAGCAACTCTCCCCAGGGATTAACCAGCGGAGAGATACTCAGGAGTCAGAGAATGTTTCTTGAAGGGAAGGAAAGTTTCTTGAGCAGATGTCAGGTTTGTCAGTGCTACCTGGATGGAAAGATATCAGGTTGAGCGAAGGCCCCAGATGGTTTCAGGAACCTACGCCTGTCAGGAAGATGGACGTTGAGGAGGTTTTGCGGTGCAGGGGAGGGAGGGGAAGGGTATGACGAGGGAGGAGGGGGGTGGGTGATAAGGAAAGTATTGAACGAATGTGGGGGATGGCAGAAGAGCTTGGGGATGAGAACACGGATGAGGAGAGAAAAGGCTCAGTGGTGATGGGTTGAGGTAGGCAGTGGGGAGTAATAAGAGAAGGGCATGAGAGTAGGTGAAGATTGAAGGAGGTGGAGTGATGAGGATGGGAGAGAGAGAGTAGAGAGGGTGGGGGAAGGAGGCACCTTTTGTGGATGTGAGGGGGGGCAACTTTGGGGAAGCCGGGAGTGAGGGGGAAGATTGGAGGGAAGAAGGGTGAAGAGGGGAGAGTTGAGAAAGGTGAGAGGGAAGCTTGTTAGGGGAAGAGTGCGACAGTTGCTTTGAAAGGGAGGGTTGAAGGGAAGCTTCGAGAGGGAGGGTTAGACGATGAGAGCAGGCATGGCCAAGGTGCAGGGAGGGCGATGGAGAAGCAGGAGAGGGGAAAGACGAGACTTTGGTCGGAGATACGGTGAAAGAAGGGAGGCAGGCAGGGGAGGGTACAATGTTTTGAGTGGTTGGGAAGAGGGAGGAGGTGTGCTGAGAGGAAGGAAGGAGCAGTTTGAGGTTGGATGATGAGTGCTATGATTTGAGAGAGGAAGATTATCTGTTGAGTAGAATGGAGCCCAACAGGTGATAGAACACCACAGCACTTTGGGACAAACAGAGAGGAGCCGATACTGAAGCATGAAGACATGTGAAGAAGGTGCTAAAGCAGAGGGAGGATTCGGGGCAAGAAGGAGGGGTAAGGAGAGGGGGTAACAGGTGAGGGGTTAGGAGGAAGGTAGATTTAAGGAGGTGGGGTGAATTGGCACTGAAGTCGAGAAAAAAAAAAAACGGCAACTTGATCGATAAAACACGAAACATATTTTGCAAACTGGGATGTTAAAAATTTTAAAGTCAGAGCATGTGATTAAAGACAATTACGTGAGGGATGCAATAAAGGAGAATGAAGAGAATGGAGAAAAAGAAACATTGTAACAACAGTTGGACGTTAGAAGCGCGGGATGAAGGGAAAGGTCGAATAATGAAAACAGTGCTTTTGAACGAGGAGAAGGAGAAAGGAGAGAAGGAAGTAGAAGAAAGGAGAAGGAGAAGGAGAAGGAGAAGGAGAAGGAGAAGGAGAAGGAGAAGGAGAGAGAGAGAGAGAGTAGTTACTTATGATACCATACCCGAGAAACCACA
>CM068967.1:9629972-9640527 GCA_035128595.1 Eptatretus atami | reverse complement strand
AGAAGGAGAAGGAGAAGGAGAAGGAGAAGGAGAAGGAGAAGGAGAAGGAGAAGGAGAAGGAGAAGGAGAGTAGTTACTTATGATACAATACCGAGAACCACACGGGTTAAAGAGGAAGTCGAAACATTTTAAGAGACCGTTTTATAATTTTTTTGACAAATTAGATTAGGAAAAGGAAAGGTTGAAGAAAAAAATTCGTTAAGGTGCCTGGTGAATGTGGGTTGGCAAAAGTAGTGGATGGTAGATCAGCAGCAGGAGGAGGAGGAGGAGGAGGAGGAGGAGGATGAAGAGTCGGTACAGGAAGTCACGTGGTGAAATGTGAGGTAAAAATAATGTGAGGTAAAAGCTTTTTTGTTTTAAATATTTTGAGACATGAGACAGAGGGTGTAGTTGAGGGGGATAGAAGGAGGGTGGAGGGAAAAGTGGAGAAAATAAAAGCCGATGGTAAATAAGGATAAAATAAAAAATAAACACGAAGGGGAGGGAAGGGTAGGCCTCAAGGAAACCCGATATGAAGACGACGACGAAAACTCCACAATGAGAACAAGTTTTAACACAAGACCAAACTAGAAACATTACAGTAAACACCGAGAACAAAACGACAGTAAGAACGCGACAAAAACGACCAGAAAACTTATCTTTGAGAGGTTCGGCAGAGGCACCTGAAAAAGAACCACCACAGTCACTCAAGAACCGGAACCGGAAGTCAACCCCTGACATCCAACTTAACAGCAGGTGGGTCAGCCTGGTACAGCTGATCAAAGTAACCGGCCCAGTGGGCCTTCACTTCGGATTCCTCTGTCCCAACAGCAGCACACCGAGGGATGGGCTTGGAGGAAGGCAATGCATGAATTCCTCTGTAAGCAGGACGAACATCACTTCACCACAGGTGATGCTCTACCCCTTCACAGATTCCTTGCACATAGGCCTCCTTGACTGCACTCAGCGAATGTTGTTTTACACCTCAGCTCCCTGAAAAGCTCACCTCTGCGACTGGTCAATGGTATCCAGCGTCCATTGGGAGAATAAGTTATTTTTTGCGTGACGGCGGGTTCCAAGATGTACACTGGCAAAATCGAGGATGGTAGTTTGGAAGGCACTCCACAACTCTTCAGGATTCCTCGAAACACCGAGACCACCCTCTGCTCGAATCCACACTCAGCCTGTTTGCAAACTCCTCAGCTACCCTGTCATCCTTGAGCTTGTGAACATCCAACCTAGGCTGGGATGGTACCATTATCCTGGATTTAAGGTGCAACTTCAGAGTTGCTACAAACAAGCCTGTGGTCAGTATTGAGGAACTGAGCACTCTGGTGGACCCTGCAGTTCTGGATCATTCTCCAGCAACCATCTACAAGCACATGGTCAATCTCCTTTGCCACACCACCAGTGTTGGAATTGCAACTCCAGCAATGAGGTTGTGGGTGCTGAAACAATGAACCAGCCACTTCAAATCCATGACTTCTTGCAAAATCAAGGACTTTAGTGCTATTCTGGTTCATCGGTACAGACCCATGTGGACGATCACGTCTCATAACCATCCCTATTGGTGCCAGTCGATGCATTGAAATCCCCTAAGACTAGAAGAGCATCTCACCTGGAGCACTGATCAACTACAGACTCGAGCACAGCATATAATGCATCCTTCATGGTGAGATCACTCGCCTCAGCCGGAGCATATACAGAGACCAGGGAAATGACATCCAAGGAGTGATGAATCCTCAGTCTCCTAATATGTTCGTTGAAGGTGTTACCCCAATTATCATTGGAGTCAGCTTATTGGACACAGCTACAGCAACTCCTTGGGCATCGTAACCATCAGAGCGATCAGACCTGCCATGATCTCACCACTATCCGGTCTCCGAAATTCAGAGTGTTGCAACACCGATGTTCAAATGCTGGAGCTCAGATGATAGCAGAGACAGGTGATCATACTCTCTTAGGGATAGGACATTCCAGGCACCCACCCGAAGGAACCGCCTCAGGTTAACCCAAGACTGCCGTCTGGTGTATATCTCAGCACCACCCTGACAGACACCACCGCAACTCGACCCAGGAAGGTTACCCCATGCTTTTCCTCCTATCAAAGAATGGGATCATGAAGGCTTTACCCCAATTCCATCATCCGGTGAGCTGTCCTGCGAAAGGCAGCTGTACAGGAGGTACTCTCACGGAGTGGGTTTTCAGATTTCTTTGCATTTTTTGTGTTTTTCAGAATGAAGTGTTTTACGGTGGCCGGAGTGCAAATCCTGCCACCAACCTCCTAGAGAGAGGTACCCAACTGCAGCATGACTTACGCAGACACTGTTGGGCACCAGATATGGATTGCTGTTGGGTCACAAGGAGCTCCTCTGCCCTTTGACAGGTTTTGTTTTTAATCCTACTGGGTGTCTATATCCATTCACCCTCCTCACCAGGAAACCTGATGGGGGAGATGCTTCAGTTGCTGACAACCCAACCATGAGACAGGTTAGAACAGGTTTACATCATACCTGTACAATTCACAGATCTGATCTGGTCTGAACTGACCATAATAGTTGTGATGGTGATGGTCATGGGAAGGTAAAACGAAGATGAATATCACGAGGTACTCAGTGCCTATCAAAGGAAGGTAAATGGATAGTGCCAGTCATGCAAAGGTAAAGTGAGGTGGTGCTGGTCATGGGAAGGTAAATAGAGGATGGATAACACAAAGCACTCAGTGCCCACCATGAAAAGGTAAAAGTAAGAAATACCGTGAGGCACTCAGTGCCCACCATGGGAAGGTAAAATGAGGATGAATACCATGAGGTACACACTGCCACCATTAGAAGGAAAAAGGAGGATAAATACCGAGAGACAGTGTCCACCATGGGAAGGTAAAGGGAGGTTGATTGTAGGGTCAGCAATTGGGAATTACATCCCTGACATCCAACTTAACAGCTGGGGATACCGGTACAACTTCAAAGTAACCGGCCAGCGGGCCTTCACCTCGGAGGATGACCAACAATGAGAAGATCCGAATCCAGATATGAATTTTTTAAAGTGATTTCTTGACCATTGAGAGATGTGCACATTTTGGACGTAAATGACACAATGAAGCACTTTCGAAATGACGTATGGATGCTAAATGTGTGTGTGTGTGTGTGTGTGTGTGTGTGTGTGTGTGTGTGTGTGTGTGTGTGTGTGTGCTGAGTTTTGGCTCGGCTTGCAGGGAAGTATTTTACCTGTCACTGTTAGCACGAAATGTGTCATTGAATTGTCTTTTGAAAATAATTTTCAGCATTTAGACGAAAGAGTGGAAATTTCAAAATGGTTACCCATAATAATTGTTCTGTACTTGGATGCAAATCGCTCACAGAAATAGAGTAATACGAGAAATATCTGTGGATGATAGACGTCTGGTTCCTATAATTTCCTGTTCATGCAATAAGCCTGTGCCGCCAGTGATCACACACACACATAACCCTCCCCCTTCCCAAACATGATTCATAGTAAATACAATCATTATAAACTTACCCTGTGCATCGACAAGCAGCGGATCTGATCTTCCCTTCGGTGTTAAGAAGCACGAAGGTTTGGTTAGAACGCGCCCGTCTACGAGCCTTCGGCCTTTCTTATTTACTTTGTTACTATAGGGCCGATTTATTTCGTTACTCAGGGCAATTTACTTCATGTGCACCGAGCAATCTGGGACAGATTACATAATTTTGAAAGTCAGTATTGGCGTGTTTGAAATGTTCAATCCCATACTAAAAGTAGCAGGGTTTCTTCTTGATTTGGCTTTTTCCCATTTTATATGGGGTCACCACAATGATGGTTGATGACCCTTCTCCAAAGCCTGGTGTTGGCTTAATGGTTCAGGTGGCTGGTTTAAGATCCTCGGGTCTTGAGTTTAAGCTCCTGTCTACCCATTGAATTAACACCAGGCGGGTTGACTAAGCCTCTCATTCTTCCGAGGTCGGCAAAATGAGTGCCGGCCTATTGGTGATAGGGGCATTGCATCAGCGGCACAGCCGAATCCACAAAAATTATGCAACTAGCAGCCATAGGCTGCACACAAATAAATAAATAAACCCCTCTCCATCTCCTCCTTCCAATCCTAAAACTTTATATCTCTCACCACATCCTTCAATCTGGTCATCCTCTTCTTCCTGGCAGTCCCATCTCCATCACTCACCTCACCACATGGTCGTAGTTCATGAACTGGTCACCCTAAAAAGGCGGAGTTGTTACATGTTTTTCAAAACATCCACTTTTCCCACTGACTACAGACCAGAAAAACCACAGATATCTAGATATCTTAGTATGAGAAGAAAGGTAATTTTGTCTAGTTTAATGTGGAAAAAACAGAAATAAAAAATATGCAATAGTTTTTGTGTAACAGGCAAATAAGTGATACAAGTCAGGGTGGAGTAAACAGGCGGAGGCGGCGGATGTGGTGAGTCAAATTTGGAATAAACTGAATTTATTTCAATCAATAAGCTTTAATCTAATCTATTTTGTTATTTTTTAGGTGAGTAACACTTGGGACTTGCTGTTGCATGATGCAAAATTGATTATTCAACTCGTTATTATTCAGCAAACCCTGACCAATATGTACAAACTCCTAAAAGAGATCTAGTAAATATCTTTACATAGTTATGTATCTAGCAGATTCTCAGGATTAATTTGGCACTTGAATTGTCCAAAACGGCCAAGGATAACTGATCCACATCCAATTTACTCAGAAAGGGTGAATTTGAGATAAACGCGAAAATGTGTTTTCCTTGTAATGCATATACCATTAAAGTTCATAATTAAAAATACCATATTCGCCGTTAATTATGGTTTTTGCTAATTTTTTTCACACAAGTGCATGCAGCTTGGTGATGTCTATCAACACAGAGAAAACTGAAAAATTGAATATTTTGACCCTGTAACGCAAATGATGACCAGTTCATGAACTACGACCACATACACACTCTCTCTCCTCATCAGATGACCAAACCAATTTAATCTCTTTTCAGATACTTTCTTCGATGCTTCCACAATCTTCACTGATCCCGATATACTGGTTCCTAATATTGTCCTTTCGTGCCACTCCACACATCCACTTGTATCCAGTTTCTGTTCCTCTTTCTTTGAATTTGCCCAAGTTTTCGCACTATATAACAAAGCCGGTCTCACAACTGTCTTGAAAATTCTTCCTTTCAGTTTCAGTGGTACTTTTAAATCACACAACGCTCCCCTGCACTTCCTCCGATTATTCCAACCAGAACTAATCCGTTGCTGAATCCCCATCTTCTGCCACCGCTGACCCGACATTTGAAGCTACTCACTTTCTCCAGGTCTTTATCACCCACAATCTTTACACTTCCAGTCCAATCATCTTCCAAAGGCTCAAACTGACAATCCATACAATTGAGGCTTTGGTCAACTGATTTTGATACCCCTATCTTCCAGCGATTTTCTCCATTTCTCCAGATACTCAAGTCATATTGTCATCATCCCCATCACATAGCTCAATGTCATCTGCAAACATCATTGACCATGACACTTGCTCAGTTAGAACATCCGTGACAATCAGGAAAAGGAAAGGGCCCAGTGCCGATCCTTGGAGCCATCCAACTTTAACTTCAAGACTTTCACTCTCTCCCACACTGCTTCTTATTCTCGTCTGGCACTTCTTACCCATATCCCGCAATAGTCGTACATACTTTTAAAAAGTACCCCAGGGCATTTTGAAAAATTCACCAGTCCCATATTAACAAACTCACAGTATGCAAGTCTAAACATTATCAATATATCTCCCTCTTCCCCCACCCTCACTGAATTAAGAAATCTAGCCTTTCCGAACCACGTCTGGAACGTCTTCCAAACAATAACGTGACTTACAAAATGATGTATGAATGCTAAACCAGACCTTTTTATGCATGCGCTCTGTGTGTGTGTTTTTGTGATTCGGTTTGGCTCGCAGGACACTTTTAACCTGCCGTTACCAGCGCGAAATGTTCAATTTGAATCATCTTTTGAAGTTAATTTTCAGCATTTGGACGAAAGAGTGGCAATTTCAAAATGGTTAACCATAATTGTTCAATTCTTGGGTGCAAATCAGATTCATGCAAACATGAGAAATATCTGTGGATGAGACCGAGAGGTGTTGATAGATATATAAACACACACATACACACGTCCTTTTAGTAATAGATGCAAATAATCTAGTTTAACTACTTATGGCCCCAGAACTTTCAAACAATGTATTTATAACAACCCTCACGGCTCTTAGGTTCCCCCTCCCGACATGATTATTAATAACCATCATTTTAAACTTACCCTGTACATGCACAAGCCCCAGATATGTCCCTCCCGTCAGTGTGCAGCAGCGCCTAATCCAGACAGACAGGCCATTCACTGGTAGCGATCCGTCAGGGGTTAGTGTAGCACACACCCTTCCACTCGGGCCTTGTACCGTCCCACACGGTTGGGAGTTTGTAGTACGAGCAGCAGCCCGTTTGGTGAGCTGAAAAAGTGCTCCAAGTCGTTCATTGTGCAGAGGTGCAGCCCTTTCTTTCAGGTACTGTTCCAAGTATTTTCATATTCATTTAGAAGCTTGGTGAGCTATTTTAGGTAACAATACTTATCTACCAAACATGATATACTGTACTTTATGATGCCCTGAACACCACCATCCCCTAGAGTTACTGCACATGCATGCTATGCATTCTTGGGCTGAATCCGTCATTTTGAAAGTCACGTATTGGCTCTCTGTTATTCCTCCTCATTCGATGTCACTTTTTGCATTTAACCTGGAAGTATGATCAAGTTTATAATGAGACCATAGAATAGCAACAAAGAACAATTCTCAATTCCTACTTTTGTAAGTCATAATTTATTTGCTTTTGCTCTTTCGGTATTAATTTTACAGTTGTTTATGGTTCATAGTCAGTCGTACGGTGAGGAACTAGTTTTGTGACGTGCTGTCGGTTCCAGAAAACTTGCAAACATCACACAAATAACAAATTAAATTTAAGAAATGAAACAAAACAGATTTGGATGGGGGTAATCATCGTAATGAGTGTATAAGCAAGAAGGGTAAACATGTTGGTTGCCACTCATAGCCGAACACCATTCACGTGAAACATGCGAACCACCTGCTTAATTTGTAGTGCAGAAGCTGCTTTACCTGCACCTGCAAGCACACAACTAAGCATATACA
The DNA here is from genome assembly GCA_035128595.1 of Eptatretus atami. Lineage (NCBI taxonomy): Eukaryota > Metazoa > Chordata > Myxini > Myxiniformes > Myxinidae > Eptatretus > Eptatretus atami. Next base: position 9,633,350 of record CM068967.1, on the reverse strand, counting down.
AGCTGTGTACATACAAGGGCAGCAGCTATAATCCACATCCAAAACCGAATCCACAAAAAGTGGCATATCTAGATTGCAGAGCATCTGAGGAGCAGGTACAAGGAAGGATCCAGCTCTTGTGTTACCATCCTTTTCTATTTTTCAGCTTTCAAAGTCTCTGATGTAAAAATAGATGTTAAACTTTTAACCTCTTTTGATCCGTTTGCTGAAATAATACAACATTGTGGACATGATTTGTATTCACAATCGAAAAATCAAAAAACCGTTGATGGGTTTGATGTCTGATAGATGAACCCTCCACCCACTTCCTTTTGTTGCCGGTCATTTCCATGCACTCGTAGCGCAAAATGTGAGTAAGCAATTGCTTGTCTATCTGGATGTCTGGTAGTTAAACAAAATTGAAAATCATTCCAAACAAGAAGCTCACCGTTTTAGGGACATCATAAAGGACACAAACGACAGGCACGAAGAACTAATGTCACGTGTAAAAGAGGGTGTGTGACAATGGCGGTAAACTTCCAAATTTTTTTGGTTTTTCTTTTACTTATTTTATTTCAATTGAATTATATATTTGAACGCTGCAGGACACTAATCGACTTGTTTGCACTTCCCAAAAAAAGCAAACAAAAAAAACCTTCAGTTTAGCAATACTTTGGCTAAATTTTATGCCATCTCAACGAATCAAATTTTCCACACTCTCTGACGTCAGAGAAACGGCAAGATTCAGACAAAAATAGCAGTGACTAACAGTGTACCCACAGAGCTACTACCTTCGTCCAAAAGATGTTCGTTTAAGTGCATCCTTTTCTCAGATAATTCCAAAATTATCGGTTTCTCCGAGAAGTTGGCAAAAGGTTCAGCTCTGGAATGTTCCGTTTGAATAACGGGTGCGATGGTAAACATACGAAGTCGATGGGCCAAAGTTCATGAACAAAGCTAATTAAATATAGATCGTGCTCGGAAACGCGAAGCAAGAGTTGAAAATTGGTATGCTCTACACTGCACATGTACAGGAGGGAGATGAAGAGTAGTGTGAACCGACCTTTGCGCACCAAACTTGCAGTCATTGACGGTGCCCTCGTCCAAAAGTAATTTTGAAAAGTTCCTCCTCAGAAAAGATCAGTGTTGTGTCTGATGATGTGAGGAAAGCCAAAGGAGACCAAACGATGAGTTTTTGTTTTTTTTCATTAATTCACGTTTAATACCTATACACGTAAATCGTTTATATTACACACCTACATTCCCCTTCTCCCGCTGGAAAAACCGTTTTGACATTCGGTCAAAGGCTGCAATGTACAGTTCTGTTGGTCAGCTACTCCCACGGTAGCCTGACCCCATTTAAAAGAGAGCACAGCAAGAGAGCCGCTTTTACTCTGTACAGCGCGGAAAAGCGGCCGAGTGAAAATTAGCAGATTATTTTACTATTTTACAATGAGCTCCGGCGAGCTGATCCTTTCTGCACACCAAGGGAGACGGAAATGGTTACGGAGAGACCCTAAGAGTGAGCGACAGATAGGGGAGGGGTGGGGCGAGGGCAGGTCGTGGTATTGTGATTGGGGGAGAAAAGAAATGAATTAAAGAAAGATGACAAAAGTGAGACGATTGAGGAAAATATTCCAATACGAGGGGAAAAAGTGGAAAAGTGGACAAAATAAAAAAGCAATAATGGGACAAATGTCACAAAGCGATGTCATATCTTCAAAGTAGTGGTTCCGGGTGAAGGTGACTATATAGGTTCAGGGAGGAGAGCATGAATCAAAGAACTTGGTGAGCTGTAGAAAGACAAGCTCGAGGCACATTCCAAGAAACTGAAAAAGCAAAATTCAACAAGCTCGGCTGAACACAACAAGGGAAGGAGAGTAACCATTCGGGAAGAAAGGAATGAATTTAGGGATTCAGATAAGACAACGTTCCTCAAGGATGCACCTGGTGGAACATTAATAAATAACACTGCATGAACGTTCATGGGAAGCTCTTGCTGAACACCAGCAGGAAATAAAACAACCAGAATGTCCAGAGTTGGTGGGAGAAGGGATGGGTGAAACCAGTGCAGATGGTCTTGTGAAGTGGGAAGGCAGTGGCATGAAGAGGGCCCAGAGAGGCAGAGGCAGTGTTCAGGAGGGATTTGGACAAGCTGGAAGCTTGAGGGTAATCCGAATGGAAAAGGTACAGTGAATAACATCACTTGTGTTGAGTCATTGGGAAATTGAGAAATATTTGTGGAACAAAGTATGGTATCCTGACCACAACCCCATGAACTGCTGCTCAGGGACATCCCAAGCAGTGACGACTGCCAACCCCTCGCTCAATCCTTGCCATCCATTGTCCCTCACTGTCGTCCATTCCCTATGGATCAGGCAATCAAGAGCTGGCCACGGGACTTTGCTGCACACAAACACCTACCATTGGGGAGTCCTCACGTTCAGACCCACGGCCTTCGGCCACAAACACAGCACCGGGCCTGCACTCCGCTCCAAACACGGCCGCACCACTGCCATCTCCTACCATAGAAGGAGCCGAATAAGGAAACCCGAGTGTGGCCGTCCCTCCCGCCAGAAAGCCTCCGGTGGCTAACACTGTCCGCGTGCGGCCTTGTGGCCCGGCTCCGAGTGGGAGGCCGAAGGAGCCCGTCTGAGAACAGCCGAGCAACGTAGGGGGCTGGACATCGGTGAGGGGCTGTGATGGTTGTGATTGTTGCAGCTTTGCCCCACGCTGATGCCTACGCTCTGTCCCATGCTGGTTCAACCCAGGAACCACAACTGGGTTTTGGTGCTGAAAGTGGTGGTGATGGTGGTGGTGATGATGATGGCCGTGATTATTGTGGTTTCGCAGACCCAGCTCTGCGGTAGGCATTGGCGGTGGTGGGAGAAGGTGATTGTAGGCTGATGCTGATGCAGTATCTACTCCAAAGAGAGATGGAGGTGGAGGATGAGCAATTGCTGCATCACTCACAGGCCAAGATGCATGAGGATGGTAAATGGATGCCTGGATGGGAGCAGATGGGTAAGGAAACCACGGAAATGTCAACTTATTGGTTCAGCCCTGTGCAAAGTCATTGGACCAAGGTTTACCATCTAAAGGTGAAAGGTCAGATTTGTCAAGCAATTTAGAATTGAAGCACTAACTCCCAACCACACCCCTTTCCTCGCCTGTACCCACCTGAGCTCCATGTCCATCGTAGTCAGAAGCAATGGCTGTGTGGCCAGATGGCCGAGTGGCTCCGTTATGCCGGTGCTGATGCAGAGCAGGGTCAGAGCGAGCTCTGTCAGAGTGCGATGAACCACTTGATCCACCTGTAAGGTGGACAGTAGTCACAACAATGGAGTATGGTTATGGTTGCGAAATGAAATGTAGGAACAATTCATACAGTTGAAATAT
>CM068967.1:9585884-9619207 GCA_035128595.1 Eptatretus atami | reverse complement strand
GAGAAATTGACTCCATCTTGTTGAAAAAAAAAATATTTTCACTCTGAACGCCAATCGACAATACTCTCTGTTTTGCTATACCCAGAAAACCTCTTGGTATCCAACTAATTACAGTATTATATTCCCATAACAGTGGCTCCTCCGTCTCCTCACCCTCTGGCCTAATTGACAGGAACTTCCAAAGTCAACGATCTTGATGGCAGAGCGTTTGGGGTTGCACAGCAGAATATTCTCAGGCTTGAGGTCGCAGTGGATGACCGAGAGCTCAGGAGTGGCGAGGAACAACAGTGCTGTGCACATCTGCTGCGCAAACTTGCGCGTGAGGTTCAACGACACGCCTCGGAAGTTGGTGTTCCTCAGAAGATCGTACAGGTTGTACGAAAGTAGCTCGAAGACGAGGCACAGGTGATTGCGGAACATAAAGTGTCGCTTGAGGTGGACTACATTCGGGATGGGTGGGTAATGACAGAACAGAAGTTTATTTCAGGATCATTACTTTCCTAATAATAAGGTTACTCTGAACTTTCATGTTGGTAATAAAATGAAACCAGAGAGTTGGTGTCAAAGCCACCCAATGCTCGCCTGTTTATACATTTATCGTTTTTAAAAGACTAGTCTAATAATATTTTTTATAAAGCATTGCAGTGAAGTCTGATCCAAATAATTTTAAAGCAATATATGTATTTGTATATTGTAATCAGTAAAAAAGTGTGGTAGATAAAAACATTAGAAAGGAAATAACTTGCACCAAAAACTTTAACATTTTCACGCTCACGCTAACGCTGACGCTCACGCCGGGGGTATCGCTATAGCTCTCTGTTCTTCGAACAGGCGAGCTAATAAAACGAGTTCAGCAAAGGACTAGGCCCATCAGGCCTGCGCAATGGGTGCCAACCTGTGGTTGTTTGTCCATGCTCTATCCTTTTTAAATGCTGTGCGCCAATTAAGGAAGCGGCACGTACTCAAAGCGGACGATCTAACCATTACCGTCAAGTCTGGTTAATAAATGTGACAACATCTTGGCTTATGCAAGGAAACCAATTACAGGTCAAGAAACCCTTTAGATTCAAGCAGTATGACTTGGCTTCAAGCTAACAAAAAAAACAAACAAAATGTCCCCAACTATCCTTGAGTAAGACTCTAAGGGAAGAAAAGTATGTCATTCCATTTAGCATTGGAACCACACTTGTAAGAGAGTCTTATGAGGTAGGAAATGACAAGATGAATTGGCAAGAATATTGTGAGGTGTTCATCATCGACCGGTGAGCAAAATCACACAGAACCATGGCTTAAGATTCCCAAAGAAAGGTCACGTTTTTTTGGGGGGAGGGGGGGGTTGTTTTTTTTTTACATTCCTGCACATAAACAGTTCAAAAGGAGACTAAATTGCTTGGTGGTAGCCAAGTGCGCAGCACACTTACCAATATAGTACTTCATATCAGTGTCGTGTTTGTTCATTAGCTCCAGCAATCGGACCTCAATCTGTGCCTGGTTCAGGAAAGCCTTTTTATTCTTGATTATCTTGATCGCCACCCACTCCTGTTCATGGTGATCATACGCCTTCACCACCTGCACATGGAAAGTCCGCACTTTGCAAAGGGTTTCGACCGTCCTAACTACCGAAAGGAACTGCTGCTGTCGTGGATCAATCACCTGTCCGAATGAGCCCTTCCCGATGAGCGAGTCGATCTCGTATCGCTCCATCCATTTCTCCCCATTTTTGACAATGTAGTCGTAGCTATCGTCGTCGTAGCCATCGTTGTAGATTTTTCGCTCCTTTTTGTGGCTCGAGTCCTCGCCCTGCTGTTGCGCCCGTCGCTTCTTCTTGGCATAGTACACCTTGAATGCACAATGTACGGTAATCACATCAATGTGCATGCAAGTCGTTATGCTTACAAGTGCAGTACATTTACCCTCACTCGCCACCATCGCCAAAGAGGCAACGGAGACCCAACACCAGAAACAATTGCTGAAGACGTCATGGCAGTACCTCATTTATATGCTTGTACGTTTTGATGAGGTCCACAGAAAGCTTGCGGAGCGGAGCACTTGCTGGCTCCCTGAATTTCAAAGGAATCCGACGCTGAAGGATAGTCATGTCCGGAAAGACCTGAAAAAGCAGGAAAATGCAACTGTGATCAACAGGTTGCGTACACACTCTCAAAACACGCTCACGCGATACAGTACTCGATAGTCAACTTTTACTTAAAATGCAACCCCAACCTCGCATTTGTGTTTTTAACCTCGCCAGATGTCACAAGCCTATTGCAGGAGTATCTTCACGGCTCCTTTCACATCTATCAGAAGAAATAAAAGAGCAGGACAGACCGCATGTAAAATTAACCCCCATACAGTAACTCGGGACATCAATTTCCAGTTAGTCACGCATAGAGAAAGCCCGTTGTTGTGCACGGTGCTCCGTGCTGCCTGGGTGACCACCAGATCATTGGTGTATGAAACATTATTTATGAGCTCACAGTTCAGCTACCATTGTTGTGACTGCATAATTCAAGTGGTGGTGGTCTAGGACCATCGAATGCAGAACACCGGACACCACTTTTCAAACGTAGACATTTTGGTCGATTGTGTGACCACATGTACTACTGAATGCAAAAGCGATACCACAGAGATACGTCATAAACTCAGCTAAATCTCCTGCTACTACTTTTCGAGAATTGGTTAAAAGTACATCACTCTTTCCTCTGTTGTATTTTTACCCCACGCGAGTGTTGCGCAAAGCAGGGGAAGGCAATAGGTTCACTCCGTCAGTGTATCCACCCGTCAGTCTCTGATTGAGGATCTACTTCATTTCAATTGAATGATATACTTTGAACCGTGTGGAACTACATTCTGAACATTTGGCTTGTTTGCACTTCCAAAAACCTTCAGTTTAGCATTGCTGTACAGTACTTCAGTAAAATTATACGCCGTCTCAACCAATCAAATTTGCCGCTCACGCTCTGAGCGCAGAGGAAAATCAATATTCACACAAAATGGTGGTAACTAGCAATGCGATTTCTGAGAACAGAAGAGATACACACAGTAAAGTTTCCATGCTTCCTGGTTGTTGGATCTATTTTCATTCTTTATAAATCAATGAGATTTCAACATTTTGGGGGCTGCCAAACAGGCTAACAGAAGAAGGTCTATGTCTTGACCAAAAAAGGGGACTCGGGTGGGGGGTGGGGGTAAACCCTGCCCATGTCCTTTTTCTCAAGACTGCGCGGAGTAAAGTGTTCCTCGAGTTTTCTTAAGTGTTTGGTTTCTGGTGTCCTTTCAAGTACAGTATCTCCATCTTCTTGGGAGAATCAATTTCCACGGAGTTGGAACTCTCTATGTCACTGTACCATTTGATGCCTTTCAAAATTCTTCTTTTTTATGCCCTATTTCATTTATTCTTCGATTTATTTCCATTCTGGTAGATGCCTACTTTATGATTTCACTTTCAGTTATTCACATCACCAGTGACAGAAGAAGGCTCATGATGTACAATGCAACTCATTGTTGTCATAACACAGTCTTCCTTTACTTGTATGCCTGCCGGTTTTAATTCAAGTTGGCATTTTGCAACAGGTAGTTGAGCCTCGGGATACGCTTTACGCTCATCGCAGGGAAGTTGGTGGCGTTGCAGCCTTTCGTCATCTCACTTCTGCTCCTTCTATCCTCTCATCCCTCTGCCAAACCCTTGCCCTTCCAGGTCACATATGTTCAACCAGACCCTCTATTTCATTACCCTCCCCAAGTGAAGGCTTAATGCTCATTTCCATCCTTTCAGCACCTCCCCTACTTCCCTCCATCCCAGTGCAGTCTTCAGCTGGCTTGAAGGCTTGCAGAGAAGATTCCTGCTTTTCACTGCAGGCCTTCAAGTCTGCTGCTCATCGTCACCTCAAGGTCTCTCCCATTTCTACCTCTTCGATTCACTACAGTCACCGAGACCCTGTCCGTTCACCTGCAACTCCTCTCCTCGTGTTGTGCTGTGATACATATTTGCGTTATTGTCCAACTGTTCCCCACTCACATTCCCGAGGACTGTGAGCTTTTCATACCATTGTTCTGCTCTTCTACGAGCCTCGATTTGATAAAAAGGCTCCTCCATCAACAAATAACCCCCCTCCCCCACATATGCAGTTAGGCCTTTTCTTTCATGCAGTGAACGAAATGAAAAGTTTCATTGTTTGTAAACTCATAAAAGCCCCCAAACCAATAGAGCAAGCTGGAATGAAGCCAATGCATTTTAATGCAAGTTTTCATTCTCAAAAATATTTCTTGTTTATTGTGTGCGTTAACTTTAACAACGGTACAGAAATAAAGGAAAGGGAGCTTATTACAACTGAAAGAAGGTAAATGTAGTTGCAACTGCAGATCATGAGAGAGGTTTTCAGTGTTGCATTAGCAATGGCTCATCTCCCTCGTTAGCCCGTGTTCAAACTGGGGCCCTCTCGTCCTATCGCCACATGCGTGTCATTGCGCTGTCCGGGGAACACGGGCCCGGGTGGTAATGCCTGCACGCGACTCCTGTGACCCCGCCAAAATCACACGCGAGATGACGCAGCAATGTGGAACTTGGCCAGGGTACGAACACACAATGGGATACTCAAGTGAAAGACACCACGGGGTCTTCAACGTCCACCAGGAAATGCCAGCAGAAGGGACGCTACGGTTCTCATCGTTTGAGGCCAACGAATGATCAATGATTTGGCAGATCAATGATCAACGTGTTTACTAGTGTGATGTATGTAAAGCCTCTCCGTGAACCACCGTGATAAAAAAAAAAATAATAATAATAATAATAACATTTTTTCGAGTCGGGGAGGGAATCAAACCCAGATGAGCCAGCTCAAAGGCAGCCTACTCTCTGTGCTATCCTGCAAGCCAGGTTTTGTAAATCTAGTAGATCTGCTCTTAATTCGTTCGGCATTCAGCCGGTCATTCTTGTTCGTTCAGAATCTTTCGATACAAAAGCAACTCGTCTTGTGAGCAATATAACAAATGGTGTTGTGGGATTGTTTTTTTTTATTTGTTTTTTCCTTCTCCTTCTTCCTTAAGCGACTACAGATGAAAGAGAAGCTTGAACATATAATACAAGAAGGGCAAGGACGTAATCACATTGTACAAATCAATACAGAACCCGGAGATTCTAACCTGCGCCTTCAGGGTACCAGAACATTACTCTGACAGTGAGACTAACCAGGTTGCCTTATTAAAACCCGTTTCGAAAATCAATGGATAAACTTCGAGTTTAACACAATCATGCTGACCAAAGCAGATATTGCACACTTTAATGTACAATGGAAGCCTTGTTGGCTCGATAGATTTGGCAAATTAAACAAAACACGACAACACCATCCTGCCTTCCCCTCCCTTCCAACCCAACCCCTCCATTTGGCAACCTGCTGTTCCAGTCAAATTGATACAGAACCCTGATGTTTAACAGTACTATTATGATGAGTTTTAGAATTCAACAAAAGACCGATATCAATTACCTGGGGTTGCGCCATGAGCTGGCGGTCGGGCGAGGACATGCCAGGATCAGCAGGAGAGTCGGAGGGGATGGGGGGAACACCCGGGCATGCTGTCAGCCGCACACCTGCACGCAAATTGTGCACAACAGGTGCAAACACTTTACACAGCTAATATTGAAGAGATGTAATCAAACAGAATATACAGTAAAATCTGCAGTGAGGTCGCTGGTTCAAGGAATGAAAACAACAACACAATTTGATGATTTTTGCTGGAGAACGTGTTTACTAGTGTGATGTATGTAAAGACTCGCATGCGCGCGCGCACGCACGCACACATCCATCCATCCATTGGGACCATACTCTATGCAGAGCGTCGGTGCTGCCTAAGCAGTGTCCTTGGCTATTGGGCACAATCCTGGACGGGTCGCCACACCGACACTGGATACCAACCAGCAAGCTGGCACTCATTTTTCCGACCTCAGAAGGATGACAGGCAGAGTCAACCCCACCTGGTATTAACTCAACAGCCGAGCAGGATTTGAACTCAGGACCCGAGGATCCCAAGCCCGCCACTCTAGCCATTAAGCCAACACCAGGCATACGATGCAGATCCCTCTCACCCAAATTACCCACAATCCTTTCTGATCAGGTAGAAAAAGAAAGAAAGAAAATTGCCCCATTTTATGAAAAATAAATTGTTTTCATTGAGATGTTGGAAACTCAGAGAGAAACCCAATGTGGAGAAAAGCTGTCAAAAGAGAATGTACACACATTTTCATGACCATGCAGTAAATGGTATCGTTCCAAGTTCAATAAATAAACAAAACTATGATCACTGATTGTAACTATGAAGTCATCTGTGCGTGCATCGAGAGAGAGGGCCAAGGTCGAAATCCATGGCGGGCGAAACCGTAAGCAGGTTTCCTGACTCAAAATGCCTTTGATTAACTAACAGTGTAGTGGGAATGCCACGGATTGCTTTTTGGGGGTGATAGTTCTGCCAGGCCAGATAGATAGTAAGTAGTATACCAGATAGATAGTAAGTAGTAAGTAGTATCTTCTTGGATATATACCTTGACACCAGGTTTCGTTGCTTTCCGTGCAGGAAGAACCAACCTCCTGAACGATAAACAAATTCATGCTCCCGCGTGTTCGCGTGTCATACGCAAAGCAAACGACCATCTTCGACTACAAACTCGAAAGGCCATACAGTGAGTGCCCTGTAAAGATGTGTTGAAATAATTTTTCCAAATGAACTTATTTTATTCATCACTGAAGAGATCAAACGAAACATTGTTACTTCATTCATTCTTTACTTCTTCGGGTTCCTTCTTGGTCTTCCGTTTCATTATGTTTGTACCATATCCTGATGTTGTGTGGGCTGTGCTTCCCCGCTGACGGACCTCTGGTAGCTTGTACGTGTTGCTGTGTTTGAGCCTCGGGAGCAACTGCTGAAATCTATCTGTCTGAGTTCTTCCCGACATCTTCGTTCTTTGTTCCTTTCACACTTCTTTCTAATTGCTTTTCACAATTCTCTTTATTCATTCTAATTCTTGCTTTTTCTTTTCCTTCATCTCTTTTACTCTCTTATTCCTCCCTTTTGTTATCTATCTCTCTCAGGAGAAGTGAATTCTTGCAGAAATATTTTTGTAAGGCTCACTTGGCTGTGCCTGGATGGGTTTGAGGGTAGTGGATTCGCGGCTGAAACCCGAATCCTATCCAGGTTCCTCCTGGTGACTCCATCTTTGCTCTTCACTTCTTCGGGTTCCTTCTTGCTCTTTTGTTTAATTATAATAGTTGAAGGAGGTTACATGTCAGGAATACCTGCAAAAAAAAAGTGTACAAATCAAAATTCAATGGTTGCAAAAGTATCCGGCCACTTCAGTCAGTACTTGGTGGAAGCCACTTTTGCAGCAATGACTGCTGTGAGTATTTTTGGGTAGGTCTCGACGAGCTTCACACAGTGAGATGGTGAAACCTTAATGGAATATTATTGATTGATGAACACTGATCCCCATCTCAGACAAAGAGGCTTGCAGATCTTTCAAAGTCATTGGTGTTTTTGCAGTGACATCCCAAAACAGATTCTCACTTGCCCGGCTGCTGAGTTTGGATGGGTGACCTCATCTGGGTGGAATCTGGGTAGTACGATAAGTCTTCAACTTATTAACGATGGGTTTCACCGTACTCAAAGGGATAACGAGCAACTTTGAAATCTTTTTGTAACCCTCTCCTGAACGGTGCTTCTCCACCACTTCATGTCTGACTTCTTTGGAAAGCTTCTTGGTCTTCATGTTTGCCTCGCTCGTTGACCAAGTGAATTGCATCTTAAGATTCGTTAGATAAGTGGGGGAGCTTAATTTTTAAGTTAAACCACTGATTACATTCAGGTGAAACACTTATTTTGAAACTTTTCAAACATAATTTGCTTCTGAAGTGATTTTGGGGTTAATTAGGCAAAGGGGTTGAATACTTATGCAACTGCGAATCATCTGATTTTCTCTGTTAACACACATATATATATATATATATACATATATATATATATATATATATATTTGATTTGAGAGCATCATGAAATAAGCTCAGATGGCATCAAATGTTCAAACGTTAGGGGGGGGGTGAACACTTTTGCAGGCCACTGCACATACACACACTCACTGAAAGCCAATGAGCAATGAGAAACAAGGCAGATGTTATGTACAAGGTATAGCAAGAATCAAAAGACAGGACAAATGCTCCAGAAATTGGAATTGCGTCGATTCGCTCGCAAACATTTTCATCACAACAAAAGACAGCTCCGACGAAGGATGAATGTCATGCTTCCCACAGTGGTTAGGAGACTGATCAACGCGCTGTTGATCCCCATCCATCGTTCTACCTGTCCGCCGATGCTGACCAACACTGACTGGCCTTTGCAATCAAGACTGGTTCTCCATTAAATGAGCAACAGAAACTTCGGGAAAAGGGAATTCAAAGGTTACGAAGCATAACTGATCACAAATTGAAGGAAAACAAACAAACAAAAAATTGTGAGTCACCAAGTACGAGCCAGAATTCAAGTTTAACTCTATATTGCCTGTAACATGGTTTGCCACCAAAATTTCCAAATAAGCAGTGGCATCATTGAAGTCTGTGCAAAGTCTTCCTTCGGCTTTGAACAGACGTCCTTTGATACACGGATGACAGTTCATAGCTTCAGCGGTATTCAAATCCAGGTCATACAGCTTGGCGACGAATGTAAATACCTCCAGAGTCTAGACTAGTCCTCGTTACAGGCATCATATCAACATAAAGCAATTTCCTCCAGCCCACTCCATTCATTAGGCCTAAAGAAGAATGTTACATCACGCATGATGTAATATTACATCATGCTACTGCTTTTATCCCAAGGGATCAAAAAACCGAATCCCACAAACTGGCAACAGTTCCTCGTGCTCATTATTCCGAATGCACCCGCTCAATAAACTTACAACTCTTTGTCATTTCCAAAGGAGTCATCTTATCTCGTCCCAATACATGAGAAATAGATAAGGTGGATTGGTCAAAAAGTCTTCATCCGAGCACTTTGTCAAATGTCATTTTTCGTCTTGTAGGGAAATGTTTTGAAAAAGCAAAACAAAACAAACCAGAAGGGCACTCGAAAAACATAACATCTGTACATCGCACATGGCGGAGGTAATAAATACTGAAACAAGAAGTGAAACATATCAAGAGTTTTATCCTGAAGAGGAAGTGGACTTAAACCAAACCATTTTTAGTTTGGGAAAGTAAACGTTGATGTTCAATGTGTTCGTAAGTATTCTCCATGAGATGCAGCCACCGGTGGTTTATGCACACAAACTGAACAGGGGGGCTGTGTTTTACTGCTCTCTCAATTTAACGGTCCCAATTCTTCCCACCTTGTGGGGTCGGTTGGGGAATATTTTTGCCCCAAGTCTTTTACGAACCGGCACCCAGGCCCGACATTCAACTTGATCATTTGGGCAAGAATTAATATCTTGTTCAGGGTACCGGTGATAGCTCTACTCTTCGCGAAGGACGCCGTGAGATCTTCAACATCCACATACCCGAAACACCGTCTACCAGGATGTAAACGTGATACAAGTTACCACGACTTCCCAAGTCCTCACATAACACGTCACACGACACGACGTACACAAGAAGACCTTCAACTCGGTTATATTCCGGACAGCACAAAGTGGTCTCCGTGCACCATCAAAGGCATCACACTGTATACAATGTATTCATCGAACATGTTCCTTCAGCTGGGAATGATATTGCCTCGACGTCCCCAAATTTGGAGTTGAGGGTCTCGACGACAATTGTTGTGCAGAAGATCATCAACAACGTGGTGCATCAACGACCTACTGCATCCGATTCTGAAATGCATTCAGCTACCACCGGTTGCACACGAGGTCAAAAACATGACCATGCGGCCTGCATGTCTGACTCCATCACACATCACGAAAATAATTAGTGAATAAAAAAACAACAAACATCAGCACGTGTTTGTTTAATGAACACATTACACCTTTCTCCATATCCATTTCATATAAATATGTTAACAAATTCTGCTTTCAAATACAAAGCCGTGGTAACATACTTTAACTCGTACTTGAACATGAATTTATATTCAGTGATACCAAAATATTTTTAATCTATCAAGCGAGTCAAAAGTTACAAGTTTAAATGCACCGCCTCGACCAAAAATGTGACAGCTGGTGGTTGACATCTCTGGCAGCCAATCAGAATGCATCTCCTGTCAACCAATCAGCACGCTCGTTGGTCTTCCTGCTGTGTGCGCCGCCATATTGGTAATTGTGCCGAAAGTGTCAAGAAAAAGCATCAGTCTGGAGCTGAAATTGAAAGTTAAGGTGGATGGAGTCGAGTGTTGGTGCCATCGTTGTTTTTTTCAAATTGTTTTGTACACATAGCCGAGCCTCAAGGAAAAGCTAGCACGTTGAACGGATAAAGACATAGCAGACAAAAACAGGATGCAAAACATGCAAGCATGGGGTGGACAAAATGGAAACAGAAGGAAGCTCCATGGAGGGAAAACTAGAAAACTGGAAGAAGTAGGGATTTGGGTAGGGGTTAACGAGGGTAGAAAAGATCATGGCTTAGGATTGGGGATGATCTGAGATGGTAGTGAATAGCTGTTTTGAAGACCTGGAGGGAGGACTGAGATTGAAGAGGATGTGGAAGTTGATTCCAAAGGTGGAGAAAAAGAGGAACGAATGAGTGGAGGTGAGCGATGATCCTGGATTTAGGTCGTTTCACTAGAAGTGGGTTGATGGTGGTCCGTGTGAGCCCTGAGGAAACTTGGGGGGAACAAAACACGAAAGAGCAGAGGGTTCAAGACCAAAAAGGAGCCCGTAGAAGACAGATACCTCTGACCTGACTGCAGTGGCGAATTGATAATAATAGACCCATAGACTCAGCTTCAGTATGGGAGGTGTGAATGATCTTGAAGACCTTGGTTTCTACGGCATCAAGCTGAGCAAGATGTGAGGCAGGGGAGCCAGCCCAGAGGGGAGAGCAGTACTCTATCAAGCTGCGGATGAAGGCCTTGTAAGTGGATAGTTCAGGTCTGCCAAGGAAGGACTTTGTATGACAGGGAATGCCCAGTCGGCGGCTGGCTTTGGAGGCCAATTTTGAAATGGGGTTTGCTCAAGAAAGATCATGGCTGATAGTGAGACCCAGGAGTTTGAATGACTGAACTTCCTCCAAAGGATTGTTAAGAAAATCAGATAGGAGGGTATGCCAGACGGTCCTTTCAGAAAGAGATTACGAGTGTGAGATTTGTCAGGAATGAAAGACATTCCAAATGGTTGACCTGTTGGGTGTGAATTTGGTTTATGGGAGTTGTCTGTAACGACAATTGTAAAGAACAAAGACAAAAAAAAGAAAGCATCTAATCAGTCCACAACTCCCATAGTTGCTACAAAATTAATGAGATCACAGAGCAGTTTAACAAAGAAAATGGAGAGATATTTATCCTCCTGGATTGAGGATATGAATCAGTATGCAATGCCTTTACACCAGGCAGTCTGAGGTGCTGAGTTTATATGATGAAGTAAAAGAGCAGAAAGGTGAGGGATAAGGTGATGAGTTTATATGATGAAGTGAAAGAGCAGGAAGGAGAGGGATAAGGTGCTGAGTTTATATGATGAAGTGGAAGAGCAGGAAGGAGAGGGAGGTGGAGGTTTATAGATGAAGAGAGCAGGAAGGAGAGGGATAAGGTGCTGAGTTTATATGATGAAGTGAAAGAGTAGGAAGGAGAGGATAAGGTGCTGAGTTTATATGATGAAGTGAAAGAGTAGGAAGGAGAGGATAAGGTGCTGAGTTTATATGATTAAGTGAAAGAGCAGGAAAGAGAGGGATAAGGTGAGTTTATATGATTCCAAGTGAAAGAGCAGGAAAGCGAGGGATATGGTGGCTGATTTGTTATGATGAAGTGAAAAGGCAGACGTTGAGCGGATGGAGTTTATATGATGAAGTGAAAGAGTAGGAAGGAGAGGGATAAGGTGCTGAGTTTATATGATTAAGTGAAAGAGCAGGAAAGAGAGGGATAAGGTGAGTTTATATGATTCCAAGTGAAAGAGCAGGAAAGCGAGGGATATGGTGCTGAGTTTGTATGATGAGGTGAAAGAGCAGGAACGTGAGGGATGAGTTTATATGATTCCAAGTGAAAGAGCAGAAAGGTGAGGGATAAGGTGATGAGTTTATATGATGAAGTGAAAGAGCAGGAAAGTGAGGGGTATACCAAGGAGATGTTTACGGCCAATCGAGGGTGGTTCAATAGATTTAAGCGCTGCAGCAATTTGGAGAACATTCGTATAACTGGCGAAGCTGCGCGGACGAGTAGTCAGCAGCTGAATTTCCGTCGAAGTTTAAGGTTCTTGTGGAAGTTTACCCTCCCCAACCAGTTTTTAATGTGGATGAAGCGGGGACTTTTTGGAAGAGGATGCCCTCCTTCCCACATGTTCATTTCTAAGGAAGAGTAGGATGCTTCTGGCATGAAAGTAGAAAAAGACCACCTGACACTCCTTAATGGCAGCAACACTACATGAGACTCGAGGTTAAAGCCCCTTCTCGTGGACCTACTCTACTTGTCCACGGAGTGAAGGCATTCGGTGGGCAAAACGCTTGTTCCAATAAACCTCATTGGTAAATGTACAAAATTTACATTTTTTTTATTACCAATTAGTATTTATTCGTTTTTTTAAATTTTAATAGTGTTACTTCATGATTTCAAGTTATTACAGCTGGTCAACGTATCCTCATTAACACCATGCTTTATGAGCCCCGTTCTGTGTGAAATTGCTCGTTAGGCAAATCTATCAGGAACCTATCCTTCGTGCAAACCGGGGTATTACTGTACATGAGTAACACCCGCTCCCTTTGGGAAAGAAATATTGTGTCAATACCCCTCCCTTCGGCAGGGATCAGTGGTTAAACCACTTGCACTCTTCCACATGTACAGGCGAAAGTCGATTTCCCAGATTGGACCAGCCGTCTTTAATTCTATAATGATCAGGCGTACAGACATACAGAGAAATGACTTCTTTTAATACAGCTAGAAACATCAGCGGGGGACAGAGGGAGGAGGAGGAGGAGGAGGATAAGGGGCTAGTGAGGGTGGTGGGAGAAATAAATTTCGTGCCGTGGCTCGTAATTCTCCCTTTCTACAGCAAGTGTCAGTAAACTACGTGCACTGTCACATGGACAGGCAAAAATCATAAGTGGTCTCTCCAACCCTCATGGGGGAGGAGCGGTCATTATTTTGTGCCCATGACCTAACCCTAGGTACTCCAAGCACGTACGACATATGGATAACATCAGTGTCATGCTCATTAAACCACTGGGTGAACACGTGTGCTCTTTGGATGGGGGAATAAGAGGGTCTCTCTTTGTAGCCATTCTGGGCATAATTTTAGGCAATCAGGCAGGTGCAGCACTTCTATACATGACACTAAGCATGATGAGATGTAAGTTACTTAACATATGGGCCCCACCTGTGTGGAAACCGTTGTTTGGTGTCCCTCATTTACTCAGGTGTTTCCTTGTTTTTTTTGTCCACTACCTATATATTAGCTTTGCTCGTGAACTTTGAACAACAGGTGTGATGGTAACCATACGAAGCCGATGGGTCAAACGGAAGAGTCCAGAGCTGAACCTTCTGCCAACTCGTCTCGGAGAAACTGACAATTTTGAAAAGATCTTTGAGAAAGGATGCATTTAAACAAACAGATATTTTAGACGAAGATAGCTCTGCAGCTCTCTGTTCTGTGGTGGCATTGCTAGGTGCCACCATTTTTGTCTGAATCTCACTGTCACTCCACCCTCAGAGCACGCGGCAAATGTGATTGGTCGAGACGGCATAATTTTGCCCAAGTACTGATAAACTGAAGGTTTTTGGAATGCAAACGAGGCCATTTGTGTTCTACAATGTTCAAATACATAATTCAAGTGAAATAAAATAAAAGTTTTTTTTTCTACAGCCTTTAAAAGAGGTTATCGCCCAGATTAGTACATCACTAGGAAGAGTACCCATCTCAAATGACGGGGAAAAGCTAGCAAAAGTATCCATCCACATTGACAGGAAAAGTTAAAGTTAACCTTTCGATTTAAATCATATTTCATTGACTAAAAAAAGGTCAATTGTTTCTCACAGAACCGAAGCTCTGAGATACTTATACCACCAACCGAAAAATGGTGGTGCAACATAGGGCGGCAGGGGTTGGATTTGATTAAAAAGAGGGCAAAAGATCCTGGTTGCAAAATAAAATTTGGCATCAACATTACTCATGCCTGTTTTCCGTCATTTCAAAAGTGAACATTGAGCTTTTCAAATGGAGAGAGACAGACAGACAGAGACAGAGAGTCCACGGTTCACAATATATAATAGATGACTTCCCTTCCCAGGGAAGACAGAAAGAGACCATTCGGCCCATGAAACCCGTACAATGGTTGCCAACCCTTTTTTGTATAGAGTCAAGGCTGCAGGAGGGTAGAGGAGGAGAGGGTGAGAGAAGAAGAAAGAGAGGGGGTGAGAGAAGAGAAAGAAAGGGGTGAGAGAAAGAGAGGGAGAGAAAGAGAGAAAGAGAGGGTGAGAAGAGAGAAAAAGAGGGGGGGTGAGGAGAAAGAGAGAGAGAGGGGTGAGAGAAGAGAGAAAGAGAGAGAGAGAAGAGGGGTGAGAGAAAGAGAGAAAGAGAGGGGTGAGAGAAAGAGAGAAAGAGGGGTAGAGAAAAGAGAAGAAAGAGGGGGTAGAGAAGAGAGAAAAGAGGGGGTGAGAAAAAGGGGGTGAGAGAAAGAAAGGGGGGGAGAAGGAAAGGAGGGGGTGAGAGAAAGAGAAGGAAGGGTGAGAGAGGGGGTGAGAAGAGAGAAAGAGAAAGAGGGGTGAGGAAAAGAGAAAGAGAGGGGGTGAGGAAAGAGGGGGGGTGAGAGAAAGAGAGAAGAGAGGGGGTAGAGAAAGAGAAGAAAGAGAAGAGTAAGAAGAGAAAAGAAGAAAAAAAAAAAAAAAACAAGGTGAGGAGGAGGTGGAGTTAGCAAAGAGAATGTTATGCTTAATAACTGAAAACACACACACACAACATTTAGCCAAAACAATGCAGAATCAAGAAAATGTCAAAAATAACTATATCAAAATTAAAAAGATCCTGGATGTTGAAGAGATCCAAAATTGTACCAGTGATATTGGAGCAACGGGAATGATGACGAAGAACCTTACAGAGATCTAAAAAAAACCATCCCTGGGAATATTACTACAAAAAAACTGCAGTTGTAAGCTGTCCGGGGCTCAGTGACGATCCAAAAGAACCTCAGAACAAAACTGAGAACAACAAAACTGCACACTTGGTTCCTGATTCGTGACTGCCCTTAGGCCTAAGTCACTTTTGCCATGGCGGCCATGGGTCTCCAAAATCTACGGCCATAGCAATTATAGGGCGGCCGCAGTATTCCACGGTCACACAATGTAGCAGTCCACATATGTTTTATTTTTCGGGAGGCATGGCGTATTTTAAATTGTGGAGACGAAAACGTGGGGTGCCGTACGGTTTTTATTTGATGTCGCACGGTGACCTTAGGGCGTTCTGCGGCGGCATAGAATTTTAAGGCAGACGCAAGGTGTCCGCAAGGCGGACCGCAGGGGGCCTAAGGAGAGCGTGCGGCCAGACGGACCGGTAACGAGTGGGTTCTTTTTTTTTTCCAGTTCTTTTGTTTCGGCTTGTGAATTCTACGGCGAACGTAGAAATGAAAAAAGTTATAACTCCGCCTATAATTCCACGGCGACCCCTACGGCCTGTAAAACATAGCCAAACGGCGTAGGGCCACCCTGAGGCCACCCGAGAAACTCTGCGGCCGCCGCACGTTTCTGTCAATTCAGAGGGCGTACGGCCGCCGTATCCTCGCCGTGAGCAATGTGACTTAGGCCTTAACGAAATGGGGGTGGATACTTCAAGACCTGGCAGGACTCCGTTCCACCTTCTAAAACCCGCATGTGGAGTAACAACCAAACAACACACACACACACCTGGTGAGTGCCTATGTGGTAATAGTATATACAACACGCACGTGCAAATGCACACATGCATAAGTACATAGAAACGACAAACAAAAAGATTTACCTTTAACAGAGTTCTTTGAAAGAGGATTCAAGTGGGAATTAGCAAAATTAAATTTTAAAAAATTCAAGGCAACAGAACACAAAATGTCGATCTCTGCTTCACAGCGAAGCTGTTAAAGGTAGTTGGCTTGGGACCTATAGGTCCTGAGTTTCAGCCCATGCCGGCTGTTGAATTAACACCAGGTGGGGTTGACTCAACCTGTCATTCTTCCGAGGTTGGCAAAACGAGTACCAGTGTACTTGGGTAATAACCATTCGGGGTAACCTGTGTCAGAGTAGAGACCCGTCGAGGACTGTACTCCTTGCCAATGAAACTGCCTCGGCAGCCTGATGTGCCTTCATGGCGTAAAAGGAACGGTATTATTATTATTATGCCTTCACAGCGAGACCAAACATGGTGAACGTGAGGTCGATAGACCTCGTTTTTACCTCCACCACAGAAGGTGAAGGAGGTTTCAGTTTTAGTTGAAATCTATGTCTGTCTCTGTCTCTGTCTCTGTGTGTGCAGGATATCTCAAAAAGCTGTGGACGGATCCGGATGAAATTAGGTGGGTGTGTGACTGATTAGATTTTGGTGAAGATCCGGATCCGGATCCAACTACTAGAATTTTTTAAACTGATTCTTCACCATTGAGAGACAGGGCTAAACTAATATATGGCACGATATCTCAAAAAGTTATGGACGGATTCGGACGAAACTTGGTGGACAGGTTGGGTGTATGACAAGGAAGAAACGATTTGATTTTGGTGAAGATCCGAATCCGGATCCGGATACAAGAATTATTTCATTTTTAAAGTGATTCTTCGCCATTGAGAGATAGGGCCAAAAACGATACGTGGCATGATATTTCAAAAATGTAATGGGCCAGATATGTTCTCGTGGATCAGGCATTGAGTGGCGGAGGTATGCGCTCTACCGAGTGCCCTTCGAGTTTGTTCATATGTATCGGTGTCGAAGTGAGGGGTGGATTATGAAAGCAGATCGCACAAAAAGGTTAAACAAAGCGATATCCTGTAAAAATAAAATTTCACATTTTCAGCAGATGAGACATCTCCCGAGGCACCGTACGGCACCGCAGGGTCTAACACAGGCAGAAACGTATGTCCAATCGATGTGTTACATTGAAAACATGGGTGCTTTTACCGAAAGCAACAACCAAGCACCTTGGAGAGCGCTCAAGTGGCTTAAACACTCAAAGGAAGCGTTTAATAAGTAACGGCTGGCTTGGCAAGCGATTAACGATCGCCGAACAGTCACGTTAAACACACTCCAAAATGTCAAACTATGTCCAAATTGGACAAATGAACACTTTTTTTTTTAGCAGTCGGAACTGCTACCAAGTTCAATTCTGTAGCTTAAATTTTGTAATTCGGCTTAGTTCAAGAGATTTTGGAGGTTATGGCATGTGTGGAAATGAAATAAAGCCACAAACGCTGGCGTCACTGTGCGTTTATAAGCATTGCAAATTATCCAGTGATTTGAAGGTATGAACGTGACAAATTTAATGATACTAGTGAGGAAAGGGGAAAAAAAGATCGTTAAGAAATCGTTGCAGCCTGTCCCAAGTCAAGGCATTGTCGAGGAGGCAAAAAAAAAATATGGTGAATTAAAACCCCCATCGAGGGAGATGCGAGCGTGTCCGGACGATGCGCGCTGATAAAGGACATAATTAAATCAGGCCACTAATTATCTTCAAAAAGGGTGTTTTAATGAACCCAAACAACCAATTTTCACTTTGGCACTTCCTTGGAGCTCTCCTCGCATGCATGCAAAGTTTCAGGCTGCTAGGTTTCATGGTTTTGGAGTTATGGACACACACACACACACAAGTTTTTATTTTAAATTACCAACGTGGTATCAGAGCTACAAGAGGAATATTTATTATCCCCCTCCCGCGAGGAGGGGCGGGATATTGTAATCGTCCGGTTTGTTTGTCTGTCTGTCTGTTAGCAACTTTAGGAAAAACGGCTTTAGCAAACACTATAAATTTAATCCACAGGTGGGCAATGAACCTTGGACGACCCCATTAACTTGGGTCCAATTGGATCAAAGGTCAAGGTCAAGGTCACGAAAAGATCAAAATCGTTTTTCGCTCATAACTTCGTAAAATGATTGATTTACTTCAAACCAAGCTTATAGTGAACCTTATTCTATTTGTCACTTATAATCCTTCCCATTCCTGTAGTGAAAAATGCATATTTGTGAAGATCGGTAGGGTCCGAAGTTTTGGGGTCATGGCCATCGGTCAAAATTACAATTTTCCATTAAAACTAAAACATGGTTACGAAAATACAACTTTACGGGAAAACGGCTGCTCAAACACTGTCAAATTGTATCCACAGGTGGGTAATGAACCTCGGACGACCCATTAGCTTTGGGTCCAATTAGGTCAAAGGTCAAGGTCAGGTCACGAAAAGGTCAAAATCTTTTCGCTCATAACTTCGTCAAAAATGGTTTAATTGACTTCAAACTAAGACTAAAATATTCCTTATAATCAACATTCAGGTTAAGGATATATCAAATTTAAATTTTATCCCTAAAATAACTTTATGCCTTAAATGGGCGGGATTTGTTGTGCCTGGCACCACTTGTTTTAAATTATTAATGCGGTACCAGATGTATAAGAGGAGTTACTATATTAAATTACTCACATGAAATCACAAGAGTTTATATATTAAATTACTGACGTGGTACTAGAGCAAAGTCAATGGCATGCCATCAGGAATTCCCACGCTTCCCACCTCAGCCAAAGTTGAAAGATGGAAAAAAGTTCCACCTGGAATGACCCAACATCAAATTTTGAGTTAAACTTTTTTCCACCCCATTACAACCCCTGTGACCCTAAGTCCCCACCTCGTGAGAAATGAACCGGAGGTCAAGTCCCCAAAAAACATTACATATTTTGTGTGTCTGCCAATGTTGATTGCATATACAAAGTTTCATTTCAAAATGTGCCTGGAATTGCATTACTCGGTATTTTACCTTTTGACCCTGCCCTTGCGGGGGAGGGGGGGGAGAGGGGGCAAGACTGACGAATCTTTCACCT
The DNA here is from genome assembly GCA_035128595.1 of Eptatretus atami. Taxonomy (NCBI): domain Eukaryota; kingdom Metazoa; phylum Chordata; class Myxini; order Myxiniformes; family Myxinidae; genus Eptatretus; species Eptatretus atami. The sequence goes on along the minus strand of CM068967.1, from coordinate 9,600,065 downwards.
TCTTACCATGTGATGATTATAACTACGAGTTTTGTGAATTTCTGCCCAACCGAGATAGCGTGACGGCGGACGAAGCAGATTACAATATACACCCCCCCCACAAGTTTTTCTTCTTCGTTTTTTTTTTTTTTTTTTTTAGCTCACCTGGACTTTAGTCTGGTGAGCTTATGCGATCGAGCAGTGTCCGTAGGTCAGTCAGTCAGTGAGTCTATAAACACTTCAATCATCAATTGAACCAAACACACAATTTTGAGGAAACTTGGTCACAAGCTTCACATGTGATGCCTAACGAAGGTGTATTGACCGCATCAAAACCTGCGCTCATTAAAGGGGGTCTATGTGAGGGTTTTTGAGCTGACAAAATAGTATTTGCTCCCTTCTCTGAAACTACACACACAATTTTGATGAAACCTGACCACAACCTTCATCAATCGTGATGTACCAAAGTTTGTTCACGGCATAAACAACAAAAAAAAAAAGAAGTAAAATCTGGCTCAAGGGGGGTCTGCGGTGGGTTTGACCCCCGTCCCTCGCAAATAGGTGTTTGCTCTCTTCTCCGCAACTACACACACAATTTCAATGAAAAACTTGACCACCACCCTCATTCATCACCAGTGTTGTACCAAAGTTTGTTCACGGCATAACAAAAAATAATGAATGGGTCTGAGAGGGTCTGCGAGGGATTTGAGTGACTGTTGCTCCTGATCCAGGTGGGCTTCAGGACGCACGGTCCTATTTTTTCAAAAAGTGGGATAATTACTAACGTGGAAGCAGAGGAGTTTTCATTTTAAACTACATGCATGGCAACAGAACAAATTTTTTCCCCCCCATTTAGCATGCAAATTTATAAACGGTACTCAAGGAAACTTTATCTTCAGCTTCCCGATTAAAGCAACCTTAAAATGCTGCAAGAAAATATTCCTTCCAAAGAACCACGAACGTTACCAGAAATGTATTTACCTTTGTGGATTAATCAACTAAAACCCATTGAACACGCAACGTTGTTCACCTCAAAGTGAAGGAAACTCGGCTCTGCGTTCCTACAATATAATATAAAAACATTTAAAATTGCTCCAACATCCAATGTTACACTGGCATTGAAATTCGAGTTCAGTATTGATACTTTTAAAACCATAAAACTTTGATTCCGCATTAGTACTGCTGTTCCAACGGGAAATTTGCACGTCACTGACAACAGGAACATCCTGAAATAAAGACGAATGTGCTTTTGCAATGCTTTGTTTGGTTTTTCAATTTGTCAGACAAAACCGGTAGGACATGGCAGATGCGGGAGATCAAAACCATGAAATTCAAATCATGTGTCACAAAGATTCAAATCTGTGGAAACAAGCAGCCACTCGAAAGGGTGGGTGCATCGTTTGACCAAAAGCACCGCAATGATGGTAAACGGATGCGAGCCATGTATGTCGCGACACTGTCCGCCGCACGACGTCATGCTAGGGACTCCCTGAATTGACGTCACGGCGTTCTGTTACTCTCGTAAAACTAATGCCACTTCCATTTCCGCACAGGCACTCGAAGTGGTTGCAACCAGGAGTGCTGCGTTGGCTTTTCCAAGTTACCGCGTGAGCGACCATTCGTGTCGTTTTCACGGCCAACGAAGAGGCATAAACCGGCAGAAAGCAAGTAAGGAAATCAGGATCAGATGAGATACGAGCTTGCTTGATCAATCACGTGGAAAGAGGAATCAAATGATGTTCACTGCACGAACCTGCGTCGCGAAGTCGAGCAGGTGCTTCGAAGAGGAAATCAGAGAAAATGAACGAACGGCCACAGCGTGTGCAAACAGATCACAAGCGACAATGAAAGGTGCTCGTTGGAACAACCGCAAAATTATTTATTTCTTCTTCTTCTTTGTGCCTTGATCCCAACAGTTAGGGGTCGGCTACTCGGATCGGCCTTCTCCATCTTCTTCTCTCAATCCCTTGTTCTTCAAATCTCTTTCCACGACATCCTTCCACTGCAATCTCCATTTTCCTGTTGATCTTTTCCCTCTAATTGGTTCATTCCATGCTTTCTTGATTGGTTCTTAATCCTTTTTCATCGCGTGTCCAAACCACCACAACCTAATCTCTCCGATCCTTCCTGTGATACTTGCATCAATCTCATTCCTCAACTGCTCTCTTTGGACAATTGTTCGCCGCTGCTACAGAGATTGTGAATGGGTAGAACTTAGTAGAAGTTGGGATAGCAGGTTATGAGGAGGTAGGAGTACGTGAAGTGGTAACGGCATAATAATAAGATGGGAAGAGAGTTAAATATCCCACCATATTCATGAGGTAATGAGGAAATAATATGTAATGATTTAAGAATACCCTTTTGCTTTGAAGAACAGGTCGAAAAGGGGAGGGGAGGAAAGAGAGTTGGGTGTGGGCAGAGGGGGGGGGACACAGGAGAGAGAGGGTGAAGCTTTGGGAAGTGGGGAGAGAATTGAGGACTTGGCATTGGGGTTGTGAAGAATTGGGGACTTGGGGTAGGAAGGTGTGTCAATTCAATCAAACGTCATCTTTAGGGGGCATATACGCCAAACTATTTGAAATTTTCACTTGTTTCACCTCTTCACCTCTTCCATCCACAATTTCGACCCTCTTGACAGCAGTCTTACCACACACCGTTACCTCTGTCTTTCCAGCATTAACATTCAATCCATGCCTCTCCAAGCTCTCTTTCCACCTCATCGGAACAAGGAGCTCCAAACAAGCAGGTACAGTTCAGCACGCATGCACGCACACCCCTAATTCGGGTAATATCTATGTCAGGTTCCAACAAGGCTGGCCATTTGCCATCGAGTGATCAGACACAACTCGACCGCATTGGCTACAAAGTACAGAAGACCTCAAGAAATAGAGGCGGTGCTCCAACAAACCGGTCCCTGTGTTTGCCCTCCCAGAGATGCTCAGCAGGATTGTCAGGAAATCCAAGCTGAATCATTATGAATACAAGAACAAAGACTCATTCAGTTCCAACGGGATCACCGTGACACTTAAGAGCGCAAAGTCGGAATCGGAAGCAAAACAGACTGAGAATGTACTCAACGTAGTGCCCCCCCTCCCCCCCCCCCAAACTAGTGTGGTTCAGGAATCTTCACCTCAATCTCTCCAGAAGGAGAACATCATCATGAACTAATCAAGACTGATAAAGTGTAAACACAAGTTTAGTCGACAGAACGAGTTATTTCATTTCCTTCGATTTACACTGAACTTTAGAATTTACCCAAAGGAAGTAAAGCAGATGATGCTGCACAGAGATCGCACGAGATCACCACGTCACATAGATCTCTACACAGAACACCAAGTCACATATCTATGAACACATGCACAGTCAAATCAGGAAGGCAAGAGGAGGTAGGAGTACGTGAAGTGGTAACGGCATAATAATAAGAGTGACAGTGCCACTGGCCACTGGCACGGACAGTGCCAGGTGGTAGGTATCTCGTGTTGATTGGAACAAACTCCAAAATCATCGTGGGATGAAATCACATTTAGAATGTTTTGGAATAAATAGACAAAGCTCAACAGCATATGCCATCATGAACAAGGACAAATGTGTCCACGAGCAGCATCCTAAAGATTTTGTCGGCTAAAAAAAAAACAAAAAAACAACAACAAACTTCGAATATTTCGTCACGTGCCTTGATTAAGCCATAGGAAACGCGTCATAATGTTTCTTACGTATTTACGATATATCGTGTATTTACGAAATAAATAATGTATTTACGAAATTACAATACGATAAATGGAATAATCTTTAAATAGTAACGTGAACTTTTCGAAACTTTAAAGCAAATGTCCGAATATATTTTAAAATTCATGATAGACGCTCTCAAAAGCACCGTCTATGTGAGGATGTGTACATGTGCTCAGTATTTAAGGAGATCCGGATCTCGTATATACAAGAGCCGAGTCCTTGAGATTAAGGTTTTGTCTTCACAAGAAGAACAAGAACAAGAAGAAGAAGAAAACAACGCCGAGCTCTCTATGAGCAGCGTTCGCTACGCGAGACGCTGCTAAAAATGGTGTGTGTGTGTGAGTGTGTGAGAGAGAGAGAGAGGAGAGAGGGGGAGAGAGAGAGAGAGAGAGGCGAGGGGTGGCATCTAAACAACAAAAGGTAATGCCTCCAAACCCTCAAGATGTGATTGTTAACACAAGACTTTCAAAATGATGTATTCTGCCCCAGAATGCATAGCACGCATGTGCGCGAACCTCATATGACGGCGGCGTTCAGGACATCATAAAGTACAGTATACTGTATATCATAGATAAGGATCGTTTCCTGAAATAGCTCACCAAGCTTCTAAATGAAGCTGAAAATACTTGGAAGAGTACCCGAGAGAAAGGGCTATGCCTCTGCACAACGAACGACTTTGAGCACTTTTTCAACTCGCCAAACGGGCTGTTGCTCGTACTACAAACTCCCCACCATGTGGGACGGTACAAGGTCCGAGTGGAAGGGCATGTGCTACACAAACCCTTGATGGATCGCCACCAGTGAATGGGCTGTTTATCTGGATTAGGTGCTGCTGAACACCGACGGGAGGGACATATCTGGGGCTTGTGTATGTACAGGGTAAGTTTAAAATGATGATAGTTATTAATCACGCAGGGATCGGGGGGGGGGGGAGGGACCTGCAGGAGTTGTGAGGGAACCTACGGAAGCTAAATGCTGAATATTATATTTAAAATATGATTCAATTACACAGATTTGGTACTAGCAATAGGAGGAAAAAAGTGCCCTCCTGCAAGCCAGACCGAATCATTGTAAGCACGCGCGCACACGCACACACCCTCATCTAGCATCCTTCTGTCATTTTGAAAATCCCATATTCAAAATACTTTGTCAAACTCCGTCCAACTGGTAATGCTGCCACATGGGCCTGGATTGCTTTTTGATCGCTTCAGAAAAGAAAAAGAAAAAAATATGTGCCTAAATTTAAAATAACTGAAAAAAAAATGAGAGGGGGAAAATGGAAAAACACACACACACAACAACACAACACCACACACACACACCAATTTAGCCCAAAACAATGAGAAATCAAGAAAATGTCCAAATAACCTATATCTCAAAATTAAGTTAAAAGATCCTGGATTGAAGAGATCCAAAATATGTACAGTGATCATTGGGAGCAACGCCCGGATGATGACGAAGAACCTTACAGAGATCTAAAAAAAACCATCCCTGGGAATATTAACTACAAACAAACGCAGTTGGAAGCTGTCCCGGGCTCAAGTGACGATCCTCAAAGAACCTCCAGAACAAACTGAGAACAACAAAAACTGCACACCTTGGTTCCTGATTCGTCTGACTGCCTTAGGCCTAAGTCACATTTGGCATGCGGGCGGGCCCCCCATGGGGTCTCCAAATTACGGCCACTAGGCAATTATTAGGCGGCCGCAGAGTATTTCCACGGTTCACACAATGTAGCAGTCCACATATCGTTTTTATTTTTTCGGGGAGCCGCATAGGCGTTATTTATAAATTGTGGGGAGACCGAAAACGTGGGGTGCCGTAGCGGCTTTTATTTGATGTCGCACTGGGACCTTAGGGCGTTCTGCGGGCCATAGATTTCAAGCAGACGCAAGTGCCGCAAAGGCGAGCGGACCGCAGGGGGCCTAAGGAAGCGTGCGGCCAGAGGACGGTACGAGTGGGTTCTTTTTTTTTTTCCAGTTCTTTTGTTTCGGCTTTGTCGAATTCTTACGGCGAACGTAGAATGAAAAAAGTTATAAGCTTCCCGTATAATTCCACAGCGGACCCCTACGGCCTGTAAACATAGCCAAACGGCGTAGGGCACCCTGAGGCCACCGCAGAAATCTGCGGCCGCCGCACGTTTCGTCAATTCGAGGGGTACAAGGCGCCTATCCTCGCCGTAGAGCAAATGGACTTAGGCCTTAACGAAATGGGGGTGGATACTTCAAGACCTGGCAGGACTCCGTTCCACCTTCTAAAACCCGCAATGGAGATAACAACCAACCAACACACACACACACACCTGGCTGAGTGCCGTTGTGGTAATACAGTATATACACCACGCACGTGCAAATGCACACATGCATAAAGTACATAAAACGACAAACACAAGATTTACCTTTAACAGAGTTCTTTGAAGAGGAATTCAAGTGGGAAATTAGCAAAATTTAAATTTTAAAAATCTATCAAAGCAGAACACAAAATGTCGATCTCTGCCTTCACAGCGAAGCTGTTAAAGGTAGTGGCTTGGGACCTATAGGTCCTGAGTTTCAGCCATGCGGCTGTTGAATTAACACCAGGTGGGGTTGATCAAACCTGTCATTCTTCCGAGGTTGCAAAACGAGTACCAGTGTACTTGGGTAATAACCATTCGGGGTAACCTGTGTCAGAGTAGAGACCCGTCGAGGACTGACTCCTTGCAATGAACTGCCTCGGCAGCCTGATGTGCCTTCATGGCGTAAAGGAACGTATTATTATTATTATGCCTTCACAGCGAGACCAAACATGGTGAACGGAGGTCGATAGACCTCGTTTTTACCTCCACCACAGAAGGTGAAGGAGGTTTCAGTTTTAGTTGAAATCTATGTCTGTCTCTGTCTCTGTCTCGGTGTGCAGGATATCTCAAAAGCTGTGGACGGATCCGGATTGAAATTAGGTGGGTGTGTGACTGATTAGATTTTGGTGAAGATCCGGTATCCGCATCCACTACTAGAATTTTTTTTAACTGATTCTTCACCATTGAGAGACAGGGCTAAACTAATATATGGCACGATATCTCAAAAAGGTATGGACGGATTCGGACGGAACTTGGTGGACAGGTTGGGTGTATGACAAGGAAGAAACGATTGATTTTGGTGAAGATCCGAATCCGGATCCGGATACAAGAATTATTTCATTTTTAAAGTGATTCTTCGCCATTGAGAGATAGGGCAAAAACGATACGTGGCATGATATTTCAAAAATGTAATGGGGCCGATATGTTCTCGTGATCAGCATTGAGTGGCGAGGTATGCGTCTACCGAGTGCCCTTCGAGTTTGTTCATATGTATCGGGTGTCGAAGTGAGGGGTGGATTATGAAGAGATCGCACAAAAAGGTTAAACAAAGCGATATCTGTGTAAAAATAAAATTTCACATTTTCAGCAGATGAGACATCTCCCGAGGCACCGTACGGCACCGCAGGGTCTAACACAGGCAGAACGTATGTCAATCGATGTGTTACATTGAAAACATGGTGTGCTTTACCGAAAGCAACAACCAAGCACCTGGAGAGCGCTCAAGTGGCTTAAACACTCAAAGGAAGCGTTTAATAAGTAACGGCTGGCTGGCAAGCGATTAACGATCGCCGAACAGTCACGTTAAACACACTCCAAAATGTCAAACTATGTCCAAATTGGACAAATGAACACTTTTTTTTTTAGCAGTCGGAACTGCTACCAAGTTCAATTCTGTAGCTTAAATTTGTAATTCGGCTTAGTTCAAGAGATTTTGGAGTTATGGCATCGTGTGGAAATGAAAAAAGCCACAAACGCTGGCGTCACTGTGGTTTATAAGCATTGCAAATTATCCAGTGATTTGAAGGTATGAACGTGACAATTTAATGATACTAGTGAGAAAGGGAAAAAAGATCGTTAAGAAATCGTTGCAGCCTGTCCCAAGTCAAGGCATTGTCGAGGAGGCAAAAAAAAAATATGGTGAATTAAAACCCCATCGAGGGAGAGCGAGGTGTCCGAGGATGCGCCTGATAAGGACATAATTAAATCAGGCCACTAATTATCTTCAAAAAGGTGTTTTAATGAACCCAAACAACCAATTTTCACTTTGGCACTTCCTTGGAGCTCTCCTCGCATGCATGCAAAGTTTCAGGCTGCTAGGTTTCATGGTTTTGGAAGTTATGGCACACACACACACACACACAAGTTTTTATTTTAAATTACCAACGTGGTATCAGAGCTACAAGAGGAATATTATTATCCCCGCTCCCTCGCGAGGAGGGGCGGGATATTGTAATCGTCCGGTTTGTTTGTCTTGTCTGCTCTGTTAGCAACTTTACGGAAAAACGGCTTAGCAAACACTATAAATTTAATCCACAGGTGGGCAATGAACCTTGACGACCCCATTATACTTGGTCCAATTGGATCAAAGGTCAAGGTCAAGGTCACGAAAAGATCAAAATCGTTTTTCGCTCATAACTTCGTAAAATGATTGATTTACTTCAAACCCAAAGCTTATAGTGAACCTTATTCTATTTGTCACTTATATCCTTCCCATTCCTGTAGTGAAAAATGCATATTTGTGAAGATCGGTAGGGTCCGAAGTTTGGGGTCATGGCCATCGTCAAAATTACTAATTTCCATTAAAACTAAAACATGGTTACGAAAATACAACTTTACGGGAAAACGGCTGCTCAAACACTGTCAAATTGTATCCACAGGTGGGTAATGAACCTCGGACGACCCATTAGCTTTGGGTCCAATTAGGTCAAACGGTCAAGGTCAGGTCAACGAAAAGGTCAAAATCTTTTTCGCTCATAACTTCGTCAAAAATGGTTTAATTGACTTCAAACTAAGACTAAAATATTCCTTATAATCAACATTCAGGTTAAGATATATCAAATTTAAATTTTATCCCTAAAATAACTTTATTGCCTTAAATGGGCGGGATTTGTTGTGCCTGGCACCACTTGTTTTAAATTATTAATGCGGTACCAGATGTATAAGAGGAGTTACTATATTAAATTACTCACATGAAATCACAGAGTTTATATATTAAATTACTGACGTGGTACTAGAGCAAAGTCATGGCATGCCATCAGGAATTCCACGCTTCCCACCTCACCAAAGTTGAAAGATGGAAAAAAGTTCCACCTGGAATGACCCAACATCAAATTTTGAGTTAAACTTTTTTCCACCCCATTACAACCCCTGTGACCCTAAGTCCCCACCTCGTGAGAAAGAACCGGAGGTCAAGTCCCCAAAAAACTTACATATTTTGTGTGTCTGCCAATGTTGATTGCATATACAAAGTTTCATTTCAAAATGTGCCTGGAATTGCATTACTCGGTATTTTTACCTTTTGACCCTGCCTTGCGGGGGAGGGGGGGGAGAGGGGCAAGACTGACGAATCTTTCACCTCTTACCATGGTATGATTATAACTACCGAGTTTGTGAATTTCTGCCCAACCGAGATAGCGTGACGCAGGACGAAGCAGATTACAATATACACCCCCCCACAAGTTTTTCTTCTTCGTTTTTTTTTTTTTTTTTAGCTCACCTGGACTTTAGTCTGGTGAGCTTATGCGATCGAGCAGTGTCCGTAGGTCAGTCAGTCAGTGAGTCTATAAACACTTCAATCATCAATTGAACCAAACACACAATTTTGAGGAAACTTGGTCACAAGCTTCACATGTGATGCCTAACGAAGGTGTATTGACCGCATCAAAACCTGCGCTCATTAAAGGGGGTCTATGTGAGGGTTTTTGAGCTGACAAAATAGTATTTGCTCCCTTCTCTGAAACTACACACACAATTTTGATGAAACCTGACCACAACCTTCATCAATCGTGATGTACCAAAGTTTGTTCACGCATAAACAAACAAAAAAAAAAAAGAAGTAAAATCTGGCTCAAGGGGGGTCTGCGGTGGGTTTGACCCCCTCCCTCGGCAAAATAGGTGTTTGCTCTCTCTCCGCAACTACACACACAATTTCAATGAAAACTTGACCACCACCCTCATTCATCACCAGTGTTGTACCAAAGTTTGTTCACGGCATAACAAAAATAATGAATGGGTCTGAGAGGGTCTGCGAGGGATTTGAGTGACTGTTGCTCCTGATCCAGGTGGCTTCAGGACGCACGGTCCTATTTTTTTCAAAAAGTGGGATAATTACTAACGTGGGAAGCAGAGGAGTTTTCATTTTAAACTACATGCATGGCAACAGAACAAATTTTTCCCCCCATTTAGCATGCAAATTTATAAACGGTACTCAAGGAAACTTTATCTTCAGCTTCCCGATTAAAGCAACCTTAAAATGCTGCAAGAAATATTCCTCCAAAGAACCACGAACGTTACCAGGAAATGTATTTACCTTTGTGGATTAATCAACTAAAACCCATTGAACACGCAACGTTGTTCACCTCAAAGTGAAGGAAACTCGGCTCTGCGTTCCTACAATATTAAATAAAAACATTTAAAATTGCTCCAACATCCAATGTTACACTGGCATTGAAATTCGAGTTCAGTATTGATACTTTTAAAACCATAAACTTTGATTCCGCTATTATACTGCTGTTGCCAACGGGATTTGCACGTCACTGACAACAGAACATCCGAAATAAGACGAATGTGCTTTTGCAATGCTGTTTGGTTTTTCAATTTGTCAGACAAAACCGGTAGGACATGGCAGATGCGGGAGATCAAAACCATGAAATTCAAATCATGTGTCACAAAGATTCAAATCTGTGGAAACAAGCAGCCACTCGAAAGGGTGGTGCATCGTTTGACCAAAAGCACCGCAATGATGGTTAAACGGATGCGAGCCATGTATGTCGCGACACTGTCCGCCGCACGACGTCATGCTAGGGACTCCCTTAATTGACGTCACGGCGTTCTGTTACTCTCGTAAAACTAATGCCACTTTCCATTTCCGCACAGGCACTCGAAGTGGTTGCAACCAGGAGTGCTGCGTTGGCTTTCCAAGTTACCGCGTGAGCGACCATTCGTGTCGTTTTCACGGCCAACGAAGAGGCATAAACGGCAGAAAGCAAGTAAGGAAATCAGGATCAGATGAGATACGAGCTTGCTTGATCAATCACGTGGAAAGAGGAATCAAATGATGTTCACTGCACGAACCTGCGTCGCGAAGTCGAGCAGGTGCTTCGAAGAGGAAATCAGAGAAAATGAACGAACGGCCACAGCGTGTGCAAACAGAATCACAAGCACAATGAAAGGTGCTCGTTGGAACAACCGCAAAATTATTTATTTCTTCTTCTTCTTTGTGCCTTGATCCCAACAGTTTAGGGGTCGGCTACTCGGATCGGCCTTCTCCATCTTCTTCTCTCAATCCCTTGTTCTTCAAATCTCTTTCCACGACATCCCTTCCACTGCAATCTCCATTTTCCTGTTGATCTTTTCCCTCTAATTGGTTCATTCCATGCTTTCTTGATTGGTTCTTAATCCCTTTTCATCGGTGTCCAAACCACCACAACCTAATCTCTCCGATCCTTCCTGTGATACTTGCAATCAATCTCATTCCTCAACTGCTCCTTTGGACAATTGTTCGCCGCTGCTACAGAGATTGTGAATGGGTAGAACTTAGTAGAAGTTGGGATAGCAGGTTATGAGGAGGTAGGAGTACGTGAAGTGGTAACGGCATAATAATAAGATGGGAAGAGAGTTAAATATCCCACCATATTCATGAGGTAATGAGGAAATAATATGTAATGATTTAAGAATACCCTTTTGCTTTGAAGAACAGGTCGAAAAGGGGAGGGAGGAAAGAGAGTTGGGTGTGGGCAGAGGGGGGGGGACACAGGAGAGAGAGGGTGAAGCTTTGGAAGTGGGGAGAGAATTGAGGACTTGGCATTGGGTTGTGAAGAATTGGGGACTTGGGGTAGGAAGGTGTGTCAATTCAATCAAACGTCATCTTTAGGGGGCATATACGCCAAACTATTTGAAATTTTCACTTGTTTCACCTCTTCACCTCTTCCATCCACAATTTCGACCCTCTTGACAGCAGTCTTACCACACACCGTTACCTCTGTCTTTCCAGCATTAACATTCAATCCATGCCTCTCCAAGCTCTCTTTCCACCTCATCGGAACAAGGAGCTCCAAACAAGCAGGTACAGTTCAGCACGCATGCACGCACACCCCTAATTCGGGTAATATCTATGTCAGGTTCCAACCAGGCTGGCCATTGCCATCGAGTGATCAGACACAACTTGACCGCATTGGCTACAAGTACAGAAGACCTCAAGAAATAGAGGCGGTGCTCCAACAAACCGGTCCCTGTGTTTGCCCTCCCAGAGATGCTCAGCAGGATTGTCAGGAAATCCAAGCTGAATCATTATGAATACAAGAACAAAGACTCATTCAGTTCCAACGGGATCACCGTGACACTTAAGAGCGCAAAGTCGGAATCGGAAGCAAAACAGACTGAGAATGTACTCAACGTAGTGCCCCCCCTCCCCCCCCCCCCCAAACTAGTGTGTTCAGGAATCTTCACCTCAATCTCTCCAGAAGGAGAACATCATCATGAACTAATCAGACTGATAAGTGTAAACACAAGTTTAGTCGACAGAACGAGTTATTTCATTCCTTCGATTTACACTGAACTTTAGAATTTACCCAAAGGAAGTAAAGCAGATGATGCTGCACAGAGATCGCACGAGATCACCACGTCACATAGATCTCTACACAGAACACCAAGTCACATATCTATGAACACATGCACAGTCAAATCAGGAAGGCAAGAGGAGGTAGGAGTACGTGAAGTGGTAACGGCATAATAATAAGAGTGACAGTGCCACTGGCACGGCACGGACAGTGCCAGGTGGTAGGTATCTCGTGTTGATTGGAACAAACTCCAAAATCATCGTGGGATGAAATCACATTTAGAATGTTTTGGAATAAATAGACAAAGCTCAACAGCATATGCCATCATGAACAAGGACAAATGTGTCCACGAGCAGCATCCTAAAGATTTTGTCGGCTAAAAAAAAAACAAAACAACAACAACAACAACTTCCGATATTTCGTCACGTGCCTTGATTAAGCCAATAGCGAAACGCGTCATAATTTTCTTACGTATTTACGATATATCGTGTATTTACAAATAAATAATGTATTTACGAAATTACAATACGATAAATGGAATAATCTTTAAATAGTAACGTGAACTTTTCGAAACTTTAAAGCAAATGTCCGAATATATTTAAAAGTTCATGATAGAGCGCTCTCAAAAAAGCACCGTCTATGTGAGGATGTGTACATGTGCTCAGTATTTAAGGAGATCCGGATCTCGTATATACAAGAGCCGAGTCCTTGAGATTAAGGTTTTGTCTTCACAAGAAGAACAAAGAACAAGAAGAAGAAGAAAACAACGCCGAGCTCTCTATGAGCAGCGTTCGCTACGCGAGACGCTGCTAAAAATGTGTGTGTGTGTGAAGGAGAGAGAGAGAGAAGAGGAGAGAGAGAGAGAGAGAGAGAGAGAGAGAGAGAGCGAGGGTGGCATCTAAACAACAAAAGGTAATGCCTCCAAACCCTCAAGATGTGATTGTTAACACAAGACTTTCAAAATGATGTATTCTGCCCAGAATGCATAGCACGCATGTGCGCGAACCTCATATGACGGCGGCGTTCAGGACATCATAAAGTACAGTATACTGTATATCATAGATAAGGATCGTTTCCTGAAATAGCTCACCAAGCTTCTAAATGAAGCTGAAAATACTTGGAAGAGTACCCGAGAGAAGGGCTATGCCTCTGCACAACGAACGACTTTGAGCACTTTTTCAACTCGCCAAACGGGCTGCTGCTCGTACTACAAACTCCCACCATGTGGGACGGTACAAGGTCCGAGTGGAAGGGCATGTGCTACACAAACCCTTGATGGATCGCCACCAGTGAATGGGCTGTTTATCTGATTAGGTGCTGCTGAACACCGACGGAGGGAAATATCTGGGGCTTGTGGTATGTACAGGGTAAGTTTAAAATGATGATAGTTATTAATCACGTCAGGGATCGGGGGGGGGGGGAGGGACCTGCAGGAGTTGTGAGGGAACCTACGGAAGCTAAATGCTGAATATTATATTTAAAATATGATTCAATTACACAGATTTGTACTAGCAATAGGAGGAAAAAAGTGCCCTCCTGCAAGCCAGACCGAATCATTGTAAGCACGCGCGCACACGCACACACCCTCATCTAGCATCCTTCTGTCATTTTGAAAATCCCATATTCAAAATACTTTGTCAAACTCCGTCCAACTGGTAATGCTGCCACATGGCCTGGATTGCTTTTTGATCGCTTCAGAAAAGAAAAAGAAAAAAAAAAAAAAGGTCTTGGCCCATTCCTATTCCAAATCGCGACACCCACGAAGTTATAGGCTACATTACCCACCCCACCCCACCCAGTTTGCTGCCACAAGGCCTTGCACAGCCCATCTCATCCATCCAAGCTTCACCCTCCCCAGCT
>CM068967.1:9564446-9584535 GCA_035128595.1 Eptatretus atami | reverse complement strand
ACAGCCTCGACATTGTATACAAAAAAAATAGAAACAACACACACACACGAGCTTTCCTTTGTTCTAAAATGTGGGAACCATGGGAATGTCACAAAGTTACATTTTTTTTTCTTTCCTGATGTACATTTACATTCAGTGCCGACAGTTTGGTTGATTTGGTTAACTCAGTGTAACCGCTTGGTCTATCGGGATCTCACTGTGCTGTCATGACATCTCGGCTGTGTTCCACTAAGCTGACATGTTTGTATGGCCTTTACCATGTTGTGAACGAAGAAGTAGTATTTGTGATTTGGCTCATTAATGACTCAGCTGTGCTGTTTTTATCGGGAAGGTGATGTGTTGGGTTTGTCTTTTAAATGTTAGTCCTTCCGGCTACAGGTGACTTCTGCTTTGGCCATGTGTTGGGGGTGACTGGCAAATGGCTGTCACTCTTCTGCCTGCACCCGCTCCCCCACGTTTCCCTCCCAACTTGCTTTCTCTCTTCTATTGTTGATCTCCGACTTCCTTGTACATATGCTTCTTCCACTTGATTTCCTTCCTCTTTTCCTTTTTGGTTCCGAATGCAATTCATCCAGTCTGTCATCCAGGGAGAACCAGCTAAACTGGTTGCCTATCATCGTCGAATCATCTTAATATTTTGCAGCATAATCTTGAACCATGACCGTCTCGGATTGCTGTGGCTTTTCCTCGAGATTTGACATTGCATAGGAGGGGGAATTGGAAAAGGGGTGGGCAGCTGCAGTCACTGGGGAGGGTGAAGCTTGGATGGATGAGATGGGCTGTGCAGGCCTTGTGGCAGCAAACATGGGTGGGGTGGGGTGGGTAATGTAGCCTATAACTTCGTGGGTGTCGCGATTTGGAATAGGAATGGGCCAAGACCCTTTTTTTTCTTTTTCTTTTCTGAAGCGATCAAAAAGCAATCCAGCCCATGTGGCAGCATTACCAGTTGGACGGAGTTTGACAAAGTATTTTGAATATGGGATTTTCAAATGACAGAAGGATGCTAGATGAGGGTGTGTGCGTGTGCGCGCGTGCTTACAATGATTCGGTCTGGCTTGCAGGAGGGCACTTTTTTCCTCCTATTGCTAGTACCAAATCTGTGTAATTGAATCATATTTTAAATATAATATTCAGCATTTAGCTTCCGTAGGTTCCCTCACAACTCCTGCAGGTCCTCCCCCCCCCCCCGATCCCTGACGTGATTAATAACTATCATCATTTTAAACTTACCCTGTACATACACAAGCCCCAGATATGTCCCTCCGTCGGTGTTCAGCAGCACCTAATCCAGATAAACAGCCCATTCACTGGTGGCGATCCATCAAGGGTTTGTGTAGCACATGCCCTTCCACTCGGACCTTGTACCGTCCCACATGGTGGGAAGTTTGTAGTACGAGCAGCAGCCCGTTTGGCGAGTTGAAAAAGTGCTCAAAGTCTGTTCGTTGTGCAGAGGCATAGCCCTTCTCTCGGGTACTCTTCCAAGTATTTTCAGCTTCATTTAGAAGCTTGGTGAGCTATTTCAGGAAACGATCCTTATCTATGATATACAGTATACTGTACTTTATGATGTCCTGAACGCCGCCGTCATATGAGGTTCGCGCACATGCGTGCTATGCATTCTGGGCAGAATACATCATTTTGAAAGTCTTGTGTTAACAATCACATCTTGAGGGTTTGGAGGCATTACCTTTTGTTGTTTAGATGCCACCCTCGTCTCTCTCTCTCTCTCTCTCTCTCTCTCTCTCTCTCTCTCTCTCTCTCTCTCTCTCTCACACACCCACATTTTTAGCAGCGTCTCGCGTAGCGAACGCTGCTCATAGAGAGCTCGGCGTTGTTTTCTTCTTCTTCTTGTCTTGTTTCTTCTTGTGAAGACAAAACCTTAATCTCAAGGACTCGGCTCTTGTATATACGAGATCCGGATCTCCTTAAATACTGAGCACATGTACACATCCTCACATAGACGGTGCCTTTTGAGAGCGTCTATCATGAACTTTTAAATATATTCGGACATTTGCTTAAAGTTTCGAAAAGTTCACGTTACTATTTAAAGATTATTCCATTTATCGTATTGTAATTTCGTAAATACATTATTTATTTCGTAAATACACGATATATCGTAAATACGTAAAGACATTATGACGCGTTTCGCTATTGGCTTAATCAAGGCACGTGACGAAATATCGGAAGTTTTGTTGTTGTTGTTTTTTGTTTTTTTTTTAGCCGACAAAATCTTTAGGATGCTGCTCGTGGACACATTTGTCCTTGTTCATGATGGCATATGCTGTTGAGCTTTGTCTATTTATTCCAAAACATTCTAAATGTGATTTCATCCCACGATGATTTTGGAGTTTGTTCCAATCAACACGAGATACCTACCACCTGGCACTGTCCGTGCCAGTGGCACTGTCACTCTTATTATTATGCCGTTACCACTTCACGTACTCCTACCTCCTCTTGCCTTCCTGATTTGACTGTGCATGTGTTCATAGATATGTGACTTGGTGTTCTGTGTAGAGATCTATGTGACGTGGTGATCTCGTGCGATCTCTGTGCAGCATCATCTGCTTTACTTCCTTTGGGTAAATTCTAAAGTTCAGTGTAAATCGAAGGAAATGAAATAACTCGTTCTGTCGACTAAACTTGTGTTTACACTTTATCAGTCTTGATTAGTTCATGATGATGTTCTCCTTCTGGAGAGATTGAGGTGAAGATTCCTGAACCACACTAGTTTGGGGGGGGGGGAGGGGGGCACTACGTTGAGTACATTCTCAGTCTGTTTTGCTTCCGATTCCGACTTTGCGCTCTTAAGTGTCACGGTGATCCCGTTGGAACTGAATGAGTCTTTGTTCTTGTATTCATAATGATTCAGCTTGGATTTCCTGACAATCCTGCTGAGCATCTCTGGGAGGGCAAACACAGGGACCGGTTTGTTGGAGCACCGCCTCTATTTCTTGAGGTCTTCTGTACTTTGTAGCCAATGCGGTCAAGTTGTGTCTGATCACTCGATGGCAAATGGCCAGCCTGGTTGGAACCTGACATAGATATTACCCGAATTAGGGGTGTGCGTGCATGCGTGCTGAACTGTACCTGCTTGTTTGGAGCTCCTTGTTCCGATGAGGTGGAAAGAGAGCTTGGAGAGGCATGGATGAATGTTAATGCTGGAAAGACAGAGGTAACGGTGTGTGGTAAGACTGCTGTCAAGAGGGTCGAAATTGTGGATGGAAGAGGTGAAGAGGTGAAACAAGTGAAAATTTCAAATAGTTTGGCGTATATGCCCCCTAAAGATGACGTTTGATTGAATTGACACACCTCCTACCCCAAGTCCCCAATTCTTCACAACCCCAATGCCAAGTCCTCAATTCTCTCCCCACTTCCAAAGCTTCACCCTCTCTCTCCTGTGTCCCCCCCCCTCTGCCACACCCAACTCTCTTTCCTCCCTCCCCTTTTCGACCTGTTCTTCAAAGCAAAAGGGTATTTCTTAAATCATTACATATTATTTCCTCATTACCTCATGAATATGGTGGGATATTTAACTCTCTTCCCATCTTATTATTATGCCGTTACCACTTCACGTACTCCTACCTCCTCATAACCTGCTATCCCAACTTCTACTAAGTTCTACCCATTCACAATCTCGGTAGCAGCGGCGAACAATTGTCCAAAGAGACAGTTGAGGAATGAGATTGATTGCAAGTATCACAGGAAGGATCGGAGAGATTAGGTTGTGGTGGTTTGGACACACGATGAAAAAGGATTAAGAACCAATCAAGAAAGCATGGAATGAACCAATTAGAGGGAAAAGATCAACAGGAAAATGGAGATTGCAGTGGAAGGGATGTCGTGGAAAGAGATTTGAAGAAGAACAAGGGATTGAGAGAAGAAGATGGAGAAGGCCGATCCGAGTAGCCGACCCCTAAACTGTTGGGATCAAGGCACAAAGAAGAAGAAGAAATAAATAATTTTGTGCGGTTTTCCAACGAGCACCTTTCATTGCGCTTGTGATCTGTTTGCACACGCTGTGGCCGTTCGTTCATTTTCTCTGATTCCTCTTCGAAGCACCTGCTCGACTTCGCGACGCAGGTTCGTGCAAGTGAACATCATTTGATTCCTCTTTCCACGTGATTGATCAAGCAAGCTCGTATCTCATCTGATCCTGATTTCCTTACTTGCTTTCTGCCGGTTATAGCCTCTTCGTTGGCCGTGAAAACGACACGAATGGTCGCTCACGCGGTAACTTGGAAAGCCAACGCAGCACTCCTGGTTGCAACCACTTCGAGTGCCTGTGCGGAAATGGAAGTGGCATTAGTTTTACGAGAGTAACAGAACGCCGTGACGTCAATTCAGGGAGTCCCTAGCATGACGTCGTGCGGCGGACAGTGTCGCGACATACATGGCTCGCATCCGTTTAACCATCATTGCGGTGCTTTTGGTCAAACGATGCACCCACCTTTCGAGTGGCTGCTTGTTTCCACAATTTGAATCTTTGTGACACATGATTTGAATTTCATGGTTTTGATCTCCCGCATCTGCCATGTCCTACCGGTTTTGTCTGACAAATTGAAAAACCAAACAAAGCATTGCAAAAGCACATTCGTCTTATTTCCGGAGTCCTGTTGTCAGTGACGTGCAAATCCCGTTGGCACAGCAGTAATAATAGCGGAATCAAAGTTTATGGTTTTAAAAGTATCAATACTGAACTCGAATTTCAATGCCAGTGTAACATTGGATGTTGGAGCAATTTTAAATGTTTTTATATTATATTGTAGGAACGCAGAGCCGAGTTTCCTTCACTTTGAGGTGAACAACGTTGCGTGTTCAATGGGTTTTAGTTGATTAATCCACAAAGGTAAATACATTCTGCCGTAACGTTCGTGGTTCTTTGGAAGGAAATTTCTTGCAGCATTTTAAGGTTGCTTTAATCGGGAAGCTGAAGATAAAGTTTCCTTGAGTTACCGTTTATAAATTTGCATGTAAATGGGGGGAAAAAATTTGTTCTGTTGCCATGCATGTAGTTTAAAATGAAAACTCCTCTGCTTCCACGTTAGTAATTATCCCACTTTTTGAAAAAAATAGGACCGTGCGTCCTGAAGCCCACCTGGATCAGGAGCAACAGTCACTCAAATCCCTCGCAGACCCTCTCAGACCCATTCATTATTTTTGTTATGCCGTGAACAAACTTTGGTACAACACTGGTGATGAATGAGGGTGGTGGTCAAGTTTTTCATTGAAATTGTGTGTGTAGTTGCGGAAAGAGAGCAAACACCTATTTTGCGAGGGAGGGGTCAAACCCACCGCAGACCCCCCTTGAGCCAGATTTTACTTCTTTTTTTTTTGTTTTGTTTATGCGTGAACAAACTTTGGTACATCACGATTGATGAAGGTTGTGGTCAGGTTTCATCAAAATTGCTGTGTGTAGTTTCAGAGAAGGAGCAAATACTATTTTGTCAGCTCAAAAACCCTCACATAGACCCCCTTTAATGAGCGCAGGTTTTGATGTGGTCAATACACCTTCGTTAGGCATCACATGTGAAGCTTGTGACCAAGTTTCCTCAAAATTGTGTGTTTGGTTCAATTGATGATTGAAGTGTTTATAGACTCACTGACTGACTGACCTACGGACACTGCTCGATCGCATAAGCTCACCAGACTAAAGTCCAGGTGAGCTAAAAAAAAAAAAAAAAAACGAAGAAGAAAAACTTGTGGGGGGGTGTATATTGTAATCTGCTTCTCGTCCGTGCGCACGCTATCTCGGTGGGCAGAAATTCACAAACTCGCGTTAGTTATAATCATCACATGGTAAGAAGGTGAAAGATTCGTCAGTCTTGCCCCTCCGTCCCCCCCCTCCCCGCAAAGGCAGGGTCAAAAGGTAAAATACCGAGTAATGCAATTCCAGGCACATTTTGAAATGAAACTTTGTATATGCAATCAACATGGCAGACACACAAAATATGTAATGTTTTTTGGGGACTTGACCTCCGGTTCATTTCTCAACGAGTGGGAGCTTAGGGTCACAGGGGTTGTAATGGGGTGGAAAAAAGTTTAACTCAAAATTTGATGTTGGGTCATTCCAGGTGGAACTTTTTTCCATCTTTCAACTTTGGCTGAGGTGGGAAGCGTGGAATTCCTGATGGCATGCCATTGACTTCGCTTAGTACCAACGTCAGTAATTTAATATATAAACTCTTGTGATTCATGTGAGTAATTTAATATAGTAACTCCTCTTATACATCTGGTACCGCATTAATAATTTAAAACA
Organism: Eptatretus atami; assembly: GCA_035128595.1. Lineage (NCBI taxonomy): Eukaryota > Metazoa > Chordata > Myxini > Myxiniformes > Myxinidae > Eptatretus > Eptatretus atami. Next base: position 9,578,279 of record CM068967.1, on the reverse strand, counting down.
AGTGATGCCAGGCACAACAAATCCCGCCCATTTAAGGCTAAAAAGTTATTTTAGGGATAAAAATTTAAATTTGATATATCCTTAACCTGAATGTTGATTATAAGGAATATTTTAGTCTTAGTTTGAAGTCAAATTAAACCATTTTTGACGAAGTTATGAGCGAAAAAGATTTTGACCTTTTCGTTGACCTGACCTTGACCGTTGACCTAATTGGACCCAAAGCTAATGGGTCGTCCGAGGTTCATTACCCACCTGTGGATACAATTTGACAGTGTTTGAGCAGCCGTTTTTCCGTAAAGTTGTATTTTCGTAACCATGTTTTAGTTTTAAAGGAAATTTGTAATTTTGACGATGGCCATGACCCCAAACTTCGCGACCCTACCGATCTTCACAAATATGCATTTTTCACTAACCAGGAATGGAAGGATTATAAGTGACAAATAGAATAAGGTTCACATAAGCTTTGGTTTGAAGTAAATCAGATCTTTTTTTACGAAGTTATGAGCGAAAAACGATTTTGATCTTTTCGTGACTTGACCTTGACCTTTGATCCAATTGGACCAAAAGTTAATGGGGTCGTCCAAGGTTCATTGCCCACCTGTGGATTAAATTTAATAGTGTTTGCTAAAGCCGTTTTTCCGTAAAGTTGCTAAACAGACAGACAAACACAGACAAACAAACCGGACCAATTACAATATCCCCGCCCTCTCCGCGAGGGAGCGGGCGGATAATAATATTCCTCTTGTAGCTCTGATACCACGTTGGTAATTTAAAATAAAAACGTTTTGTGTGTTGTTGTGTGTGTCGTGTGTGTCCATAACTTCCAAAACCATGAAACCTAGCAGCCTGAAACTTTGCATGCATGCGAGGAGAGCTCCAAGGAAGTGCCAAAGTGAAAATTGGTGTTTGGGTTCATTAAAACACCCTTTTTGAAGATAATTAGTGGCCTGAGATTAATTATGCCTTTATCAGGCGCATCGTCGGACACCTCGCTCTCCCTCGATGGGGTTTTAATTCACCATATTTTTTTTTTGCCTCCTCGACAATGCCTTGACTTGGGACAGGCTGCAACGATTTCTTAACGATCTTTTTTCCCCTTTCCTCACTAGTATCATTAAATTGTCACGTTCATACCTTCAAATCACTGGATAATTTGCAATGCTTATAAACGCACAGTGACGCCAGCGTTTGTGGCTTTATTTCATTTCCACACATGCCAGTAACCTCCAAAATCTCTTGAACTAAGCCGAATTACAAATTTAAGCTACAGAATTGAAATTGGGTAGCAGTTCCGACTGCTAAAAAAAAAAAGTGTTCATTTGTCCAATTTGGACATAGTTTGACATTTTGGAGTGTGTTTAACGTGACTGTTCGGCGATCGTTAATCGCTTGCCAAGCAGCCGTTACTTATTAAACGCTTCCTTGAGTGTTTAAGCCACTTGAGCGCTCTCAGGTGCTTGGTTGTTCTTTCGGTAAAGCACCCATGTTTTCAATGTAACACATCGATGGACATACGTTCTGCCTGTGTTAGACCCTGCGGTGCCGTACGGTGCCTCAGGAGATGTCTCATCTGCTGAAAATGTGAAATTTTATTTTTACACAGATATCGCTTTGTTTAACCTTTTTGTGCGATCTCTTCATAATCCACCCCTCACTTCGACACCGATACATATGAACAAACTCGAAGGGCACTCGGTAGACTGCATACCTCTGCCACTCAATGCCTGACCACGAGAACATATCGGGCCCTTACATTTTTGAAATATCATGCCACGTATCGTTTTTGGCCCTATCTCTCAATGGCGAAGAATCACTTTAAAAATGAAATAATTCTTGTATCCGGATCCGGATTCGGATCTTCACCAAAATCAAATCGTTTCTTCCTTGTCATACACCCAACCTGTCCACCAAGTTTTCGTCCGAATCCGTCCATAACTTTTTGAGATATCGTGCCATATATTAGTTTAGCCCTGTCTCTCAATGGTGAAGAATCAGTTAAAAAAAATTCTAGTAGTGGATCCGATCGGATCCGGATCTTCACCAAAATCTAATCAGTCACACACCCACCTAATTTCATCCGGATCCGTCCACAGCTTTTGAGATATCCTGCACACACAGAGACAGAGACAGAGACAGACATAGATTTCAACTAAAACTGAAACCTCCTTCACCTTCTGTGGTGGAGGTAAAAACGAGGTCTATCGACCTCGCGTTCATCATGTTTGGTCTCGCTGTGAAGGCATAATAATAATAATACTGTTCCTTTACGCCATGAAGGCACATCAGGCTGCCGAGGCAGTTCATTGCAAGGAGCCAGTCCTCGACGGGTCTCTACTCTGACACAGGTTACCCCGAATGGTTATTACCCAAGTACACTGGTACTCGTTTTGCAACCTCGGAAGAATGACAGGTTTGATCAACCCCACCTGGTGTTAATTCAACAGCCGGCATGGCTGAAACTCAGGACCTATAGGTCCCAAGCCAACTACCTTTAACAGCTTCGCTGTGAAGGCAGAGATCGACATTTTGTGTTCTGGCTTGATAGATTTTTAAAATTTAAATTTTGCTAATTTCCCACTTGAATTCCTCTTCAAAGAACTCTGTTAAAGGTAAATCTTGTGTTTGTCGTTTTATGTACTTTATGCATGTGTGCATTTGCACGTGCGTGGTGTATATACTGTATTACCACAATCGGCACTCAGCCAGGTGTGTGTGTGTGTGTTGGTGGGTTATCTCCACATTGCGGGTTTTAGAAGGTGGAACGGAGTCCTGCCAGGTCTTGAAGTATCCACCCCCATTTCGTTAAGGCCTAAGTACATTTGCTCCACGGCGAGGATACGGCGGCCTATACCCCTCTGAATTGACGAAACGTGCGGCGGCCGCAGATTTCTGCGGTGGCCTCAGGGTGCCCTACGCCGTTTTGGCTATGTTTTACAGGCCGTAGGGGTCGCGCTGTGGAATTATACGGGAAGTTATAAACTTTTTTCATTTCTACGTTCGCCGTAAGTAATTCGACAAAGCCGAAACAAAAGAACTGGAAAAAAAAAAAGAACCCACCGTACCGTCCTCTGGCCGCACGCTGTCCTTAGGGCCCCCTGCGGTCCGCCTTGCCGGACACTTGCGTCTGCTTGAAAATCTATGGCCCCGCAGACGCCCTAAGGTCACCGTGCGACATCAAATAAAAGCGTACGGCACCCCACGTTTTCGGTCTTCCACAATTTAATAAATAACGCCATGCGGCTACCCCGAAAATAAAAACATATGTGGACTGCTACATTGTGTGACCGTGGAAATACTGCGGCCGCCCTAATAATTGCCTAGTGGCCGTAGATTTTGGAGACCCCATCGCCCGCCATGCGCAAATGTGACTTAGCCTAAGGCAGTCGACGAATCAGGAACCAAGTGTGCAGTTTTTGTTGTTTCTCAGTTTTGTTCTGAGGTTCTTTTGAGGATCGTCACTGAGCCCGGGACAGCTTACAACTGCGCTTTGTTTGTAGTTAATATTCCCAGGGATGGTTTTTTTAGATCTCTGTAAGGTTCTTCGTTCATCATTCCCTGTGCCTCCCAATGATCACTGTAACATTTTGGATCTCTTCAAGATCCAGGATCTTTTAACTTAATTTTTGAGATATAAGGTTATTTGACATTTTCTTGATTCTGCATTGTTTTGGCTAAATTGGTGTGTGTGGTGTGTTTCAGTTTATTAAGTCATAACTTCTCTTTGCTAACTCACCTCTCCCATCTAACGATCAACTGATTATTTTATTTTTTTCTTCTTCTTTTTTCTCTCTTCCTAGTCCCACCCTCAAACATATGCTGTTCGTGTCAGAAGCCCTCTTCTTTCTTCTCTCACACCCCTCTCTCCCTCCTCTTCTTCACCCCTCTCTTTCTTCTTCTCTCACCCTTCTCTTTCTCTCACCCCTCTCTCTCTCCTTCTCCACCCCCTCTCTTTCTCTCTTTCTCTCTTTCTCTCACCCTCTCTTTCTCTCACCCCCTCTCTTTCTCTCTTTTCTCTCACCCCCTCTCTTTCTTTTTCTCTCACCCCCTTTCTTTCTCTCACCCCCTCTCTTTCTCTCACCCCCTCTCTTTCTCTCTTTCTCTCACCCCTCTCTTTCTCTCTTTCTCTCACCCCCCTCTTTCTCTCTTTCTCTCACCCCCTTCTTCTTTCTCTATTTCTCTCCCCCCTCTTTCTCCTCTCTCTTTCTTCTCTTCTCTCACCCCCTCTCTTCTCTCTTTTTCTCCCCCCTCTCTTTCTCTCTTTCGCTCACCCCCTCTCTTTCTCTCTTTTCTCTTCACCCCTCTCTTTCTCTCACCCCCTCTCTTTCTCTCCTTTCTCTCACCCCCCTCTCTTTCTCTCTTTTCTCTCACCCCCTCTCCTCTGTACCCCTCCTGCAGCCTTGACTCTATACAAAAAATGGTTGGCAAACCATTGTACGGGTTTTCATGGGCCGAATGGTCTTTCTGTCTTCCCTGGGAAGGAAGTCATCTATTATATATTGTGAACCGTGGACTCTCTGTCTCTGTCTCTGTCTCTGTCTGTCTGTCTCTCTCCATTTGAAAAGCTCAGATTGTTCACTTTTGAAATGAGGAACAGGATGGAGTAATGTGATGCCCAAATTTTATTTTTGCAACCAGGATCTTTTGCCCTCTTTTTAATCAAATCCAACCCCTTGCCGCCCTATGTTTGCACCACCAATTTTCGGTTGGTGGTATTAAGTATCTCCGAGCTTCGGTTCTGTGAGAAACAATTGACTTTTTTTTAAGTCATTGAAATATGATTTAAATCGAAAGGTTAACTTAACGTTTCCTGTCAATGTGGATGGATACTTTTGGCCTAGCTTTTCCCCGTCATTTGAGACGGTCTCTTCCTAGTGATTGTTTACTTAATTCTGGGCGATAACCTCTTTTAAAGGCTGTAGAAAAAAAAAATTATTTCACTTGAATTATGTATTTGAACATTGTACACACAAATGGCCTCGTTCTGCATTCCAAAAACCTGTTCAGTTTATCAGTAACTTGGGCAAAATTATGCCACGTCTCGACCAATCACATTTGCCGCGTGCCTCTGAGGGTGAGTGACACTGAGATTCAGACAAAAATGGTTGGCACCTAGGCAAGCCACCACAGAACAGAGAGCTGAGAGCTATCTTCGTCTAAAATATCTGTTTGTTTAAATGCATCCTTTCTCAAAGATCTTTTCAAAATTGTCCAGTTTGCTCCGAGACGAGTTGCAGAAGTTCAGCTCTGGACTCTTGCCGTTTGACCCATCGGCTTCGTTATGGTTACTCACACACCTGTTGTCCAAGTTCAACCGAACAAAGCAATATATAGTAGTGGACAAAAAAACAAGAAACACCTGAGTAAGAGGGACACCAAACACGGTTTCCACACAGGTGTGGCCATTATGTAAGTAACTTACATCTCATCATGCGTAGTGTCATGTTATAGAAGTGCTTGACCTGCCTGATGCCTAAAATTATGCCCAGAATGGCTACAAAGGAGAACCCTCTTGATTCCCCCATCCAAAGAGCACACGTGTTCACCCAGTGGTTTAATAGCATGACACTGATGTTATCCATATGTCTACGTGCTGGAGTACCTAGGTTAGGTCATGGCACAAATAATGACCGCTCCTCCCCCATGAGGGTTGGAGAGACCCACTTATGATTTTGCCCTGTCCATGTGACGTGCACGTAGTTTATGACCACTTGCTGTAAAAGGGAGAATTACGAACCACGTTCACGAAATTTATTTCTCCCACCACCCTCACTAGCCCCTTATCCTGCCTCCTCCTCCCTCTGTCCCCCGCTGATGTTTCTGCTGTATTAAAGAAGTCATTTCTCTGTATGTCGACGCTGATCATTATTAGACGGCTGCGTCCAATCTTGGAAATCGACTTTCGCCTTACATGTGAGAGTGAAGTGGTTTTAACCACTGATCCCTGCCCTAAGGAGGGTTTTGACACCATATTTTCTTCCCAAAGCGAGCGGGTTTACTCATGTACAGTAATACCCCCGGGTTTGCACGAAGGATAGTTCCTGATAGATTTGCCTAACGAGCAATTTCACACAGAACGGGGCTCCATAAAGCATGGTGTTAATGAGGAACGTTGACCCTTAATAACTTGAAATCATGAAGTAACACTATTAAATTTTAAAAACGAAATAAAATATAATTGGTAATAAAAAATTGTAAATTTTGTACATTTACCAAATGAGGTTATTGGACAAGCGTTTTTGCCACCGAATGCCTTCACTCCGTGGACAAGTAGAGTAGGTCACGAGAAGGGCTTTAACCTCGAGTCTCATGTAGTGTTAGCTGCCATTAAGGAGTGTCAGTGGTCTTTTTCTACTTTCATTGCCAGAGCATCCTACTTCTTCCTTAGAAATGAACATGTGGGAATAGGGCATCTCTTCCAGAAAAGTCCCCGCTTCATCCACATAAAAACTGTTGGGGGAGGGTAAACTTCTCACAAAACCTTAAACTTCGACGCGAAATTCAAGCTGCTGACTACTCGCGTGCGCGCAGCTTCCAGTTATACGAATGTTTTGCCAAATTGCTGCAGCGCGTTAATCTATTGAACCCACCCCTCGATTGGCCGTAAACATTCTCCTTGGATACCCCTCACTTTCCTGCTCTTGTCACTTCATGCATATAAACTCAGCACCTTATCCCTCCCTTCCTGCTCTTTCACTTCATCATATAAACTCAGCACCTTAGCCCTCGCATTTCTTCTCTTTCATTCATCATATAACCTTCATCCCTTCACGTTCCTGCTCTTTCACCTCATCATACAAACTCAGCACCCCAATCCTCGCTGCCTGCTCTTTCACTAGGAACATATAAAACTCACCTTATCCTTCTTTTCCTGCTCTTGTCACTTTAATCTATAAAACTCGCACCTTATCCCTCTCCTTCCTACTCTTTCACTTCACATATAAACTCGCACCTTATCCCTCTCCTTCCCTACTCTTTCACTTCATCAGATAAACTCAGCACCTGTATCCCTCTCCTTCCTGCCTTCTTTCACTCTCATATAAACTCAGCACCCTTATCCCTCTCTTCTGCTCTTTTCACTTCATCATGTAACTCATTCACTTATCCCTCACCTTCTGCTCTTTTACTTCATCATATAAACTCAGCACCTCAGATGCCTGGTGTAAGGATTGTCATTACTATTCATATCCTCAATCCGAGGATAAATATCTCTCCATTTTCTTCGTTAAACTGCTCTGTGATCTCATTTATTCTGTAGCAACTATGGGAGTTGTGGACTGATTAGATGCTTTCTTTTTTTTGTCTTGTTCTTTACAATTGTCGTTACAGACAACCCAATAAACAAATTCACACCCAACAGGTCAACCATTGGGGAATATGTCTTTCATTCCTGACAAATCTCACACTCGTAATCTCTTTCTTGAAAGGACCGTCTGGATACCCTCCTTCTTGATTTTTTAACAATCCTTTGGAGGAAGTTTCAGTCATTCAAACTCCTGGTTCTCACTATCAGCCATGATCTTTCTTGAGCAAAACCCCATTTTCAAAATTGGCCCTCCAAAGCCGCGCCGACGTGGGCATTCCCTGTCATACAAGTCCTTCCTTGGCAGACCTGAACTAATCCACTTACAAGCCTTCATCCGCAGCTTGATAGATTACTGCTCTCCCCTCTGGGCTGGCTCCCCTGCCTCACATCTTGCTCAGCTTGATGCCGTAGAAACAAGGTCTTCAAGTCGTCACACCTCCATTACTGAAGCTGAGTCTATGGGTCTATTATTATCGAATTCGCCACTGCAGTCAGGTCAGAGGTATCTTCTGTCTTCTACGGGCTCCTTTTTGGTCTTGAACCCTCTTGCTCTTTCGTGTTTTGTTCCCCCCAAGTTTCCTCAGGGCTCACACGGACCACATCAACCCACTTCTAGTGAAACGACCTAAATCCAGGATCATCGCTCACCTTCCACTCATTCGTTCCTCTTTTTCTCCACCTTTGGAATCAAACTTCCACATCCTCTTCAATCTCGTCCTCCCTCCAGGTCTGTCAAAACAGCTATTCACTACCATCTCAGATCATCCCAATCCTAAGCCATGATCTTTCTACCTCGTTAACCTACCCACCCAAACCTATTTTTCCAGTTTTCTAAGTTTTCCCTCCATGGAGCTTCCTTCTGTTTCCATTTGTCCACCCATGCTTGCAGTTTTGCATCCTGTTTTTGTCTGCTATTGTCCTTATCCGTTCACGTGCTAGCTTTCCTTTGAGGCTCGGCTATGTGTACAAACAATTTGAAAAAAACAAACGATGGCACCACACTCGACTCATCCACCTAACTTTCAATTTCAGCTCCAGACTGATGCTTTTTTCTGAACTTTCGGCGACAATTACCAATATGGCGGTGCCACACAGGCAGGAAGACAACGAGGTGCTATTGGTTGAAGGAGATGCATGTCTGATGGCTGAACACAGAATGTCAACCACCAGCTGTCACATTTTTGGTGAAGGCGTGCATTTAACTTGTAACTTTGACTCGCTTGATAGATTAAAAATATTTTGGTATTCACTGAAATAATTCATGTTCAATACGATTAAAGTTTTTACACGGTTTGTATTTGAAAGCAGAATTTGTTAACATATTTATGAAATGGATATGGAGAAAGTGTAATGTGTTCATTAAACAAAACACGTGCTGATGTTGTTGTTTTTTTATTCACTAATTATTTTCGTGAGTTGATGGATCAGACATGCGGCCCTGGTCATGTTTTGACCTCGTGTCAACCGGTGAGCTGAATGCATCTTCAGAATCGGATGCGTAGGTCGTTGATGCACCACGTTGTTGATGAAATCTTCTGCACAACATTTCGTCGAGACCTTCCAACTCAAATTGGGGACGTCGAGGCAATATCATCCCAGCTGAAGGAACATGTTCGATGAATACATTGTTATACAGTGTGATGCCTTTGATGGTCACGGAGACCACTTGTCTGTCCGGATATACCGAGTTGAAGGTCTTCTTGTGTACGTCGTGTCGTGTTGACTTTATGTGAGGACTTGGAGTCGTGGTAACTTGTAATCACGTTAATCTGGTAGACGGTGTTTCGTTGTGGATGTGAAGATCTCACGGCGTCCTTCGCGAAAGAGTAGAGCTGATCACCGGTACCCTGACAAGTTATTAATTCTTGCCCAAATGATCAAGTTGAATGTCGGGCCTGGGTGCGTTCGTAAAAGACTGGGCAAAAATATTCCCCAACCGACCCCACAAGGTGGGAAGAATTTTGCGGACCGTTATTTAAATTGAAGAGCAGTTAAAACACGCCCCCCTGTTCAGTTTGTGTGCATTAAACCACCGGTGCTGCATTCTCATGGAGAATACTTACGAACACATGAACAATTCAACGTTTACTTTCCCAAACTAAAAAGTGGTTTGGTTTAAGTCCACTTCCTTTCAGGATAAAACTCTTGATATGTTTCACTTCTTGTTCAGTAATTTATTACCTCCGCATGTGCGATGTACAGATGTTATTGTTTTCGAGTGCCCTTCTGGTTTGTTTTGTTTTTGCTTTTCAAAACATTTCCTACAAGACGAAAAATGACATTTTGCCAAAGTGCTCGGATGAAGACTTTTTGACCAATCCACCTATGCTATTTCTATGTATGGGACGAGTAAGATGACTCCTTTGAAATGACAAAAGAAGTTGTAGTTTATTGGCGGTCGGATATGAGCACGAGGAACTGTTGCCAGTGTGGGGTATTCGGTTTTTTGATCCTTTGGGATAAAAGCATAGCATGATGTAATATTACATCATTGCGTGATGTACCATTCTTCTTAGGCCTAAGGAATGAGTGGCTGGGAAATTGGCTTATGTTGATATGATGCCTGTAACGAGGCTAGTCTAGACTCTGGAGTATTTACCATCGTCGCCAAGCTGTTGATGACCTGGATTTGAATCCGCTGAAAGCTATGAACTGTCATCCGTGTATCAAAGGACGTCTGTTCAAAGCCGAAGAAGACTTTTGCACAGGACTTCCAATGATGCCACTGCTTATTTGGAAATTTTGGTGGCAAACCTGTTAACAGGCAATAGGAGTTAAACTTGAATCTGGCTGCGTACTTGTGGCTGGCACAATTTTTGTTTGTTTGTTTTCTTCAATTTGTGATCTTATGCTTCGTACCTTTGACTTCCTTTTCCCGAAAGTTTCTGTTGCTCATTTAATGGAGACCAAGTCTGATTGCAAGGCCAGTCAGTGTTGTCGCATCGGCGGACGGTTAGAACGTGGATGGGGATCAACAGCGCGTTGATCAGTCCTCCTAACCACTGTGGGTAAGCATGGACATTCATCCTTCGTCGAGTGTCTTTTGTGTGATGAAATGGTTTGCGAGCGATCGGACGGCAATTCCAATTTCGGGAGGCATGTCCTGTCTTTTGATTCTTGCGGTATTACCTTGTACATAACATCTGCCTTGTTTTCATTGTCATTGGCTTCGTAGTGTGTGTATGTGCAGTGGCCTGCAAAGTGTTCACCCCCCCCTAACGTTTTACATGTTGATGCCATCTGGGTTATTTGATGATGCTCTCAATCAAATATATATTATATATATATATATGTATATATAATTATATATATGTGTGGTTAACAGAGAAAATCAGATGTTTCGCGTTGCATAAGTATTCAACCGCTTTGCCTAATTAACCCCAATCACTCAGAAGCAAATTATGTTTTGAAAAGTTTCAAAATAGAGTGTTTCACCGAATGTAATCAGTGGTTTAACTTAAAAATTAAGCTCCCCCACTTATCTACGAATCTTAAGATGCAATTCACCTTGGTCAACGAGCGAGGCAAAACTGAAGACAGAAGGTTTCCAAAGAAGCAGGACATGAGTGGTGGAGAAGCACCGTTTCAGGAGGGGTTACAAAAAGATTCAAGTTGCTCGTTATCCCTGTGAGTACGGTGAAACCATCGTTAATAAGTTGAAACTTATCGTTACTACCAGATTCCACCCAGATGAGGTCCACCATCCAAACTCAGCAGCGGCACAGTGAGAATCTGTTTTGGGATGTACTGCAAAAACACCAATGATTTGAAAGATTGCGAGCCTTTTGTCTGAGTGGGGATCAGTGTTCATCATCAATTATTCCATTAAGTTTCACATCTCACTTGTGAAGCTGTCGAGACCTACCAAAATACTCACAGCAGTCATTGCGCAAAAGTGGCTCCCCAAGACTGACTGAAGTGCCGGATACTTTTGCAACCATTGAATTTTGATTGTACACTTTTTTTTTGCAGGTATTTCCTGACATGTAACCTCCTTCAACTATTTATAATTAAACAAAAGAGCAAGAAGGAACCCGAAGAAGGAAGAGCAAAAGATGGAGTCACCAGAGGACCTGGATGGATTCGGGTTTCAGCCGCGAATCACTACCCTCAAACCATCCAGGCACAGCCAAGTGAGCCTTACAAAATATTTCTCAAGAATTCACTTCTCCTGAAGAGATAGATAACAAAAGGGAGGAATAGAGAGTAAGAGATGAAGGAAAAGAAAAAAGGCAAGAATTAGAAATGCAATAAAGAGATTGTGAAAAGCAATTAGAAGAAGTGTTGAAAGGACAAAAGAACGAGATGTCGGGAAGAACTCAAGACAGATAGATTTCAGCAGTTGCTGTCCGACTCAAACACAGCAACACGTACAAGCTACAGAGGTCCGTCAGCGGGGAAGCACAGCCCCACAACATCAGGTATGTACAAAATAATGAAACGGAAAAGACAGAAGGGAACGAAGAAGTTAAAGAATGAATGAAAGTAACAATGTTTCGTTTGATCTCTTCAGTGATGTATAAAAATAAAGTTCATGGTGTGGAATTATTTCAACACATCTTGACAGGCACTCACTGTAGTGGCCTTTCGAGTTTTGTGTCGAAGATGGTCGTTTTGCTTGCTTATGACACCGGAACACGCGGTGGAGGCATGGAATTTGTTTATCGTTCAGAGGTTGGTTCTTTCCTGCACGGAAACAACGGAAACCTGTTCAGGTATATATCCAAGAAGATACTCTTACTACTTACTATCTATCTGTATACTACTTACTTCTATCTGACTGGCTGGCAGAAACTATCACCCAAAAAGCAATCCGTTGTTCCCACTACGACTGTTAGTTAATCAAAGGCAGTTTGAGTCAGGAACCTGCTACGGTTCGCCGCCATGGATTTCGAACCTTGCCCTCTGTCTCTCGATTCACGCACAGGATGACTTCATAGTTACATCAGTGTCATAGTTTTGTTTATTTATGACTTGGAAACGATACCATTTACTGATTGTCATGAAAAATGTGTGTACTTCTCTTTTGACAGCTTTTCTCCACATTGGGGTTCTCTCTGAGTTTCCAACATCTCAATGAAAAACAAGTTTATTTTCATAAAATTGGTGGCAATTTTCTTTCTTCTTTTTCTACGCTGATCAGAAAGGATTGTGGGTTTTGGGTGAGAGGATCTGCATCGTATGCCTGGTGTTGCTTAATGGCTAGAGTGGCGGCTTGGGATCTCGTCTGAGTTCAATCCTGCTCGGCTGTTGAGTTAGATACCAGGTGGGGTTGACTCTGCCTGTCATCCTTCTGAGGCGGAAAATGAGTGCCAGCTTGCGGTTGGTATCCAGTGTCGGTTGTGTGGCGACCCGTCCAGGGATTGTGCCCCAATAGCCAAGGATCACTGTTAGGCGCACCCAGCCTCTGCAAGAGTATGGTGCCCAATGGATGGATGGATGTGCGTGCGTGCGCGCGCGGATCGAGTCTTTAATACATCACCTAGTAAACACGTTCTCCAGCAAAAATCATCAAATTGTGTTGTTGTTTTCATTCCCTTGAACCAGCGACTACTGCGATTTTACTGTATATTCTGTTTGATTAATCTCTTCAATTTTATTTTAAGTTTCTTTTTCGTTAGTGTGTAAAGTGTTTTGCACCTTGTTGTGCACAATTTGCGTGCAGTGTGTGCGCTGCAGCATGCCGGTGTTTTCCCCCCATCCCTCGATCTCCTGCTGACCTGGCATGTCCTCGCCCGACCGCCAGCTCATGGCGCAACCCCAGGTAATTGATTATCGGTCTTTGTTGAATTCTAAAAACTCATCTAATAGTTACTGTTAACTCAGGGTTCTGTATCAATTTGCTGGAACAGCAGGTTGCCAAATGAGGGTTGGGTTGGAAGGAGGGAAGCAGGATTGTTGTCGTGTGTTTTAATTTGCCAATTATCGAGCCAGGCTTCATTGACATTTAAAGTGTGCAATATTGCTTGGTCGCTGATTGTCGTTAACTCGAGTTTATGCCATTTTTCGAAACGGTTTTAATAAGGCAACGCTGGTTGTCTCCTGTCAGAGTTAATGTTCTTTGTACCCTGGAAGGCGCAGTTAGAATCTCCGGGTTCTGTATTGATGTTGGTACAATGTGATTCGTCCTTGGCCCTCTTAAATGTTCAAGCTTTCTTTCATCTTGTAGTCGCTTAGGAAAAGGAGAAGGAAAAACAAAAAAACAATCCCACACACCATTTGTTATATTGGCTCACAAGACGAGTGTGCTTTTGTTCGAAGATTCTGAACGAACAAAATGACCGGCTGAAATGTCCGCGAACGAATTAAGAGCAATCTACTTAGATTTACAAAACCTGCTTGCAGGATAGCACAGAGAGGTATGCTATCTCTCTCGTAGGCTCGTATAAAAACAGAACGTACAACAAGGGGAGCAGGAGAAAAGAGGGGCGAGAGGGAAGGACAAAACAGTGGAGAAGAGACATGAGGAGATCTGTGGAAGGGAGAGTGATGGGGCAGGGTACACAGGATAAACAAGATGGACACGACAG
>CM068967.1:9539729-9564436 GCA_035128595.1 Eptatretus atami | reverse complement strand
GAAGGAAGGCAGGGAATTTGAAGGAGGTGGGTTTGGGAGGGATTAACGGGGGTAGAAAAGATCGTGGTTTTTGATGGGGGAAGATAAGAGATGGTGGTGAACAGCTGTTTTGAAGACCTGGAGGGAGAGTGGGATTGAAGAGTGTGGGAGTTTGTTTCAAAGGTGGGAAAAACACAGAGGAATGAGAGGTGAAGGTGAGCAGCGATTCATGATTTTGGTAGTTTTACTAGAGGTGTTTGCTGGATGACCTTGAGTGCCCTGCGGAAATATGGGGGGGGGGGGGAATATATATCTCAGACAGAAGCAGGGGGGGTGAGACTGGAGAGGAGACGGTAGAAGACAAAGACCACCGACCTGCCTGCGGTGAGAGAGTGGAGGGCCCAAAGACTCAGCCTCACCGTGGGAGATAACAATGATCCTAAATACCTGGGTTTCCACAGCGTGAAGCCAGAAGGTGGGGAGCAGGAGCACCAGCCCAGAGGGGAGAGCAGTACTCCATCAGGCTGTGGACGAAAGCTTTGTATGTGGTCAGGAGCTCAGGGTGTGCAAGGAAGGACTTTGCCACGACGGAGGATTTCCAGTCGAGCGACTGACTTTGGAGGCCAGGTTGGAAATGTGGCTTTACCAGGAAAGATCATGGCAAATAGTGAGACCCAGAAGCTTGAATGAAAGGACTTCTTCAAGAAGATTGCTGAGAAGGTAGATGGGGGGGGGGGGTACTGGACGGTCCTTTCAGAGTAGACTAAGTGGAGAGTGTGAGATTTGTCAGGATTGAAAGACATGTTCCACGTGTTGGACCAGCTTGTGATTTTTTTTCCAGATCTGCAGAAAGTGAAGAGGCTGCCGCTTGCTGATCTGAGGGATGACATATGGTACTCCAGAGGGTAGAGTCATCAAAGAGATAAAGAGGATTTTCCTGAGTTGGTTTCGGAAAGACGAGAGAGTATTAAACACTTCATTGATGTCAAACACTCACTCAGTATTATACATATATATTATTTCAATAAAGTCAGGTGAAGGTGTCTATTGGCAAATGGTCCACAGCAGCAAATCACTGAAGGTGAAGATATGAGACAGAGAGAGAGACCACAAGCAACTACTCGTGTGCGTCCTATGTGCATACATAATACGTATAAGATACATATATTTGATGATGTGGATTGTTGAGAAAGCTTTTCATATTTTGATGAAGTGGATTGTGGTTGCATTCTGAAAGCAGCTAAATAACTCAAGTAAAATCAAGAATTAGTGATTAGAATGGGCTCATTACTTAAAAAAGGTTTACATATCCAGTAATTTTGAACGTAAATAGGGCAAACATTATAAAATAAGAGGCCGAAAAGGTGCATGATAAATGTTTCCTAGCAACCACTTAGATTGTACGCTCCATTGTCTTGGGCCACGTGACTCCCCATGAGCAAAGTGATTCTGCACCGGCCATCTCTTGTTCCCTCCGCCACCAAAGGTGGATGGCGATTATGTATTCACCAAAGTTTGTCTGCAAGCAGGATGTCTCAAAAAGTTGTGGACGGATTTGGATGAAATTTTGTGGGCAGGTTCGGTGTGTGACAAGGACGAACAGATTAGATTTTGGTGAAGATCTGGATCTGGATACTAGAATTTTTAAAGTGATTCTTCACCATTGAGAGATAGTGCGAAACCGATATATAGCACAATATCTCAAAATGTATTGTGCCCGATATGTTCTTGTGGATCAGGCATTGCGTGGCGGAGGAGTGCGCTCTACCCAGTGCCCTTCTAGTTTGTGGATATTTTCGTTTATGGACATTTTCCAATGGTTTTGTGAATTTTCCTGAGATATTGCCTTTAGAGTAGCATCATTATGCAAAATTTCAACTTTCTACATATGTATCAGTGAGTCAGTGATCAAACGGAAGACCAAATACTGTACTGCATTGGAGTCATCAGGAGGAACATGGATAGGATTCGGGTTTCAGCCGCTACTCCCGACTCCACAACCCTCAACTCCATCCAGGCACAGCCAAGTGAGCCTTATAGAAAAAATTCCTGCAAGAATTCACTTCTCCTTTGAGAACCGAGTGAGTGAGAGACTGTGGTTCAAAAGAGTTTCAAATATTACATTTATACAGGATACAATTCCATAGTGACACCTTTAAAGGAAACGAGTCGTCGGATACCAACAAACCATGCAAATTGCTGTTAGCTATTGTACACCCGCCAAGGAAAACGCTTCAACACTGCCTCACATGAACCAAAACACAGTACGTTAGTATTTGAAAACCAGTTAAAAATCACTGCTCGATAAACAGATCCATGTTCAGACATCCTGGAAGATGTACAGGAGCAATGTCCTCAAATCCATTTCATCATCACGACGTCCGAAATGTACCCGCCTTCCCCTCAAAACCTACACAATCTTTGAACTACCTTCCTCGGAACTTTTGTCCGAAGCAACCACAATAAGACCAAGGTTATAAAATCGGAGCTCATGCCACCAGCATTTCTAGCTTTGGCATCTCGTTAAAGCAACAGATGCCGGGGGTGATGTTTCGAGCGTATACACCTCATGTGTACAATCCTCGTGTCAAAATCTTTCTGAGGTGCGTAAGTACAGTGTCAAGGCAGGAAATAGGGAATGGACTGCAAAATCTCCCTCTTGCACACACCAAAATGTCCAAAAGGTATCCACATGGAATACAGTCAGCACCCCGGCCATTCTCATCGATTCGCAGGCACCTCGTGTGTGTGTCTGCTCTGCGGTGCCCCGTTGTCAGTACGTTAACCCTAACAGCTCTCCCACGATTATCGATCACTACAAGTACAAACCAGATTCGTACAAGTTCACAGAACTCCAGACGATAGGATAATGATCGGGTGGGCAATGTCGACATCGCCGGTGCAAAGAAAATAAAGACAGAAATAACAAACATCAATATAGAGAGAAATAAAACCACAAAACATGGATTTTTGTCAGAGGGAATCACAGCGCCAGGATTGCAGGTTGTGAGCGCAGTGTTTGAACTTGGCCTTCTCATACCCTGTGTCAAGAAAGGTAATCACCAGACCACCACTGAAATTCATACACCCATACAAAGACAGCGAGATTTACAAATGATAAACTTCTGCAATCGTGCCTCAAACCTTTAGGGCACATACTGTATCTGCACTTTGAAATCGGCAGTGAGCTCTCGTCTTCATCACTGGATAACAGACAACAACAATATGGTGAGAAGCGGCTTCAAAGAACTTTGATGAGGATCAACCAATTTGATTGGTGGAATTCGACAGTACGCAAATGGGCAGTGCAAGAAAGGGTGAGGGTGAGAACAACTTCCAGAGTACCGCTGGGCAACTTGTCCAATCTCCAACATGCTACCAATACTTAAATAAATGACAGGCCTCTAGGGTCATCAAAGTTCATGGTGGGGGTTCAACCGAACGAAAAAAATTACCTCACCACTCAAGTCAAGTGGTTATTGAATCACAACAGCACACATGCATGCAAAACGATGCCCATGCCCAACCACCCACCATCCAATGCGGCTCCTCGGTGCCTGCTCCCAGGCGGAGGGGCCACGCTGCAGGCTACCGGCCCTTCTGTCCCGTGCCAGCCGAGCGCAAGCCCTGATAGCAGGGGCCGTTGTGGCTGAGTCGGTGAGGGCAAGCTGCAAGTAATAACCATGGAGGCAACAGCGAGAGACGAGCAAGAACAAACCAGCTGTAGTCAGCGGTGTGGTGCAGGTCAGAGGCGGAATCAATTCAGGAACACCAAGCAGCGTTGTAGTTCCACCAAATTTCCCAAAATGTAAAAACAGCTTGGAGAAGTGACCTGGAAAATTGTAATCCAATAACTGATGCGTTTATCTCCACATCGTCAAGACTCCAGGTTCCAAAGATTCACGGCAACCAGAATCCCAGGAGATAGTCAGCCAACCTTCGGTGCGACACGATCAGCTGGAACCAGGAAAGGAGGCACGGCTCATCATCAAGGCCCCACGGGGCACCACCGCAGGCTCGAACGCCGGGTGCGGGAGAAAGGAAGCCGCCGCGGATGGACCCCAGCGATGACCTCTTGATAGAGAGCTGCGTTGCAACACTCCAGGTGCACTGTCGGCGAATGGAAAGAGGACAGAGAGAGGGAGAATGTATGAGTGCAGGGGAGAAGAGAGAGAGAGAGAGAGAGAGAGAGAGAGGGAGAGGAGAGAGAGAGAGAGAGGAGAGAGAGAGAAGAGAGCGAGAGAGAGAGAGAGAGAGCGAGAGAGAGAGGAGCGAGAGAGAAGAGGAGCGAGAGAGAGAGGAGCGAGAGAGAGAGGAGCGAGAGAGAGAGAGAGAGAGGAGCGAGAAGAGCAGACAACGAGACAACTCCCAGACTACCTTGCAAGCCAGAAGGAAGGAAAGGGCACCGAACCTCTATTTTTTTTTGGCTGGTTCTAAAATACAAACAGCAAGTAGTATTACACTCCTCAGAAAAGGTATGGATTAGCCGGCAGCACTGTGGAAAAATAAAATAAACTACATTCAGTAGAGGCGACTGAGTCAACGACAGAGCACAGATAGGATAGTATGCCACACCCCTTTCAAACCCCACCCCTTCGCCTCTCCCTTCTCTTGCGGCCTCTCTATTCACATAGACCGGTGTACAACTTGGACGAATAAGACTCAGACCTGCACTTGGAAACACGTGTGTACAGTATGGACCCGTACATGGAAACGCATGTGACAACACCGAGCCGTATGTAGAAACGTGCGTGTGGACGTGCACGGCGCACGTTTGTTTCATTCGCGTCGGTGCACGCCACGGCTGGTGTTTCAGTGCACGGTCTGAGTTCATAAATCTCACACATCTCTCTCCACCATGACGGTGCACAATCAAGTTGACCTTCCTTCCGAAAAAAAAAAAAACACAACAAACAAGACACCCAAACTTGGCACGAAGCCAAACTGCAGCATCGTCAGGTTTGGATCGCTCTGCCTTCTTGAACACATTGGGTCTCACACAATGGCAGACCGGTTTCTGCAAACTCGTACTTGCAAGCATCCGGGTAGCCGTTACTTTTATAACCTTGCACCCCCGCTTGGCATACAGGAAAGCAGTCATAAGAGTTGAGAAATACATCAGTCTGGCAAAGCCCTTTGGAGTTTAATTGAGGAAACTAAAATAGAATGTGGAGGAGGGCGAAGGGGGTGGGGGAGTGTGTGGTTGGAGGAGAGACACAGTCAGAGAGAGGGAGAGAGGGATGACAGACATACAGAAACACAGTGAGACAGAGTGACAGACAGACACACACACAACACACACACACCACACACACACACACACACACACACACACACACACACACACACACACAAAGAGACAGAGACAGAGAGAGTGTGAACACGAGTTTGTGAGAAACCTAAAGTTAACGTTCTCGGAGGAACTCATGAATCCTCAACACGTGTCCCTTTAGTGTGGTGGCTTTAATCAAACGTGATTGTCCTTCCAGTCACCCGACCACAGCACATTGAGTGAATCACAATTCGAGGTCGTCCTCCCACCCATGAGACACATGCCGTCGGTGCTCATGGCGTCCACTTCCCCGACGAGTTAGGGTCCCTAACGGGATGTTCGACCAATGAATTGAGAAAATGACCATTTTTCAGTCCATAAACTGCATATGGCAAGCAAGACGCAGGTGCGAGTGCGGCGGTGCACTGGGAGGCAGGACCATGTCGGGAAGGGTGCGTTTAGGCCACGGATCGCGTGGGGGTGTCCAGAACACCCGTCCCGCTCCATTTATAGCGCAGTGACAGCCGCTTCTGGCCCCGAGGCGCCCGCCGGGCTATTTCTGCCGGAGCACGGCCAGGCACCAGGCGGACCTTTGTGACGGCACCGTCCTGGCAGCCGATTTATATTTAAACCAGAGCAATGTCTCCCCCGCCCAACGGCCAGACTCGCACCTGCAACCTCAAATGGCAGGCCGAGGGTGAAGGTGAAGGTGACAGCCTGAGAAGGGGAAAAGGCAAGACGAGGCGTGACGTCACAAAAATGAAGTCGAACTGGAGCTGCTGGAGCAGACGCTTTGGCAATGAGTGTGACAGTAGCGTCAGTGTGAGTGCACAATGTGACGGGTCACCAACTGTGGTTCGCCTTGACGACAACAACAACAAATATCTGCACGGTGCTCACACCACGTGACACGCCGCCAATGGTCGTTTACACGACATTGTGTGAGGTGCGAGTATATGTAACCGCTGGCTAAGAATCGAGTGGACAGAGGTGTGAATACAGATACAACAAACACAAGGAGACGCGCACGTAACGAGACCCTAAAGGGACAGGACCGTTTCCTGCATCACCCTGACCGCGATCAACCACTGTGCTGAACCGACACCACGAGCTTCATTCCTGTCAGAAATCCACTCAGTGAGATTAACACACACCGTTAGATCTCATAATTAAGGGATATTTAACTCGACAAGACTTGTGTATGTGTATATATTATATATTTGGCGTCCAATTGGATAAATGGATGTAACTAGGAGACACAGCGCATCGCGGAGACGAGCCAGAAGCAAAATAAGCCTAGCAACAACGCTTCATCGGATTAACCAATCAAAACCGAAGCAATGACGTCACTACGATCGTTTGACCAATCGCGTCACTGTTGCTATGCGGGCGAGACACCTCCACTCCCATCCTGGATCGTTGCGCCGAACGCTGGGCAAGGCATCATGACGTCAGGCAAAAAAAAAAAAATAAATCCTCCAATAGGAACGCAACCACAGAGAAGCGTGCTTCGTCACCGCGCCGGCGTTCCAGCCAATGGAAACGCGCAAAAGACGACGCCGTCAGCGGGCCGGCCTGTCCAATCGCAAGACTGAAAACCTCCGGAATGGGCTGTTGCCGCGCGCAAGCGACCAATAGGAGCGCAGTGCGCTCTCGGTAACACGGAAGGCAATGGCAACAGCACATTCCAACGCCGCTGCGTCATCCCGCGGCCAGTTGTAGCCGGTTGTGAAGAAGAGAAGAGGGAGGGGGTGAGGAGAGGGGACGTAGAGAGGGAAAGAAAATAGATTCGATGAAAGGAAACAAGACGGCAATGAAGCAAGTAAAGAAGAAGAAAAAAAAAGACAAAGGAAGGAAGCGGGAGGTGTAAAAAAAAAAGAAAGAAAGAAAGAAAAATAATGAAGGAAGAGAAAAATGCGGAGGAAAGAAAGGACGTTTGGATTGAGCAGACTGTGCTGTATCCCGATAGCGACATCGCAGCCCAATCCATGCTGGAGCTTCGTGTGGGGTTTTTTTTGGGCCTTTTAAAATCGACATTGTCTGAATTAGGGATTTAATGGGTGATTGCCGTGAAGAAATGAAGGAAGCAATCATATGACGCGGAGGGCAGGAAAATCAAACAACCGACGGAACGGTGGAAACCGTGAAAATGTAGTGTGTATTATTATGGGGATGAAGGAGGGAACGAGGAAGAGAACTTTTCAGGAAAAAGGTGGGTGTGGAGCACAATGAATGAAGAAGAAGAAGAGAGAGAGAAGGTGAGGGTGGTGGACATGGGGGTGAGGTCAGATGGAATCAAACGAGTGAGGTTGGGGTTGTGGGAAGAGAATGAATTAAACAATCGGTAGGGATGGAGATGAGATGAGGTGAGAGTAGGGTCGGGGATGAGGTGACAGGATCAATTAAATGAAACAGGAAATGGGAATGAGAGAAGTAAACAGTCGGTGAGGAATTGGAATGAAGAAAGAGAATGAATTAAAACAGTTCATAAGAATGAGACCCAGGTGAGAGAATGAATTGCACAGTAGTTTGAGGCGTCACGAGAGAACATTGAGCAAAACGAGTCTGGTGTTGGGCTTAACAGTCAAGGTAGCTGGCTAAAGATCCTCGGGTCTTGAGGTGAAGCCCTGTCGTTATAATGAATTAACACCAGGCGGGTTGACTCAGCCTGTCATCCTTCCGAGGTCGGCATGATGAGTACCAGTGCGCTGGCAACAGGGGGCATTGAATCAGTGGCACAGC
The DNA here is from genome assembly GCA_035128595.1 of Eptatretus atami. Taxonomy (NCBI): domain Eukaryota; kingdom Metazoa; phylum Chordata; class Myxini; order Myxiniformes; family Myxinidae; genus Eptatretus; species Eptatretus atami. The sequence continues at coordinate 9,556,443 of CM068967.1, read as the reverse complement.
CGTGCTCCCAGAAAATGATACAGCCAAGCAGGCACAGGCTGCTCCGAATAAATTAACAAAAATTTAAAGTGAGCAAAACGAGTTCGGAGTCAGGTAGAATGTAGGGAGAGTACTGTTGTTCGGAAGCACACAGGAGGTGCGCATCAGATCAGGAGGATGGTAAAGCTCAGACGAGGAGACCTGCTGTTGAACCTTCCCACACACATCGAGACACCCACGTTTGACCACTGGAGGCCTCTTGGTGAACTCGCCAAAGGCGCACGTCTCACATCTAAACACGTACGTCACGTAAAACCCGCATGTCACAATGGCGACGGACCAGCAGCAAGACCGGTGGGAAGCACGGATTAAAACCTGGAGCTGAGCAAGTTCTCCTCATAATCACCAACAATGACTGCAGAAGGGAAATCCACTTTAGATCATGCAACTTCAGTGGTGGAACGTCATATTTGCGCAACAGTGAAAGTTTTTTTTTTTTTAAGTACCAAGTTGTCCAAAACTTGAACCACACTCCAGGAGGATCAGCTGGAGATCCACATTACATGCTTCTTGAACCGAGTCGATGACCTAGCCCAGAAAGAAAGATCATGGTAGATCACGAAGCACACGCAAGCTATCAAGTTTCGCATGGTCAGTGAACCTGTCCAGGGATCAGCAGGTGAGCGCACGGACACCAACTAACTGCAACCGTGGGTCCATGAGACTCACCGCTGGAAATATGAACCTCTCCAGCAGGTCAGACTACCACCGCATGATCACACCTGGTTTTGTCACTACAATCTGGGGGTCCTCCCTTCCTAAACCCACCACGCGTCGACGTGTAATCTTTCCACGTTTCTAGACAAATTTCTGAAGATCAATCACAAAGCACAAACTCCTCCATCACTCAAACTCTTCTCAAAGCAATACTCAGATCTTCAATATACACACACGTTCCAAATGAAATACCAATACAAACCCATGGATTGATGAACTGCATCACCAAGGCAATGGACACCAGGTTCCGAATGACAGGTTCGACCTATGTGCGGCACATGATGCGAAGCCAGGTGGACAGGTGCCAGACGAATGAGTTTAAAATCATTTTAAACATGAATCTAAAGCTCGGATTGGAGCTTGTACACAAGTCACACGGAAGTAGACACCAGTGTTCCGAAACACAAATTACAAGGACAACAGTACCGAAAATAGACAATCACATTGTACATGGGATTTAAACCTGGGTTCCCCATATTATAAACCAGGGCTTCTGAACAGAAACACTCACAGGCCAAGTTGCCAGGACACTGGATAGAAACATTCAAGCTTGCAGGACAGGAGCAAAGAAGAAGTGTAAACACAACAACACACCTGGGCAAGGTGATGGATATTCTCGCAAATATCAAACATCGATAAATATGACATCAGGTAAATAAAGAAAATGTGGATCAGAACTGAATCACAGACAGATCCGTCAGGTCGCTGCATTTGGATCAAGTTTAGGTACCGTACGTACGTAAGCTTGTTACACCTGCACCGGATGCCATCAATACCTTGAATAACAGAAAGGAAAAGCCATCAAACCAGCAGCTCTCAAAGTGGTTGGTTACATGTGCACAAAAGAGTACAACCACGAGACCTTAAAACCCAACCCCATGTGGTACAACCCCAAGACCTAAACCAAACATGTGCTACAACCCCGAGACCTAAACCTAACCCCATGTGGTACAACCCCGAGACCTAAACCTAACCCCCTGTGGTACAACCCCCAAGACCTAAAGAACCTAACCCCATGCGGTACAACCCGAGACCTAAACCTAACCCCATGTGGTACAGACCCCGAGACCTAAACTTAACCCCATGTGGTACAACCCGAGACCTACCAACCCCTGTGGTACAACACCGAGACCTAAACCTAACCCCATGTGGTACAACCCCAGAACCTAAACCTAACCCCATGTGGTACAACCCCAAAACCTAAACCCACCACCATGTGGTACAACCCCAAGACCAAAGCATCACCACATGTGGTAACAACCCCAAAACCCTAAACCCAACACCATGTGGTACAACCCCAAGACTAAAGCATCACATGTGGTACCAACCCCAAAACCTAAACCCAACACCATGTGGTACAACCCCAAGACAAAGCATCACCACATGTGGTACAACCCCAAGACCTAAACCTAACCCCATGTGGTACAACCCCGAGACCTAAACCTAACCCCCTGTGGTACAACAACGAGACCTAAACCTAACCCATGTGGTACAACCCCGAGACCTAAACCTAACCCATGTGGTACAACCCCAAGACCTAAACCTAACCCATGTGGTACAACCCGAGACCTAAACCTAACCCTATGTGGTACAACCCAAGACCTAAACTAACCCAATGTGGTACAACCCCGAGACCTAAACCTAACCCATGTGGTAAAACCCCAAGACCTAAACCCAACAACATGTGCTACAACTCCGAGACCTAAACCTAACCCCATGTGGTACAACCCCAAGACCTAAACCTAACCCCATGTGGTACAACCCAAGACCTAAACCTAACCCCATTGGTACAACCCACACTCTAAACTAACCCTATGTGGTACAACCCCAAGACGCCTAAACCTACCCCATGTGGTACAACCCCAAGACCTAAACCTAACCCCATGTGGTACAACCCCAAGACCTAAACCTAACCACATGTGGTACAACCCCAAAACTAAACCCAACACATGTGTACAAACCCCAAGACCAAAGCATCACACATGTGGTACAACCCCAAAACCTAAACCCAACACCATGTGGTACAACCCCAAGACCAAAGCATCACCAATGTGGTACAAACGTTCGTGACCAGAAATAAACTTCAAAATCCAATGAACAAAAAACAAAACAAAAACATTCGTTGTTGCCAAACACCAACATGGACGTGGTAAAGTAAAAGCAAAACCCGGTGTAATCCACCATTATGAGGCTGTCATTCAGATCATTAAAAATGAAGAATAGTTCACCGGTCCGTTACAGACAAAAAAAAAACTCAAAACAACAACATGGCGCGCGCGGAAGCCATGGGACACGTTCCAAAGAGTCTTCCGGAACTCCCTCTCACAGGGCGAAGCACACGCCGTTTGAAAACACGAGCACGTGGCACCACCGCCGGGACCACGTCGACCGGGTCGACTCGGAACCTGGACCGTTGTGGGTGCACACGTGGGACGTATCTCGTGCACGGCCGGGAGACCACATCGGCCGTTCTCAAGCGGTCTTTATTTGACCAAGACCCTGCGGGGTTAAAAAAGGTCTTTGAGGACGGGATAGGGTAAAAAAAAAAGGTCCCTCGACGGCAAAACAGGGTCGAACCAACAGGTTCGAGTCTTCACAAAAGGAGCACATAGTCCTCCTCCTCCTCCTGAGGACCAGTCACGTGTCGGACGCACAATCCGGTGTGACCCTGACAAAGGGGGCCATGTTCGGGTTACGAACCGTTACCAAGGAAATGACCACACGGCGTCCAATTTTAATGGGACACCCCCCCCCCGAACATGCTCGCAAGCGGACATGAGGAGCACGTCGGGCACAGCGGAGAGCCGTGTACTGCACGGCGAGCCGAGCATGAAGAGCCGCTCCACGTGAAGACGCTGCGAGCGGAAGGGAAACGGCGACGTAAACAAAACAGTAACAGGTAAAAGGCGGGGAGAAGGATCCACAGCCATGGAAACGGGCACCGGGACGGCACGGCGGCACGGCCGGCTCGTACTGAGGTCCTGTCGCAGAGTCCGGAGAGTGTCCGAGTCCGTGGTGCCCCGCCGCACCCCGGCGGCGATCGCTGCGCTCTTCCCGCCGCTTCCTCTGTGTCGTTTCGATGCCGCCGGGCGGGCCCGACGAGGGGGAAAACCGTGCGCACGTCAGCGGCGGAACGACGAACGACAACGAACGTGCCGAAGTGAACGCAAAAGCGAAAAGCAGGACTAAAATTCCTCGTGAAATCGGGCATAGCTATAATAACGGCGGTTATAATTAATTTGACGGTAATTAATGCAATCGAACGCTCGATGGCGTCGCTTGGTTTCCCGGTTCGTGAAATGGCGCCTCGACCGGCGACGCTGAGAGAAAGAAACAAACTCCAAGCGAGCGCCTCACGCCTCGGCAGCGAGCGCACGAACGCCGAGCGAGAGGAAATCTAAAATAAAAAAACTTTTTCTTCGCCGACGATTTAGTTTTTTTTTTTTTAATTACTAAAATTTAAAAATTTGAAAAAAAGTAACGGACGCGACGCACGCGCCGACAGGCGGGAAGCAGCCACGCGCACAAAATGGCGGCACGCTTCTTCTTCTTCTTCCTCTTCTTCTTCTTCTTCCTGATACTCACGGCCTGCTCGTTGAAAAGTCTGAGGAGCGGCTTTCTCGACCTGCATCATTCGTTGCAATCTCGTCCCTCTGACAACGGGATCGAGTTGGTGTACGGAACTTTGTGCGGCGCGTACGTTAGGGTCCCTGCGACTTGTACGCGCCCGAACAGGCTTAGGAGACGAGGCGACAAGCATTTCCGTCATAGAATCGAGTGAACGAAGCTTTTCATCGTCCGGTGAGGTGAAAAATGCCAACGCGACTTGGAAGGCGAACAACATTGAGAGGAATCTCCTCATCCTCACGAAGAATCGTTTCATGAACCCCTCACCCTCACCCTCACCGCCTCATCTCACCCCACCGATGGTTAATTGGAAATGGATTTTTATCGAAGTAAACACCGATATCTTATCTGCACTCGATCAGTCGGCTTGCTTTGTACACAACACCCGATCAATATTAAAGCGTGCACGTCACAAACCCCGCCAGGTAACCAACTTGGTGGACAAACGATGGAATCACACGTGCCTGTGACGTCACAGTGTCAGTGCACAGTTCTCGTGTATTTGATCCGGGGAAGGACCGTGAGAAGTTGTTCATGAAGTCAAAGTGGACTCGACTTGGTGCGGACTAAGTGACCAGTTCATTAACGATCGAGGGTTAATGTTGGCTGCATTTCTGGCTTCACAATGACTTTTAAAATGTTCTTCATCAGAAACATTAAGATGATCTGATTGAGAATTTAATGTCGTTTGCTTAGCTAAAAGGGTGCAGGAGCACTTGGTCAATTGATCCATTGTACATGGACAGGATCGTTGGATCTGTAACCCCACCTTCCCCCAAAAAATCTATATATTAATACTGAAGGACCAATTTTGTGCTCCTCCTAGCGGTCGCGTCACGTTTTTCTCGGTACTTGTGACCTGGACTGAAAGAAACTTCGTACCTGTAAGAGTGCATCGCACATAGTGGCAAAAGCAACTTTCAACTCTGAAAGCAGAATAAACACTTTTCGTTGAGACGGGGGCAGGAGTGAAGAGGGGGGGCGAGGAGCGGTGAAGAGGCGGGGGCATTAAATTTTTGGGCGGGGGTAAGCAAATTGAAGGCGGGGGGGGGGGGTGGAGGCGGGGGAATGGGCAGGGGCGGGATGAGTAGGCGGGGGCAAGCACGCCCTGTCCAGTCCATGTCCCTCGAGTGTGGTGACTGGTGAGTGATGAATCGGAATCCGTCTGACGGGGTTTCAGCTAGTATATAATAATGGTGATACAGGTGAACAAGTCCCATAAAAAAAAATACCTGCATCTAAACAGTATAAATGTTGAGAGCAAACTCCCATAACTTTGGAAAAAAAGAAAAAAAAAGGGGGGGTGTAAAGGAATCAATCTATTTATTATGTATGTATACATACTTTATGGAGCAGCGAAAGGCAAGAGACATACCACTACGACTCCAGCATCCTGCAGACATAAAAAGAAATTGTCCAAAAAAGTTGATGTTTTACATTGTACGATTGATAAAATCAACTGGATACACCCGTGGCAAACGTAACACAAATACAGGATTTTTTTATTTTATTTTAAAGTTTGCTGATTTAAAAATAAATAAATTAGCAGGCACGGGTAGAGCGCATAACTCCGTCCGTTCAGATCTTCACTAAAATCTAATCAGTTCGTCCTAATCACAACCCAACCTGTCCACCAACTTTCATAAAATCGGTCCACAACTTTTTGAGATAGCCTGTTCACAAACAACAAAGGGGTAAAAAAACCTCAATCTCCTTTGGTAGGCAGAGGTAACAATGAGTGAACATAAAACATTTTCATTCCCTTTAACCTCACCTCACAATCCTGGGACCCTAAGTATACACTTGAAATGCAAAAAAAAAAAAAAAAAAAATCTTCAGAGATCAAGATGAGTGCGAGCGCGACAAAAGTGGATTATCGGGAAAAAAAAAACGCCGACATTTCCAAAACACTGGCAGCAAAAGATTCATGAAGAACTGGAACCCCAGATGGATATGAACCGAGAAATGTTCACCTGGTTCGACAAAACTGAAACCAAGCACGGGGCGTCCTTCCTCACCTGACCAGCCAATGACTCGTGGGTCAACAGCAAACCGAATACGCGGCTTCCATCAAGACCAGCCAAAAAGTTCACAACCGTTTATCCAGAAAAGTCACACAGGCTGTTTTCTGGAGCGGTTAAACAATACTCAAAACTGAATGTACGTGAACAAAACGACAACCATCTTCACAAATAGACACACCAAAAGAAAGAAGCCGCGTCGTTTTGGAGAAGATAGGCCTCGCATCCACATCAACTCGACACAATCCATCACGACGGGAGAACACCGTCCTTTCACAAAAATTTCAACAAAAGAGCTTTTGCACATCAAGAGGTAAAATGTGGTTTTCATCGTACAGGATCATGCAAGTCAAATCTTAACCTTCGTCACACGTCATGCGTCTTCTCGTGTAGTCGAGAGTACGAAATCGAGATCTGTGAGTTTTCTCTTCTTTCTTCTGGAAAGCAAGTTCATAAACCAAGAAGAGTACAAGCAGCGATCAATCCGTGCATAGTCAAACTTTCCTGGGGGGAGACACGCAACTTCAACAGTTGACAATCCGGGCTTTAAATGTCTACAAGTGTGGATGACACCAAAACATGCATACGACTTAAATAAACCTACAGCGGTGACTTGGGAAGCCTTTAACAAAACCGAGAAAAAACAAACAGCTCTGCGCGGAATAAAAAGACACCCTGATTGTAAAAAAATAAAAATAAAAACTTCAATTCAACAAGATACCAAAAAATAATAATCAAAAGTACTACACGTATTCGTACGTGCTAACACTGTCTTTGGCATTACGAGTGCTCGAGGAGACACAAAGGTATCCAATCAATGATATTCAGCCAGATCCAATTTTGCCAAATGTGAAGTAGATTTTCTTGCAGCTCTTGGGTATCAGTTGGAAGAGGTCGACTTTTTCACAGTGTTAAGAAAGGTTCTTGTACACCAGCAAGGAACAAATTAACTGCAAGATGGTGCCAGGAGCCATACATCCAGAACCACCCTTTTCCTGGAACAGAGGCAACGGGCTGCAGCGTCTTCCCTGCGGTACCATCGAGTCCCCAAACATCTGAGGACATAAAAAACGGGTGCTGCAGAAAACTCAAAACTCTGCCAAGTAATAGCAAGACCTGCAAATAAAATCTATTACCCATTTGGAAAAATCTGGATCCTGTGTTGTCACTTGGCAAATCATTGTTTCAATACCTTTAAAGATTCAAGAATCTTATGATACCGAAGCATCTGGACCAGATGCAGTCAGACTCAGTGGTGTAATGGGGAGAGCACCCGCTCCGAGTCTGCGAGGTTGGTGGTTCAAACCCAGTCCATCCGTCCGAGTCATACCAAGACTAAAGATGGTACGTGCCGTTTCTTTGCTCAACACTCAGATTTAAAGGATAGAGCATGGAAAACCCCACTGCTTGGCATCCGGGAGAGAAGCAAATTCATCCCCGATTTCCCCACTGAGTGTGGAGAAAAGTGAGGCCGTAAAAAAAAAAAAGTCTCTGGACACAGTGCTCTGGGAAATGACATCACTTTCTGCAATCTCAGCGGCTGTGTTCCTCCTGATGACTCCATCTTTGTTCTTTACTTCTTTGGGTTCCTTCTTGGTCTTCCATTTCATTATGTTTGTACCATATCCTGATGCTGTGTGGACTGTGTTTCCCCGCTGACAGACCCCTGGTAGCTTGGGCATGTCACTGCGCTTGAGCCTGGGGAACAACTGCTGAAATCCATCTGGATTCTTCCTGACAACTTTGTTCCTTTCACATTTCTTTCAATTTTTTAATTTTTTTCAAAATTCTCTCTTATTCATTCTCATTCTTGCCTTTTCTTTCACTCTCTATTCCTCTCTTTCATTATCTATCTCTCAAAGGAGAAGTGAGTTCTTGCAGAAAATTTTCTGTAAAGCCCACTTGGCTCCGCGTGGATGGGTTTGAGGGTTGTGGAGTAGCGGCTGAATCCAAGTCCTATCCAGGTTACTCCCGATAACTCCATCTTTGCTCTTCACTTCTTCGGGTTCCTTCTTGGTCTTCCATTTCATGTGTGCAAAAAAAGAAGTGTCGTCTCATTCATCCACCAGCAGTGTGCGCAATGTGTCACAGCTCCTCCATTAGACTAATGATCAATAATAAGAACTCAATTTCACAATGTTCGGAGCACAGATTGCCAATATAAAGCTAATTTACAATCATAGCTGGTCATTTTATTTTGGTATGGCATTGTACATAGATTATACAAATGCACACAGCACAGACACATTCTGGTTCTTTTTCGGCATCTGAAGGATTAAATTTTCAAAACCATTTTCACAATGAACTCCTCAACCTCCAATGCCACAAAACATGAGGAACACATGTCAAAATTAGCACTCAAAAATCTACTTTTCAAAAGTGAACGAAACAGCACTTAAATTCCTCACAATGAAAACAAGATATAAAGTAATAAGACTAGAACGGCACTCAGCAGAGCTCATACCTCCACCAGGCCATACAGTTTATGTTTTGTATCCTTCCAATAGGCCGGATCTGAATCCAGACCTGAACCAAAATCTAATCGGCTTGTTATTGTCATGTAGCCAACTCATCCACAACATTTTGAACCAGAAGGGCACTCGTAGAGTCGCATACCTCCGCCACGTAATGCCTGATCCACGAGAAACATATGGGCCCAATACATTTTTGTAATATCATGCTAGACAATACTACATCGTTTTTGGCACGATCTCTCAATGGTGAAGAATCAGTTTTAAAAAAATTAAATAATTCTCGCATCCCGATCTTCACCAAAATCGAATCAATTCATCCTTGTCAACACCCAACTTGTCGACAAAATTTAATCCAGATCCATCCACAAATTTTGAGATACACTGCACACAAACAGACAGAAAGGGGTAAAACAACCTCCTCACCTTCGTTGGCAGAGGAAAATATCATGCTTTATATCGTTTTGGTCCCATCTGGCAATGGTGAAGCACTACTTTAAAAATTAAATAATTATTGTATCTGTATCTGGATTCGGATCTTCACAAAATCGAATCAATTCGTCTCGTCACACACCCAACCTGTCCACCAACTTTCGTCCTAATCCATCCGTAACTTTTAGAGATATCCTGCTCACAGACAGACAGAAAGGGAGAAAACATAACCTCCATCCACCTTCGGTGGTGGAGGTAAAAGTCATGCTCTAAATGATTTTTGGCACCATCTCTCAATGGTGAATACTCACCATTGTCGTCGTCGAATCAATTCGTCGTCGTCATACACCCAACCTGTCCACCAAGTTTCGTCCTAATCCCATCCATAACTTTTAGAGATATCCTGCTCACAGACAGACAGAGACAAACAAACCAGATAAAGAAACAGGGTGAAAACATAAAGATGGCAGAGATAAAAGCAGACTATTTATGGTGAAGGACACGCATTAAAAACTTTCCCACAACTTATTTCAGCAGATTAGTCCACAGCCTTGGCACAGAACAGGCATGACAGCTTTCATGATGTGCTGAAAGCAGATGCGTCGGGTCCCCTCTCATGCCAAAAAAAACAATCAGTGAAAGTAGCACGAGGAAATATACCACAAAATGAAGCGCGTTTGAAACAAAATAAAGTACATAACAAACTCCCCCAGGGCGAACACAGCCGATGCATGCACCATAATGAGTACGTACATGCACTCTGGTGGAGATGTGCCAATGTCCTGCACGTATACAATAAGCTCATCCATCATGCAAAGAAAATGGTTAAAATAAAGTACACAACTCTCAATGGACAGAACTTTTTATTTTCTCAAGAGATCGAGGATTATGGAAGAGCGAGGTGACGGAAGGTGCAAAATGCAATGAACTGTCGATACGGCAATGGTTGGACACACAAAGCAACGGAATGAACAAACTAGAAAAGAGAGGTGAGGAGAGGCAGTAACCTGCAAATAAGGCACTTCATATTTTCAATAACCTTTGTCTCTTTTCCTGTAAATTAGGGGGGGGGGCCTTCTTCTTAATCATCTTTCATATGCAACGCATGGCTACGGTAGCATTTGCTGGGGCCACCAGGATGAGTTTATAGCTGGGTCAGGATTCAAACCCAGGCTCGATATTTGAGGCGAGTGTGCGTCCTTCTAGGCTACCCCGACAGCTACAAGGAAAGCCTGTGGTGCAGGCAAAGATGTTACTGAGAGAAAATGTCCAAAGGCTGGAAGCACCCATCAATCCTTCCATGCCGTACTACGAATTTATGACAACACAAACAACCTTCTGTGTAACAAAAATAAAATAATGAACTACAACAGCACTCAGTAGAGCACAGACCTCCGTCAGGCCAAACAGTTTACATTTTGTATCCAACCGATAGACTGGATCTGAATCCAGACCTTAACCAAAATATAACGTATCTACTATATAAATGGCATCCTTCTGTCTGTTTGTCTGTCTGTCTGTTTGTTTGTAACCAAATAAGCTCTGACAGTGAACCGATCTTGATGAAACTTTACACACATATAGACCTACACTTCAGCTCCAGGATGCGCTAAGTGGCTTTCCATAAAAATGAAAAAATAATATATTAAAAAATAAATATATTTCTATAAAAAAAAAAAGGCTTTCGAATAGTACGCCGGCGTATTAATCGTAACAAAAGGCTTCATGGTTAAAAACGCTAGGGTTTTTTGAAATACAAAATGTTCGTATTCGTTGACTTTTTAAACATACACATTCTCCTCCTGTTATTTGAATTCTCGAACTGCACGCGCACGGCAAAGCTAACTGCTGATAGATCTGCTCATGAAGAGCCAGGCAAGCGGAGTCAGCTGTGGAGAGAGAGTCGTCTTACTGCTGATATATCTGCTCATGAACGAGCCAGGCAAGCAGAGTCGGCTGCAGAGAGAGAGAGCGCGCCAACTGCAAATAGAGCGTCACACCGACGGGCGAGAGAAGCCACAAAACTCACGTTCCAGCTTTCTCGGTCCGGGTTTTGGCAAGGACAATCAAGGACAGTTTCCACTGCTGCTAGAAACATTGAGTGGCTCAAGCGCCTTCAAACTATGACCTCTCTCAGGATTTACGGGCGCCATAAAGCCTTCCTTCCAATAAATCTGAGAATAAAAGCAGCCTTCCTAATTTTCTCCATACACTAAAAGCCTCAGTCTTACTAAGCGTGAGGAAAATAGGGCAAATTTCCCGGTATTACCCGGTACTTCAGCTGAGTATATATATAATAGTAATATATATAATTATAAAGCCGTAGGCGACATGGGTAGTCGACTACCCATGAAAACTGACAGCCGATGGGCCCGTTCGATGGGGAATGACCTGAAGGATCAAGCACAAGAAATTCATGATTCTAGCTTCAAGGGTTAATGCTGCAGATTGTTTTTTCGTTAAAATACCCCCAACATTTAAGAGTTTTTCGGCCGTTGCTAGCATGGAGGGGGTCCATTTAGCAACGGTTTCTTTCTCACACATAACTAGGACATACCATGAACCTCCATACAAGTTTCATGTATATCTGACTCATATCTCTGAGATTTAAGAACCTTCGTTTTTTTATTGTTTTCGACCAGCGGTTCATTCAAAGTCTATCTTCTCCGCAGTTTTAAATAGATCCGGCTGGAATTTTTTGACCATATGGATGAATGTTAACTGCCACAGTCCGCTCGATGGCCCGATTTTTGATTTTCGAAAAAATAATTTTTTTAATGATTTTCAAAATTCAAAGTCCCGTTGCTAGGCAACGGTGGGTCCATAGCAACGGTTCTTTTCCATCACAATTTCATATGCACACAACTAGGTCATGGTATGAACCTACCAAAGTTTCATCGAAATCGCATGTGTATTAACGGAGCACTGGACCGAACAGAGGGACAGACAGACAAAGACAGACAACATATTGAAAAAAAACGGAAACAAATATGATAATAAGAGTAGATTCAAAATTCAAAAAGAAAATTTTTTTGAAAAATTTTTTTTTTTCGAACTGATCGACAACCCAATATTATAATATATATGATAAAACGTTTTAAAGGCCCAAATCTCTCAATGCTGAAGATCCTTTAAAACTAAAAAATTCTCGTATCCAAGATCAAAGGATCTTCACCAAAATCTACCGGAAATCCAATTTGTCCTCATCACAACACTCCAACCTGTCACCATGTTTCGTCCAAAATCCTCCATCACCTTGAGATATCCTGCTCCAGCAGACAGACTGACAAGGGGTGAAAACATATCCTCTGTCCATCTTCAGTGGTGGAGGTATAAATAAAAAGGTAAATAAATCAAAGCCAGTGTTAACCAAAAATAAATAAACAGCACTATAAATAATCAAAGGGCAGAGGAGGTCCTTGGTGACCCAATGGCCATCCAAATAATCTTGTGCCCAACTGTGTAATGCGGACGTCCTCCTGCAGTGTTACTTTTATGAGGAGGTTGGTAGAGGATTTGCACTCTGGCCACCGTAAGAACACTTCAATTCTGCAAAAACATACAAAGATGACAAAATATTCTGAAGAAAACCCACTCGTGGGAGTACCTCTGTGCAGCTGCCCTGCAAAGCAGGCTCACCTGATGACGGGATTGGGTCCGCAAGCTTCGGACCGCCCAATCTTGGAGATAGGAGGGAAAACGCATGGGTAACCTTCCCGGGTCAGATTGCGGGAGAGTGTCGGGGTGGTGATGTGGTGTCGTCCAAGAAAGTGGACGTAGCGACACGCTGCTCCAGCGCAAAGCTCCCATCCTGACCTGACTATAAACTAGTCATGCTGAATACATGGCATAGACAATAACTTTTGGGGGACCAAAAGCCGGATAAGTAGTGACGCATTGTACAAATGCTCACTGGCACGTTGACATCAACGTGTTTGTCATCATATTTTTGCAGGGAACACAAACGTGTCCAAATCAATGGTAACGTCATGTGATGCCACTACCGCGCAGTCACGATAAGGCCACAGCACATGGAGTGAGAAGGGAAACAATGTCAAAGGACTCATACCAGGGAAATGCAGCACGTGTCGAAACCTTCCGTGGAGGTTTAAGCCAGAGCTTAACAGGAAGCCTCTTTACTTTTCAAGAATTCCTTGCTCAACAGCTCAGAGCAGTAAAAGATTTTTTTTGATATGGAGGGAAATGCGAACGGCGCTCATTTGTGCGCCAACTCCAATTGCACTCTTCCCGTCAGTAACGGTTGGATTTATTTTTATCCCCCTTTTCAAAATGCTGTTCTTATCAAATTGGTCAAGAGATAAAAAGTTTTAGATTATGTTTTCGAAAACAATTTGTACTGAAGAAAGATCGTTCACAGTACAATCTCAATTGCCAGCTTTTAGGCGTCCCTCGCATTAACGCAGACCACGCGTCACTGCGCTCCACGCAGAACATGTTCTCCGCAACTCCTGATGAAGGCTGCTCTGCGATCAAAACGAGACAAAGCACATCACATGGCGAATGGAAGCAAAGAAATTGCTCGTTCTAAAAACAATGCATTGTGATTTACATCGAAGAGAAAAAGAGTGTGTTCATGTCCAAGGACAAACTTCAGCGGGCCTTGACAGTTTGTAACATTGCCAAAAGGGTCCATCGCAATGGCCAAGTGCAAACGTTTCACCAACGCGAGTCCTCTCTGCGCATTTTGGACTTTAAAGCAAACGCAAAGAAGCGACGACTTCAGCCTCTCAAGACGAACAGGCACACAGATGATGAAGCTGCCACAGCAGAGCAAATTTTACGAAGCTAGAGGAAGAAGAGGCTAACAAAAAATAAAAATATAAAAATAAATAGAGGCGAGAATATTTGTATTTTTATTCGCACAAATACTATATACAAAAGGGAAAAACTTAAAAAAAAAAAAAAAACAAATAAGTGAAAGGGCGTAACCATAGGAAGGTTAGCACTGCAGCGGATGGAAACGATGCATTCACTTTCTGCTAAGCAAATTTTGAATTGAAATAACAAACAAAAAAAAACATACACGTATTACATTAAGTCAAAAGTCAAAGTATAAGTTTCATAATTGTATTCAAATGAACAGGATCCTTCATTTCTTGGTCTTTGGAAGTCTGAAGAAAGAATGTTCAAGGATGAAATGTCGAGAAAAATAAAAAAATAAAACAGGTTCACCGACAAACATACAACACTAGTCAATATTTCACAATCTGTCACGAAGTGTTAATGATATTAAAACGAACAAAACCGGCAAACAAGAGCATGGGCTCTGTGCGTGCATGGGAAAGGAATTGGACAAAAGTACAACAGCAATCAAAAAAGGCAATAAATAAATAAATAAAAGGGATTCAGAATGAAGGCCGTCATACTGTAGATTCCGACGACGAACGGCGTGGTCTCTCTCGTACGGTTCCAGGGTCAGCCTGCTGCCGTGGTTTCATGTTTTCCTGCTGGCATCTTCTTCAACCTCCTGCTAAACACCGCTTCAGGTTGTGCCGTCGAGTCAATGCAGTTTGCCTTGAGAAGGGAGAGGAGGGGAGGGGGGGGGGGGGAACAAAAAAAAAAGAGGCAATTAAAATTGTCAAGGAATGCAACAAAGCGTCAGATATAAAACTAGAAACAGCACTGGAAGAGCGGTATACCTCAGCCACATCTGAAACAGTTTTACACTTGTATTCCACTGTAGACCGGATCTGGATATGGACCTGAAACCCAAAAATCGAAATCTGCTTGTTATTGGTCACTAACCAAACTGATCCACATAGTTTTGCACAGAAGTTGTCCGCAACTTTTTGAAAATATACATGCGATACAGTAAAACTGGATATACAGCAAACCCTCCAATATCGTGGTTTTTTGACCAATCGCGGTAACCTATTGGGTTAACAATTGTTTATTCGCGGTACCTTCATGTTCGGCCAAATACGTGGTTTTTGAGTGAAGACTCACTGTTTGCAGTGTGTACGATTAACCTTCCATTACGAGCCTTTTTGTCGTTTCTCTCGCATTGTTATTATTGCATTAATCAGACCAGCTTATCGGGAACAAAGGTAAGTTTAATAATGAATAGTCCCATACAACAGGAAATGACATACAGAGATCCCTGTAATGCTAAGATCTTCAAATCTAGTCGACACACAAGAGTTAGTAAATGGCAACGCAAAACGTAAAAACCGATGGACAAAATAAATTGTGGCCAAAAGGCTGAGAACAGGTTATGAACATTGGTGGAATTTTTTTTATATTATATGTATCTCTACCAAATTTCATCGAATCTGTCCAGACTTTTTGGATGTTCTGTTCACAGACAGAAGGTGAAAATATAACCCTTGTCCACCTTCAATGGCGGAGGTAGTAACAACACAAAAAAAAAAAAAAAAAAAAAAAAACTGTACGTATGAAGGCAAATATTAATAAATACAAAACGGCATTTGGTGGAGCGCAAAGTACCCTCCGCCAGGCCAAAACAGTTTACGTTTTTATCCCAATGATAAGCCGGACTTGGAATCCGGACCCTGAACCAACAATCGAATCGGCTCGTTCTCACATAACATGACCAATTTCATCGCACTATGTTTTGTCATACTCGTCTCCAACAACTTTTTTGAAATATCATGCTGCGAATCGGTTTTTGCCACATCTCTTCATTGGTGAAGAATCCACTTAAAAAAAAAAAAAAAAAAAAAACTTGTTCATATCCCGGATCTTCACAAAAAATCTAATCAATTCGTTTAATGTCAAAACACCCAATCTATCCACCAATTTCATCCTGAATCTGTCCACACCTTTTTGAGATAATCCTGCTCACAAACAGACAAGACAGGGATAAAAAAAATATTTAAAACGCACCTAACCTCCATCCACCTTGAGTGGCGGAGATAATTAAAAATAGTCTGTTGGAAGGTTTGTCATCTCGTGGTAAATCCCTTTGACGTTATACCAATCCAACAATGTCAAACACGCTTGGTGTTGGCATAATGGTTAGAAGTGTGGCTTTGGATCCAAGGATTCCTGAGTTCAAATCTCCCTTGGCTGTTGAATTAATACGCAGGTTGGGGTTGACTATGGCCTGACATCCTTCCAAGGTGGGCAAAAAGGAGCGCCAAGCTTGCTGGTATCTCTGTGTCGGAGTGCGACCCATCAGGATTGGTACCCAATAGCCACAGGAGACTGCACTGAGGCAGCACCAAACGCTCTGCATAAGAGTAATGGTCCAATGGATGGATGGATGTCAAAACGAAAACTTTTAAACTTTGCTGGACAGCGTCACTATTAAAGTGAGAACATGCTCGCTTTTACTAACCTTGATAGAAATTACAAAATGGCCACCATTACGGCAGGAAGTGGATGTGCATTGACGCGACACAGACACGCATCACGCACGCGACC
>CM068967.1:9527088-9539704 GCA_035128595.1 Eptatretus atami | reverse complement strand
GAGACCTAAACCTAACCCCATGTGGTACAACCCCGAGACCTAAACCTAACCCCATGTGGTACAACCCCAAGACCTAAACCTAACCCCATGTGGTACAACCCCGAGACCTAAACCTAACCCTATGTCGGTACACCCCAAACCTAAACTTAACCCCGTGGTACAACCCCGAGACCTAAACTAACCCATTGTGGTAAAACCCCAAGACCTAAACCAACAACATGTGCTACAACTCCGAACCTAAACCTAACCCCATGTGGTACAACCCAAAGACTAAACCTAACCCCATGTGGTACAACCCAAGACCTAAACCTAACCCCATGTGGTACAACCCGAGACCTAAACCTAACCCATGTGTACAACCCCGGACCTAAACCTTACCCCATGTTGTACAACCCCAAGACCTAAACCTAACCCCATGTGGTAAACCCCAAGACCTAAACCTAACCACATGTGGTACAACCCCAAAACCTAAACCAACACCATGTGGTACAACCCCAAGACCAAGCATCACCACATGGTGAGTACAACCCCAAAACCTAAACCCAACACCATGTGGTACAACCCCAAGACCAAAGCATCACCACATGTGGTACAAACGTTCGTGACCAGAAATAAACTTCAAAATCCAATGAACAAAAACAAAAACAAAAACACTTCGTTGTTGCCAAACACCAACATGGACGTTGTAAAGTAAAAGCAAAACCCGGTGTAATCCACCATTATGAGGCTGTCATTCAGATCATTAAAAATGAAGAATAGTTCACCGGTCCGTTACAGACAAAAAAAAAACTCAAAACAACAACATGGCGCGCGGGAAGCCATGGGACACGTTCCAAAGAGTCTTCCGGAACTCCCTCTCACAGGGCGAAGCACACGCCGTTTGAAAACACGAGCACGTGGCACCACCGCCGGGACCACGTCGACCGGGTCGACTCGGAACCTGGACCGTTGTGGGTGCACACGTGGGACGTATCTCGTGCACGGCCGGGAGACCACATCGGCCGTTCTCAAAGCGGTCTTTATTTGACCAAGACCCTGCGGGGTTAAAAAAAGGTCTTTGAGGACGGGAATAGGGTAAAAAAACAAGGTTCCCTCGACGGCAAAACAGGTCGAACCAAAGTTCGAGTCTTCACAAAAGGAGCACATAGTCCTCCTCCTCTCCTGAGGACCAGTCACGTGTCGGACGCACAATCCGGTGTGACCCTGACAAAGGGGCCATGTTCGGGTTACGAACCGTTACCAAGGAAATGACCACACGGCGTCCAATTTTAATGGGGACACCCCCCCCCCCGAACATGCTCGCAAGCGGACATGAGGAGCACGTCGGGCACAGCGGAGAGCCGTGTACCTGCACGGCGAGCCGAGCATGAAGAGCCGCTCCACGTGAGAGCGCTGCGAGCGGAAGGGAAACGGCGACGTAAACAAAACAGTAACAGGTAAAAGGCGGGGAGAAGGATCCACAGCCATGGAAACGGGCACCGGGACGGCACGGCCGGCTCGTACCTGAGGTCCTGTCGCAGAGTCCGGAGAGTGTCCGAGTCCGTGGTGCCCCGCCGGCACCCCGGCGGCGATCGCTGCCGCTCTTCCCGCCGCTTCCTCTGTGTCGTTTCGATGCCGCCGGGCGGGCCCGACGAGGCGGGAAAACCGTGCGCACGTCAGCGGCGGAACGACGAACGACAACGAACGTGCCCGAAGTGAACGCAAAAGCGAAAAGCAGGACTAAAATTCCTCGTGAAATCGCGGCATAGCTATAATAACGGCGGTTATAATTAATTTGACGGTAATTAATGCAATCGAACGCTCGATGGCGTCGCTTGGTTTCCCGGTTCGTGAAATGGCGCCTCGACCGGCGACGCTGAGAGAAAGAAACAAACTCCAAGCGAGCGCCTCACGCCTCGGCAGCGAGCGCACGAACGCCGAGCGAGAGGAAATCTAAAATAAAAACACTTTTTCTTCGCCGACGATTTAGTTTTTTTTTTTTTTAATTACTAAAATTTAAAAATTTGAAAAAAAGTAACGGACGCGACGCACGCGCCGACAGGCGGGAAGCAGCCACGCGCACAAAATGGCGGCACGCTTCTTCTTCTTCTTCCTCTTCTTCTTCTTCTTCCTGATACTCACGGCCTGCTCGTTGAAAAGTCTGAGGAGCGGCTTTCTCGACCTGCATCATTCGTTGCAATCTCGTCCCACTGACAACGGGATCGAGTTGGTGTACGGAACTTTGTGCGGCGCGTACGTTAAGGGTCCTGCGACTTGTACGCGCCCGAACAGGCTTAGGAGACGAGGCCGACAAGCATTTCCGTCATAGAATCGAGTGAACGAAGCTTTTCATCGTCCGGTGAGGTGAAAAATGCCAACGCGACTTGGAAGGCGAACAACATTGAGAGGAATCTCCTCACTCCTCACGAGAATCGTTTCATGAACCCCTCACCCTCACCCTCACCGCCTCATCGTCACCCCCACCGATGGTTAATTGGAAATGGATTTTTCATCGAAGTAAACACCGATATCTTATCTGCACTCGATCAGTCGGCTTGCTTTGTACACAACACCCGATCAATATTAAAGCGTGCACGTCACAAACCCCGCCAGGTAACCAACTTGGTGGACAAACGATGGAATCACACGTGCCTGTGACGTCACAGTGTCAGTGCACAAGTTCTCGTGTATTTGATCCGAGGGAAGGACCGTGAGAAGTTGTTCATGAAGTCAAAGTGGACTCGACTTGGTGCGGACTAAGTGACCAGTTCATTAACGATCGAGGGTTAATGTTGGCTGCATTTCTGGCTTCACAATGACTTTTAAAATGTTCTTCATCAGAAACATTAAGATGATCTGATTGAGAATTTAATGTCGTTTGCTTAGCTAAAAGGGTGCAGGAGCACTTGGTCAATTGATCCATTGTACATGGACAGGATCGTTGGATCTGTAACCCCACCTTCCCCCAAAAAATCTATATATTAATACTGAAGGACCAATTTTGTGCTCCTCCTAGCGGTCGCGTCACGTTTTTCATCGGTACTGTGACCTGGACTGAAAGAAACTTCGTACCTGTAAAGTGCATCGCACATAGTGGCAAAAGCCAACTTTCAACTCTGAAGCAGAATAAACACTTTTCGTTGAGACGGGGGCAGGAGTGAAGAGGGGGGGCGGGAGGAGACGGAATGAAGAGGCGGGGGCAATTAAATTTTTGGGCGGGGGTAAGCAAATTGAAGGCGGGGGGGGGGTGGGAGGCGGGGGAATGGGGCAGGGGCGGGGATGAGTAGGCGGGGCAAGCACGCCCTGTCCAGTCCATGTCCCTCGAGTGTGGTGATGAGGATTGAATGCGGAATCCGTCTGACGGGGTTTCAGCTAGTATATAATAATGGTGATAACAGTGAACCAAGTCCCATAAAAAAAAATACCTGCATCTAAACGGTATAAATGTTGAGAGCAAACTCCCATAACTTTGGAAAAAAAGAAAAAAAATGGGGGGTGTAAAGGAATCAATCTATTTATTATGTATGTATACATACTTTATGGAGCAGCGAAAGGCAAGAGACATACCACTACGACTCCAGCATCCTGCAGACATAAAAAGGAAATTGTCCAAAAAAAGTTGATGTTTTACATTGTACGATTGATAAAATCAACTGGATACACCCGTGGCAAACGTAACACAAATACAAGGATTTTTTTATTTTATTTTAAAGTTTGCTGATTTAAAAATAAATAAATTAGCAGGGCACGAGGTAGAGCGCATAACTCCGTCCGAATTCAGATCTTCACTAAAATCTAATCAGTTCGTCCTAATCACACAACCCAACCTGTCCACCAACTTTCATAAAATCGGTCCACAACTTTTTGAGATAGCCTGTTCACAAACAACAAACAGGGGTAAAAAGAACCTCAATCTCCTTTGGTAGGCAGAGGTAACAATGAGTGAACATAAGAACATTTTCATTCCCTTTAACCTCACCTCACAAATCCTGGGACCCCTAAGTATACACTTGAAATGCAAAAAAAAAAAAAAAAAAAATCTTCAGAGATCAAGATGAGTGCGAGCGCGACAAAAGTGGATTTATCGGGAAAAAAAAAACGCCGACATTTCCAAAAACACTGGCAGCAAAAGATTCATGAAGAACTGGAACCCCAGATGGAATGAACCGAGAAATGTTCACCTGGTATCGACAAAACTGAAACCAAGCACGGGGCGTCCTTCCCTCACCTGACCAGCCAATGACTCGTGGGTCAACAGCAAACCGAATACGCGGCTTCCATCAAGACCAGCCAAAAAGTTCACACCGTTTATCCAGAAAAGTCACACAGGCTGTTTTCTGGAGCGGTTAAACAATACTCAAAACTTGAATGTACGTGAACAAACGACAACCATCTTCACAAATAGACACACCAAAAGAAAGAAGCCGCGTCGTTTTGGAGAAGATAGGCCTCGCATCCAACATCAACTCGACACAAATCCATCACGACGGGAGAACACCGTCCTTTCACAAAAATTTCAACAAAAGAGCTTTTGCACATCAAGAGGTAAAATGTGGTTTTCATCGTACAGGATCATGCAAGTCAAATCTTAACCTTCGTCACACGTCATGCGTCTTCTCGTGTAGTCGAGAGTACGAAATCGAGATCTGTGAGTTTTCTCTTCTTTCTTTCTGGAAAGCAAGTTCATAAACCAAGAAGAGTACAAGCAGCGATCAATCCGTGCATAGTCAAACTTTCCTGGGGGGAGACAACGCAACTTCAACAGTTGACAATCGGGCTTTAAATGTCTACAAGTGTGGATGACACCAAACATGCATACGACTTAAATAAACCTACAGCGGTGACTTGGGAAGCCTTTAAACAAAACCGAGAAAAAACAAACAGCTCTGCCGGAATAAAAAGAACACCCTGATTGTAAAAAAAATAAAAATAAAAACTTCAATTCAACAAGATACCAAAAAATAATAATCAAAAGTACTACACGTATTCGTACGTGCTAACACGTCCTTTGGCATTATCGAGTGCTCGAGGAGACACAAAGGTATCAATCAATGATATTCAGCCAGATCCACATTTTGCCAAATGTGAAGTAGATTTTCTTGCAGCTCTTGGGTATCAGTTGGAAGAGGTCGACTTTTTCACAGTGTTAAGAAAGGTTCTTGTACACCAGCAAGGAACAAATTAACTGCAAGATGGTGCCAGGAGCCATACATCCAGAACCACCCTTTTCCTGGAACAGAGGCAACGGGCTGCAGCGTCTTCCCTGGGTACCATCGAGTCCCCAAACATCTGAGGACATAAAAAACGGGTGCTGCAGAAAACTCAAACTCTGCCAAGTAATAGGCAAGACCTGCAAATAAAATCTATTACCCATTTGGAAAAATCTGGATCCTGTGTTGTCACTTGGCAAATCATTGTTTCAATACCTTTAAAGATTCAAGAATCTTATGATACCGAAGCATCTGCGACCAGATGCAGTCAGACTCAGTGGTGTAATGGGGAGAGCATCCGCTCCGAGTCTGCGAGGTTGGTGGTTCAAACCCAGTCCATCCGTCCGAGTCATACCAAAGACTAAAGATGGTACGTGCCGTTTCTTTGCTCAACACTCAGAGTTTAAAGGATAGAGCATGGAAAAACCCCACTGCTTGGCATCCGGGAGAGAAGCAAATTCATCCCCGATTTCCCCACTGAGTGTGGAGAAAAGTGAGGCCGTAAAAAAAAAAAAAGTCTCTGGGACACAGTGCTCTGGGAAATGACATCACTTTCTGCAATCTCAGCGGCTGTGTTCCTCCTGATGACTCCATCTTTGTTCTTTACTTCTTTGGGTTCCTTCTTGGTCTTCCATTTCATTATGTTTGTACCATATCCTGATGCTGTGTGGACTGTGTTTCCCCGCTGACAGACCCCTGGTAGCTTGGGCATGTCACTGCGCTTGAGCCTGGGGAACAACTGCTGAAATCCATCTGGATTCTTCCTGACAACTTTGTTCCTTTCACATTTCTTTCCAATTTTTTAATTTTTTTCAAAATTCTCTTTATTCATTCTCATTCTTGCCTTTTCTTTCACTCTCTATTCCTCTCTTTCATTATCTATCTCTCAAAGGAGAAGTGAGTTCTTGCAGAAAATTTTCTGTAAAGCCCACTTGGCTCCGCGTGGATGGGTTTGAGGGTTGTGGAGTAGCGGCTGAATCCCAAGTCCTATCCAGGTTACTCCCGATAACTCCATCTTTGCTCTTCACTTCTTCGGGTTCCTTCTTGGTCTTCCATTTCATGTGTGCAAAAAAAGAAGTGTGGTCTCATTCATCCACCAGCATGTGCGCAATGTGTCACAGCTCCTCCATTAGACTAATGATCAATAATAAGAACTCAATTTCACAATGTTCGGAGCACAGATTGCCAATATAAAGCTAATTTACAATCATAGCTGGTCATTTTATTTTGGTATGGCATTGTACATAGATTATACAAATGCACACAGCACAGACACATTCTGGTTCTTTTTCGGCATCTGAAGGATTAAATTTTCAAAACCATTTTCACAATGAACTCCTCAACCTCCAATGCCACAAAACATGAGGACACATGTCAAAATTAGCACTCAAAAATCTACTTTTCAAAAGTGAACGAACAGCACTTAAATTCCTCACAATGAAAACAAGATATAAAGTAATAAGACTAGAACGGCACTCAGCAGAGCTCATACCTCCACCAGGCCATACAGTTTATGTTTTGTATCCTTCCAATAGGCCGGATCTGAATCCAGACCTGAACCAAAATCTAATCGGCTTGTTATTGTCATGTAGCCAACTCATCCACAACATTTTGAACCAGAAGGGCACTCGGTAGAGTGCATACCTCCGCCACGTAATGCCTGATCCACGAGAACATATCGGGCCCAATACATTTTTGTAATATCATGCTAGACAATACTACATCGTTTTTGGCACGATCTCTCAATGGTGAAGAATCAGTTTTAAAATTAAATAATTCTCGCATCCCGATCTTCACCAAAATCGAATCAATTCATCCTTGTCACACACCCAACTTGTCGACAAAATTTAATCCAGATCCATCCACAAATTTTTGAGATACACTGCACACAAACAGACAGAAAGGGGTAAAAACAACCTCCTTCACCTTCGTTGGCAGAGGAAAATATCATGCTTTATATCGTTTTGGTCCCATCTGGCAATGGTGAAGCACTACTTTAAAAATTAAATAATTATTGTATCTGTATCTGGATTCGGATCTTCACCAAAATCGAATCAATTCGTCCTCGTCACACACCCAACCTGTCCACCAACTTTCGTCCTAATCCATCCGTAACTTTTAGAGATATCCTGCTCACAGACAGACAGAAAGGGGAGAAAACATAACCTCCATCCACCTTCGGTGGTGGAGGTAAAAGTCATGCTCTAAATGATTTTTGGCACCATCTCTCAATGGTGAATACTCACCATTGTCGTCGTCGAATCAATTCGTCGTCGTCATACACCCAACCTGTCCACCAAGTTTCGTCCTAATCCATCCATAACTTTTAGAGATATCCTGCTCACAGACAGACAGAGACAAACAAACAGATAAAGAAACAGGGGTGAAAACATAAAGATGGCAGAGATAAAAGCAGACTATTTATGGTGAAGGACACGCATTAAAAACTTTCCCACAACTTATTTCAGCAGATTAGTCCACAGCCTTGGCACAGAACAGCAGTGACAGCTTTCATGATGTGCTGAAAGCAGATGCGTCGGGTCCCCTCTCATGCCAAAAAAACAATCAGTGAAAGTAGCACGAGGCAAATATACCACAAAATGAAGCGCGTTTGAAACAAAATAAAGTACATACAAACTCCCCAGGGCTGAACACAGCCGATGCAATGCACCATAATGAGTACGTACATGCACTCTGGTGGAGATGTGCCAATGTCCTGCACGTATACAATAAGCTCATCCATCATGCAAAGAAAATGGTTTAAATAAAGTACACAACTCTTCAATGGACAGAACTTTTTATTTTCTACAAGAGATCGAGGATTATGGAAGAGCGAGGTGACGGAAGGTGCAAAATGCAATGAACTGTCGATACGGCCATGGTTGGACACACAAAGCAACGGAATGAACAAACTAGAAAAGAGAGGTGAGGAGAGGCAGTAACCTGCAAATAGGCACTTCATATTTTCAATAACCTTTGTCTCTTTTCCTGTAAAATTAGGGGGGGGGGAGCCTTCTTCTTTATCATCTTTCATATGCAACGCATGGCTACGGGTAGCATTTGCTGGGGACACCAGGATGAGTTTATGGCTGGGTCAGGATTCAAACCCAGGCTCGATATTTGAGGCGAGTGTGCGTCCTTCTAGGCTACCCCGACAGCTACAAGGAAAGCCTGTGGTGCAGGCAAAGATGTTACTGAGAGAAAATGTCCAAAGGCTGGAAGCATCCCATCAATCCTTCCATGCCGTACTACGAATTTATGACACACAAACAACCTTCTGTGTAACAAAAATAAAATAATGAACTACAACAGCACTCAGTAGAGCACAGTACCTCCGTCAGGCCAAACAGTTACATTTTGTATCCAACCGATAGACTGGATCTGAATCCAGACCTTAACCAAAATATAACTATCTACTATATAAATGGCATCCTTCTGTCTGTTTGTCTGTCTGTCTGTTTGTTTGTAACCAATAAGCTCCTAGACCAGTGAACCGATCTTGATGAAACTTTACACACATATAGACCTACATTCAGCTCCAGGATGCGCTAAGTGGCTTTCCATAAAAATGAAAAAAAATATATTAAAAAAAAATTATTTCTATTAAAAAAAAAAAGGCTTTCGAATAGTACGCCGGCTATTAATCGTAACAAAAGGCTTCATGGTTAAAAACGCTAGGGTTTTTTGAAATACAAAATGTTCGTATTCGTTGACTTTTTAACATACACATTCTCCTCCTGTTATTTGAATTCTCGAACTGCACGCGCACGGCAACAGCTAACTGCTGATAGATCTGCTCATGAAAGAGCCAGGCAAGCGGAGTCAGCTGTGGAGAGAGAGTCGTCTTACTGCTGATATATCTGCTCATGAACGAGCCAGGCAAGCAGAGTCGGCTGCAGAGAGAGAGAGCGCGCCAACTGCAAATAGAGCGTCACACCGACGGGCGAGAGAAGCACAAAACTCACGTTCCAGCTTTCTCGGTCCGGGTTTTGGCAGGACATCAAGGACAGTTTCCACTGCTGCTAGAAACATTGAGTGGCTCAAGGCCGCCTTCAACTATGACCTCTCTAGGATTACGGCAGCATAAAGCCTTCCTTCCATAAATCTGAGAATAAAAGAGCCTTCCTAATTTTCTCCATACAACTAAGCCTCAGTCTTACTAGCGTGAGGAAAATAGGGCAAATTTCCCGGGTATTACCGGGTACTTCAGCTGTATATATATATATATATATATATATATATATATACAAGCCGGTAGGCGGACATGGGTAGTCGACTACCCAATAGAAACTGACGCGATGGGCCCGTTCGATGGGGAATGACCTGAGGATCAAGCACAAGAAAATTCATGATTCTAGCTTCAAGGGTTAATGCTGCAGATTGTTTTTTCGTTAAAATACCCCCACATTTAGAGTTTTTCGGCCGTTGCTAGGCAATGGAGGGGGTCCATAGCAACGGTTCTTTCTCACACATAACTAGGACATACCATGAACCTACCATACAAGTTTCATGTATATCTGACTCATAGTCTCTGAGATTAACGAACTTCGTTTTTTTATTGTTTTCGACCAGGGTTCATTCAAAGTCTATCTTCTCCGACAGTTTTATAGGATCCGGCTGGAATTTTTTGAACATATGGATGAATGTACTGCCCACAGTCGCTCGTGCCCGATTTTTGATTTTCGAAAAAATAATTTTTTATGATTTTTCAAAAATTTCAAAGTCCCGTTGCTAGGCAACGGTGGTGTCCATAGCAACGGTTTTCATTTGCACACAACTAGGTCATGGTATGAACCTACCAAGTTTCATCGAAATCGCCATTGTATTAACGGAGCACTGGACCGAACAGAGGGACAGACAGACAAACAGACAGACAACATATTGACGGAAATACTGATAATAAGAGTAGATCAAATTTAAAAAAAATTTTTTTGAAAAATTTTTTTTTTCGACTGGATCGACAACCCAATATATATATAATATATATGAATAAAATCGTTTTAAGCCCAATCTCTCAATGCTGAAGATCACTTTAAAAACTAAAAAAATTCTCGTATCCAGATCAGGATCTTCACCAAAATCTACCGGTAATCAATTTGTCCTCATCACACCCAACCTGTCCACCATGTTTCGTCCAAATCCATCCATCACCTTGAGATATCCTGCTCACAGACAGACTGACAGGGGTGAAAACATATCCTCTGTCCATCTTCAGTGGTGGAGGTAATAAATAAAATAGGTAAATCAAATCAAGCCAGTGTTTAACCAAAATAAATAACAGCACTATAATAATCAAAGGGCAGAGGAGGTCCTTGTGACCCAATGGCCATCCATATCTTGTGCCCAACTGTGTATGCGGACGTCCTCCTGCAGTTGTTACTTTTTATGAGGAGGTTGGTAGCAGGATTTGCACTCTGGCCACCGTAAAACACTTCATTCTGCAAAACATACAAAAGGCATGAACAAAATATTCTGAAAACCCACTCCGTGGGAGTACCTCCTGTGCAGCTGCCCTGCAAAGGGCAGCTCACCTGATGACGGGATTGGGGCAAAGCCTTCGGGACCCCCAATCTTTGGAGATAGGAGGGAAACCATGGGGTAACCTTCCCGGGTCAGATTGCGGGAGAGTGTCGGGGTGGTGATGTGGTGTCGTCCAAGAAAGTGGACGTAGCGACACGCTGCTCCAGCGCATGCTCCCATACCTGACCTGACTATACTAGTCCATGCTGAATACATGGCATAGACAATAAACTTTTGGGGGACCAAAGCCGGATAAGTAGTGACCATTGTACAAATCGCTCACTGGCACGTTGACATCAAACGTGTTTGTCATCCATTTTTGCAGGTGAACACAAACGTGTCCAAATCAAGGTAACGTCATGTGGATGCTCACTACCGCGCAGTACACGATACGGCACAGCACATGGAGTGAGAGGGAAACAATGTCAAAGGACTCATACCAGAGGAAATGCCAGCACGTGTCGAAACCTTCGTGGAGGTTTACAAGCCAGAGCTTACAGGAAAGCCCTCTTTACTTTTCAGATTCCTTGCTCAAAGCTCAGAGCAGTAGATTTTTTGATATGGAGGGAAATGACGAGACGTGCCTCATTTGGTGCGCCAACTCCATTGCACTCTTCCCGTCAGTAACGGTTGGATTTATTTTTATCCCCCTTTTCAAATGCTCGTTCTTATCAAATTGGTCAAGAGATAAAAAGTTTTAGATTATATTCGAAACATTTGTACTGAAGAAAGATCGTTCAAAGTACAATCTCAATGCAGCTTTTCAGGCGTCCCTCGCATTAACGCAGACACGCGTCACTGCGCTCCACGCAAGAACATGGTTCTCCGCAACTCCTGATGAAGGCTGCTCTGCGATCAAACGAGACAAAGCACATCACTGGCGAATGGAAGCAAGAATTGCTCGTTCTAAAACAATGCATTGTGATTTACAATCGAGAGAAAAAGAGTGTGTTCATGTCCAAGGACAAACTTCAGCGGTGCCTTGAAGTCTTGTACATTGCCAAAAGGGTCCATCTGCAATGGCCAAGTGCAAACGTTTTCACCAACGCGAGTCTCTCTGCCATTTTGGACTTTAAAGCAAACGCAAGAAGCTGACGAGCTTCGCCTCTCAAAGCCGAACGGCACACAAGATGATGAAGCTGCCACAGCAGCAATTTTACGAGCAGAGGAAGAAGAGGCTAACAAAAATAAAAATATAAAAAATAAATAGAGCCGAGAATTTTGTATTTTTATTCGGCACAAATACTATATACAAAAAGGGAAAAACTTAAAAAAAAAAAAACAACTAAGTGAAAGGGCAGTACACCAAGGAAGTTAGCACTGCAGCGGATGGAACGATGCATTCACTTTTCTCTCAAGCAATTTGGAATTGAATAACAAACAAAAAAAAACATACACGTATTACATTAAGTCAAAAAGTCAAAGTATAGTTTCATAAATTGTATTCAAATTGAACAGGATCCTTCATTTCTTGGTCTTTGGAGGTCTGAAGAAAAGAATGTCAAGGATGAAAATGTCGAGAAAAAAATAAAAAAATAAAACAGGTTCAGAACCGACAAACATACAACAGCTATCAATATTCACAATCTGTCACGAGTGGTTATGATAATTAAACGAACAAACCCGGCAACAAGAGCATGGGCTCTGTGCGTGCAGGAGGAATTGGACAAAAGTACAACAGCAATCAAAAAAAGGCAATAAATAAATAAATAAAAGGGAATTCAGAATGAAGGCGTCATACCTGTAGATTCCGACGACGACGGCGTGGTCTCTCTCGTACGGTTCCAGGGTCAGCTGCTCCTGTGGTTTCATGTTTTCCTGCTGCATCTTCTTCACCTCCTGGCTAAACACCGCTTCAGGTTGTGCCGTCGAGTCAATGCAGTTTGCCTTGAGAAGGGAGAGGAGGG
>CM068967.1:9508793-9520805 GCA_035128595.1 Eptatretus atami | reverse complement strand
TCGGTTCATAGTTCCAGACCCATGGGGACCAACACATGTCTCATAACCATCTTTATCATTTCCAGTCGATGCATTGAAATCCCCCAAGACTAGAAGTGTATCTCTTCTGGGGCACTGATCAACCACAGACTCGATGTGGCTAGAATGTGTCCTACGGTGAGATCACTCCCTCAGTCGGAGCATAAACAGAGACCAGGGAAATGACACCTAAGGAGTGACGAATCCTTCGTCTCATAATACGCTTGTTGACCAGAGTTACCTCAATTATCATTGGAGTCAGCTGATTGGACAAAGCTACAGCAACTCCTTGAGAATGGTAACCATCAGAGCGACCAGACCAATTAGTAGTGTCACCACCCACCATTATCTCGCCGCAATCCGGTCTCCGACACCTCAGAGAGTGCTGCGATACCGATGTCCAAACGCTTGAGCTCAGATGATAACGGAGACAGGTGATCATCCTCTCTTAGGGATAGGACATTCCAGACACCCACCCAAAGGGACCGCCTCAGGTTAACCCAATGAGATCGCCGTCTGGTGGACGAGACCTCAGCACCACTCTGACACACTCTCCGCAATCTGACCTGGGAATGTTACCCCGTGGTTTCCCTTTTATCATCAAAGATTGGGGGTCCCGAAGGCTTTGCCCCAATCCCGTCATCCGGTGAGCTGCCCTGCGAAGGGAAGCTGCACAGGAGGTACCGACCGGATTGCGGCGAGATAATGGTGGGTGGTGACACCTACTATTGGTCTGGTCGCTCTGATGGTTACCATTCTCAAGGAGTTGCTGTAGCTTTGTCCAATCAGCTGACTCCAATGATAATTGAGGTAACTCTGGTCAACAAGCGTATTATGAGACGAAGGATTCGTCACTCCTTAGGTGTCATTTCCCTGGTCTCTGTTTATGCTCCGACTGAGGCAGTTGATCTCAGCCGTGAGAGGACACATTCTACGCCATCACTCTGAGTCTGTGGTTGATCAGTGCCCAGAAGAATACACTGTCTAGTCCTTGGGGATTTTACATGCATCGACTGGAAATGATAAAGATGGTTATGAGACATGTGTTGTGGTCCCCATGGGTCTGGAACTTGAACCAGAATAGCACTAAGTCCTTGACTTTGCAAGAAGTCATGGACTTAGGGTGGCTGGTTCATGTTTCATAGCGCCCAAGCTCATCGCTGGACTTGGTATTCCAATGCTGCGGTGTGGCAAAGGAATTGAGACCATTGTCCTCGTGAGGTTCGCTGGAGGATGATCCAGAACTGCAGGGTCTACCAGAGTGCTCAGTTCCTCATATACTGACCACCGGCTGTTGTTGTAGCAACTCTGAAGTTGCACCTTAAATCCAGGATAATGGTACCATCCCAGCCTAGGCTGGATGTTGGCAGCTCAAGGATGAGAGGGTAGCTGAGGAGTTTGCGAACGGACTGGGGGTTATGGTGGGTCTGGGGCGGAGTGTGAGAGATTGGGGGTCTGGTGCTTTGGGAGGTCCTGAAGAGTTTGGATGCTTCAAGACACCCGCCTTGATGTGCCAGTGGAAGTCTTGGAACTCACTGGAGGGCAAAGAAGAATTTTGTCTCTCAAGGGATCTGGATACCATTGACCAAGACGCAGGGCCAGGCTGAATGGCAGAGCTGAGTTGTTCAGGAGCTGAGGCATAAAACTGTACGTGCGTTAAAGGTGGACCAAGAGGCCTATGTGCGAGGAATCTGGAGGGGTAGAGCATCACCTGTGGTCAAGTGATTCTCATCCTACTTACAGGGAATTCGCGCATTGCGTTTCAATCCAAGCCCATCCCTCGGTGTACTGCGAGTGAGAGCAGAGAGTTGGTAGGGCCTCTTGACAGAGGACTCCGAAATGAAGGCCCGCTGGGCCGGTAATTTGAGCGGATGTACCAGGCTGATCACCAAGCTGCTGAGTTGGACGTCAGGGGTGTTACAATCCCTGTTGCTGACCCTCCAATCAACTGTGGGTCCACCTTTGCTTGTGGAACACAGGCTGCGGTGAACCGGTTGAAATGGGTAAAGCTCAGGGATTTGTGGCATCCATGCTGAACTTCTCAAGGCTGGTGAAACCCTGCACTCGTGTCGTTGCATGCAGTTCTGTGCTCTGCTAGACACAGGAATCATCCCAACTAACTGGAAGAGGAGCCTTGTTGTCCTCTCTGGAAAGGGAAGGGTGATCGCCAAGACTGCAACAACTACGAGGGGTGACGCTGCTCTCAGTGCAGGCAAGGTCTTGCTCGGATAATTATTTGATAGTAGGTTACCACCATCTGCTTGAGCACCAGCGTCCAGAAGCAGTCAGGCTTTACACCAAAGAGGTCAACGATTGACCGTATCCTTGCTCTTCGTGTCCTCACCGAACGCAGACGAGAGTTCGGCAGGGCTGCTTGCAGCCGATGTTGATCTCTGTACAAGCGTTCGATTCAGTGAATCGGGATGCCCTTGGAGGATTGGCCTTCGTGGGGTGGCCATTAAAACTGATCGATCTGATGTCTGAACTCTCACTGGTACTGAGAATGCTGTGAGATGTGGTGGTACCTCTCTGACTTATTTCCAGTTGTTACTGGAGTTCGCCAGGGGTGTGTACTGGCCCCCACACTTTTCAGCACTTGTATGGACTGGATTCTAGGGAGGATTCGGAGAGATCAAGCTGCGGTGCATCGTTTGGGAATGTCAAGATCTCTGACCTTGATTTCACAGATGATGCAGCCATCTTTGAGGAGACTTTAGATATCCTTTTTGGGGCCCTCGGAGTGCTGAATGAGGAGTCGGAGCCCCTGGGATTACGGGTTCCTGGGTCAAAACTAAGATCGAGGCTCTTAATGCATCTTGGATGCTGCTGTTCCTGTCTGTGCCTGTTTGTGGTGAGATTTGAGGTTGTGGAGAGATTCACTACCTTGGCAGTGATATTCATTCTCTGGCTGTGAGTCAGAGGTCACAGACGTCTGGGTCAGCCTGGGGAGCCAATGGATTCACTGGATAATGGGGTGTGGCGCTGCAGTGCCTGGACGAAAGTCCGAGTCTTCAGGTCCTTGGTGGCTTCCAGTCTTGCTCTATTGATTGAGAACTAGGATTCTGACCAAGGATCTGAGAGGTAAACTAATTCCTTTAGTACCAGGTCTCTTCGAGAACCTCGGCTACCGCAGGTCGGACTTTGTGTCAACGAGTGTTGCTGAGAGAGACTCAATGAGATTTGTTACCTGCATAGTCCGTGAGCGTCAGCTGCGGCTGTAAATGGACATGTGGCTCGTTTTCCTGACGCTGATCCTGCTCATCAGATATCTCTCAGCGAGGGAGCTCGTGAGTGAGGAGGCCATGGCCGACCACGGTCCCTCATGGTTGCAGCAGGTTGATCAGCATCTCAAGGAAATGGCGTTGCACCAGGCATCTGCCCTGAGGGATGGCCAGACGGAGGCCACTGGAGTACCGGCGGAAAGTGGACGCAGCGACGCGCTGCTCCGGCGCATGCTCCCACACCTGACCTGACCTGGTTGGCTATCTCCTGAGCCACCTGCCTTAGCACTCCTCAGGGGAATACCGTCACGACGAGGAGATTTAACTGTTTTTCAGATTTCCAATTTCCTCCTGACAACCTCCTCGCGTATTACGAATGTGCTCACACATGCTCTGAACCCTGGTTGCGGTATCGGTGAATCTGAATGCATCCCAATGCTGAACACTCTTCAAATGTCTTGTGAAGGTGTCAGCCTCTTTGATCGAATGCGGCCAATAGGATTGTCATCATTTATCAAGATCCGCAACCTTGACTCTCACATTTGATCCTGATATTTATGTAAGCCAGAATCTGTGGAATAAATATCATTAGCTATTCTTGTGAAATGTTATAACGTATATGCTACACACCAACAATTTATGGCCATATAAGTGATAGAAAGCTCTGGGATCACATGACTACGCAAAACATTGGTGTTCTGCTATTAATCATTGCTGATAACCAAGCTTTTCATCGTGGATTGGTGCCTTTGTCCCACAAATATACATACCATTTGCTTTGTTTCAAATTAATTTTAAATAATTGGAAGTGCAAACATTGAATTAAAATAATTGTCTTGTCACTACAACTTGAGCACCTATACTAGAGCAGTAAGTTTAAGTTTTGACTGTGCTAAGAAATCAAGGATTGTAAAATATAAATAATAATAATAATAATAATAAAAAACAAGTCTCAATGATCCTCCTAAACAAGCCTTTGATTTCCCATAGAATAAATAGTGGTAGGTCAAGGTCAGGTCAGGTATGGGAGCAATGCGCGGAGCAGCGCGTCGCTCGTCCACTTTCCGCCGGTACTCACAGGACCCTCCGTCTGGCCATCCCGTGAGTAATAGAATCATACATGCTCTCCAGTTTTACTTTAAAATATTGTTGTGTTTTAAAAACCAGCACTCCCTCTGAAGCAATGGCACCCAACATATGGAATCCGAAAGATAGTTATTTCATAGATATGTGTTTAGTTACCTGTTCCATATGCGTTGGGGTAAATGGTGAAGATTGCGTTGTGTAGGGATTTTAAGATAGGTCTCCAATCCTTTATTCTTTCTTGTGTTTCAACTCTTTCCTTACTTTATCTCATACACAAACCACGCGAGCACCCAGCAGTATGTGGCGATGCCGAGAGGCAGCGAAGAGTACACCAGGAACTCATTTGCATACGCTGCCGCATTTTCCGTTCAAACATCTACCCAGAATCCAAACTGATGCCTCACCTCACCCTTTAGCTGCACCACAATTCGACAACGCTACTCTGGTACTCGAGAGTGCTGTGAGATGGGTGGTATCACCTGACCTTTGTCCTCACCTTGGGTCTTTGACACAAGTGTCAGGTACCACCCCCCACCACAACAGGGGCACAGATCCAGATGTGTGTTTAAAGTGATATCAATGTGAGACAAGATGTGATATCAGCCACTCCAAATGACTTTCTAAATATCCCCAGGCAACCTACGTCCAATGCCGTCACCAAAAACCCACAAACTACGACCACCTACCCAACGCTCCTTGAACCAACGAACAACAACCTACCCAAATATCGCCACAAACTGCACAACACGTTCCCACCTCCCTATAACCACCTGCGACTCCATCACCCCTTGGACGCTCCAAGATGCTGAGGGAACGACGGACAATGAGAATCGGGGTTCGACTCGAAGCGCAAGCATGCCCTGGGGTTCAATTTGAATACGTGTGGATAGCTCGATGGGTTTCCCCAAACAACACGTTTCAAGATGAGTCCACGCACATTCTGGGCCAGAGAGCGCTCCCGAGCTCCACGCCAATGCTAATTATGCCAGCTCCAAGCGCGTGGCCAAGCGCAAAGGTGACTGAAGCCAATTTTGATTACGAAGCCTGGCGGGGATGGCTATGGTGCAAGGCGACTGTATGCACCAATGGGAGGAGCTCGTGAACGCCTACAGGAATCATTTGATCATTTTTTTAGCTCCTCCCTCGCTCAGGCTGCCTAAAAGGGAGAAATTCAGCTTGATCTCTCTGTCCTTCGTTCTAGCCCAGGGGCAGTCCATTCCAGATCTCTCCTCTGTCCAGTGGAATCTCGTTCACAAGCCAGAGTAACCGAGCGGAGAGGACGAGTCAGCCAAGCGAGTGAATGGGTTTGAGCGAGCTATGTCACGGAAGGGCCGGGACCACCCCAAGTCCAGACCCGGTTCAGCTCGATTAGGCAGCCAATATCCGACATTCACGACCTCTTACCATCTAGTAAGCCATTCTCTCAGCACTTTTTCTCATCTAATGTCTCGTCCACTGAGGACGCACAACTAAGGAGCATTGGAGTTCGCATCCTCTCACACCTTCCTCTATAGCCATCTCATGCACGCTGTACATTGCACCTCCCACTCAGGTCAGGTAGGTCAGGTATGAGGCATGTGCTGGAGCAGTACGTTGACGCATCCACTTTCGCCGGTAACTCCAAGGGGCCTCCGTCTTGGCCATCCCCAACAGAATGCCTGGCCCATCCCCATCTCTGAGATGCTGATCACGCTGCGTAACCATGGAGGAAATGGTCAGCCCATCTGCCTCCTCCACCTCACGAGGCCCCTTGCTGAGAGAGACTGGTGACAGATTAGTTCAGAAAATGAGCCAATGTTCATTACGGCAGCAGCTGACGCTCACAGACTATGCAGGTAACAATCTCATTTGGAGTCTCTCTCAGCAAAGTTTGACCCGGGAAACCGTATCTCCAGCGGCTCTGACTTCTCATTCAAGCACCCCAAGAGCCCCCAAAAATTCTAGATCTCCGCAAAGAGGACTGCATCATCTGCGAAATCAAGGTCAGAGATCTTGACATTCCCAATCTAGCACGCGCAGCGTGCTCTCCCGACATCCTCCCAGAATTCAGTCGATACAGAGTGCTGAAAAGTGTGGGGCCATACTAACACGCCCGACGAACTCCAGTAATCAACTGAAATAAGAAGATGATACCACCACATCTCATCACAGCACTCCTTCAGTACCTAGAAATAGAGTTCAACATTCAAGATTGATCATTTTGGTGCACCTCAAGACCAAGAACCTCCAGAGGGCAATCCCGATTTACTGATCAAAACGCTTTACAGAGATCAAGCATAGGCTGCAAACAGCCCCTGCCGAACCTCTCTCTGCGTCAGTGAGGACCCGAGACCGCGGAATACGTCAATCATTGACCTCTTTGGTGTAAAGCCTGACGCTCTGGACGCTGGTGCTCAAAGCAATGGTGGTGAACCTATAGATTTATCAGAGCAAAGACTTTCCCGTGCACTGAGTGCAGCGTCAGCCCTTGTAGTTGGCAGTCTTGGGGCGATCAACCTCCCTTTCCAGAGAGGGAGCAAAACAAGGGTCATCTTCCTCAGTGGATGATGCTTGGTCCAGGCAGACACAGAACTGCATGAATGACAGATGCAGCATTTCCACCACCCTTGGAAAGTCAGCATGGATGCCACGAGTCCTATGGACGCTTACTCACTGTCAACGGTTCCCAACAGCCATGTTTCCACAAACGAAGGTGGACCACAGTTGATTGGAGGTTAGCAACCGCTGACATTTCATACTGGACCAGCGGTGGATCAGTCGTGGTACAACCACTCTTATAAGTAACCGAGCATTCAGCAGGAACCGTTCACTGGACTCCTCATGTCAACGCAAGCCGTCCACCTAAGTTCTGTACTAACTGCATTTACAGCCCGAGGGAGGCTTGGACGAACGCAAGATGCCGCGGAATTCCCCTGTAAGCAGGATAGAGAATTGCGACTTGACCACAGTAGGTGCTCTACTGCCCTCGCACAGATTCCTTGCAACATAGGCTTCCTTCCACAAGAAGTGCACTGTACACTTTTTACAGCCTCAGCTTAACGCTGAACAGCTCAAGCTCTGCCATTCAGTCCTGGCCCGCGACATCTGGCTAATTGGTGTCAGTGGTCCCTTGAGAGACAAAATTCGTTCTCGCCCAGGTTTGTCCTCCGACGTCCGCCATGGGCCATGACTCTCGGCCAGCCTTGCCATTGAATCGGCTCAGGTAGGCCCCC
The DNA here is from genome assembly GCA_035128595.1 of Eptatretus atami. Classification (NCBI taxonomy): domain Eukaryota; kingdom Metazoa; phylum Chordata; class Myxini; order Myxiniformes; family Myxinidae; genus Eptatretus; species Eptatretus atami. Next base: position 9,513,268 of record CM068967.1, on the reverse strand, counting down.
ATAGACACGGACCACTAGGGTCAATATATACTCGGACTCAGCTAGGCACATCGATCTCAAGGCTTAGGTGCCCATAGACTCGGCTCAGCCTGCCCATAGAATCGGCTCAGGTAGGCCCGAACACGACTCAGCTAGGCCAGATAGAGCTCGAACTCAGCTAGGCACGACCAAGGTCAGGTTCCATAACTCGCCACTCCTGAAGGTTCAGTAGCATAGAAGATACTGTATGCCAACACTAGCATACCGAATCATCAGACTCGCTTCATCACTGAGTGACTTATTCGGTGTTGTACCTTCTTTGAGATTTTTGTGCTGAACTTGAATGGCCCAAGTGTAACAGCCCGTGGCATACATTGTTAGTTATAGTCAAGTATACTCAATTCCGTGACCAGTCTCTGGCTGTAAGGTGACGATTTATTTACTTCGATTGACCTTGTTGTAAAAACATTTAGCCCGCCCATATCCCTCCCAAATATCCTGGCATTTTGGCCACAGAGCCATAACTCCAAATTGGGCTGGCACACCATACTGAAAAATAGTTTTGAAACAGAGCACTCAATCGGTGTACAAAGACACTTTTTTGGTAAAGTCGACCACGTAGATTCCGAATCTGACATTAATGACGTTATGCATAAATTTTGACCAAAAATCAAATGGCTCGCCATCTCGGTAGAGCGAAAAATAAGTGTTTGAGTGGAGTAACCTAGAATCGATTAATATAACACAATATTTCTGCTAAATCTTATAATGGCACGAGATTTGGGTCTCGCTTAGTTCAGAGTTGTTATTTTTGTTTGTGTGGTGTGTAATTTCATATTACATTACTATTCTTCATATACTTATTTTCTGTCTTCAGGGAAATGGTTACGCTAGCGTGACGAGACGGCCGAGAAGCACACGTATGAGAAGTATAGCTGTCAAGGACAATGCCACGGTTCCGTGTGTCCTTCAGTGTGGGGGTGGCTTTGCTAATGGAAGCCACTGATGCCAATTGGTCTCCTAAGAGTTGAACATCGTCAAGAAAGCCCTTGATTAGGAAGTGGTTCTTGATCCAAGTTTGAGATCGTCTACGCAACGTGGTCATGTTGGATATATCGTCCCGGCTACAAATGTACCATAAACTAGAGGGGACCGTCGGAGATGCAAAATCATCCGCCACCATAGCAGTCACTAAACAAGTAACCTTTTTTCTTAATTCATTATAATAGTCAACAGTGCGACAGTTTATTAGTTCTTTTCCAACATTTTTTTTTGGGGGGGGGGGTGGGGGGGGTGGAAATTACTTATAAGACATGTAGAGATGAAATAAAAGAAATCGAAATATTTGTTGAAAAAAAGGCAAAAAAATTTTTTTCTCTAACAATTTTTTTGGGGGTGGGTGGGGGGTTGGAAATCACTTAAAACTTGAAATGCAAGAAAAAATTTTTTTTCTCAATTTTTGGATTGTGGGGTTGGAAGATCACTACTAAAACATGTAGATATCAAAAAAAAAAAAAATTTTTGGAACATTTTGGGGGGGTAACAATTTTTTGGGGGGTTGGAATCATAACTGTAGAAATCAAAATTGGGTAATTTGTTTTTTGGGGTAAAACTTAATTGTGAAGCAAAAAAAAGACAATCGAAATTTTGTTGAAAAAAAAGTTGCAAAAATTTTTTTTCTCTACAATTTTTTTGGGGGGGGGCTTGCAAATCACTTAAAACATGTAAAATGTCAATAAAAAAAATTTTTGTCTCAATTTTTTTGGGGGGGTGGGAAATCACTTAAACAATGTAGAAATGCAAAAAAGAACAAGAAAAAAGCATTTTCTCTAACAATTTTTTTGGGGGGGGGAACAATTTTTTTGGGGGTTGGAAATCACTTGAAAACATGTAGAGAACCCAAAAAAAAAAAATTTCTTTTTGGGGGTAGACAATTTTTTTTGGGGAGGGGTTGGAATCAACTTAAAACAATGTAGAAATCCATAAAAAAAATTTTCTTTGGGGGGTCATTTTTTGGGGGGAAATCACTTATTAAGCAAAAAAATAAATTTCTTTTATTGTTTTTTGGGGGGGGGGGGGAACCAAGTCCAAATTTAATGCATGATTCCTTGGACATACCTAACCCCGCCACCAAGTTTCGTCGAATCCGTCGAGGAGTTTTCCGTAATACTGTTCACAAAACAAACAAACAAACAAACAAACAACAGAAGGGGTGAAAACAGTAACCTCCATCCATCTTCGAAGATGTGCGGATTAAATCATGTAAGTGACCATATGGGATGCCAAGAAACTGGAACAAGGCCGCGAAACAGAGACAAAAGAAGGAAGCTCGAGGAATGCCATCTCAGTCTCGTGCATGGTCGAACTTTCCCGTCAGTCTGCCGCTGCATCCTGCCATGCGGTCTGTTTCGGTCGAGTGTAGAGATGGTGCTGATACATGAAAAATCTATAATAAGTGTGTGGTGCTGATTAAACAGATATACACGGTCGCATAGCACCTGATCAGAGCGCCCTGAATGCGTAACGATCATGCATATGGGCAGCTTTCAAGAGCACACTGATGGCCCTCGAAGACAAAAAATGTGAGCAGAATCAACGGTGAATCGATATGCACTGATGACCCTAGCGATTGAGATCAGAACACAACAAATCGGTGAAATATGTGCGTTTACCAGAAAATGAGTGAAGAACAAACTCCCAGCATCACACTGTCAATCTCCTGAGCTCAAAGACTATCTCGTTGACCACATCAGAACAGTTATCTGATGAACAACTCAGTCACTGCAGAGCCCTCCTCAAAGACGACAGCTCTACATATCTCGGTAGCTTCCCAACATCGCGTCAAGTCATTCTCATCAAAAATATCCTGACCCGGGAGTTCAGCAAGATCGCTTTCCCACCCGCCCTCAGAGAACCAAGGACTCGTCTATGAACACGTCTGGGTGGTTCACATGCGAAGCACCTCTTCCGCCATCGATGTCAGCATGAGCAACTGGGCGCAACTGGCGATGCGGTTAAAATATCAAGCCAAAACTCAAACCGGTGGCCACGAAGAGCAGGAGCCAAAGAAGGAGGAAGAGCTCTTCGCCTCTCCTGGTCCAGCTTGCTATCGCTTTGCAAGGGGAAGAAGGGGTAAGATCTGTCTCGCCAGCACATTCTCTCCTCGCCTCCCTCATCACACGGCACATCACAAAGCGACCACCACTACCTGCCATCAATGCCACCGCACCCTTCACGATGACCCAGCAAGAGCTCCAAGCATCTACTGCACCAGGGCCAGCTCAAAAGAGAGCGAGGAACGATGATGAAAGGAGGGAAGAGGAAGAATATGTACAGAGGAGGAGGGGGATCATCGGAAATCTGAGTGATCAGAATCTAGTGAGGCACAGCTCTATTCGACTGATAATTACCTCAAGCATTTTGTTCATCAGTTACAATTCATAACAATGTGAAGTATTAGTCCATGGCCATGGGTTTAAATCGGTATCGAATAGTGCAATTGTTGATTTTTTCAATGGGAACAAGTCTCAGGCAATCATTTAAGCCTGGTATCCTCGCAATATGTAGCTTAATAGTGGTTCCCTCGATAAAGTCGTTCTAGTATATGTGATGAAATAAATTTCAATTAAATTACAAAAATATTGACACAAGCCAAAAACTTGCTTCAAATATGGTATCAATCAATTATAATGATTGTAAAACAATTTTAAAAATTATTAATTTAAGATTTCCTTTACCACAAAAATTAGCAAAACAATAGCCTCACATTTGATTGCGATGGAACGGTTATTCAATAACATAAAACGAAATGAGAAAAGCTTGCTTTATGCATGAAAACATCCCCAACATGCTAAGTAACTGTAATGCATCAAATCATAAACATTGCTTTTAATATTGCATTTAGCTACCCCACCCCCCTAAATTAGAAAAATACTTTCATCTTTGCTTAATAGTAACCATACAACATACATGGCAATTAGATACTGTTACACCTGTCTATTTTTGTAACATCACTAGAATGAAAATAGGTACAACACTGAGCACCAAACACATAACAAGCACTAGAAAGTCAATCATCCTCCTCATATTCCTACCATTCCATGAAGTCTGGCCTTCTCATTTCCTCATCATTGTAGTCGTTTCACAGCGGTAACTTGCACAACAAGTGCACTCAGCCCATTTCCTATGCAAGCAAGTGGAGCTGCAAACTCTACACAGTTACAACTCAGCTAGATGAAGAACTTGTTGTACAGGCATCCACACCACTTACACCTAGGGCACTGTTGTTTCTGATCCACCAGGTCCAACTGGATCAGGACACAAATCTCTTGCCAAGCACGCTCCACATCTCCTGTGTACCGGAGATGGGTAACGTGATCAATACAGGAGCAGTGTGAGATCCCCTCCCCTTCGGGCAGAACACAATAGCGACATTCATTGATATCACAACACTTAGCATTGTGGCAGATACATTCTGCAAGGAAGCCTCTCTTTCC
>CM068967.1:9480292-9490746 GCA_035128595.1 Eptatretus atami | reverse complement strand
CCAGATTTAAACCCGAGTTAAACCCGAGTTAAACTCGAGTTAAACCCAGTTAAACCCCAGTTAAACCCAAGTACGTATTAATTGTGTGAAATTTCCTTGCTGTGCATGATCGATTTCAGGTTTATCGTTTGTTTCAGCAGTTCTCGTGGTTCCTTCCCCGTTTCATTCACGCACAAAAGATCGAGGCTCATGGAAGAGCGAGTAGGGGGTGAAAAGACAATGAACGAACATTGGGGTCACGTACCCGGGGGGTGAGGGGGTCAATCTGGGTTGCTGCACTTGACTCGATTAACTGCAATCGATCGAAAGCGACCGTGGGACGTTTAAAACCACTAACTATATAATGCTAGCAGACGAGACACCCGGCTTTAACGCCCATCTGAGGGGATGATGCACTTTGTGATGTAACGTCCTGATATGATCCAGTGGTTGGGAATCGAATCGACACAAGAAAGGGAGTTTGGTGTAGGACCGGGGTGGTTGTTGTTTGCATTTTCTGCCGTGCTTGTACGGGTTGTCTGTTTCTCTTTCTCTCCCACAGAGCGGAACTGGTTTACTCGGTTCGCTTGGATTGTTGTGCTGAAGGGACAAGAAGAGAGAACGAGAACACGTGATCACGTGATTGTTTCGAGTCCGTGCATTGGTTACTTGATGAGAAGGGCGTGGCGACTGGCAGCCCGCGCGCACGCTCGTGTCGAATGCAAGTGAGTGAAGGTTCTCTCCGAGACGTGAACACGATTCCCCTCAAGGTTTGCGCTTCTCTGGTGTTCGTAATACGAGATGAGATGAGTGTGGCGGGAGTGAAACGATCGTAAAATATCCTTTTCGCATCCGTCACTCTCGCTCGGCTTGTCCAATCGCTTTTCGTCACCGGATCATTTTCCTTACCTCACGGGCGTGTCAACTCGCTCGCTCGCAGCCTCGCTTAATAATTGCTCCCTCTGATTTTTCAGCACATGTTCCTCTCATCTTCATGACTGCGAGCGTGGTATGTGTGTTTATATATATACTTGAAAGGTTTGTATGTGTAGTTGTTATATCGTAGGTATGTGTGTTTTATATTGTGAGGTATGTGTGTTTATATGTTTTTGTGAGGTATGTGTTTATATCTGTGAGGTACGTGTGTTTATATTGTGGAGGTAGGGGGGGGGGGCGTGTGTTTATATCTGTGAGGTACGTTGTGTTTATATCTGTGAGGTACGTGTGTTTATATCTGTAGGTACGTGTGTTTATACTGTAGTGTGTGGTTTATATCTGTAGGTACGTGTGTTTATATCTGTAGGTACGTGTGTTTATATCTGTAGGTATGTGTGTTTATATCTGTGAGGTATGTGTGTTTTATATCTGTGAGGTGTATGTGTTTATATCTGTGAGGTACGTGTGTTATATCTGTGAGGTACGTGTGTTTATATCTGTGAGGTACGTGTGTTTATATCTGTGAGGTACGTGTGTTTATATCTGTAGGTACGTGTGTTTATCTAGGTATGTGTTTATCTCTGTAGGTACGTGTGTTTATATCTGTGAGGTACGTGTGTTTATATTTGTAGGTACGTGTGTTATATCTGTAGGTATGTGTGTTTAATATCTGTAGGTACGTGTGTTTATATCTATGAGGTACGTGTGTTTATATCTGTAGGTACGTGTGTTTATATCTGTGAGGTACGTGGTTTATATCTGTAGGTACGTGTGTTTATATCTGTAGGTATGTGGTGTTTATATCTGTAGGTATGTGTGTTTATATCTGTGAGTATGTGTGTTTTATCTGTGAGGTACGTGTGTTTATATCTGTAGGTACGTGTGTTTATATCTGTGAGGTACGTGTGTTTATATCTGTAGGTATGTGTGTTTATATCTGTAGGTACGTGGTGTTTATATCTGTAGGTACGTGTGTTTATATCTGTAGGTACGTGTGTTTATATCTGTGAGGTATGTGTGTTTATATCTGTAGGTAGTGTGTTTTATATCGTCTAGGTATGTGTGTTTATATCTCTAGGTATGTGTGTTTATATCTCTAGGTATGTGTGTTTATATCTGTTAGGTACGTGTGTTTATATCTGTAGGTAATGGTGAGGTATGTGTTTATATCTGTATGTGTGTTTATATCTATAGGTAATGGTGAGGTATGTTTGTTTATATCTGTAGGTAATGGTGGGTATGTTTGTTTATATCTGTAGGTAATGGTGAGGTATGTGTGTTTATATCTGTAGGTAATGGTGAGGTATGTGTTTTATATCTGTATGTGTGTTTATATCTATAGTAATGGTGAGGTATGTTTGTTTTATATCTGTAGGTAATGGTGAGGTATGTTTGTTTATATCTGTAGGTAATGGTGAAGGTATGTGTTTTATATCTGTATGGTTGTTTATATCTATAGGTAATGGTGAGGTATGTTTGTTTATATCTGTAGGTAATGGTGAGGTATGTTTGTTTATATCTGTAGGTAATGGTGAGTTATGTGTGTTTATTATTGTAGGTAATGGTGAGGTATGTGTTTATATTGTATGTGTGTTTATATCTATAGGTAATGGTGAGGTATGTGTGTTTTTATCTGTAGGTAATGGTGAGGTATGTGTTTTATATCTTGTATGTGTGTTTTATCTGTAGGTAATGGGTGAGGTATGTGTTGTTATATCTGTAGGTATTGGTGAGGTATGTGTGTTTATATCTGTCGTATTGGTGAGAGTTATGTGTGTTTATATCTGTAGGTATTGGTGAGGTATGTGTGTTTATTCTGTAGTATTGGTGAGGTATGTGGTGTTTTATATCTGTGGTATTGGTGAGGTATGTGTGTTTTTATATCTGTAGGTAATGGTGAGGTATGTGTGTTTATATCTGTAGGTAATGGTGAGGTATGTGTGTTATATTTGAGGTAATGGTGAGGTATGTGTGTTTATATCTGTAGGTAATGGTGAGGTATGTGTGTTTATATCTGTAGGTATTGGTGAGGTATGTGTGTTTATATCTGTAGGTAATGGTGAGGTATGTGTGTTTATATCTGTAGGTAATGGTGAGGTATGTGTGTTTATATCTGTAGGTATTGGTGAGGTATGTGTGGTTATATATGTAGGTATTGGTGAGTTATGTTTGTTTATTATCGATAGTAAGTTTTTATCTTTCAGTACTTGCAATCTTCATCGTAAGTGAATGACACTAATAGTTTGAGGTTTTTATTCGTTATTTACAGTGAAACGGTTTCCACTCGTGAAAGACAGGTTCAGGTTAACCCCACAAATATCTCACCTTCACCGTTGGTGTGGAAATTTCTTGCTCTCAGGCAGTGCTCAGGTTTCACAGTCGTCATGGTTACATAAATTTGTTGTCATCCATTCCTTTTTCCTCCCCCCCTCAGTTTGTTCCACCACAAGTGCTTTGTTGTGGTGTAACAAGTCAATGCTCCTGGTGGTCGTTCCACCACCTTCTATGTTTTACCACCTGTTGATCGTTCACCTTCTAAAAGCTCTTTTTCCCCACTTTGCTGAGCATTTTATGAATTATATTCCCATAAACAGCACAGATGGTCATAATAACCCAAACATGAACGTTTTCTCAGGTGGTGCTGCCCCCACAACCATTGATTGAATAATCGTGGAATGAGTGAATAAAATGGTGATGTGCGTTGTGTTGTGTAGTGTTGTTGCTCGCTGGCCTTCTGTTCAAACTGAAACCCGCTAATGGGTGCTCAATGTTTCCTTTCATGCTCATCTGACCTGACGGTGCAAAGGTGTCACACTTACTTTGGAGTTGTCTCCCCTGGATTTGACTCTCGTCCCAGTTTCGCCGGCAGCGCATTATTCGTACAACGCACCGTCCGTGTAGTTAAGCCAGGTGTCCAGTCTGCTAGCGTTAGTCGGTCGATGTTAAAGATGCCACGATTCGTGAAGAGTGGGTGACCTGATTGCCTGCTGGGATGGCAACTTAGGTAAACCATCCATTGCAATCCTAGTCGTCGGGCTGCGCACCTGCGGCATTGAACCACCTTTAGGGCCAGAGAGACACAGACCCACGGAGACCCTTCTTATGAATGTTAACTTTTCATGGGGTTGTGCTGCATTTCTTCATGAGGAGTAGGCAAGCTATCGCTGGCACCATGGCGAATGACAAAAATTCCTGTCCTAATTTTTTATTCGAACGTCAGGCCTGGCCAGCCAGTTCGTGAAACATTTGGGCCAAGCTTCCTCCGGCCAACCTAGAAGAACGTGCGAATAAATATGGCCGTCGAAGAAGAAGAAAATTGAGGCGAGCTGTGTGCTGTATTGTCTACTCGACTCTCGATTGCATTTGTCTGCGAATGTTTGCCACCCATTAGGGGGATTCATATAAACTTAGCCCAAACAGAAAAACAGTTGAACCCTCCCTTGTATGGTGTCCAGTAGGATATATAAATAATGCTTTAGTTTGAAATACTGTATCGTGCTTTCCTCCTTCGTTTTGTTCTCTCAAGGAACCCACTATGAGAGACTCGATGAGGGAGGAATCCATGAGGACCTCCGAGAATGTGAACTGTAAGACCTTTTCTTTATTCTATCTATCTATTTATATCTATATTTATTGTTCTAAGCCTGCCTGTCCATCAGCTTACGGCGGTGGTTTGTTTTTCATTATGTAACAAGGTGAATGGCAGTTATGTTTTCACCCTTGTTTGTCTGTTTTGTGAGCAGGATAGCTCACAGATAGATAGACAGGATACCTGTGAGCAACAGGTTGGGTGTATGACAAGGACGAATTGATTAGATTTTAATGAAAATGCAGATCTGGGTCTGAGAATTTTTGAAGTAATTATTCGCCAGCTGCATGGTTGGTGTTTTATAATATTCTGTATTGCATTATCTGATGATATGATGTACATGCTCTGTTACAGAGTGTCAGTCCTGCCAAAGCAGTTTCTTGCCAAAGTTATGCTGGGTGGTTTGCCATTGCCTTCCCGGGAGTAGTCGAGCAGGAATTTGGAACTTGTTCAGGGTGCCAGCGATAGCTCTCCTACTCTTCGTGAAGGACACCATGGGATCTTTAACGTCCACCAACGAATGCTGGCAGATGGGACACCAAGTTTAGCGTCCATCTAAGGGACGGCACGCACAACATTTATGAATCGCCCTGCCTGTGAAACATGGACGACAGTTTATAGCTGGGTCAGGATGTGAGCATGTGTACTTCAGGTATAGGTCATAATGCCAGCCCCTTTTGATAATGTTGTGTACACAATAATAATTAATTATTAGAACTGCCACTTTATATAACTGCTGGCAGTAATGAACGGTACCAAGGCACCCTGCTTTGATACAACATGGGATTGACGAGTTACAGACCTAGTAACAGGCCACGTTCCATCTCTTTTATTATGTATGCAGGTGACCCTTTTTCCTGACAACATCGTCGGTATCAATTCAATTGGTGTTTAAATAACCTGAACATGAAGTAAGAAATGTTCACACCATGGATCCACAGAGTAAACAGGACTCAGAGTAAACAATTGATACCATCAGTGGTATCAATTGAATTGATACTCTTCTACCCTCACCCATCCAGGCAGAGCTCAAGTGAGCCCAATTAAAAAAAAAAACTTCTCAGATTCAAACAATGAAATAATCTAGTTGCTGCCACGTGTGGCCGATCAGGTTGAAATTTGAAATGCACATTCCACATCCCAAGTAGATCATAATTATGAAGTTTTACATTGATTGATGAAACAGTTTCATAGAAAACATGAGTTTCATCTTTTCCTTCAATCCTATGGCTGCTAAACCATGTGGCCGATTGGGTTGAAATTTAAAATGTACGTTTCCCTTCTCCACTAGACAATAATTATGAAGTTTCACTTTGATTGATGAAGCGGGTTCCAGAAAAAACATTATTCAATATTTTTCTTCAATCCAATATGGCTGCCAAACCACGTGACCAATCAATTATTGTGACTCAAACCACAAGTGAACTACAAGTCTTCAAGCTCCACTTCCCAACTCTAAGGCATCACTCGCCTCCTCACTCCAAGCCTTCAAACCCCCTATCACAACTCCTCCACCCCCCTTCCTCAACAAGTCCTTAACCAGCTTCCAACTCTGCCATCCTTGCTCTCCACACACCCCACTTTGAACCCAAGTTCTCACCCTTCCCCATTAAGGGGGGGGGGGTCTATGAAGGGGTATCTTCGGTTCCCCTTGGACTTACCATGCCTGAGGCCGTCGAGCACAAATGACAGTGTTGTGGTGGGTTGCTCGGCAACTGGGAACGCCAATTAGTCAACCACCTGGTCCAGTGTCCTCTGCATAATTTCCATTCAACTGGAATCACGCGGTCTCCTGATAAGGGGACGCGCCCTCGGCTCTTCACTAAGCTTATCTGAATGAGATCTTACTGGGGTGGCCGAGCAACCGTGAGTGCATTTCGGACTTGGATGAAAGCCAATTAATGAGGGAATTTTAACTTCCCAGACGAACATATGTGCGAACAGCGCTGGACAATGGGGAAAAGACGAACACAGACAGATTGGAAATGAAGCTCAACAAAAGGGGATTTATTATTTACAGGACAGTGTAAAATGTGCAGAATTTTAATGCACAAGCAAGCATTCAAAAAGGGGAATGCAGTAAGAAATGTACACAAGGATAATAGTCACAAGCAAGGAAGAATGTAAACGAGTACAGGAAAGAAAATGGACAGAAGCAGAACTTAACTCTATGCCTTACTCATACACAAGACATGGGTACCCAATCAGACCAATGTGGAAAGAGAAGATGAGAATAAAAGAGGAGAGAAAGCATGAGGTTTATCTCCCCCTCTACTCACGGGCGGGGCAGTAGTGTGTCCGTGACCCAAACGCTAAAGGGAGTGGTCAAAGGAGGAATACTGATGGTGTCTAAAGGTGCTTTATCGTGGAGTTGCGGTGGGTGCTCATGGTGCATGTGGTGCAAGAGAAAACTGTGAAACTGCATATCAGTGGTGGTGCCCTAAAAAGGGCAGTTGGTTGCAGCGAAGGCCTTGTCGAGCTCCAGCTCCGGCTTCCCAGTGAGTCCGACCCGCCAACGTGAGCACCACCGTTCGAGCCCCGATCATTCTCTCGCGAAGCCCAACAAAGCAAGCACAAGGATAAGCACTGGAGCCCACACCAACATAGGACCAATACAAGAACATTGCAGAGAACCAACAGCGGTCCTCTGTCCTTTTTATAATTAATCATTCAGCGAGGGCAGGGCCTAAAGGTGCACCAAAACGGCCTCTTGTGATAATCTCAGCTGCCGATTGGTGCATCACCCACTTAGCCCCCCCCTTCCCCCCATGCCAGACCTCCAATGATTTCTGCCCAGTTGGTCGCTCAACCATGGCACGCGATTAGTCCCTCTGTGATTAACGTGGGTGGGTGCTCAGGACGCGTTACAGGTGTGGGGGCAAACGCTGGTAGCTCGTAATTGCTTGTAGGGGTGAACGGAGCAATTATTTAGCCAATTAGCACTTGTTGTCCTGAAGTTTGGATAAAGGCCGTCGAATGGAGGCACTTGCCGCTGTCGCAGTTTCCTGCGCTACCTCCCCGTGCTTCCAAGCCACGGTAGCATTTGTGGCGGGGGCGGGGGGGGGTATGGTGTGTTGATGATTTGATGAAGATTGAGAAAGGTGGGTGGTTTGTGTGTGGTGGAGGTGACGTGGTTAGGGCCAGCGGGTTGAGGTTTTGGTTCTTGGTGTGATAAATGGCATGTATAATGTCTTGATGCAATGTAAATTAACATGTGTAAATAAAAATGTGCACTAATAAATGATGAGGTTTATGTTCTTATTGTGCTGTCTGAAGGAAGAGTATGGGAGGTTGAGTCAAGGGGCAGTTTGATCTTGGCGCGAGATATTCAAATTAGCCAGTGCCCGCACCTGAAACTCGTAGGTGATTTACAATAATTACCCCTGAGGGTTATATTGTTACGAATTTGGAAGTTTACTGCACACACAATTCAGGTCCTCTAGCTCAGTTATATCGGTAAGTATGTGTTTTATAGAAAGTTTCCTTTCCCTTGTCTAAGGCCTTAGTTATTTTAATAACTTGGTTTACGCATTTCTACAGCTAAAATGTAGGGTCGGTAGTCGAAATATAAATATAATTTCAATTTTTAGAAATTATATATTTTTATGATTTTTTTTCGGACGTTCCATGGAAAAGACAAGGGTAGGTGGGGGTATTTTAAATTATTTTATATAATTTTAATTTTTATATAATTTTATATCCCGGACCAGGAGGATCTAAGAAAACATTGAAGATGGAAGACATTCAAATGCAGGATGCCCATGTTAACTGTATCATCTGATGTGAAAAACAATAAAGAAGGATTAAAACTTGTTTTTACAATATAGTCTGGCATGTTTTTCTTATAGAAACCTGTTGGATCATCAAACAAATGGAAACAATGATGAGAAAATTACTGTCCAAGTCGTAGATGTGTGCGTGCACCCAGTGCATAGTGCTGGATATGATTTAAAAGGTGTCTATTCGGAGTCACCACGCTCAAAACGGTCAATCGGAGCCATAACCAGCTCTTACTTTTCAGCGGGCATCTGATCGTACGTCTCCCCATCCCCATGAGCACATCAAAGGCTGATTTCTGGTCCGTTGAAGGCAGAATATCAGCATCTTGCAGGGAAACTTTGACACACTTTGCAGCGAAATCTTCAATACGAACAGCGGTGTACAACTTTCGACGGAAACAAAATCCGCACGATCGAGAGTAGCCTGCGAATCCATCCCTGCTGCTGCACTGAATTGATGCAATCGCTCGGCCAGAATATTCGTCGTCAAGATGTTGCGTGATTAAATCACCAATACAGTCACTCGAATTTATACCGCTGACATACTTCTAACAATCACTTTCGCCCCAGCAACCACAGTCAATCTGAACCATGCTGGCACACTGCTCAGACGCCATGACCAAAGACGACTGCGCAGCTCGACTGCGCAGTTTGGTTAAAGGTGACTCGCATTTTGGTGCGCGCGCACGAAATATATTTTTGAAAATAAATGCCGACGTTTTACATTTCGGGTTTTGAACTTTTGCACTTCGGCGGAAAATGTAAAATATAAAAGGCTAAAAATGTGTTTTATATTTATATTTCATTTCAGCAAATATACGTCGGCGGATCCATAAACCAAGTTATAAAATAACTAAGGCCTAATGGGTTAATTTATGTTCATTGTGCTGTGAGTTACTTTTGATAGTAAGGATTCCTTTTATTTGTAACACCATCAACACGACAGCAACGGATTACTACAGCTCTGCGAGAACAACGACATCCCTCTGCTCCGATTTTCCGCGCGCTCAGTGGGGAGGGGTCATGCCCCCACCCACCGATGCGCTGGGCAGCGCGCCGAGTGGGGGAGGCGTCGAGCCCCGCCGGAGCGCATAAAAGGGGAGTCAGTAAAACGGGCCATTCAGTCTGTCTGGCTGGTTCTGGTCGTTGTCGTCGTCTTTGTCCTCCTCCTGCGTATGAGGAGCCTGAGAAGCTGGTCTTGGTCGTCGTCGTCGTCTTCCTCCTTCTCCGCGCACGATCGAGCGCTCGAGAGACACCTTCCCCCGCAAGAACGCAAGGGTCGCTCGCCGGTGTCCGGGTTCGCTTGCCTCTCGCTGTCCCCGGGTCGACGCGAAGACCACACGAGGTGGACAGGTCCAAGACAGACCCTGGTCTTCAGCCGACTGTCCTCGGGCTGGAGGTTTGAATAAAGACCATTCGGTCCGATTCTTTGGTGTGTGTGCGTGTGTGTGTCCGTGGGCCCGTCTATCAAGTAGTGAACTGTATCAGTGCTCTTGTTGTACATACCTTGCATACCTCCATTTATTAAATTCGGTTTAGCTCTGCCCTTATGTGCTCCCCTCATCCCCAATTGTGAATAAATACCCCGATTGTTAAATGTTTCAGCTCGTTCGTCGTCTATTCTCTCATTGGCTTCACGTGCTGCGTGTTGGAAAATTAGCCAGGCCGTTGCCGTTGTAACGGGATATTTGGGACCGATGGATCTCGGCGATCAAACCGCTCGGATCGTACACAGAACGGGTACGCTAAGCGGTTTGTTCGTACGGGAGCTGTCGAGGGTGAATTTCCCGGTAGGTTGGACCACGTGGGTATTTAGGTAAATTGAAATTGGCAATCGACCCTACCCACGTGGTCTGTCTCTATTGGCGAACTTCGGTCCGAAAGGGACCCGTACTTTTCCGGAGTTTTCCGAAAGGTATGATCTAAATTCCGGGCGATCGGTCGAGCTGACTCTGCAGCTCCATCTCGCGTCGTGCTCGTGGCCGACGCCTTCCCGCAACAATATATGGGAAAAAGAGGAAAAACCTATCTAACCCTTTACTAACGCATTCGATCACATTCAACCCACGACACAAGGGGAAGTGATTATTCTGAACTGCACCATGAAATTACGAAACTGAGGGACCTGTATGTTGTGTGTAATTGCTTTGGGGCCGGTTCCTCAAACCCGC
>CM068967.1:9435098-9455046 GCA_035128595.1 Eptatretus atami | reverse complement strand
TCTTCGACCAGTTCGAAATTATCATCAGAAGGTTCTATCGAAGGCATTGCAGAATCTATTTCGAAAGATGAGGACGAGGAGGTTTTTGAGCGAGAAGCAGAAGTTGTCTCTCCGAGACGTGAAGGACATTCCCCTCAAGGTTGCGTTCTCTGTGTTTTCGTAATACGAGATGAGTGAGTGTGGCGGGAGTGAACGATCCGTAAATATCCTTTCGCATCGTCACTCTCGCTCGCTTGTCCAATCGCTTTCGCACGGATCATTTTCCTTACCTCAACGGTCGGTCAACTCGCTCGCTCGCAGCCTCGCTCGGCAGCCTCGCTTAATAATTGCTCCCTTCTGATTTTTCAGCACTGTTCCTCTATCTTCATGGACTGCGAGCGGGTATGCAGTGTGTTTTATAACTTGAGGTATGTGTGTTTATATCTGTAGGTTGTGTGTTTATATCTGTGAGGTTATGTGTGTTCATACTGTTGAGGATGTGTGTTTATATCCTGTGAGGTATGTGTTTAATCTGTGGGTAGTGTGTTTATTATTCTGTGAGTACGTTGTGTTTACTGTGAGGTACGTGTGTTTATATCTGTGACGGTACGGGTGTTTATATCGTAAGTACGTGTGTTTTATATCTGTAGGTAGTGTGTTGTTATCTGAGGTACTGTGTTTTATATCTGGGTACGTGTGTTTATATCTGTGGTATGTGTGTTTAATCTTGGGTAGGTGTGTTTTAGTCTGTGAGGTGTATGTGTTTATATCTTGAGGTAGTGTGTTCTATATCGTGAGGTACGTGTGTTATTCTGTTGAGTACGTTGTTTATCTGTGAGGTTTACGTGTGTTTATATCTGTAGGTAGTGTGTTTATATCTGTAGGTACGTGGTTTATATCTGTAGGTACGTGTCTGTTTATATCTGTGAGGTACGTGTGTTGTATATCTGTAGGTCGTGTGTTTATTCTGTAGGTAGATTGGTTTATATCTGTAGGTCGTTGTCTTATATCTTATGAGGTACGTTGTGTTTATCTGTAGTAGTGTGATTTATACTCTATGTGGTTACGTGGTGTTTTATATCTGTAGGTACGTGTGTTATATTGTAGGTATGGTGTGTTTATATCTGTAGGTATGTGTGTTTTATATCTGTGAGGTATGTGTGTTATCTGTGAGGTACGTGTGTTTATATCTGTATGGTACGTGTGTTTTATATCTGTGAGGTACGTGTGTTTATATCTGTAGTTGATGTGTGTTATATCTGTAGTACGTGTGTTTATATCTGTAGGTACGTGTGTTTATATCTGTAGGATACGTGTGTTTATATCTGTGAGGTATGTGTGTTTAATCTGTAGGTACGTGTGTTATATCTCTAGGTATGTGTGTTATATCTCTAGTATGTTGTGTTATATCTCTAGGTATGTGTGTTATATCTGTAGGTACGTGTGTTATATCTGTAGTATGGTGAGGTATGTGTTTTTATATCTGTTGTTGTTTATATCTTAGTATGGTTGAGGTATGGTATGTTGTATGTCTGTAGGTAATGGTGGAGGATTGTTTTTTATTTGTAGGTAATGGTGAGTATGTGTGTTTATATCTGTAGGTAATGGTGAGGATGTGTTTTATCTGTATGTGTGTTTATATCTATAGTTAATGTTGAGTATGTTTGTTTATATCTGTAGGTAAGGTGAGGTATGTTGTATTGTAACGGTACTGGTGAAGATTATGTGTTTATTCTGTATGTCGTGTTTATATTCTATAGTAATTGGTGAGGTATGTTGTTTATATTGTAGGTAATGGTGAGTATGTTGTTTATATTGTAGGTTGGTGAGTATGTGGTTTATATTCTTTAGGGTAATGGTGAGGTATGTGTTTATATCTGTATGTGTGTTTATATCTTAGGTAATGTGAGGATGTGTTTGTATATCTGTAGGTACTGGTGAGGTATGTGTTATATCTGTAGTGTGTTTATTATCTGTATCATGGTGAGGTATGTGTGGTTTATATCTGTAGTCTTGGTGAGTTATGTGTGTTGTATATCTGTCGTATTGGTGAGGTATGTGGTGTTTATATCTGTAGGTATTGGTGGGTTGTGTGTTTTATCTGTAGGTATTGGTGAGGTATGTGTGTTATATCTGTCGGTTTGGTGAGTATGTGTTTTATATTCTGTAGGTAATGGTGAGGTATTGTTGTTATTCTGTTAGGTAATGGTGAGGTATGTGTGTTTATATCTAGTAGGTAATGTGAGGTAGTGTGTGTTTAATTTCTGTAGGTACTGGTGATATGTGTGTTTATTATCGGTGTATTGGTAGGTATGGGTGTTTATATCTGTAGGTAATGGGGATTGAGGTATGTGGTTTATGATCTGTAGGTAATGGTGGTAATGTGTGTTTATATCTGTAGGTATTGGTGAGTTGTGTGTTATATTATGTAGTTTGTGAGTTATGTTGTTTATCTATCGGAATAGAGTTTTTATCTTCAGTACTTGCGCAATTCTTCCATTGGTAAGTGAATGACACATAGTTTGAGGTTTTTTATTCGTTATTTACAGTGAAACGGTTTCACTGTGAAAAGACAGGTTCAGGTAACCCCACAACATATCTCACCTTCCCGTTGGTGTGAGAAAAAATATTTCTTGCTGCTCAGGCGTGCTCAGGTTTTCACGTCGTCATGGTTAATAAATTTGTTGTTCATCCATTCCTTTTTCCTACCCGTTTTCCACACAAGTGCTTTGTTGTGTGTAACAAGTCAATGCTCCTGGTGTCGTTCCACCACCTTCTATGTTTTACCACCTGTGATCGTTCACCTTCTAAAAGCTCTTTTCCCCATTTGCTGGCATTTTGGAATTATAATGCCCATAAACAGCACAAGATGGTCATCAATAACAAACATGAACGTTTTTCTCAGTGGTGTGGCCCCCACAACCATTGATTGAATATCGTGGACATGATGTGAAAATAAATGGTGATGTGCTTGTGTGTGTGTTGTTGCTCGCTGGCCTTCTGTTCAAACTGAAACCCGCTATGGTGCTCATGTTTCCTTTCATTGTCATGACCTGCGGTGCGGTGTCACACTTTACTTTGGAGTTGTCTCCCCCTGGATTTGACTCTCGTCCCAGTTTCCGGCAGCGCATTAGATTCGTACAACGACCGTCCGTGTGTTTAGCCAGGTGTCAGTCTGCTAGCGTTAGTCGGTCCGATGTTAAGATGCCACGATTCGTGAAGAGTGGGTGACCTGATTGACCTGCTGGGATGGCAACTTAGGTAAACCATCATTGCATCCTAGGTCGTCGGGCGGCACCTGCGGCATTTGACCCACCTTTAGGGCCAGAGTGACACAGACCCACGGAACCTGTCTTATGAATGTTAACTTTTCATGGGTTGTGCTGGCTTTCTTCATGAGGAGTAGGCAAGCTATCGCTGCACATGGCCGAATGACAAAATTCCTGTCCTTAATTTTTTCGAACGTCGGGCTGGCCAGCCAGTTCGTGACCATTGTTGGGCAAGCTCCTCGGCCAACCTAGAGAACGTCGCGAATAAATATGGCCGTCGAAGAAGAAGAAAAATTGAGGCGAGCTGTGTTGCTGTATTGTCTACTCGACTCTCGATTGCATTTGTCTTGCGAATGTTTGCCACCCATTTGGGGGATTCAATTAAACTTAGCCCAAACAGAACACAGTTGAAACCCTCCTTGTATGGTGTTCCAGTAGGAATATATAAATAATGCTTAGTTTCTGAAAATACTGTAACGTTGCTTTCCCTCCTTCGTCTTTGTTCTTCGTCAGAGAACCCACTATGAGAGATCGATTGAGGGGGGAACCATGAGGACCTGCGAGAATGTGAATGTAAGGACCTTTTCCTTTATCTATCTATCTATTTTATATCTATATTTATTGTTCTAGCCTTGCCTGTCCATCGCTTACGGACGTGGTTGTGTTTTTCATTATGTAACAAGGTGATGGGCAGTTGTTTTCACCCTTGTTTGTCTGTTTTGTGAGCAGGATAGCTCCAGATAGATAGACCGGATACCTGTGAAGCAAACAGGTTGGGTGTAGTGACAAGGACGATTGATTAGATTTTAATAAAATGCAGATCTGGGTGAGAATTTTTGAAGGTATTATTCCCACTAAGGGGTGGTCTTTATAATATTCTGATTGATTATGATGTATCATGTTCTGTTACAGGGTCATCCTGCCAAGGCGTTTCTTGCCAAGGTTATGCTGGTGGTTTGCCATTGCTTCCCGGAGTAGGTCGGAGAAGGAATTTGGAACTTTGTTCAGGTGCAGCGATAGCTCTCCTTACTCTTCGGAAGGACACCATGGATCTTTAACGCTCACAACGAATGCTGGCAGATGGACACCAAGGGAGCGTCATCTAAGGGCGGCACGCACAACATTTATGAATCGCCCTGCCTGTGAAACATGGACGACAGTCTTATAGGCTGGGGTCAGGAATGGTTGGAGCATGTGTAACTTAGGTAATAGGGCATATTTTCCGCCCCCTTTGATAAATGTTGTGTACACAATAATATTAATTATTAGATGCCACTTTAATAACTGCTGGCAGTAATGAACGGTCCAAGGCACCTGGCTTTGATACAACTGGATTGACGATTACAGACCTAGTACAGGGCCACGTCATCTCTTATTATGTATGCAGGTGGCCCTTTTTCTGAACGAACATCGTCGGTATTCAATTCAATTGGTGTTTAAATAACCTGAACATGAAAGTAAGAAATGTTCCACACCATGATCCACAGAGTTAAACAGGACTCAGAGTAAAACAATTGATACCCATCAGTGGATCAATTGATTGATTACTCTTCTTACCCTCAAACCCTCCAGGCACGGAGCTCAAGTGGCCCCGAATTAAAAAAAAAAAAACATTTCTCAGATTCAACAATGAAGAATAATTCTTCGTTGCTTGCACGTGTGGCGAATCAGGTTGAAATTTGAAATGCACATTCCACCATTCCCAATTAGATTCATAAAATTATGAAGTATGTACATTGATGATGAAACAGTTTCCATAAAAACATGGTTTCATCTTTTCCTCATTTCCTATGGCTGCTTAACATGTGCCGATTGGGTTGAAATTAAAATGTAACGTTTCCCTTCTCCACTAGACAATTATTATGAAGTTCACTTTTGATTGAGACAGGTTTCCAAAAAACATTATTCAATTTTTTTCTTCAATCCAATATGGCTGCAAAACACGTGACCATCAATTATTGTTGACTCAACACAATGAACTAAGTCTTCAAAGCTCCACTTCCCACTCTAAGGCCATCATCTCGCCTCCTCACTCCAAGCCTTTCAAACCCCTATCACAAACTCCTCCACCCCCCCTTCCTCAAACCAAGTCCTTAACAGCTTCCAACTCTGCATCCTTGCTCTCCACACAACCCCATTGACCCCAAGTTTCTCACCCTTCCCCCTTAAGGGGGGGGGGTTATGGAAGGGTACCTTCGTTCCTTGACTTACCATGCCTGAGCCGTCGAGCAACAAATGACAGTGTTGTGTGGGTTGCTCGGCAACTGGGACGCAATTAGTCAACCACCTGGTCCAGTTGTCCTCTGCATAATTTCCATTCAATTGAATTCAACGCGGTTTCCTGATAAGGGGATCGCCCTCGGTCTTCACTCAGTTACTGATGAGATCTTAACTGGGGTGGCCGAGGCAACCGTGGTTGCATTTCGACTTGATGAAGCCACTAAGAGGAATTTTACTTCCAGACGACATATGTGCGAAACCGCGCTGGGAGCATATGGGGAAAAGACGACACAGACAGTTGGAAATGAAAAGCTCACAAAAGGGGATTTATTATTTACAGGACAGTGTTAAATGTGCAGAATGTTAATGACAAGCAAGCATTCAAAAAAGGTGAATGCAGTAAGAATGTACACAAAGGATAATAGTCACAAGCAAGGAAGATGTAACGAGTTACAGGAAAGAAATGACAAGAAGCAGAACTTACTCTATGCTTCTATACACAAGACATGGTACCCAATCGACCATGTGAAAGAAAAGATGAGAATAAAAAGGAGAGAAAGCATGAGGTTTATCTCCCCCTCTCTCACCGGGCGGGCTGTAGTGTGTCCGTGACCCAAACGCTAAAGGGATGGGCAAAAGGAAGGATCTGATGGTGTCTAAAGGTGCTTTATCGTGCGAGTTGCGGTGGTGTCATGGTGCAGTTGGTGTGCAAGAGGAAAACTGTGAAACTGCATATCAGTGGTGTGCCTAAAAAGGGCAGTTGGATTGCAGCGAAGGCCTTGTCGAGCTCCAGCTCGGCTTCCCAGTGAGTCCACCGCCAACGTGACACCCCGTTTCGAGCCCCATCATTCTCTCGCGAAGCCCAACAAAGCAGCACAGGATAAGCACTGGAGCCCACCACAACATAGCCAAATACAAAAGACATTGCAGAGAACCAAACACGGTGCCTCTGTCCTTTTTTATTAATTAATCATTTCACGAGGGCAGGGCCTAAAGGTGCACCAAAACGGCCTCTTGTGATAAATCTCAGCGGCCGATTGGTGCATCACACTTTAGCCCCCCTTCCCCCCATCCAGACCTCCAATGGTTTCTTGCCCAGTGGTCGCTCAACCATGGCACGCGAATTAGTCCCTCGTGATTAACGTGGGTTGGGTGCTTCAGGACGCGTTAAGGTGTGGGGCAAACTGGAGCTGTAAATTGCTGTGGGTGAACGGAGCAATTATTAGCCAATTGACTTGTTGTCCTGAAGATTTGATTAAGGCCGTTCGGAATGGAGATTGCCGCTCTTTGTCGCAGTTTCCTGCCTACCTCCCCCGTGCTTCCAAGCCACGGTAGCATTTGTGGCGGGGCGGGGGGGGGTATGGTGTGTTGCTGATTTGATGAAGATTGAGAAAGGGGGTGGTTTGTGTGTGGTGGAGGTGACGTGGTTAGCGGCAGCGGTTGAGGTTTTGGTTCTTGGTGTGATAAATGGAATGTATATAATGTCTTGATGCAGTAAATTGAACATGTGTAAAATAAAATGTGCACTAATAAATGATGAGGTTATGTTCTTATTGTGCTGTCTGAAGAAGAGTATGGGAGGTTGAGTCAAGGGCAGTTTGATCTTGGCGCAGATATTTCCAAATTAGCCAGTGCCCGCACCATGAAAACTCGTAGTGATTTACAATATTACCCCTGAGGGTTATATTGTTACGAAATTTGGAAGTTTACTGCACACAACATTTCAGGTCCTCTAGCTCAAGTTATATCGGTTAGTATGTGTTTTATAGAAGTATTCCTTTCCCTTGTCTAGGCCTTGAGTTATTTTTAACTTGGTTTACGCATTTTTCTACAGCTAAAATGTTAGCGGTCGGTAGGTCAAAGTAATAAAAAAATTAATTTCAATTTTTTAGAAAATTATATTTTTTATGATTTTTTTTCGGACGTTCCATGAAAAAGAACAAGGATAGGTGGGGTATTTTAAATTATTTTATATAATTTTAATTTTTCATATTATTTAATATCCCGGACCAGGAGGATCTAAGAAAACCATTGAATGAAGCATTCAATGCAGGTGCCCTGTTCACTGGATTCAATTATGTGAAAAACAATAAGAAGGATTAAAAACTTGTTCTTTACATATGGCTGGATGTTTTTCTTATAGAAAACCTGTTGGATCATCAAACAAATGGGAAACAATGAGATAAATTACTTGTCAAGTCGTAGATGTGTGCGGCCCCAGGCATAGTGCTGGATATGATTTTAAAAGTGTCTATTCGGAGTCAACACGTCAAAACCGGTCAATCGAGCCGATAACCAGCTCTTACTTTTCAGCGGCATCTGATCGCTACCGTCTCCCCATCCCCATGAGGCACATCAAAGGCTGATTTCTGGTCCGTTGAAGCAGAATGACAGCATCTTGCAGGGCAACTTTGACCACTTTGCAGCGAAATCTTCAATACGAACGCGGTGTACAACTTTCGACGGACAACAAAAATCCGCACGTCGAGAGTAGCCTTGCGAATCCATCCTGCTGCGCCACTGGAATTTGATGCAATCGCTCGGCCAGGATATTCGTCGTCAGGATGTTGCGTGATTAAAAACACCAATACCAGTCACCATTATTTACCGCTACATACTTCTAACAATCACTTATCGCCCCAGCAAACCACAGTCCATCTTGAACCATGCTGGCCACATGCTTCAGCGCCAATGGACCAAAGACGACTGCGCAAGCTCGACTGGCAGTTTGGTTAAAGGTGACTCGGCTTTTGGTGCGCGCGCACGAAAGTATATTTTGAAAATAAATGCCACGTTTTACATTTCGGGTTTTTGAAATTTTGCACCTTCGGGAAAATGTATAAATTAAAAGCTAAAAGTGTTTATATATTTTATATGTTCCATTTCAGCAAATTATACCGTCGGCGGATCCATAAACCAAGTTATAAAAAATAACTAGGCCTAAGGGTTAAAATTTATGTTTCATTGTTGCCTGTGAGTTACTTTTGATAGTAAGGATTCCTTTTATTTGTAACACCATCAAAACGACAGCAAGGATTACTACAGCTCCTGCAGAGAAACGACATCCCTCGCCTCCAGGATTTTCGCGGCGCGTAGTGGGGAGGGTCATGCCCCCACCCACACGTGCCGTGGGCAGCGCGCCGAGTGGGGGGAGCTCGGAGCCCCGCGGAGCGCAATAAAAGGGGAGTCAGTAAAACGGGGCCATTCAGTCTGTCTGGCTGGTTTGGTCGTTGTGTCGTCTTTGTCCTCCTCCTCGTATGAGGAGCCATGAGAAGCGTGGTCTTGGTCGTCGTCGTCGTCTTCTCCTTCTCCGCGGCACGATCGAGCGCTCGAGAGACACCTTCCCCCCGCAAGAAACCGCAAGGCATCGTCGCCGGTGTCCGGTTCGGCTTGCCTCTCGCTGGTGCCCGGGTCGACGCGAAGACCACACGATGTGAGTCCAAGACAGACCCTGGTCTTCAGCCCGACTGTTCCTCGGGCTGGAGTTGAATAAAGACCATTCGGCCGATTCTTTGGTGTGTGTGCGTGTGTGTGTCGTGGGCCCGATCTATCAAGTTAGTGAACTGTTCACGTGCTCTTTTGACATTACCTTGCATACCTCCATTTATTAAATTCGGGTTTAGCTCTGCCCTTATGTTCTCCCCTATCCATTTGGAATAAATACCCCGATTGTTAAATTTTCAGCTGTTTCGTGTCTTATTCTTCATTGGCTCACGTGCTGCGTGTTGGAAAATTTAGCCAGGGCCGTTGCCGTTGTAACGGGATATTTGGACCGGATTGGATCGTGCGGCGATCAAACCGCTCGAGATCTACACAGAACCGGGTACGCTACAGCGGGTTTGTTCCGTACGGGAGCGTCGAGGGTGAATTCCCGGTAGGTTGACCACGTGGGTATTTAGGTTAAATTGGAAATTGGCAATCGACCTACCCCACGTTGGTCGGTCTTATTGGCGAACTTCGTCCAAAGGGACCCGTATTTTTCCGGATTTTCCGAAAAGCTTATGATCTAAAATTCCGGGCATCGGTCGAGCTGACTCTGCGCTCCATCCGCGTCGTGTCGTGGAAGCTCCTGTCCCCGAACCAATATATGGGGAGAAAAGAGGAAAACCTATCTAACCCTTAAAACGCATTCGATCACCATTCAACACGACACAAGGGGAAGTGATATTCTGAACCTGCACCATGAAAATTACGAAACTGAGGGAACCGTGTATGTTGTGTGTAAATTGCCGTTTTGGGGCCGTTCCTCAAACGCACGAGTAATCAATAATTAATCAGTTGAGGTTTCTAGAGCTAGCTATAATCGATTTCTTCTTGGAATCATTTCTTCAACAAATTTGCACCGAATAAAAAAAATAGCAGCAATACCCCAGGATACTCACCTGGTAGATAATGTGAGGGAAGTTAACGTGGCCGGAATTAGCAAAATGAATCGATATTAGTGGCAAATACCATTAGGGTTGCAACCCCACTCTCCCCACATCAATCCCTTCGATCCTGTGTTTTTTCAAAATTAATTTATTTTAATTTTTTTTATATAGCATGAAACAAATATTTTGGTGCATCATGGGTAATGATGGTTGTGGTCAAGTTTCATGAAATTGTGTAGGTAGTTTTGGAGAAGAGAACAAATGCCCATTTTGGTGGCACCCCCCCCCCCCCCATAACTTCCCTCCGAAGACCCTCTTCGGACCCATTTTTTTTTTCAGTTTTATTTATTAAATGCCTGAACAAACTTTGTTCATACGGGTGAGATGAAGGTTGTGGTCAAGTTCATTCGAATCGTATGTTTAGTTTCAGAGAAGAAGATTGCCAAGTATTTTGTGGGCACGGACGATTGACTGACGGCACGGATGATGCACCATCCCATAAGCTCCCCTAATACGTTCTAGGTAAGCTAATAAAATGAGATATTTAGAAGAACAATAGGCTTCCAGTGGACAACCCACTGAGGCCTAAATAATGGAGAATTGAGAACAATAATAAAGGTTTCCAAAAATTCATTGGAAGCTTATAAATTGTAAATTAAAGACTTTATTTCACTCATTTGGAATTACCATTTACTTATTGATGCCACAGTCGCTTTCCTGTACCATCACGGGGTCATTTCCTGACGTTGGACCCGATGTTAGTTTGAAGCATTTAAACCGTTTTATACTTGTAATCACGATGCTCGTTATTTTGTTATAATCTTGCGTTCTCTTTAACATTATCCACATTCCATGCAGTTTAATCGTGCATGAGGAAGAAACCCGGATGCCCACCATACATTCTCACTGCTGGTGTCATCATCTTTAGAGGGGCCTGATGAGCATTGCAATTGCACGCTCTGCACTTGCTGGGTGAATTAGTTACTGATTCAGTCGTCATGTCATTCATCATCCAAGCAGTTTGCTCACCTGTGCCCGAAACAGTGTTTAGTGCAGTTGAGCATGTAGGATCAATTAAATGTCGAACATTGCAAAAGTTATTGAAGGATCCAGCTTGATTGTTAAAATTAACTCTCTAAGTCGCATCTAGGTCGTCTGATGGAACTATTGGAACATAATTAACCATTGTACTGGTGAGTTGTCTGATCGCCACGGGGATTGAAAATGAACAATCTTTATGGCAAATTGATTTTATGATCTAAAATTTAATGGAGGGTCATTTTGTAATCTATTCGCTTATCCTCCACCCCTGACCTCCATGGAAAAGTAGTTAGACATCGTTCCCCCCCAAGGGAGAAAGAGATTTCCTCTTTTACGGCATGTTATTATTCAAGGTTAAATCGTTGTAATGTACAAGCACTTTCTCAGAAAGCAGGTCAAACGGTCCTGCATTGGTTTTTTGTTTTTTTCACATTTTACAATCATTCATCGCCAATCGGGCACATGCTGGCGGCTTCTGGTTTCATCCTTTCTCATTCCCTCATCCTTCGTTCCAAGCGTATCCCAGAGTAAATTCTTTCTTATTTACAGAGAGTTTTAAACAGACTTTTTGACACAAATTTATTTACGAAAAAAAATTGATACAGAAAATCTAGGCTATTGGAGCTAAATGGCAGAGGGCAGTAGCTTCAACAGATTGACAGAGGATCAATTGAGACAAACATTGACACGTGAGGTGGTGTGTGACGCAGAAGGTGAAGAAGAAGGAGAGGAGGACGTGTGTGAAGCAGGGTATGGCGGAGAGTACAAGGTGCAATGAGCGCACTTGAAAAGACTGACTGGAGGTTGGGGTATGAGGATGATCACACGGAGTTCAATGACAAGCAAATTGCAGAAATGGAGGTGGGATTAAGCTTGGAATTTGGATGAGGGTACCAGTAACGGAAGATTCCTGGTGTGCTGGGAAGATGGAGGGCCGCGAGGACCAAAGTGAGGAGATAGCAAAACTAAGAAATCCACAAAACCTGTCTGATGGGTTGATTTTTGAGCTTTCCCAGACTCGCTTTTCTAATCCAGTATAACCATTTTTAACACACCACACACACACACACACACACACCCACACAACACAACCACACCACACACACACACACACACACACCACACACACACACACAACACACACACACACACCATTTTGGTTGTGGCCATGGTAATGACTTGGCATATTGTATACAGCACAACAAGTTGAAATAAATTTAAAGCGAGAAATGATGTGACACTCATTGTACATTTAGTTTATTGGGTTTGGTTTAAGTTGAGAAAAAAGGAAATTTGGAGATCGTTTACTCTACCTCCTGAGACATGTCAGTAAAACACCAAGAGCTTGGCCTTGAGCTGTGAGATACTGGTCTGTTCGGGTGAGGCATCAGAAAAGTATGGAAAGAACATTTCATCTGTTTCAAGATAAGTTACTCCGAAGTGCCATGTGTGACATCAGCCTCAGGAGGTATCAACAAGATGATGTCCTCAAGATAATCTGTTGTTCTGCTCACAAGGTCTGATTGCCACTTTTGGAGGTATTAACAGCTTGGAATTAAGGAGCTTAATGCTGGAGAGAGGCCCTGTCCTCTTATTTGAGATTTTGTACACCAAATCCATTGTTGGGTTAAAATAATCAACAACATGTCCATCGTATAATTCGAGAGAAGGCCAAGCGTTAAAATGGAGATCGAGGAGGGAGATATGAGGTCTGTAGCAATGATGGTTCAATCACTTTCCTTATGATTAGAAGGTTGACCGGTCTAGTTGAGTGGATGCAGACTTGGAAACTCTTTCTGGACGGAGTGACATTCTCGTAACTTTCCAAGATGAAGCAGGATACCACTTGGAGAAGAGAGATTAGAGAAGGGCGGAAGCACAGTTCTTGAGGGACTACAGACTACGTTATTTCCACCGTGCGTTAGTCCATTTACTAATGAGGATGTTTTGTGATCGTATAAATAAATTGTAGTGTAGATTTGTTAAGCAATATCTTATATGTATCAACATTAGGAATTATACAATTTTCTTGTGAGTTTGTTGCATTTGTATGCATTAAACGTAGTTGTTTTCCACTGCTTTTCTCGACTAACCTTGCTCGTTTCATTTAGATGTCATGTCAGTTAACACCCAGGGGAAACATTTTTTTGGTTAATCGATTCATACTGTGACAATGCTTCTTTTTTTGAGATAGAACAATCCCTTTACGCTGCTTTTATCCACCACTCGCAACTATGTTTTTGTCGGCCAAAGTGAGAATTCTACCCTCAGGGGAACCCATCTCAAAAGATTGTGAATCACGATCGGTCATGTGGGGCCCCTCGTTATCTCAGGCCCCCATGCAATTGAGGTGTACGCCCTTATCTGCCTCTGGGTGGAGAGAATTCACATGCTGCAGAGAGTAATCTTGTTTGGGGAGGAGGGAATCTTGCTCCCATCTGCTTTTTCACGGCAATATACAGGTGGCCCAAAAGTAGGAGCCAGATCGGATTTGTCTGTGTTTGCGTGACGATAATTTAATTTTTCATTATATTGTATATATATATAGTATAATATCGTATGTGTTCCTCCATAACTCCGAAAAAACTTTGCATGAACTCGGGGGAACTTGAAGGAGTGCATGAATGAAAATTTTGGGTGTGTGGGTAGAATTTAAACACCCCTGTTGAAGATCAATGCAAAGGTTTTATCCTTGGTCAGCCCAACTTCCTCAGCAGGTTCTTGGCCGCCATTTTGGATTCGGCCAATTCAACATGCTTTTATCTTTAAACACGATCTCCTCTTCACGACCTAAAGTCTCTATAATTTAAAATTTATTTCGGATTTGAGATCGGGGATCTTGTGGATAAAATAAGTTGTCAAAAATCTGAAAATATTTGAGACTTACCCAATTCGCCAAGCGTTTCGATCGTTGGGCTTGATAACAGGGACGTGAGCTGGGTTTGACCCCATTTTCCTGCATCAGTTGAGACTGTGTTTCCTGAGAAGATTGAGGCTGGTTTTGTTATGTTTGTATCTATGGTTTTAAGTATCGCATTGGCTGAAAATGTGCTTAAGATATGCCCGGTCAATGCTAAACACTTGCATGGATGTCCTAGACACTTCTTTTTTATTTTAATTTTTTTAGCAACATTGACACTTTTAAAGCAGTCAGAAAGTGCTTAAGTTCAATTTGAAATTAGCTCTGGTTTAAGAATTTTAGAGCTTATCACATTTTTTGTTGTTGATAAATAAAGCAGAACCGCCCGGAGAGTTTGGAGGAATAAGCCATAGAGAGAGGAAGGAAGGCAGCCCCATCGAATATGGCTTTATTTTAATTACAATGAAAATTGTTGCCTTTATTTAATAACAACTTTATTCAATGTCCAGTTTTACATCTATCCGAAGGATGGCAACACTGAATGAATCGCCTGTATGAAACTGTTGGAGGTGAACTCACCCGCCTCTTCTCTCCCCCTAAAACCCCCCCTTCCTCCTCTCTCCCTCCCTCTTCCTCACTCCCCACCCTCCCTGAACTCTCTTTTCGGCCTTTTACAAGGCTTATAATAAAAACTGATGGACATGTAATTCACTAATTATTGCGAAGTAAATAAACAGAGGCGTGAAAAATCGGGCTTGTAGAGTGGAAATGCTGCATACGTAATAATTAGTCGTGAGGCCGCTGGGGAAATTCACGCGAGTTTTCTTTAAACTTTCTTTGGAAGTTAATTACGTACATGTACACATTGAATATACACTCTGCGAAAATTAATTTGTGAGAGAGTGACCTGGCCGTTGTTCCTGGGAATGCCGGGTACCTTTGAGAGGTTTAATAAATGAACTGTAGTTTCATTGAACACCTTCCCACACAGTTTGAGAAACAAGGATATGGTGGGGTTGCAAGTGGTAAATTTGATTGTTCGTGATGATGTAAAATGATGAGATATTTTGTCAAGTACAGCTAAAGGAAAAGCTTTTTAAAAAAAAATTTTTTTTGTGTTTTTGAAGTGCCAGAAGGTGATTTTTGTGTTCCTTTCATGTAACTATATTAATTCCAACAGAAATTAAAATAAAGATTTGAAAAGTCCGTAGAAATTTTTAAATGTTGTAGATGGTTGGAAGCCAAGTCTTCAAACAAATCAATAAATGCTTCCGAATTTGATGAAAATTAACTTGCTGTGGAAATTATTTTAAGTGATTCAAGAAATGGGAGGTCTTCAACACAGTCGTACGTACATCATGTATCATCGTGATGGTCAACATCATGCGAATGCAGATCCAAAGTGCCTGAAGTTACTGGCGACGATCAAACATTGACCTGCAATTTGCTCTAAATGGTAATCAGTTAATAAAATATATTTGTTTTCACAATCAGAAAGCATTTTAGCTGATTGGAATTTAAATTCTAGATAAGTTATTGTCATATGCACCGTCAGTCCATCTGTCTGTCTTCTCTTCGTTTCTCCAGCCAAACTGCTGGGGCCGATCTGGGCTGAAAATTTGGTAACCGGATTGCAAAGCTCGTTCGTCACGTACTCTAAGTAGTCAAAATATCCGACAGTAAATTCCTTCCAAAATCTCTGTCTCCAGACCATCAGTAAGAATTGCAACCAAATTTGGGTTAAACATTAGGACGGGTTGTGATGTTTAAATTGCGGAGGTCAGTGCGTATCCTTGCAGGAAGTGTCCAAAATGGCGATCTTGGTAAATGTTCAGGGGAAAATCGTTGTAAATTCCTCAAAATCCTTCCTCTCCAGACCTACCATCAGAAGGCTACCAATTTGATTACAACTAGGACAGATAAGCAATGTCCAGTTCCTTTTTATTTATTATTTATTATTTTTATTTTAGTTCTTACACGGATTTTCTTACTTTATACAATACTGCAGGGTACCTGGTATTGCGGAGTCTCTCCTCCCACCCCTGCCCCTGCCTCCTCCACACCCCCTCTGGAGTCCCAACCTGCCCCTCCCTCCCTCAACAAAATTAAATTTCGGCGGTTGTTTAACAACATTGGGAAAAAAAATCATTTAAAATAAAAAACCTGCTTTCGATTGCTTATCAACCTCTCACTTGCCTTGTGTCGTGTCAAAATTTCCCCATGAGGGACAAAATTTCATTGAATGGCTGAAATAAGTTATGTTCATATTGTATATATATTGTTACGGTTGTGGAAATTCACAGAACCCCTTCAGGTTCCCCATGAGAACAGTTATGTCGATAAGTGCGTGTTCCAGGTTAGATTCGCCCACCGATGATCTTAAAGGGCATTATTCGTTGTGACCGGGCTGTGATCTTGAGGTGTTTAATTCTTTTCTATCTTATTTGAACAACATCTCCTCACCATCATCTCCACAAACAACACCTTCTTTTCACAACAACAACCATTTCGAACAAACGAACAACCATTCTCCTCACCTTCATCTCACAAAACAACGCCATCTTTTCACACAACAACATTTCAACAAGCGAACCAACATCTCCTCACATCATTCCACAACCAACACCATCTTGTTCACCAAACAACAAACCATTTCAACAAACGAACAACATTCTCCTCACCATCATCCCACAAACAAACGCCATCTTTCACAACAACACCATTTCAACAAATGAACCATCTCCTCACCCATTCCATCTCCACGGCGCCGCCATCTTTTCGCCGGCAACGGCGTCCATGAGCGAGCGGGCATCCTCGCCGACAAGCACGCGGGCTTCCTCGTTGGACGAAAAGCCGGTGCATCCTGCCACGTCCCGCGTTTGACTGCAGATCGCATCAAATGACAAAAGGGGCGGAGCCAGCGGGGGTGAAGGTCGAAGGTAAAAGGACCAAAACACCACCCCAACCCGATAAAAGCTGCTGAACGCGAGAAACCAGTACGGGCTCTGCATTGTTCGGAGTGGGAGCTCGGTCGTTGGAGTTCCAGTGGAGTCGGAGCCTGGAGGTGTCCAGTCACCTGCAGTGCAGTGCAGGTTGGTCAGTGAGAGCGGCATCGAGGTCGCCAGCCGCGAAATAACGTTGAAGATCGGCCTGGACGGTCGGCAATGTGAGGGTGAGCTGGTCTGTAAAAGAGGCTCAACTCAAAGAGCAGGCCCGTTCGCTCCTTTCGAGGCATCGTCGGCCAGCCGATCGGACAGGCCGCACGACAAGGCCTGACAACCGAGCTGCCGTTCACCAGCTGCCGTGTTGACGACGAGGCATACGGAGGGTCGCCGCCGAAAGCCCATCAGAGTCGTCTCCAGGGCAACAGTAGCCTGCTCGGTTCCCAGATCCTTCGTCATCCCGGCTCTGAGCAACATTTAAGGCCTATGGGCCCAGTTTCCCTTTTCTTTTCTGGGTTTTTGCTTGGAAGTATGTGGCGGCCTTGTCCAATAAGTAGAATTGTTGTTAAGTGATGTAAATGAATATAGACAACGGCTGTAGGTCTTTTTGCTCTGTCTTGTCCCTTACCCCATTTTCATTGCCTGGCTTGCTATGTGCATGTACAATAAATGTCCGCATTGTTTGAATATACACCTGCTCGGTTGGTCCCTTCCTCCATGAACTGCCATAATTTGCGTTCGGTAATACTGGTTTTTATACTGATAAGCAATTCGGGTCCAACGGGGCTGGCGATATAAAACCGTCGGTAATCACAAACGAAGCGGCTGCTTAAGCGGCTCGTTCCGAGCAGGTCCCCTGGTAAACCTTTCGGTAGTCTGTCCGCTGGAATAATTAAGGTAAACGACATTCGGCGATCGACCCTGTAGCGTGGGGCAGAGCATTTGACCAGGTGTGGTGTGTTAAAAACACACCGTAGCTGGATTTTGGCATTGATCCGGAAAGCTACGACTGGTTGCCCGGTCGTTGGGCGCGCGGCGCAATTAGCTGAAAGCAGTCGCCGCGCACGCGGGTGGCGGAATTCAACAATATATACATTATATATATAAAGTGTTTATCCTTGTCATCTCTCATGAACCTGGGTGTTCCTAGTTACCAAGTTTCGTGGCGAGTGTTCACAAAGTGGCTTAAGCCACTCCCATTCAAAACCGTTGATGAGGAACGGTTGGCTTTGTCGGCTCTTTAACAGGAGCTGCGGGCTTTAGCTTCACCCTAAGAGGGGACAATTGCCGTCCTCATTAGTGCAGATGATTTCTCACTCAGAACTCTGGTCTCGGACACTGCTGCTGGTTGACATTCTGTGGTCAATATCCGTATTGGCATAATCAGCGCTAGCTCAACTGGAGCGGAAACGGCCCCAAGTAGGTTTCTGATATTATCTATAGCTTGTACCGGTTTATAAACAATGACAGACATTTTCGCCGCTTAATACTTGGTGGACAGACGCTAATTAGATGCCGCGAAAATCACGCTGTCAGCGAACAGCGGAACGGCTAAAACCAATGCAGAATGCTAGTCAGGGTCCGCTGAGTACAAAGGAGCATGACAGACAACGTTGGTCGCTGGGCCCCCCAGGACAGCGCTCCTAATCTGATCCTTTGGTTCGCTAGCTCACGAACAGCGTAACGGCAAAAACCAACGCGAATGGTAGTACCAGGTCCCCGTGGTACAAGGAGCACTACAGACAACTTGTCGCTGCCCCCAGGACAGACACTCCCAGTGGGGTTCCATGTCAAGTGTAACATTTTGAGGTGAAATTTTGACAAATCGTCTTAGATTTCACATTTTTTTGTGCAAGTGTTTGAATCCACGGGAAACATTATGTGTCAATTTTCAGACCTTGGGGCCCATTTTAGCCCCCCCCCAAATTTGGGCGCCCCCGTTGACCCAAATTTTCCGTGCAAGCACAGGTTGTAGTGGTCCGATTTGGATTCTTGGTATCAAAATGCTCGATAAAAGCGAGATCTTTCGAAATCGCGTCAAGTAAAATCACTCCAACAGTAATTCAAAAGTTATAGTTTTGGGGCGCCCATTTTTGACCTTGGCCCCGCTCCCCAGCCAACGATAGGCCGATTTTTCGTGAGAATTACCCCTTCATATACTCCAACACCTCAGCATAAATGAAATGGGATCTCAATGTGTTCAATGTGATGATGCGTTTTATGTTCGCCACATATCCTAATTCTTGATTTCGACATTGGGCGACGTTTTCCGTCATCCGTTTCCAATACGTCACTTGCTGGAGGCACTTTATGTCTGAAATTGAAAATCATTCTCGGACTATTTTGTATATTAATAGTATATATATATAATTATTATATGCATCATTTGCCAAAATTATTCTGCCTATTTGTGTCTAGATTTTTAGTGTACATTTTTTTAATAACCATCATGATAAGTTATAAATGGCGAATCATCTCAGTTTTTGAATATTTTCAAGTAGCATGGCGACTGAAATCGAAGGAGTTCCGAAAATACTGTTGCGATCCGTTCAGCTGCCATAAAAACGAACAACGAAAAAGATCTTCGCAATGTTGTCAAATGAATGTTGATGAAATTTTCTTCAAAGGTGAAAAGATGACAGACTGTACTTCGTGCAAAAAAACTTTCTCAGTTGTCACCAGAGCGTATGAAGACTCATCTTTCGAGCCAGTTCGAAAATTAGCATCAGAGGTTCTATCGGAAGGCATGCAGACTTATTTCGAAAGATGAGGACAGGAGGTTTTTGAGCGAGAAGCAGAAGTTGACCTTTAACCAGTCGTTATCGATGATGGCGAAAGCCATTCGACAAACCGAAAGGCGGAAAGGAACCCAGGTACGTTCCTGAAAAGCGAAGTAAAGTGGAGTTCTGTGCGAAAGAAATTAGACCTAGTTCTGGACCAAGCACTGTGGAGAAAACACAAAATCAGCGTCAAAATGTGATGAAACTGCATGCCAAGAGGTATCAAGCCTGAAGAAAAATACGTTGTTTCGAGCCGTTCAGAGCAATACGTATACTTCACATATTTGCTAGGATATGAGCATCAGGAGGGATATATGAATTCAGTGCTCCCAAAGAATTGCTGTGAAAGCAAAAACTAGAGAAGAAATGGTTTTGCTATCGTCTCCCAAATCCCACGCGGTAAAATTGCCTGCGAATTGAATCACGCGTACCGAATTTTACGAGTGATGAAGTCAGCGAATAATGCTGGGAAAAGGAACTGTGTGGT
>CM068967.1:9417894-9432043 GCA_035128595.1 Eptatretus atami | reverse complement strand
ATATATATTAAATTCAAGAGAGGTCTGGAGAGGAAGGATTTTGAAGGAATATTAATCACAAGTATTTTCATTGTCATGAAAAAGTACCTTGCTCAGTTTTCAACGGATTGTTTTAAGTTTTTAAAACGTACATAAACTCAGAGGTGGCGTTGAGTGTACGAAAATGTACATCTACTTCGTATATGTAATAAATATCTCTGTGGAATTTCCCCAGCCTCCCAACTAATTAATTACACACGCAGGTATTTCACAACCAAGCCCATTTTCGTGTGTATTAACTTCATATATGTGAATTAAATGTCCATCAGTTAGTTTAAAGGCTTCAAAAGTCAAGCGAAAACCAATTTTTTTTTTGTTTTTTTAAATGAAAGACCACGATTTTCTTTCCTCTGCATTATGAGAAAGGATTTAATCCATAACAAAATATATTAAGCATTTTGTTTTTGTTTGTTTGTTTGTTTATTTATTTATTTATTTTTAATGATCATCACATCATTTCGCAAATGTGGTAATCCACAGTGGATTGAACAAAAATGCTACAATCCGACACTGCAATCCTCTTGTGGATTAGCATCATGACATCTTTTGACGTTCTGTTACAATCCCACAAAAAAGTAAAATTTAAAAAAGATGTCGTGATGCTAATCCATAAGAGGATTGTGATGTCATTCATACCTTATTTGGTTATTTTTTTTATTTGAGATTTGATCTCTCTATTTTTACTTCTTTAAAAAAAAAACATTTTATTTTATTTTATTTTATTGTATATAAAGATGAACCCTGTGGCTGACTGACTTTTGGGCCACCTAATTTAGGTAAAAAAAAAAAAAAACTTTAATCAAAGATTTCAAATATTAATCATAAGTATTTTCAATGTAATGAAAACGTATGTTGTTCAGTTTTCAACGCATTGTTTTAAGTTTTTAAAATGTACATAAACTCAGAGGTGGCATTGAGGGTATGAAAAATATGAAGATAATCCTTTCTCATAATTTAGGAATGAAGATATTCCACTTTTTTTAGAACATTCTCCAACATGACTCATTCCTCTTGGAGTGAATGTATACTGGAGATATTTGACCAGCTGTTAACAGGATTTGGAGGATTATGAGAGTTGAGAGGATTAACTACAGGTGAGATTGAGGTTGGATGCTGACTCGGTGAAGGACTAGTACACATTGGTTGTGTGTTATGTGAAAGCACCCTGGGTTCCTATCAGTTGACTTTGCCTTCCAGGTTGAGAATGCAATATTATGATTATGATGATGATGATGATTGTTGTTATTATATATATTTTTAGTAACTGCATTGCCACTTTCCTCAGTGTCCCAGGGTCAGGATGTTGAAGGGATGAACTTGTGAAGGAGGGAAGGCAGTCTTTTGAAGAAATTCCAGGAGCCAATGAGAAAAAATGGACCAATCTGGGGTCGATAAGGGGTCAAAGCAGCTAAGTGTGAGCCAAATTGTTTCAGAAGTCGTGAAAAAATCAATTTTCATGTACATCGTGAAGTTGTTGCAGCATAAAAAAAATCCAAGATTCACTGAACATTTTGCAAAAAAAAAGTTTATAAAAAGGATTGGTCATCACAAAATGTCATCATTTTCAAAATAGGGTAGGATTTCTTGATTTGGTCAGGCTGACATGCAAGTTTTAGCTCAAACAACAGCAAAGTCAGCTCTAATGATTGGTCCAGGCCAAAAACATTGTGTTTCGGGGTTTTATAGCTTGTACCATTGTTTCATAATGCTATGTGAACCATTGTTTAAAATGACTGTCAGCTCATCGATGACTGTCATTCGAAGGGTCAAAAACCCAAAATTATCCAGAAATGATAACCTGAATAAAATACTGCATCAATGCTATCAGTAAGCTTAGTAATATAATCAAAAGCATTTATTATGGAAAATAACATGAATTACACAGAAAAATCACCTTTCTGAAAATGTGACGGACGCGGTGGAGAAATTTTCATCGGATGATATTTTCACTAATAGGGGGAATAAGGGAATGATACTTGGTCAGATTAATCACTCCCATTGTATTTGAGTATATAACCAACAAACAATTTAATTGCCATGTTATTAGTCTAAACTATTGACTGAAATGCAAAATGTGACGGACCGGTGGAGATTTTCACTGGCCAAACCAATTTGCTAGCCGAGTCATATCAGTTCCCTAATCCTGATGGTACCTAGCATGAAAGTTCTAACTTATATCGAAGAAACGTTCAAGCAATATCATTAGAAAAAATATTTATTTTCTATCGGATTGGACTCAAGGGAATTTATAGGCACAATAAGAGCCTTCTAGTGTGAAATGGTCAATTTCGATGTTTTCTGTCGTTCAATGGATAGACCCTTTTTGAGCTGATCCAATTCTATTTCAAATAATATTGGCTATTTGTCATACTGGGAACCAAGACTAGCATAAACAATGGAAATAATTATGTCAGCCCTACAAGAAATATCATTAATTTGCAAATGTGAAAATAAAAACAGGCCCTTATTGACAACTTCATTAACAAATTCCCCAGAGTGAGCACATGAAGGACTCGATATAGACCAGGAAGACCATACATTTTTTTTTTTTTTTATAGATTTTCAAACGCTTGTTTAGAATATTTCTCCAAAATTTTGTTTAGTAAACTATTTAGGCACACTGATCACTTTCAACAATGAGGGTTCCCTGAAACACCGTGGCTCACACTTCCCTGCGTTGGGCCAAAGGGATTTCACACCAGACGAATCTTCCTTGATGAACTGCCATGCTTGTTTGTGCCTTGGCAGCTCTCTGAAGACGATATGAGACAAACTCTTTCACAATAGCATGAGGAGAGGAGGAGCAGGACAAGCTTGAGGGGAAGTTTGACATGACTAAATTGACATTTTGGCAGTTGAAATCTTAATTGATTAGACATTTAGAACTGGGGTGTGAGGATAGGGTCTGAACTCTGGGAAGCAGTCGGAAGACAGAGCCTCTTTTGATGTAGTTGTCAAAACTGGAGGTCGATAGGCCACACACAGAAACGAGAGGTTTTTTTGGGAGAGAGATGATGCCAGAAATGCTCTGTAAGGAAAGAATTTATCACCACCATCAGGATGAGAGATGGGGAGGAGTAGCCAGGCAGGACAGATTAGTCTTGATGATCCTGTGTGAGAGAGATTTGTCAGACAGATAATGTCAGGTGATGCAGAGGTGACCAATATAGCGAGATTTTAGATACTTGTTTGAAGCCCGATGAAGTTGGAGACCCATAGTTGGGGAGAGACGAGGAACCGAGACTGAGGCTATCGGTGCATTTGGGAAGGGGAAGGAAGAGTGGGACAAATATGTCGTAGGAGGGATATGAGAGTGGGAGGGAGGGTTGATAGTGGGCAAACGAGCAGGTTTTAACTTGTGGATGAGGGTGGTAACAGAGGGCAGAAATAGGCTTCACCTGGATGCAAGCATTTGTAACAACCATGTTTGCACTTTTGTTGTCCACGTTCGAGCTCGTTATCGCAAACATTGCGACCTGAGTTGGACAGTGGACAAGTAAATGCTGTTTAAAGCAAGGGAAGTAGAGGACAGGGAAATGGGAATGGGAAAATCAAATATGGAGTAGAGCCTTTCAAATTGCACAGCGAAGTACGTGAATAATGAGACTGAATTAATAAATAAGGGTCAATTCGAGGACAAAAAGTGTTTTTGCAGTTTTTTTTCTCTCAAATTTATTTAATTAATTTGTCTGAGGAGAGGAATTAGAGGGAGGAAGATGAGCAGAGCATGGAGATCAGGTGGAAAGTTCCAGACCACGTGGAACTCAAACGATTAACACAACAGAATACCTGTGTACAAAGTAGAAAGGGATGTAGGGTGCAATGATTAACACAAAGGGCACCGCCAAAGTTTTTAAAGAACATTTACAAAATGGCAAGTAAAGGTAAATGTACGGGACACTCGAGGATGGCAATTCGCATGATGTCCAACGACGTAGCAAACAGTTACAACAGAGAGACTCAAATTAAAGCGGCTGGTAAATTGGCTTTGACCCGGTAGTTAGACAACAGGGGCAATGAGAATTTGCTTTGATTGTGTCAGAAGATGACAAAATAATACGACTGGTAGACACCAGGGACTCAATATAATCTAACTGGTGGACTTTGCTTTGGGAGACAACTGTCCTGCAGACAATGGGAGACTTTGCTTTGCTTTGATCAGCTGATATGCAAAGTACTCAAGATACTCCGCAGCAGCCATCAAATTGCTTGCTTTTTAACTATATCCTTTAAAAAAGCCTTGCATTTGCTTTTTGATGGCAATGTACTTCAATGGCATCAAGGCAATCGATCTTGAGCTATTGGATCTTGTATATTCATGACGGAATCCAATAATGATAAACCTAATGTAATGTACTCAGCCAGATGCTGCTTTACTAAGCACAGCTTATGGAAAAGCTCTGGCTGGGATGATGTGTTGTTGATTTTAGCATTCTGATTCGATTTCATCTTGTCAGGTGCTGTGAGCTATTCCATTGCCTGGTGTTTGATGTCTGGTCCCCATATTTGTTTGCTGGGTCAATGCTTATGATGGAGTGTTAATTGGGTAGGTCATCTTTCTCACCTTAGCTTTCATCTCTCCCTACCCCTTCCACCTTCCTATCTCCCATCCGTTCCTGTGCAGCTTCACATCGTGGGTTATCTGCCTGTGATTATGTACTGATCATCATTTCTTCACTCCTTGTTTTGGTCACGTTCCCTCTAACCATCTGGTTCTGCATCAAGGTATTTATTCCACCGTTCCACCATCAAGGTATTTATTCTCGATTTGGCCACAAAGAAAACCATTCGAGTTGTAGAATAAACTCGGAAGAGTACTCATTCCAAGTGATGGGAAAAACTAGCAAAAGTATCCATCCTCAGTGACGGGAAAAGTCTTTAAGTTAATCTATCAATTTCAGAATACAGTGCAGATGGGAAGAGGGAAATTTTGCCGTTTTTGCTTCCGTAATAAATAGATGATAGTGTTTTTGACGGACAGGTTTCAAGAGAGAAAAAATTAACTTTCACCCTTTAAAAATCATGCGAATAAATTGTTGAAATATCAGCTGCTTCCCCCCCCCCCCTCCAAATATTTTCTCACCTGTTGCAAGTCGAGCGACCTGTTTGTGATGCTTTAAATGGTGGTGTAAAAGTGTACAATCAAAACACTGTTTGGTGGGGTGACGTGAATAAAATGGAAATGTTGGAAAAAAAAAAAAGATAAAAGTATTGAATGTCGCAAGTGTTTTTTGAATCTAATCGATCTGAGAATGAGACTCGCCATTATTATAAGTGAAGAAGAAGAAGAGTAAGAGATTTTCTTTTAATGTAAATTGAAACCGGCCTATCTATCCTCACCTTACTCAATTATGTCATGCTGCTTGCAGATTGGGGTTACCGTTATTGCTTGATTAGTGGTATCTGCTATCAGATGGATTGTTGATGGATGGACGCAGGCATGCCGAGACTGAGCTCCTTTTATTAGGTCATCTCTACCGAGATGACCTAATAAAGCCGGACCAAATGTCCGTCCGTCCGTACGTCCGTAACAATTTTCTTTCTGATCTGATGAAAACTTAGTATGTGGTAGAGGTCGATGAGTGTTGCACAACGATATAACTTTTGTCCGGGTTCAAGTCAGGGACGAGGTCACGAGGTCACGTAAGTTATAAAATCGCCATTTTCAAAACCTATCTAGTCTGCCATTCCTACAAGATATTCGGCAACTGTTTATTGATTATGATAGTAAAAAAAATATTATCTTGTATCTAACCGGACAGATTTTTGAATTTCCTTCCCGTTTGGCCGCCACGTAACCTGGAAGATGGTCAAAACACCTCCGGTACAAAGAAAACTTTTCACTTTGATCTTGATGAAATTTGGTATGTGGGTAGAGGTCGATGAGTGATACCCAACGACATATTTTTTTCCGGATTCGAGGTCAGGATCAAGGTCACGAGGTCACGAAAGTTGTCAAAGTCGCCATTTTTCAAAACCTATCTGTCTGTCATTTTAGGAGATATCTGGCAACGGTTCATCGATTTATGATAGTAAAAAACATTATAGAGATGACCGTCACCCCCACACGGGGGTAATTTTATTATGGATGGTTCCTAAAAACAAGGACTAGGGAAATCTGATTCATGAAGAAAAAAAACAACTCTCGCTCTCCCAAAGCATTACAGAGCAGGAATAGATGGAATTTGAGCAAAAATTTGTTATTGACAATTTTGAAATATGAATATTATTCTATAAGACCGTGAATCTGACGCAGCTTTTGGTTTGTGGTTTTGAATAAAATTGTTTTTTTAATGTTTTTTTAAACATTTAACTTATGTTTGTACACTAAATTGATGGCTGTTTGGAAGTCTTCACATTCCACTTCATTTAATCAAATTATACAGATGGTGAATGAGTATGAAAGAGCTGTGATTTTCCGCTTGGGGCGCATAGCTTCTGGACGTGCCAAGGGTCCTGGTGAGTTTCCTCAATAGACTATTTCTGTACCTCACCCATCTGATTTAACTCTTACCTGCACTTGGCATTCCACCTGCCACCCATCCATCATGCATTACTCACATCTTGGTGTCTGTCTGTTTGTCTTCCTCCTCGACCTTGTTTCTTTATTTGTTGTTACGCCGTGTGCCCCTGCTCTTCCTTTTGTTCAGGCATATTTTTTGTGTTGCCTTGCACGGACACGATGCGCAAAATGGATCTCCGTACCATCTCGTTCCAAATTCCTCCACAGGAGGTAAAGAGTCTTTCACCATCAAGCGTTTGGTTTTCATTTCTAAATCTGTCCTTTTTACCTTCACGCTGACTGCTTTACATGCCTGTGCGTCCACAGTCATCTCACTCTCGCACTTGCGTTTGTCTCTCTTTCATCAGATCCTGACAAGGGACTCGGTGACTGTTTCTGTAGATGCGGTGGTTTACTATCGCATCGTAGAGCCAACAATGGCTGTGGTGAGTGTTGAGAATGCCGATGCTTCTACGAAACTCCTTGCAATGACAACGCTGAGGAACGCTCTGGGGATAAAGACCCTCTCTGAAATTCTCACAGATCGTGAAGAGATGGCTGATCGCATGGAGGTTTGTGTGCCTTTCTGCTTCCTCGGCCGCAAACGTCTTCGCAGCCCCTCTTTTTGCTTCATTACATTTTTGTGTTCGTTGTTCTAGAACATACTTTTGGAAGCAACACGTCCGTGGGGAATCCGTGTTGAACGGGTGGAATTGAAGGATGTCCGTCTGCCTTTGGAGTTGCAAAGAGCAATGGCGGCCGAGGCTGAGGCCACCAGAGAGGCCAGGGCCAAGGTCTGCAGCTTTATCGTTCACTTTTATTCACTGATGTCGTCATCAATTTCATTAACATTTCATCAGTTGTTGGAAGAAATGCCAGTGGCGTTAACCGTCGCTCCAACTTTGGTTGTGTGTGGCAGGTGGCAGCGGCTGAAGGTGAGGTGCAAGCTTCACGAGCCCTCCGCGAGGCAGCTCAAGTGATCTCCGAGGCTCCTTCAGCTCTCCAGCTGCGATATCTGCAGACTCTCAACCAAATTGCAGCCGAATCCAACTCGACCATTGTGTTCCCCCTTCCAATGGAGCTATTGTCTGCATTCTCTCGTTAGATGAGCTTGACGGCCCATTTGCTGTGTGGTCCTTGTTATTTTGCATATTATAAGTTTCCTTTCTGAACTTTATCAACCTACAAAATTTCATCATTTACTTTCCTCATTTAAGTGAAAGTCCATACATGTTTGTTGATGAAAAAAAAAATTGCTGTAAAATTATTTGCTTCATCAAATTAATCACTTTACTTTGTCACAATTATACTTTCTTTCTTCCCCCCAACAACTTGAGACGAATGGAGGGGCGAGACACTGGGGGTTGGGACAGTGAGTGTGGGAGGGGGTGTCAATTCACTGACTGCAATGAGAATGAATGATCAGGGAAGGAGGAAACTGAAAAAGCACGGTAACAGATCTGAACATGGCCTTGACGAGGACACACATGAACCCACTACAAAAGCATACGTGATGCCACTCAACTTGCGAACACGTTCCACCAACAATTGACAAAAACTGTTAAACAAGACGATAGCGGGACAGGTATGCTGAGCTTCACACGACAGCCTCACTGAGTAAAGAAAATGGCAATGGCGTCAGGCTCCAAAGGAACCCGGAACTGGAGATTCGTTTAATTTGTGGAACAAATACGCGGTTCTTTATTGGAGTAGTGTATAAGAGTTGTTTCTTGTAATATTTCATACACACTTTTTTTTTTCTTCTCTCTGTTGAAAGACTGTCTTCTTGATATTCAATATACATGCACACTTGTATTGATTGATTGTGATGTGGCATACTCTGTGGGGCTGACAGGATGACCTAAAGGTATGCACACTCGCCTCTAAGCTGTCCAGCCTGGGGTCGGAACTTGGCCCAGCTATAAACTGTCAGCCCTGTGTTTCACGGCGTGATTTATCAATGTGTGTGCTGTCCCTCGGATGGACCTCCAATGGGTGTCCCATCTGCCAGCA
Organism: Eptatretus atami; assembly: GCA_035128595.1. Lineage (NCBI taxonomy): Eukaryota > Metazoa > Chordata > Myxini > Myxiniformes > Myxinidae > Eptatretus > Eptatretus atami. The sequence goes on along the minus strand of CM068967.1, from coordinate 9,423,489 downwards.
TTCGTTGGTGGACACTGTGGAATCTTTAGTGTCCTTCACGAAGAGTTGATGAGTTTTCGCTGGCACTGAATAAATTGCAAATTCCTGCCCTAATACACAGAGGGTATGGCACAGTTGTGCCTTCAGTCAATGATGCTACCCTGCAGCTGAAATAATAATAAGAAGAAGAAGACGACCATACTCTGTTGGTGTCGGTGCTGCCGAAGCAGTTTCTTATACAAGGTGGCTTGCCGTTTCTTTCCCAGCAGTAGTTAGGGGAGGAATTTGTAATTTGTTCCGGGGGCTGGTGATAGCTCACGTCCACTTCACGAAACATACTGTGGGATCTTCAAGGTCCACCAACTAATGCCATCGGCCGGGAAGCCCAGTTTAATGTCCATCTACGGGACTGCACACACATTGATGAATCGCCCAGCTTATAAAACACCAGAATGACAGTTTATATCTGGGTCAGGATTCAAACCCAGGCTAGACAGCTTTCTATGTGGGTGTGCACAGGCTACCTCAAGGCCATCCTGTCAGTCATACAAATATCTATATGTGATTTTTTTTTCTGGTTTCCTGATTTCCTTGCCACAATTGCATTGTAATTATAAAACAAAGCCGATTTTATGTTTCTGATTTATTTTTAATTGTATTTTCATTTGATAATATTAAAGGATACATTATATGAGCTTTATTTTTTTTCTTGCTTTCTTTGTAACCTCCCCAAAAATCTTTCATGAGGTTGAAAGTTAGATGACCGAATGTAATGATTCAGATTGTCTCTTTTACACACACACACACACACACACAACACACACACACACACACACACACACACACACACACACACACACACACACACACACACACACACACACACACACACACACACACACACAGCAGTATTGGCTATTCCTAAAACCCTCACGATAATTGATGGACCCGTGTTTGTGTGGGTTTGATTGTCGGGCTCCTCTCCTGAAGGCGCTGTCACACATTGACGTTTTAGCCAGCAATGGCAACGTATAAAAAATGTATGTAAAACGCTGGCTTACGCTGAACTTTTGATGTTTTTTTAAAAAGATTCGGTCTATTCATAACGGTTTGGTCGTATGCATAACATATTAGTAACGGGCACAGAACGTTTCGTTGTCTTATAGATAACTTATACCAACGAATGCTTAGCCTGTTGTCAGCGTTCACAACCTATGCCCAACGATAGTTTAACTTAGGCATAGCGCGCTGCATGTATCGCCGACGAACTCGTGGCGTTCTCTGTTAAAAACCTGCCGCACGCCGATTTGAATCATAACCGCCTGAAAATTGGAAGTGTCAACATCGCAGTCACACCTTGACGATTTAGCCAGCGTATGCCGACCTATGAAAAATGTGTGTAAAACGCTGGCACACGTCGAATACGGTATGGGTAAGTTGTGTATACGTTAGGAGCACGCTGAAAAACAATGAAGTACGCTGTCATATTCCGTGGTACGTCTCGTACGTCGTGAAATTTCAAGCATGCTGAAAATTTACGACGTACGAGACGTATGGCTCACAAGTTCCGCATACGCTGGCATAATTTCTCGGCACGCTCCGCGATCGTTGACACACGTTGGACACACGTTACTTGTAAGTTACTCATAAGTCGAAACACGTCGAGGTAATGGTTAGCATACCCGAAACTTAATTTTTAACCTACGAGTAGCGTGCTTTGAACCTATGTGTAACGTATCTCAACGCACATTGTCGTATGTAGACGAATTTGATTGACGTCTTCGGACGACCACAGAATTACTGAACGTGTTTCTAACTTACATCTACCGTATAATGGCGATTTGGCAGCGTTTAGGGGAATTGGTATATACAAATGGGCTTCACAAGAGGAACCCGCAGTGTTCCAGACTCCATGTTGAGTAGATGTCAATGTCAGTAGTATCAGTAGTAGTAGTATTAGGTGAGCGTGTCAGTAAGTAAGTAAGTAGTAGTAGTTATGTCCATGTCAGAGTAGTAGGTGAGCGTGATGGGAGGGTGTGGGTGATGATGGATCCTCGTTGCGTCCACGAAAGGAGACTACTTTGCACCATGTTCGATGTTCTTTTCGCCTAATTTTTTTTTTCTCATTCCCACGATGAACTATTTTTTGTTTCAGTTTTAAAGTATTCAAAACGACTTGGACAAATGCATAATGTACTAGTAATGAACACCGAACGCTTCGATAACTTATAGATAAGTTATACCAACGATTATTAGCGTGTTTTAGGCGTCCACAACCTATGCCAACGATAGTCTAACATATGCAAGCGTGGCAGCGTATCGTCGACGATTACGTGAGGTTTTATTCATAGGCTGCAACTTCACTTTTAATAAATTCCTGTCACTCGCCTATTGTTTTTGGACGCTGGTGCTCGGCAATTGAAATCGTTTTCATTGAACGAGTTAAATCGCTTCACAGCACTGCAGTCACGGCACCAACAGCAGCAGGCTCAGTGCCAGCCTCATGCCAGGCTCAAGTGGATCCCTGTAGAAGGTGTACTGCTTGGTTATCCTTGGACCCACTCTGGCTAGCAGTCGTCGAACATCGCTGGGGGCATTCGCAGGAAGTTGATGAAGGATGCATGGTCCTCGTTCCGGAGTTCCACCATGAGCTGGTCATATATGCCGTAATGGCGTCGCCTCCCGATCCATGGTCTGACCCAGTTCCTTCTCCTCCGTTCACGTCTTCTTCTCCCAGCTCTATTGGCACGCAACTGGTACCAATTCCCCTAATCGCTGCCAATACGCCATTATACGGTACCTGTAAGTTAGAAACGCGTTCAGTAAGTTCTGTGGTCGCCTGAAGACGTCAAATACGTCTACATACGTATTTGTGCGTAGACATGCTTTACAAATAATTCCTAAGCACGTTACTCATAGGTTATAAAACAAGTCACGGGTACCCTAAACATTACTTTGACGTGTTTCGACATATGAGGAACTTTCAAGTAACGTGTTGCGAAGTGTGAACAACGTTCGTGTAGCGTGCTTACAAAACGTTACTCATCGGTTAGAAATTTTTCGGGTACGCTAAACATTACCTCAACGTGTTTCGACTTATGTGTAACTTACAAGTAACGTGTGTCGACGTGTGTCAACGATCGCATAATGTGCCTACAACTTATGGCCACCATAGCGGAACGTGTGAGTAATACGCCGGCATACGTCGTAAAATTTCAAGCATGCAAAAAATTGAGGACAACCCAAAAGTACAACGTTTAAAGCCAGCGTACTACGACGTATGGCAGTGTTTTTCATTGTGCTGTTAACGTATACAAAACGTACCCATAACGTATTCGACGTGTGCCGGAGTTTTAGACAAATTTTTCATAAATCGGCATACGCTGGCTAAATCGTCAAGGTGTGACAGCAGCTTAAAGTTCTGGGCTGAATACATCCATACTTGCTGCAGAGGATCACAATAACCCCAATTAGTGTAGAGGAGTGTTTTATTTTTTTCTTTGCCGGTGGTCTTGGGTGGGGGGTGGGGAGAGCAGATTCTCTGTAAATGTGTATCATGTAGCGCTGCCTCTAGGTGGGGGAGGGTCTTACAAGTCTCCACCATTTACAGTACATTCTTCCCGTCTCCACGTTTTCCAGTGTCATAAGGTTTGAATTATAAGTAGTAGGTATGTTTATGCCTATACACCATCCAAATAAAGGTATGCGTCAGAAGAACAAGACTGCCCATAGGGTGGGTACTTTGCTTGTAGTAATAATAATAATAATATCAAATTATTATTATAATTATTATTACACCATGGAAACTTTAAAACAGCATTAGTCTTTGTTCACGTAATCGATTTAGTTGTTTAGCGTATCTAACGTAATTCAACTCGCCGTGTTTTCTCTGTGTTTTTTTCAAAGATCTCAATTTCTTGCGTGACGGCGACAAGGCTTCTCTTGACGTGTATGGCTTCCTGCACTTGCTCCCACTTCCAGAAGGAACACTTTTTGGGATGAAGTCCCTCATGCATCGTTCAAATAATGTGGGGGTGAGGTGTTTTTAATAATGTTCCTGGGAGGTGTTTTAATAATGTGGGGGTGAGGTGTTTTTAATAATGTTCCTGGAGGTGTTTTTAATAATGTTGCTGGGAGGTGTTTTTAATAATGTGCTGGGGGTGTTTTTAATAAGTTGCGTGAGGTGTTTTTAATAATGTTCCTGGGAGGTGTTTTTAATAATGTGCAGTGAGGTGTTTTTAATAATGTTCTGGGAGGTGTTTTAATAATGTTGCTGGAGGTGTTTTTAATAATGTGCAGTGAGGTGTTTTAATAATGTTCCTGGGAGGTGTTTTTAATAATGTGGGTGAGGTGTTTTTAATAATGTGGGGGGTGAGGTGTTTAATAATGTGGGGTGAGGTGTTTTTAATAATGTTGCTGGGAGGTGTTTTAATAATGTGGGGTGAGGTGTTTTTATAATGTTGCTGGGAGGTGTTTTTAATAATGTGGGCGGTGAGGTGTTTTTAATAATGTTGCTGGGAGGTTTTTTAATAATGTGGGGTGAGGTGTTTTTAATAATGTGGGGGTGAGGTGTTTTTAATAATGTGGGGGTGAGGTGTTTTTAATAATGTGGGGTGAGGTGTTTTTAATAATGTTGCTGGGAGGTGTTTTTAATAATGTGGGGGTGAGGTGTTTTTAATAATGTTGCTGGAGGTGTTTTTAATAATGTGGGGGTGAGGTGTTTTAATAATGTTGCTGGAGGTGTTTTTAATAATGTTGCTGGGAGGTGTTTTTAATAATGTGCAGTGAGGTGTTTTTAATAATGTTCCTGGAGGTGTTTTTAATAATGTGGGGTGAGGTGTTTTAATAATGTTCCTGGGAGTGTTTTTAATAATGTGGGGGTGAGGTGTTTTTAATAATGTTGCTGGGAAGTGTTTTTAATAATGTTGCTGGAGGTGTTTTTAATAATGTTGCTGGGAGGTGTTTTTAATAATGTTGCTGGAGGTGTTTTTAATAATGTTGCAGTGAGTGTTTTTTAATAATGTTCCTGGGAGGTTTTTTAATAATGTTGGGGTGAGGTGTTTTTAATAATGTTCCTGGGAGGTGTTTTAATAATGTGGGGGTGAGGTGTTTTTAATAATGTTGCTGGGAGTGTTTTTAATAATGTTGCTGGGAGGTGTTTTTAATAATGTGGGGGTGAGGTGTTTTTAATAATGTTGCTGGAAGTGTTTTTAATAATGTTGCTGGAGGTGTTTTTAATAATGTTGCTGGAGGTGTTTTAATAATGTTGCTGGGAGGTGTTTTTAATAATGTGCTGGGAGGTTTTTTTAATAATGTGGGGGTGAGGTGTTTTAATAATTTTGCTGGGAGGTGTTTTTTAATAATGTGGGGTGAGGTGTTTTAATAATGTGGGTGAGGTGTTTCTTAATAATTTTGCTGGGAGGTGTTTTTAATAATTTGTGGGAGGTGTTTTAATAATGTTTCTGGGAGGGTGTTTTTTAATATTGTGGGGGTGAGGTGTTTTTAATAATGTGGGGGTGAGGTGTTTTTAATAATGTGGCAGTGAGGTTCGTCATCTAAAGTGGTTGCCATGGCAAACAGGATGCTGTTTTCAATGTAGTAGCACAATTCTGTATA
>CM068967.1:9380990-9403540 GCA_035128595.1 Eptatretus atami | reverse complement strand
GGGTAGCAGGTCCAATGACATTGTAGGGTCTAACATCTATCGAGGAGAGTGTGAGGGTTGGTGTGGGGCCTTGGGGGATTTCGATTGGGTCTTACGTTTTGGGTCTTATTTATGGGGTCTGGTAAGCTGACTTGTTGGGTCCTTGGGGACTTTTGGATCTTCAGGGTCTTTTTGGGGCCTTCCAGGGTCTTTTTGGGTCCCCCTTGGGGCTTTTAGGTCATCTGGGTCTTTGGATTAGCGTCAAACAGGAATGTGCTTAATAGGCATTTCGCTCAACAGCTGACCTGGACTGACACAGCTCAAACACTGCTTCACGCTTCATCTAACGACCGTGCTTTTCGTTTAATATATATATATATATTAATATAATATATATGTATCAAATAAAACCTTTTCTTAAAAGAAAAAAGCTCGCTTTAAATAATAAACAAATCTCATATACGTATCAACGAAGAATGGATCGGATTTTCAATTAATTTCTCCCACAAATTTTCGTACAGTATAGTTTAAACTTCTACCGAGTGTGAATCACGGTTTTATTACACAGCGTCAGTTAGCCATGAAGAGAAGCAAGCAGAGACCGAAGTGACCTAATCAGGTCGAACGACTTGCCAGGATAGGGTGGAGACTAGGCCTTGAAAGCCTGCAGGGCCGTTGATTTGGGTCAACACATGCGGATTGTTTCATCCTCAGTAGTTTAAAGAGCTTTTTGTAGCATCATAGTCGGAGCTTGTGGAAGAGCTAGTAGACACATGAATGGATCAGGACGTAACAGTACAAAATGCAGGGACGCAAAATTAACATGGCAGGAGGTGGACCAAGTTGTGACACAAGACGCGTGAGATGGACAAGAATGGATAGATGAAGGAAACTCCAAGGAGGAGACAGTGGAAATTGGAAGCAGGAGGGATTCGGGTGTGTAACCAAGGGTAGAAAAGATCATGGTTTTAGGATTGGGGGATGATGAGGGATGAATGGTGAACAGCTGTTTGAAGACCTGATGAGGAAGAAGACTTGAAGAGGTTTGTGGTAAGTTAGTTCCACGATACGGAAAAAAAAACGAACATATGAGTGGAGGTGACCAAGTGATCCTGGATTTAGTAGTATCACAAGAAGGTGTTGAATCCGTGACTCATGCAAGTCTCTGCAGAAACCCCGAGGGGACAAAAGCACAGACGATCAGGAGGGTACAAGACCAGAAAGGAGGTGGGTAGAAACCTGAGACCGTACTGAACCTGCCTGCGAGGCGAAATGAGAAGCCCATCGACACGGCTTCATCGCGAGATTCCCAATGGTCTTAACAGGCTTGTTATTCATGGTGTCAAGCTGAGCAACGATGTGGGAGGCGGGAGCCGCTCCAGAGGGGAGAGCAGTCTGCCCATCGAGTACAGACGAAGCCTTCTCGATGAATAGGATTCAGGTGTCTAAGTAGTGATGAGGAGCCCAGTTGGCGGCTGGCTTTGGAAGTGCCAACATAAATTGTGGTTTGCTCCAAAGAGACCACTGGCTGATGGTGAGCACGCCACGGAGTTGAATGAACTGAACTTCCTCAATGAAGATTGTTAAGTAAAGTATATTGGGGAATTTGCCAGATGGTCCTTTCAGAGAGCGATATGGAGAGTGGTGAGAGTAAAAAATTTTTTTTTTTTATCCGCTCTTTAGAACTTGTGGAAGAGCTATGATACAGAACAAATGAGGACACAGTAACAAAAAACAGCAGGAAGAAAGGGGAAATACCACACAGCATGGGTGGAAGGGAGATAGTAAGGATGGTGGACCAAACAAGGAATGCATGTACGATGAGGGGTAAGGAAACACCAAGCGGACAATATGGATACACAAGCAAATTTGGAGGGGGTGAAGAGGTGGGGGATGTTTAATGGGTGTAGAAAGATCATGAATTTTGGATGCGGAGAGTGGGGGGGCAGGAGGGGGGTGACATGAAATTAGTGGTGAAGACCACTGTCTTGAAGACCTGGAGGAACAATGAGTATCTGAAGAGAAGGGAAGGTGGTACACAGGCATGAAAAAGAGGGGAATAAATGAGTGGAGGTGAGCAATTGGGTTCGGATTTAGACAGTTTTCAACTAGGAGGCGGTGTTCTGGCGACTGCGCTGTGTCTGAAGATCTGGGGGGACATAGCATGGATGAGGGGAAGGGGTAAAGTCCTAGAAATGAAGCAAGAAGAAGACAGAGAGACGCACTGACGCTGTCAGCAATGGCGAAGTGATAGGCCAAGTAAACTCAGCTCATCGCGAAAATTGCCAATGATATTGAGGCCTTGGTTTCCAAGGCTGTCAAGCTGAGGCACAGATGTCAGCAGAGGAGCCAGCCCAAGATGGAGAGCAGTACTCCATCGAGCTGCGGATTGAAAGTCTTGTGGTGTGGATGGACAAGGAGCTAAGTGTCCAGGAAGGACTTTGCACGATAGAGGCTAATTGAACTTTCACTATAATATATCAGATGAACCAGTTGGAGGCAGATAATGGCAGGAGGCATTTGTGGAAAGTTAGTAATCACCAAATACCAGAAGAGAGGATGTGACATGGGAGAAATCCGGTCGGAAAGTATCACACGTTGAGTCAATCCCATGAGTCACGAGAAGTCCTCTGGTGAAGTGCCATCGGTGAGAGAGGTATCGACACGAGCCAATTTACACGGTGATCACTGAAATTGCGCACATGTGAATGAAGACAGAGTTGGATGAGTGGTAAAAGTTGTCATGTTGTTGTCTGAGAGTAGATGTAGGTAAAAGTTGGCCAAATTCAGGGACGGGACACACACAGACTTCTGACAGGATGTGGTTTTGAAGTTCTGAGACGGGGAATAGTTGGAGGTTTGTATCCACATAGTTGAAATTAGCTCACATGATCAACAGACCTCATGGCTTATTACCCGGCCAGAGAAGAGGGTATTGCATTTGGGAACCGTTTGACCACACAGACTGTGTGTTGGTTCTCTGGCAACCTGCTTGTCGATTGAGAGACGAAAGTTTCCACCATACGGAGCGACTACTCATGTAGAGATGTTTTAATGATGATTGTGGCATCCATAGTCATGTGTCGATGGCCACCCATTTGAAAAAAGGAAAAACTTTGACCTCTTGTGACTCCAAAAACCTGCCTCTATGAAAAAATTTAAATTGGCACGTAGCAAGTATCCTCGTGGGGAATAAACATGAGTTTTAATGATGTCTATAGGTCTTTGTATGACGTCATAAATTACATACGTAAGAATGCTACAGTCCGATCAGTGAAAATTTATGAGGGTCATCTTGGGATAAATGGTCCACAGAAAAAAAAATTGATGACGTCATTGGTGACACAGGGTATGTCTGGCCTATCCATGAGGAACAAAATCATGTCACACCTATGAGTCTCGGTATGGTGATTTGTGCAGTCCATATGGTTTACGCTTAAAATCTATACAAATAAAAAAAATCTCTCTCCGAAATGGCTTGTTCAGATTGGAGGGGAAACTTCACACACACTGTTGCCCAATCCTTGAGGATACCAAGGGTTGTAAACAAGTAATTGAGGTCACCATGGTCCTGGCAGTCCATATTGATTTGAGTGAAAATCTTTTAAAAAATTATTTCTCTTGGTACCGGCTTCATCGACAACGTGAAACCTCACAATTCCACATGTAGTGAGTGAGTGGGGTGGTATTTTTTATTTTCAAAATTTCATCCTGATCGGACAGCATGGTCTGGCAGCTCGGAATTATTTTATTTTTTGAAATCGGGTTCTTTCTCTTGATTTTTTTTTTTTGAATAAGTTATTTTCACATGGCCTGGATGGTTTGAGTAGAAGGAGTAGCAGCTGAAATGTGAATCCCATCCAGGTTCCTCCTGATGACGTCATCTTTTGCTTCTTTGCTTGTTCGGTGTCCTCGATGCCTCCCAATGCAAGAATGTACCGCGACAGTATTTGGTCTTCCATCGATATTGATTGAATTTGATTTTAATCCATTCTGAATTCATTGGAATAATTAATAAACAACGTAGGTCAGTGTGCAAGTATCCGTTCAACAGCGGGACGTCTGGTATCGGTCATCACTGCCTAGCAGTTTTCTAAAGGGCACTTCTAGTATACTCTGATTAATTATGTAAACACCAGTACACAAACACCACACATAAATACACTATCAGCAAAACTAACCAAACACCAACACGAACAAGTCCTGCGAAGGGTTGCAATCTCTGATTGCTTTCTACTGTTCTCCAATGAACTACTCAGTCGTTGTCTTACATCAACATATTTTGCATGTATTACATTGTACCACTCGCCTGAAATTTGTTTGATTTCGGATATGTTGTTTGAGATGTTGTCTTTTTGTTCATATTGGTTGCAAATATCTTCTCACATCTTCTCTCCCTCCTTTCCTTTATCCATCGTGTTGATAAGAGGGCAGTACACCAGTGAGCAAAAACTGCCTCAATAAAACAGGCAATATAAATTGGTTTTGACTAAAATGCAGGGAAAGGCCGGCAGTCCATATTGCCTTTTGTTGCACCGAATGTCAAGACTTCCTCTATTGCAAAGAAAGAATAAAAAGTGGATATTCAAAAATTTAAACTTAAATGATCAACTGCAAGCTGAGATAACACAAGGACCAATGTGAGGGTGGAGCATATTTGGGGGTGGGGGGGGGAAGGTGGGGCAAGGCAAGCTCAAATAGTTTCAATACATAATAATTATCCATCAAATTAGCATTGTTACTCTCAGGAAAGTTTGCTGACCAGTCCCTCAAAAACGTGTAACACACAGACCTTGGACATTCTTTGTCGCAAGTCTTGTGTATACAGACACAGACCCTGGAATCAGAGTGTTCCCCGTTCATGTCTCTTAATGAAGATGTATAGCAAGAGAGCAAATAAGAAGAGCTTCCTGGACAGACAATGAGCGGATTAATGAAAACAAGGAGCAAAAAGTTCTAAATTCGAAGTTAAAGTCAGGAAGTTGATAAAGTGTAGTGATTGGAGGGGTGGGGAGTAGCAAGACATGGTATGCAGCACTATGGAAAAGGAAAGAGTAGGACAACATGCTAACATAGCTTCACTTCCACATAAGGGAGAGGGAAGGTCAAAAGACGATGGAAAGGAACCAGTTGTCCAAGGAACTGAGAGAGCTGCATTCTCCAACATCGATTGCAACAACGTCAGAGGAGCATGAACGCAGTGGCTATGAAGGTTTGGTCAGGCCCACAAGGACAGTTCATTTCATCGGGCATAAGCTGAAGCTGACCTTTCACAGTTTTCCTTGTAGAGTGCGTAGATTTGAACGAGACTACTGATGGAGAATGAAGAGTCCTCATCTTGCTGTGAGGCTTTTGCTGCGAGAAGGTAAATGCTTGAAAAGTCACCTTGATCTTCCCTTGTCCCGCACGTCTTGGTAGCATACCGCAGTCAAATATCCTATTCATTTCATCCATTGTCTGATGGTAGCTTAGTTAGCCACATTGGTTAGTGGAGTAGCTAAGTTGTAATGACATCCGAATAGATTGCCGCTTCCTCATATGTTTGCAAAGTGCTCCAGAATGGTTACACACCTTAACATCACTCCTTGTATTTACCGACATAATGATGTCAACAGCATGTGACCAGTTTAATTCCTCAATTTCGTGGTTGACACATAGAAAACTGGATGAGGTTCGTATTGTTGGATTTTATTTTTTAAAGAAACGGAACTGTGATCTGAACGTGACCTATCTAAATCATCATGTGATTGAACCATGAATCGTTGAGGAATGAGTTCACGCTTCATAATGTATTACTGGGTTTTATGGAGAAGTTGAACATGATTAACTTCTGCACTGTCCAACACACCAACAGCTGTCTACAGGTTCCCATTGGACCTGTTCTGTGCTGATTGGAATCTATTTTCGTTTCCCAACTAATACAGGTTATTTTCCCATCATTTTTCAGAATCTGTCCATCAAAATACAAAAGATTGGTGAGTGAGTATGATACCACCACATCATTAACATCGTATTGTGCTGAAAATAGAACCTGTGTAATACACCAACTACGAACCAAGATAATATTCACCAACAAAGAATTATGCTCTGTCTGTCTTTTCTGCTCTCGAACCACACCATCACACACACACACACGGGGTACTTTGTACTGTGAGACCTGTGAAGGGTCCGTTCTAACTCTTCTGAACCGAATATTGGAGATGGCAAACCAAATAACAACACACTATACACACACAGACTTATCCTTTCCTCAAATTACTGGATCATTCATCAACCCAAAAGTTTCATATTGATTTAAGATCTAAAGTGGGTTTTCCTAGTTTTCCACGAGTTCAGGTAGAAGTGCCAGATCTTCCAGTTTCGTATAATGCGGATGCAGACTTGATGCTAAGAATAATTCTCCAGTCTACTCTATTTAACTTTTAATAGCAAAGTACCGCTTACCCGAGAATTAAAAAACATGAAAAAAAGAATTAAAATTGACCCACAGAAACCGAGCTGCGTCGCCAATGCCAACACTGCTCCGTGACAGAGCTTTTGCCTGCTTTAAAAATTATTTTTGTTGCAACTCAATGAATTAACTTTTATACCGTTCCAAAAGTGAAGTACATGTTTTTGCAATTTTACTGTCTTGTGTAAATAGAGAATGTCGGAGCAACAGCCTCTCTTAAATAAAACACTGAAACGCTCGTCTTATAAGAATCGCTAATTTCTAACATTTTCAGATCTCACTTCCAGAATTTTTGACACTTATTAGCACGAAATCGATCCTCAATCCACATCGTATTTCAATTATGTATTTAATTTCGTGAGAGTAGATGTGTTTAAAGGAAAGGGGTTTGAGTAGGCCGAATCAAAATGGTGCAAAGACCACGCGCGAGGTGAAGTTTGAGCTGAGCAGAGGATAAGCTCTTTAATAGCGTAAGCCATAAATGATAATTATCTTAAAAGTAGGTGTTTAAATTTACCAACCATCCATCTTCAATTCAGTCACTCCCTTGGATTTCCTCATACGCATCGCAAAGTTTCACACCGCTAAGTTCATAAATGTTTGAGTTATGGAGGAGAACACTGACACATTGACTGACACAAAAACTGACATTTATATTTAATTCGGCGAGATTGAGGATTGAAGATGATGAGTGTTGTTGCAGTTTTTTATGTTATTGTTTGTGTTAAAGTTGTCATGTTAGTAAGGTTGAGGATGTTGTTTAATCTTCTTAATGTTCTTAAAGCATTGTTCTAATCATGTCCTCTCTCCATCAACCCCCCCCCAATCCCCCGTCTTCTTTCTCTTCCTACATGTTGAATTGTGTAGGCCAAAGTACTATGCGGTGAGTCGCACATTACATAATCTCATATTGTGTCATTGTTAAACCAATAGACTAGTGTAATATACCTGCCAGGAATGTTGCAAAGTTTACTGATGGAAGCTCCACTTGAGCAACCCTACACCAACACAAAGCTGAGGTATTACAAGAAAAAAAAAGGAAGTCTTTTGCTCATCTACTAAAGATTTTTTGAAACAGCCAATCAATCACATCACCACACACAGTTACGCCAGGAGTAAGCGATAAAACAAAGCACAGGAACCAACACAACAAAACGAGTTGGAACCTCCATCAAATTGCAAGTTACACCTCAAGATGAAAGTTTTTTTAGTTTGTTGCAAAAGAACTGGATTCAAAGTTGGACCCAATGTCAGTTGCCACATTGGGCCAGACAAAGGGAGGTGTACTTCTCTCCACAAAGATGTTGTTACGAGATAAATTAGAATTCGGTCCTCATGCTGGTCTTCACAAGTGTGGCCCGATTCTAGGGCAACTAATACTCTTGGGTGGTGTCAGTTATGTTTTTCTGCGTCCACCGCTTGTCTGATCGATGCAAAACTTTAAATAATAGGAAGGAACTCTCCCCAGGATGAAATTTAATGCTAACTTCTGATGCAAGGTCACATGGTATGGCAGCCATATTGGGATTAAAGGCAAATATATTGGACGTCATTTTTCCGAAACCACTCAACGAAAAAATTTTGAAATTTTGCATATTCAATAAATTCCCATGGGATATAGTGTGATAACGATGTGTACAACAGTGAAGTGGATTTCAGCCATAATTGGTTTAATTGAAATCTTTTTCAGAACAAATCCGAAACTCTACATCTGAATCTTATACACATATGGCGAGTGAAGAATTAAATTTATGACATTCAATAACGCCTGCCCAATAAACCGATGTGACATAAGAGGGCACATGGACGATACGGCTAATAGACCATAAATTAATGTGTTCATTCCAATCAGATGGTAATTTTTTTCAGAATGAACGCATGAAAGTGAGACCGAACTCCACAACGATGCTGTTCTATTGGGACAATAAATCTTATATTCAATTCTGCCATGAACATGCCCATTAAGGAGAAAGCGAAATAATCCTGTCAGGATAGCAGAGATTATTATGCTATCTTGATTAACAGGGCTAACTTCGTTCCTTTAAGCAGACAAGAATAACAGAGTGTTTCGAGTACTTGCAATCATCAACTTGACATCATACTTGTATGACCAAAAAAGCAGCCTTTGCATGCCGCGTATACCAGTAATTGAGCTAGAAGTTATGCCTAAATCCTCATACGCCACAGTAACCTGGGGGATATATGTCATCGTGTGAATACCGTCATCCATCCCTCCAAAACTCCAACACCATAAACCTAGCGGCCCTAAAATCTGCAGCAAACAAGAAAACTCCAAGGTCGTGTCATACATGAAAATTGGGTTTTAGGTGTAATTTAACAACACCTTGTGAAGATTATTTAGGGGGCTCAATCATCAAAAATAAGCCTAACCAAGATGGCGGTACACCATCTTGGTTTGCCCTCATCAGCGCACAAGAGTCGACAGCCGCATAATATTTTGGCATGCTCAACAAGCTTGACTTCAAACAGCCGCAATTATTTCTGAACAATCCGTTTTTTCACTTGCCTCACTGTATAATTGAACCTCACTCATCATACCTACAAATCGCCGGATACATTGCAATGCTTACAAACACCCAGATGACGCCACGATTGTGGCTTTAATTTCATAATCCGCACATGCCATACCTCGAAAAATCGCTTAAAACTAACAGATAACTGAATTTAAGCTCCAAAATTGAACTTAGCTAGCAGTTCAAGACTACTAAAAAAGTTCATTGTCAATCGACATTGGTCATTTTCCAGGTGCAGGTGTAGACTTTAGAATGACCAATCGGTCTCATGCCAAGCCAAGCCCTTCAGTTGGAGTCTTGCTTGTGGCTTAAGCACTGTGGAGTGCTCATCAAGCTGCTTGTTGTTTCGCTTCAAAGCCACCACAAGTAAGACCAGTCACTTGCTGATGGGAAATAGCCACTTTGGTAATGCGAATAAAGAAACAAAAAAAAAGGAATAACAATTAACTTTCACCCCGAAAAATCAGGCAAATAAATATTGAAATAACAGTGCTTTTCGTATACTTTTTCTCACTGTGTTGCAATAGAACACCCCCTTGTGATGCTTTAAATAGCGGTGTATAATACAGTGTTTTCTGAATTATTGATATCAGATCACCTTATTATCAGATGAAAAGAAGAATGAAGGAGGAAGAGATTTTCCTACCCCCCTGAGCCGGTTTCCTCAAGTCTCCCTATCAATACACTGTCTCAGAACACCTTCCCCATAGTCGCCACTCCTCATCATCTCTCCTCCATCCCTACACCGTCCACACAGCTCAATCCTTAATTAACCATTAGTCAACAGTGACAGGTTTAGTTTGATGCTGTGTAGTATATAATATAATAATATATATAATAAAAGCCTTTACATTCCACTTTAATTAAATATATAGAGGTCGTATTATTGTCTGTAACTAGGATTCACCCCGAGGAGGTGCAGTGTGCAAGAATGCCACACTAACGTGTAATATATATGATATAAATATATATAATATATAATATATATATATATAATATATATATATACGAGGTGTTTCAAAAGTCACAACCTAAATTTTCGTACGTAACAAAATGAAAGCTAGGGAGGCGTGGTTGGTGCACGATGTAGGCGATCCTAATCCTATGCGTGAATATTTTCCCGCCTGCAGAACGTCAGTCGCCGACAGAGCCGCCGATGAGTAGGAATTAAATGAGCGCCGTCGATTTTCGTTTTGACAAAATGAGATCACTGGGTCGTCATCGCCAGTGATCATGTGTTGAAAGTTGGGATCGCTTGTCACAGTCTCGCAGCATGTCCTGTGCGATCTCCAACGGAGTTGCTTACGCTCGATTGTAGCAGCTTGGCAGCGAGCTACCGCTGACAAATTCTACCTAAGCCCAAATCCTCCAGTACCAATGGAAGATACGGATCCAAATGCCTGATGGCCCGCCTCGCTGCAAGTTCTCTGAATCGTGATTCGACATCCTGCATCAGCAGGGTCCTGCACATTGGTCAATGACGATCAATTTCAGATGCTGTGAGTGCCTACGCAGAACGTGCTTCACTTTCCCTGTTGTGCACCATTTGAAGCGGTTGTACACTCTTTTTATCTGTGTGGTGCCCATTGCTCTCGTTCCTGAAGGCCTGTGAATCTGTGTTGTTTCCGCTTGGGAATCGCCAAGCTTACAACAAAATTTGATGCAGTAGCGTGTTCAAGTTTTTCCGTAATTTGTCAAAAACGACAAATCCGACCGGCGCCCAACTTACAACTTCCCCTCACCATCGTGCTCTGTCGGCGACTGACAAGCTTCTCACCAGCGGGAAATATTAGACGCATACGAATTAGAATCGCCTACACTACTGGCACTCAAATCACGCCTCCCTAGCTTCATTGTTTTCGCACAAAAATTAGGTTGATACTTTTTTGAACACACCTCATATATATATATATATTTGTTGGTTGTTGAAATAAAACATTTATATATATACATGTATAGTTTAAAACCTCTGTTTCTCTGTTTACCTTTCCTTCCCCTCACGCAACAGAATTCCACAACTATTCAAGGTAAGGAGAACAGACAGCTTAACCAGCTGGTTATTTATTTACTGACTACTGACATGCTCCGCTCACGGTTTGGGGCAATTTGAACATACGTGTGTCGTGAGCAAGCTTGTTAATTGTTGTTGTGGTTTGATAAATATGATGTAAAAACATGTTGTCAATAATAAATTCTCTAATATTCTATTCTACTCCACAAACTTTCTCCCCAGTAACTGATTGGCAGAAGCAAAAAGTCGACTCAACACTCTCAACATCACTCACGGCTCAGCGATCATCAACTCTTCAATTGCAGCCCACCATTCCAATTCCCCGCCTCTATCAACTCACCCTCCATCCCCACCTCATCAAACCTCACCCTCCGATCCCCACGCTCACCAATACATCACCCCCATTCCCCACCTCATCAAACCTCACCCTCCATTCTCTAATACAACAGCTCACCATCACTCTCAACCATTTTTCTAAACGAAACGCTTCCCCATGAGCCTTCCCACTCCCCGCCCCCCCGAATCCGGAGAGCCTCATTTATTCTTTCTAGATATTCTCTTCCGTTTCTGTCTTTACTCATGTTGGACAAATCAATATTTACAAAAAAGAACCCCAATTTTCCCCCTGTATCCTTATAAGAGCCTATATTGTTCCCATTTTATTCTTCTTACAGGAATAAGTACAAGAAATTTAAACTTCCTCTCTCATTTTTGTTACCATTTCAAATTCACCTCCATTACATTCTCACTTCAACTGTCAGCCCTTTTCTCATCCCATCCATTAACAATGAAACTCCATCACAACGTGATTGCATATCACCAGTGAATGGAACACAACACCGTGAGTTGCACATTTCTCCAAGAATACTGACAGCTGCTCTCTCCGACGAAAAACTCCGAAGAAGCCAACATGAGCCGATTGTTCAGAGGTTCACGGAACTTGACGAAAAAGGGATTTATGAGAAGCAAAACTCAAACTCCATAGAACAAAATCAAGTTTGGGAGGCACACAAAACAGTCATGGGAAGAAGGTGAAGAATGTTTTGGGCAAAAACAATGAGAGAGCTGAGGATTGAGAATGTTGTGTGTGTGTGTGTGGCTGTGTGGTGTGTGGTGTGGGTGTGTGTGTGTGTTGTGGTGTGTGTGTGTGTGTTGTGTGTGTTGTGGGGTGTGTACAGTACTAGCTGAGACCCGCATTGGCCCAAAAAAAATATGAAAAGAAAGGGGTATTGTTGTGATTAATCTATATCGACATTAATTGGACAATTTCACATTTCTTGTCATGTCAGCAGTTCGCATCAGCTGCTCATGATGGCTAGTCACGGAGGTGCGTAGTTATCAAGCAAGAATTTCTTGTGCTCCCGGATAAACCATCTCTCGTTCTCGACTTTGCAGTAGGACATCGAACAAAACTGCTAAGAGTCGTCAGGATCTGCAGTAATGTGATTGCCCCTTTCACCATGATGTGGTCAGCTCGTAGTACTGCAGCTGTGTGAGTTTTCGTCAATCCTGTCCAGTAAGCAGACCCGGCCACCAAGATGGATGCTGTAGCCATCTGTTCCATTTGGGAACACAGGATACTGGATGCATCAAAGATGGCAGCTCCGATGCCCCAACGAAGTCTGGAGGACAATGAATCTGGGTCTGTGGCTCATTGTCATTAGGATGGCAACCTCTGGGCCAACGACGTTGTGCGGTTGTGTGCTCTCCTTGCGTCGCTTGTTCTTCCTCTGATGATGATCTGGCCACTCTAATGAGATTGCCGTCCTTCTGCAAGTAATCTCTTCAGTCTTGAACCATGGAACAGATGGCAAGACTGCAAGAGATGTACTTGCAGAAGGAGGCAACTCTTAAGAGTGCCAGATCATCATCAGAGAGAGAACAAGCGACCGCAAGGAGAGCACACACACCGCGACAACGTCCAGTCTGCACCAGAAGTTGCCATCCTAATGGACAATGAGCCAACAGAACCCAGATTCATTGTCCTCAGACTTCGTGATGGGGCATCAGTGAGCTGCATGCATCTTCTGATGCACTCCAGTATCCCATAGTGTTCCCAAATGGAACAGATGGCTACAGCATCCATCTGGTGGCCGGGTCTGCTACTGGACAGGATGGACGAAAACTCACACAGCTGCAGTACTAGAGCTACCACATCATGGTGAGAGAGGGCAATCACATACTGCAGATCTGACGACTCTTTCAGCAGTTTCTGGTCGATGTCTACTGCAAGATCGAGACAGAGAGACTGGGCTTTATCCGACGAGAGATTAAGGTAAGTACACCAATAAGAAAATATCTTCTTCTCCCAGAACTGGCTGTTCAGATTGAGGGGAAACTTCACACACATGTGCCCAATCCTTGAGGATACCAAGGTGTAAACAAGTAATTGACAGGTCACATGGTCTGGCCAGCCATAGGATTAGTGAAAATCTTTTAAAAAATATTTCTCTTGTACCGCTTCATCGAGCAACGTGAAACCTCACAATTCCATGTATAGTGATGGGGTAGGTTTTTTTTTTAAAATTCATCCTGATCGGACGCATGGTCTGGCAGCCGGGAATTATTTTATTTTTGAATCTGGGTTCTTTCTGAGTTTTTTTGTTTTTTGAATAAGTTCATTCTCACTATGCCTGGATGGGTTGAGGGTAGAGGAGTAGCAGCTGAAATGTGAATCCTAATCCAGGTCCTCCTGATGACGTCATCTTGCTCTTTGCTTGTTCGGTTTCCTTCTGATGACTCCAATGCAAGAATGTACCGACAGTATTGTGTCTTCCATTCGATTGAATTGAATTATTTTAATCCATTCTGAATTCATTGGAATAATAATAAACATCGTAGGTCGAGTGTCCAAGTATCCGTTCAAACGCGGGACGTCTTGGTATCGGACCGGTCCACTGTTCATAGCAGGCCAGCGTTCTAAATGCACTTCTAGTATATATCTGATTAATTATGTAAACACCAGTACACAAACACCACACACAAAAACACTACACAAAACTAACACCAACACCACAGACGAGAACAAGTCCTGGCGAGGGTTGCAATCTCTGATGCTCTTCTACTTGTTCTCCATAATGCTACTCAAGTCGTTGTCTACTACATCAACATATTTGCATGTATTACATTTGTACCACTCGCCGCTGAACTTTGTTTGATTTTCGGATATGTTGTTGAGATGTTGTCTTTTTGATGTCATCTTATGCCTTCTCACACATACTCTCCTCCCCCTTCCTTCCCTCTCCCTTTATCCATCGTGTTGATCGAAGAGGGCAGTACATCCAGTGAGCAAAAACTGCCTCAGATAAACAGGCATATAAATTGGTTTGGACTAAAATGCAGGGAAAGGCCGTCAGTCCATATTGCTCTTGTTGCACCTCAAAGTCAAGAACTTCCTCTATTGCAAGTAAGGACATAAAAGAGTGAATATCAAAATTTAAACTTAAATGGATCAACTGCAGCTGATGGATAACACAAGGACAATGTGAGGGTGGAGCATATTTGGGGGTGGGGGGGGGAGGTGGGTGCAAGCATCAAAATACGAAATTAGTCAATACATAATAATTATCCTCAATGTATAGCATTGTTACTCTCAGGAAAGGTTTGCTGACCAAGTCCCTAAACGTGTAACACACAGACCTTGGACATTCTTTTGCAAGGTCTGTGTGTTATACGAACAGGACAAGACCGGAACAATGCAGAGTTGTTCCCCTGTTCATGTCTCTTTATGAAGATGTAATAGCAAGAGAGCAAAAGTAAAGAGCTTCTCCTGGACAACAATGAGGTGATTAATGAAACAAAGGAGCAAAAGGTTTACGCTATAATCGAAGGTAATAGTCAAGGAAGAAGTTGATAAAGTGTAGTGATGTGGAGGGGTGGGGAGTGACAAAGCATGGTATGCAGCACCTACTGGAAAAGAAAGAGTAGGACAACATAGCTAACATAGCTTCAGCTTCCACATAAGGGAGAGGGAAGGTCAAAAGACGATGGAAGGAACCAGTTGTCCAAGGAGAGAGGAGAGAGCTGCATTCTCCAAACGATTGCAACACCGTCAGGAGGCAATGAACTGCAGTGGCTGATGAGGTTTGTCAAGCCCACAAGGACATACTTTCATCGGCATAAGCTGAAGCGGACCTTTCACTTTTCCTTGTAGGGTGCGTAGATTTGAGAGACTATCTGAGGAGAATGAAGAGTTCCTCATCTTGCTGTTGAAGGCTATTTTGCTGCGGTGAAGGGTTAATGCTTGAAAAGTCACCTTCTCCTTGTCCCCCACACGTCTGGTAGAGAACCGGAGTCAATATCCTAATTCATTTCATCCATTGTCTGTGATGGAGCTTAGTTAGCCACATTGGTTAGTGGGTAAGCTAAGTTGAATGCATCCCGAATAGATTGCCGCTTTCCCATGTTTGCAAAGTGTGCAGATGTTCACACACTATACATCCTCCTTGTATTTACCGAATAGATGATTGTCCAACAGCATGTGACCAGTTGTAATTCTCAATGTTCGTGGTTGACATCAGAACTAGGATGAGAGTTCTAGTATGTTGGAGGATTCTTGATTTTTTAAAGAAACCGGAACTTGATCGAAACGTGACTCATATCTAAATCATCATGTGATGAACGCCATGGAATCGGTTTGAGGAATGAGTTCACGCTCATAATGTATGTACTGTTTTATGGAGGAAGTTAGCAATGATGTGAATATCTGCACTATGTCCAAACACACACAGCATGTCTAAATTTCCCATTGAGATCTGTTTCTGTGCTGATTGGAATCTATTTTTCGTTTCCCAACTAATAATGGTTATTTTCCATCATTTTCAGAATCTGTCCATCAAAATACAAAGATTGGTGAAGTGAGTATGATACCAATCATTAGCAAATGGTGATTTGTGCTGAAAATAGAAACTTGTAATACACCAAGTACGACCAAGATAATATTCCCAACAAAGAATTATGCCTGTCGTCTGTTTCTCCTCTCGAACACACACACACCACACACACACACACACGAGGGATACTTTGTATCTGTGAGACCTGTGAGGCTCCGTTCTAACTTCTGAAACCGAAATTGGAGATGGCAAACCAATAACACACACATACACACACAGACTTATCTGTTCCTCAATTACTGGATAATTCATCTAACCCACAAGAGTTCATATTGATTTAAGATCTAAAGGTGTTTTCCTATGTTTTGTCGCACAGGTTCAGGTAGAGGCCAGACTTCCAGTTCTGTATAAGCGGAGTGCAGGCTTGGATGCTAAGAATAATTCTCCATTCTACTCTATATACTTTTAATAGCAAAGTTACCCGGCGTTACCACGAGTATTAAAAAACATGAAAAGAAGAATTAGAATTGACCACAGAAAACCGAGCTGCGGTCGCCATGCCACACTGCTCACGTGACAGAGCTTTTGCCTGCTTTAAAATTATTTTTGTGCACTCAATGAAGTTAACTTTTTATACCGTTCCGAAAGGTGCAATTAATGTTTTTGCAATTTTACGTGTTCTTGTGTAAATACAGAGAATGTCGGAGCAATAGCCTCCCTTAAATAAAGACACTGAAACGCTTCTGCTTATAAGAATCGCTAATTTCTATAACATTTGTCAGATCTCTTCTCCAGAATTTTTGACACTTATTTAGTCCACGAATCGGATCCTCAAATCCAAAATCGTATTGTCAATTATGTATTTAATTATTTCGCGTGAGAGTAGATTGTGTTTAAAGGAAGAGGCGGTTTGAGTAGGCCGAATCAAAATGGTTGCAAAGACCCCCCGCGAGGTGAAGTGTAAGCTGAGCAAGGATAAGCTTTAAATGAAGGTAAGCCATTAATGATAATTATCTTAAAGTAGGTGTTTAAATTTAACGCCAACCATCCAGTCTTCCATTCCAGCACTCCCTGATTGTCTTCACGAAAACAAAATGAAAGATCAATAAAAAACCAGCATCAAAAACAAGAAAAACCCAAAAAGAAAATTCACACCCTGCAAACCGTTCAAAATTTATATGAGAGACCACACAACATTGCTACCATACAAAAACCCACAACCTAAGCACAAGCATTAAAACCGGCCACGATAGAATACCACTTAAAGTTTCACCCGGGCGAGAGTTCATAAGTAGAGATGAGAGCAACTAGATCCAGCAGTGTTGAACTTGGAACAGTTTATGTACGTTTTGTATATAGTTTCGGCAGTGAGGATTGATAGATGATGCCATGTTGTGCAGTTTTTTAATGTTATTGTTTGTTTAAAGTTTTGTTCATGTTTAGTAAGGTGAGGATTGTTGTTTATTCCGTCTTTATGTTCTTGAAGACATGTTCTAATCAGTCTCTCTCTCCATTCTACCCCCCCCAATCCCACCCGCTTTCTTTCTCTTCCTACATGTGAATGTGTGAGGCCAATGTACTATGGGAGTCGCACATTTACATAATCCAACATATTGTGTCATTGTTAAACCAAAGACTAGTGTGAGATATACCTGCCAGGAATGTTGGCAAAGTTACTGATGGAGCTTCCCTGAGCAACCCTATCACCAGCACAAAGCGAGGTATTACAAGAAAAAAAAAGGAAGCTTTGGCTCATCTTACTAAATATTTTTTTGAAACAGCCAATCAATCACATCACCACACACACATTACGCATGAGTAAGCATTAAAAACAAGCACAGGAAGCCAACACACAAAGACGATGTTGGACCTCATTCAAATTGCAAGTTACACCTCAAGATGAAGAAGTTTTTTTTAATTTTGTTGCAAAAGAATCTGATTCAAAGTTGGACCAATGTCACGTCATGCCCACATGGGCAGACAAGGAGGTGTACTTCTCTCCACAAGATGTTGTTACGAGATAATTTAGAATCAGGTCCTCATGCTTGTCTCACAAGTTGTGGCCGATTCTAGGCAATCTAATACTCTGGGTGGTGATAATTTTTTGCTCTCCACCGCTTGTCTGATCGATGCAAAACTTTAAATATAGGAGGAACCTCCCCATGGAGAATATTTTAATGCTAACTCTGATGTCATAGTCACATGGTATGGCAGCCATATTGGATTAAAGGAAAATAATTTGGACGTCATTTTCTTCCGAAACCAACTCAACGAAAAAAAAATATTTGAAATTTGGCATATTTCATTCAAATTCCCATGGGGTATATAGTGTGATACGATGATGTCATCAGTGAAAGTGGTATTTCAGCCATAATTGGTTTAATTGAAATCTTTTTCAGAAAATC
Organism: Eptatretus atami; assembly: GCA_035128595.1. Lineage (NCBI taxonomy): Eukaryota > Metazoa > Chordata > Myxini > Myxiniformes > Myxinidae > Eptatretus > Eptatretus atami. The sequence continues at coordinate 9,385,328 of CM068967.1, read as the reverse complement.
CGAAACTTCTTACATCTGATCTATGACCATATGCGAGTGAAGAATTAATTTATGACATTCATAAGCCCATGCCAATAAACGAATGTGACATAGAGAGGCACATGGACCGATACGGCTATATGACCATAATATTTAATGTGTTCATTCATCCGATGGTATTTTTTTTCAGAATGAACGCATGAAAGTGAGACCGAACTCGCACGAGTGCTGTCTAGTTGGAGACAATAAATCTTTATTATTCAATTCCGTCCATGAACAGCCATTAAGGGAAGAAGCGAATGAGATGCTGTCAGGATAGCAGAGATTATTAGGCTATCTTGATTTAACAGGGCTAACTTCGTTCCTTTGAAGCAGACAAGAATATACAGTAGTTTGTCGAGTACTTGCCATCATGGCACTGACTCTACATCTTTATGACAAAGCAGCCTTCTGCATCCGCTATATCCAGGTAATGAGCTAGATAGTTAACTGCCTTAATCTCATACCCACAGTAACCTGGGAATATATTGTCAGTGTGAATCCGGTCCATCCATCTCCTCCAAAACTCCAACACCATGAAACCTAGCGGCCCTAAAATCTGCAGCAAACTAAGAAAACTCCAAGCGTGCATGAATGAAAATTGGGTGTTAGGTTAATTTAAACAGAATCCACCTTCTTGAGAGATTAAGATTGCTTTAGGGTGCTCATCATCAAAGAATAAGCCTAACCAAGATGGCGGTACACCCAGTCTGTTGCGCCTTGCCTCATCAGCGACAAGAGGTCGAAAGCCGCCATAATTATTTGTGCATGCTCAACAATGCCTTGACTTCAAACAGGCCGCAATTATTTCTGAACAATAACGTTTTTTTCTCACTTGCCTCACGTATATCATGTGAATGCCTCATCATATGATACCTACAAATCCGCGATTGATACATTGCAATGCTTACAAACACCCAGAGACGCCAGCGATTTGTGGCTTTATTTCATTTTGCCGCACATGCCATAAACCTCGAAATCGCTTAAACTAAGCAGAATTACTGAATTTAAGATCCAAAATTGAACTTAGCAGCAGTTCAGACTACTAAAAAAGTTCATTTGTCCAATTCGACATTGGGCATTTCCAGAGTGCATGGTTTAGACTTTAGAGATGACCAATCGGTCATCACATTGCCAAGCCAGCCCTTCAGTTGGAGTTGCTTGCTTGTGTGCTTAAGTCCACTTGGTGAGTGCTCATCAAGCTGCGGTTGGTTGTTCGTTTCAAAGCCACCACAAAGTAAGACCAGTCACTTTGCTGATGGGAATACCAATCTTTGTGTAATTGCGAATAAGAAACAAAAAAAAGGAATAACAATAACTTCACCCGATAAAAATCATGCAAATAAATTATTGAAATAACAGCTGCTTATTCGTATACCTTTTCTCACCTGTGTTGCAAGTAGACACAACCCCCTTTGTGATGCTTTAATAGCGGTGTATAAAATCAGTGTTTTCTGTGAATTAATTGATATGAGACTCACATTATTATAAGTGAAGAAGAAGATGAAGGAGGAAGAGATTTCCACCCCCACGGGCTTTCCCTCAAGTCTCCCTCAAACACATGTCCAGAAACACCCCTTCCCCTCCCGACTTCCCCCTCTCTCCGTCCCATCCTCCCCCACCCAACCTTCAATAATCCCTTCAGCAAAGTGACAGGTTGTATTTGCTTGTATGTAATATATATATATAGTATAATATATTATATATACCCTTTCACATTTCCACTTAATTAATATATAGAGGTCGTATTATTTGTCTGTACCTAGGATTCACCCGAGGAGTGCAGTGTGCAAGAATGCCACCCTAACGTGTATATATATATATTATAATAGTATTATATATATATATATATATAGTATATATATAATATCATATATCGTAGGTGTGTTCAAAAAGTATCCAACCTTAATTTTTCGTACGTAAACAAAGTGAAGCTAGGAGGCGTGGTTTGGTCACGTATGTAGGCGATCCTAATCCGTAGCGTGAATATTTTCCCGCCTTGCGAAAATCTGTCAGTCGCCGAAAGCCGCCGATGAGTGAGAATGTAAGTGAGCGCCGCTCGGATTTTCGTTTTTGACAAATGATGGATCACTGTGTCTCATCGCCAGTGATCACTGTGTTGAAGTTGGGGATCGCTGTTCACAGTCTCCAGCATGTCCTGTGCGATCTCCAAACGGAGTTGCTTCTGCCTCGATTGTAGCATGCTTTGGCACGAACTCGCTGAGATTCTCCTTAAGCCCAAATCCTCATGTCACAATGGAATGAACGGATCAATGCTGATGCCCGCCTCGTCTGCAAGTTCTCTGATCGTTGATTCGACGATCCTGCATCAGCAGGGTCCTCACTTGGTCAATGACGATCTCATTTCAGGATGTTGAGGGCTACCAGAAACGGTTGCTTCGACTTTCGCCTGTTGTGCGACTCATCTTTGAAGCGGTTGTACCACTCTTTATCTGTGTGTGCCATGTCTTCGTTCCTGAAGGCTGTTGAATCTTGTGGTTTGTTTCCGCTTGGGAATCGCCAAGCTTTACACAAAATTTGATGCAGTAGCGTTGTTCAAGTTTTTCCGATAATTTTGTCAAAAACGAAATCCGAACGGCGCCACTTACACTTCCTCACTCATTGCGGCGGTCTTGTCGGCGACTGACAGCTTCTGCAGGCGGGAAAATATTGACGCATACGAATTAGGATCGCGCTACATTACGTGCACCAAATCACGCCTCCCTAGGCTTCATTTGTTTACGCCACTGAAGAAATTAAGTTGTGAACTACTTTTTGAACACACCCTCATATATATAATATATATTGTTGTTGTCTGAATAAAACATTTATAAATATAACATGATTTTAAAACCTCTGTTTCTCTGTTTACCTTCCTTCCCCCTCACCACAGAATTCCACACTTTCAAGGTAAGGAGAACAGACAGCTAACCAGCTGGTTATTTTAATTACTGATGTACTGACATGGCTCCGTCTCACGAGTTTGGGCCAATTTGAACATGATCGTTTCGTGAAGCAAGCTTGTTATTTGTTTGGTTTTGGATAAATATGGATTGTAAAAAACATTTTGTCAATAATATAATTCTCTAATATTCTAATCTTCTACTCCCACACAACTCTTCCCAGTTAACTGATTTGGCAGAAGACAAAAAGTTCGACCTCAACAACTCTCATCATTCACTCTACGGCTCTCAGCGATCATCACTCTCAATTGTGCAGCCCACCAATCCATTCCCCCGTCTCATCAAACCTCACCACCTCCATCCCACCTCATCAAACCTCACCCTCCCATTCCCCACCACCTCACCAATCATACACCTCGCATTCCCCACCTCATCAAACCTCACCCTCCATTCTCTAAGTACAACAGCTCAGCCATCATTCACACTTTTTACACTCCCATGAGCCTTTCCCCCCATAGGTTATTTCTTCATGATATTCTCTTTCGTTTCTGTTGTCTTTTCTATTTGTGACAATATCAATATTTACCCACCAATTTTCGCCCTCCTGTATCCTATTATACAGGCCTAGTATTCGTCTCCCGATTTTAATTCTTCTTAAGGGAATACAGTAAAGAATATGTTAAACTTCGTCTTTCTCATTTTTGTTATCCACTATTTTCAAATTTCACCTCCAATTACGATGTCTCACTTCAATCTGTCGATTGCCTTTTCTCATTCCCATCCATTTACATATGAAACATTCCCATTCACAACTGGATTGCATTCACAGTGAATGGAACACAACACCCGAGTTTGCACATTTCTCAATGATTACTGACAGCTGCTTCCCTTCCGACGCGAAAACTGTCCGAAGACACATATGAGCCATTGTTTCAGAGGTTCACGGAACTCTGAACGAAAAAAGGATTTTATGAGAAGCAAAAACTCAAACTCAGAACAATCAAGTTGTGGGAGGCACACAAACAGTCATGAAAGAAGGTGAAGAGATGTTTGGGCAAAACACAGAGAGAGCTGAGGATTGAGATGTGTGTGTGGTGTGTGTGCTGTGTGTGTGTGTGTGTGTGTGTGTGTGTGTGTGTGTGTGTGTGTTCGTGTGTGTGTTGTGTGGTGTGTGGTGTGTGTGTGTGTGTGTGGTGTGTACAGTACTAGCTGGAGTACCCGGCATTGCCACAAAAAAATAGAATAAGAAAGGGGTAACTTGTGGTGATTATCTATATCACATTAATTTTGGACATATTTCACATTTCTTGTCATTGTCAGCGTTCGTGCCTCCACTCCAGTGGCTCAATGAGAGGCCTGTCACAAGGAGGTTGCGTAGTATCAAGCAAGCAGCAAGTTCTCTTTGCTCCCGACCGGC
>CM068967.1:9347870-9380965 GCA_035128595.1 Eptatretus atami | reverse complement strand
ACGAAAAAAGGATTTATTGAGAAGCAAACTCAAACTCAGAACAATCAAGTTTGGGAGGCACACAAACAGTCATGGAAAGAAGGTGAAGAATGTTTGGGCAAAAACAAGAGAGAGCTGAGGATTGAGATGTGGTGTGTGTGTGTGTTGTGTGTGTGTGTGTGTGTTTGTGTGTGTGGTGTGTGTGTTTGTGGGGTGTTTGTGTGTGTGTGTGTGTGTGTGTGTGTGTGTGTAGGTGTGTGTGTGTACATACTAGCTGGAGTACCGGCATTGCCACAAAAAAAATATGAATAAGAAAGGGGTAACTTGTGGTGATTATCTATATCACATTTAATTTGGACATATTCACATTTCTTGTCATTGTCAGCTGTCGTCATCAGTGCTCATGAGGCTGTCACGGAGGTTGGCGTAGTTATCAAGCAAGCAAGTTCTCTTGCTCCGGCGGATATCTCTCTCTTTTTTCGTCAAGTTCCGTGAACCTCTGAAACAATCGGCTCATTGTGTTCTTCGGAGTTTTTCGGTCGGAGAGGAAGCAGCTGTCAGTAATTCATTGAGAAATGTGCAAACTCGGTGTTGTGTTCCATTCACTGTGATATGCAATCCAGTTGTGATGGGAATGTTTCATTGTAAATGGATGGGAATGAGAAAAGGCATCGACAGATTGAAGTGAGACATGTAATTGGAGGTGAAATTTGAAAATAGTGGATAAACAAAACATGAGAAGAGAGAAGTTTAAATCATATCTTTACTTATTCCCTGTAAGAAGAATAAAATGGGAACAATACTAGGCCTTATAATAGGATACAGGAGGGGGAAAATTGGGGGTAAATATTGATATTGTCAAAATGAGTAAAAGACAGAAACGAAAGAGAATATCATGAAGAATAACCTATGGGAGGGGAAAGGCTCATGGAGTGTAGAAATGGTGAGATGATGGCTGAGCTGTTGTACTTAGAGAATGGAGGGTGAGGTTTGATGAGGTGGGGAATGGAGGGTGATGATTGGTGAGGTGGGGAATGGAGGGTGAGGTTTGATGAGGTGGGGAATGGAGGGTGAGGTTTGATGAGACGGGGAATGGATGGTGGGCTGCACATTGAAGAGTGATGATCGCTGAGCCGTAGAGTGGATGATGAGAGTTGTTGAGTCGACTTTTTGTCTTCTGCCAAATCAGTTAACTGGGAAGAAAAGTTGTTGGGAGTAGAAGATAGAATATTAGAGAATTATATTATTGACAAAATGTTTTTACAATCCATATTTATCCAAAACCAACACAAATAAACAAGCTTGCTTCACGAAACACGATCATGTTCAAATTGCCCAAACTCGTGAGACGGAGCATGTCAGTAATCAGTAAATAAAATAACCAGCTGGTTAGCTGTCTGTTCTCCTTACCTTGAATAGTGTGGAATTCTGTTGGTGAGGGGGAAGGAAAGGTAAACAGAGAAACAGAGGTTTTAAAATATACATGTATATATATAAATGTTTTATTCAACAACAACAATATATATATATATATGAGGTGTGTTCAAAAAGTATCCAACCTTAATTTTTCGTGCGTAAACAAATGAAGCTAGGGAGGCGTGATTTGGTGCACGTATGTAGGCGATCCTAATTCGTATGCGTCAATATTTTCCCGCCTGCAGAAGCTGTCAGTCGCCGACAGACCGCCGATGAGTGAGGAAGTGTAAGTGAGCGCCGTCGGATTTTCGTTTTTGACAAAATTACGGAAAAACTTGAACAACGCTACTGCATCAAATTTTGTGTAAAGCTTGGCGATTCCCAAGCGGAAACAAACCACAAGATTCAACAGGCCTTCAGGAACGAAGCAATGGGCACCACACAGATAAAAGAGTGGTACAACCGCTTTCAAAGATGGTCGCACAACAGTGGAAAGTGAAGCACGTTCTGGTAGGCCCTCAACATCCTGAAATGAGATCGTCATTGACCAAGTGAGGACCCTGCTGATGCAGGATCGTCGAATCACGATCAGAGAACTTGCAGACGAGGCGGGCATCAGCATTGGATCCGTTCATTCCATTGTGACTGAGGATTTGGGCTTAAGGAGAATCTCAGCGAAGTTCGTGCCAAAGCTGCTAACAATCGAGCAGAAGCAACTCCGTTTGGAGATCGCACAGGACATGCTGGAGACTGTGAACAGCGATCCCAACTTCAACACAGTGATAACTGGCGATGAGACCACAGTGATCCATCATTTTGTCAAAAACGAAAATCCGACGGCGCTCACTTACACTTCCTCACTCATCGGCGGTCTGTCGGCGACTGACAGTTTCTGCAGGCGGGAAAATATTCACGCATACGGATTAGGATCGCCTACATACGTGCACCAAACCACGCCTCCTAGCTTCATTTGTTTACGTACGAAAAATTAAGGTTGGATACTTTTTGAACACACCTCGTATAATATATATATATATTATATATATATATATATATATATAATATATATATATATATATACACGTTAGTGTGGCATTCTTGCACACTGCACCCTCTGGGTGAATCCTAGGTACAGACAATAATACGACCTCTATATTTTTAATTAAGTGGAATGTGAAAGGGCTTTATATATATATATATATATATATATATACTACACAAGCAAATACAACCTGTCACTTTGCTGAAGGGATTATGAAGGTTGGGTGGGGGAGGGATGGGAGGGAGGGGGGAAGTCGGGAGGGGAAGGGGTGTTCTGGACATGTGTTTGATAGGGAGACTTGAGGGAAAGCCGGGGGGTGGAAAATCTCTTCCTCCTTCATCTTCTTCTTCACTTATAATAAGGTGAGTCTCATATCAATTAGATTCAGAAAACACTGATTTATACACCGCTATTTAAAGCATCACAAAGGGGGTTGTTCTACTTGCAACACAGGTGAGAAAAGTATACGAAAAGCAGCTGTTATTTCAATAATTTATTTGCATGATTTTTATCGGGTGAAAGTTAATTGTTATTCCTTTTTTTTTGTTTCTTATTCGCAATTACACAAAGATTGGTATTCCCATCAGCAAAGTGACTGGTCTTACTTGTGGTGGCTTTGAAACGAACAACCAAGCAGCTTGATGAGCACTCACCAAGTGGCTTAAGCACACAAGCAAGCACTCCAACTGAAGGGCTGGCTTGGCAAGTGATGACCGATTGGTCATCTAAAGTCTAAACCCATGCACCTGGAAATGCCCAATGTCCGAATTGGACAAATGAACTTTTTTAGTAGTCTGAACTGCTGCTAAGTTCAATTTTGGATCTTAAATTCAGTAATTCTGCTTAGTTTAAGCGATTTTCGAGGTTATGGCATGTGCGGAAATGAAATAAAGCCACAATCGCTGGCGTCTCTGGGTGTTTGTAAGCATTGCAATGTATCCGGCGATTTGTAGGTATGATGATGAGGCATTCAATGATATACGTGAGGCAAGTGAAAAAAAAACGTTATTGTTCAGAAATAATTGCGGCCTGTTTGAAGTCAAGGCATTGTTGAGCATGCCAAAATATATGGCGGCTTTCGACTCTTGTGCGCTGATGGAGGGCAAACCAAGATGGTGTACCGCCATCTTGGTTAGGCTTATTTTTTATGATGAGCACCCCCTAAATAATCTTCAAAAGGTGTGTTTAAATTAACCCTAACACCCAATTTTCATTCATGCACGACCTTGGAGTTTTCTTAGTTTGCCTGCAGATTTTAGGGCCGCTAGGTTTCATGGTGTTGGAGTTTTGGAGGAGATGGATGGACGGATTCACACTGACAATATATACCCCAGGTTACTGTGGGTATGAGATTAAGGCAGTTAACTATCTAGCTCATTACATGGATATAGCGGATGCAGAAGGCTGCTTTTTGGTCATACAAGATGATAGGTCAAGTGATGATGCAAGTACTCGACAAACTACTGTATTCTTGTCTGCTTCAAAGGAACGAAGTTAGCCCTGTTAAATCGAGATAGCCATAATAATCTCTGCTATCCTGACAGCATCTCATTCGCTTCTCCTTAATGGCTGTTCATGGCAGGAATTGAATAATAAGATTTATTGTCCCAACTAGAACAGCACTCGTGGAGTTCGGTCTCACTTCATGCGTTCATTCTGAAAAAAAATACCATCGATGAATGAACACATTAATATTATGGCTCATATAGCCGTATCGTCCATGTGCCCTCTTATGTCACATCGTTTATTGGCATGGGTTATGAATGTCATAAATTTAATTCTTCACTCGCATATGGTCATAGATCAGATGTAAGAAGTTTCGGATTTTTCTGAAAAAGATTTCAATTAAACCAATTATGGCTGAAATACCACTTCACTGATGACATCATCGTTATCACACTATATACCCCATGGGAATTTGATGACATATGCCAAATTTCAAATATTTTTTTCGTTGAGTGGTTTCGGAGAAAATGACGTCCAAATTATTTTCCTTTAATCCAATATGGCTGCCATACCATGTGACCTATGACATCAGAGTTAGCATTAAAATATTCTCCATGGGGAGTTCCTCCTATATTTAAAGTTTTGCATCGATCAGACAAGCGGTGGAGAGAAAAACATCTGATCACCACCCAAGAGTATTAGTTGCCCTAGAATCGGCCACAACTTGTGAGACCAAGCATGAGGACCTGATTCTAAATTATCTCGTAACAACATCTTTGTGGAGAGAAGTACACCTCCCTTGTCTGCCCATGTGGGCAAGTGACATTGTGTCCAACTTTGAATCAGTTCTTTTGCAACAAAATTAAAAAAAAACTTCTTCATCTTGAGGTGTAACTTGCAATTTGAATGGAGGTTCCAACATCGTCTTTGTGTGTTGGCTTCCTGTGCTTTGTTTTTAATGCTTACTCATGCGTAATGTGTGTGGTGATGTGATTGATTGGCTGTTTCAAAAAAATATTTAGTAAGATGAGCCAAAGACTTCCTTTTTTTTTCTTGTAATAACCTCAGCTTTGTGCTGGTGATAGGGTTGCTCAAGTGGAAGCTCATCAGTAACTTTGCCAACATTCCTGGCAGGTATATCTCACACCTAGTCTATTGGTTTAACAATGACACCAATATGTGGATTATGTAAATGTGCGACTCACCCATAGTACTTTGGCCTACACAATTCACATGTAGGAAGAGAAAGAAAGACGGGGGATTGGGGAGGGGGGTAGAATGGAGAGAGAGACATGATTAGAACAATGTCTTTAAGAACATAAAGACAGGAATAAACAACAATCCTCACCTTACTAAACATGAAACAAACTTTAAACAAAACAATAACAATAAAAAAACTGCAACAACATGCATCATCTTCAATCCTCAATCTGCCGAAATATAATAATAAATGTCAGTTTTTGTGTCAGTCAATGTGTCAGTGTTTCTCCTCCATAACTCAAACATTATGAAACTTAGCGGTGTGAAACTTTGCATGCGTATGAAGGGAACTCCAAGGGAGTGCATGAATGAAAACTGGATGGTTGGGTAAATTTAAACACCTACTTTGAAGATAATTATCATTAATGGCTTACCTTCATTAAAGGCTTATCCTTGCTCAGCTCAACTTCACCTCGCGGGGGTCTTTGCAACCATTTTGATTCGGCCTACTCAAACCGCCTTTCCTTTAAAACACAATCTACTCTCACGGACTAATTAAAATACATAATTGAAATACGATTTTGGATTTGAGGATCCGATCTCGTGGACTAAATAAGTGTCAAAATCTGGAGTGAGATCTGAAAATGTTAAGAAATTAGCGATTCTTATAAGAAAGCGTTTCAGTGTCTTTATTTAAGGAAGGCTATGCTCCGACATTCTCTGTATTTACACAAGAACACGTAAAATTGCAAAAACATTAAACTTGCACTTTCGGAACGGTATAAAAAGTTAACTTCATTGAGTGCAACAAAAATAATTTTAAAGCAGGCAAAAGCTCTGTCACGTGAGCAGTGTGGCATGGCGACCGCAGCTCGGTTTTCTGTGGTCAATTCTTAATTCTTCTTTTCAATGTTTTTTAATACTCGGGTAACGCCGGGTAACTTTGCTATTAAAAGTATAATAGAGTAGGAACTGGAGAATTATCTTAGCATCCAAGTCTGCACTCCGCATTATACAGAAACTGGAAGATCTGGCCTCTACCTGGAACTGTGCGACAAACTAAGGAAACACCTTTAGATCTTAAATCAATATGAACCTTTGTGGGTAGATGAATGATCCAGTAATATTGAGGAACAGATAAGTCTGTGTGTGTATGTGTGTGTTATTGGTTTGCCATCTCCATATTCGGGTTTCAGAAGGTAGAACGGAGCCCTCACAGGTCTCACAGTATCAAAGTATCCACCTTCGTGTGTGTGTGTGTGTGTGTGTGTGTGTTTCGAGAGAGAAACAGACAGACAGACATAATTCTTTGTTGGGAATATTATCTTGGTCGTACTTGGTGTATTACAAGTTCTATTTTCAGCACAAATCACATTTGTAATGATGTGGTATCATACTCACTCACCAATCTTTGTATTTTGATGGACAGATTCTGAAAATGATGGAAAATAACATTATTAGTTGGAAAACGAAAATAGATTCCATCAGCACAGAAACAGAGTCAATGGAAACTGTTAGACATGCTGTGTGTGTTTGAACATGTGCAGAAGTTCACATCATGCTTAACTTCCTCCATAAAACCAGTACATACATTATGAAGCGTGAACTCATTCCTCAAACCGATTCCATGGGTTCATCACATGATGATTAGATTGAGTCACGTTTCAGATCAAGTTCCGGTTTCTTTAAAAAAATAAAAATCCAACAATACAGAACCTCATCCAGTTCTATGTTCAACCACGAACATTGAGAATTACAACTGGTCACATGCTGTTGGACATCATTATGTCGGTAAATACAAGGAGGATGTATAGTGGTGAACATCTGACACTTTGCAACATAGGGAAGCGCAATCTATTCGGGATGTCATTCAACTTAGCTACCCACTAACAATGTGGCTAACTAAGCTCCATCAAGACAAATGGATGAAATGAATAGGATATTGACTGCGGTATGCTACCAGACGTGGGGAACAAGGAGAAGGTGACTTTTCAAGCATTAACCCTTCATCGCAGCAAAATAGCCTTCACCAGCAAGATGAGGAACTCTTCATTCTCCATCAAGATAGTCTCTCAAATCTACGCACCTACAAAGGAAAAACTGAAAAGGTCCAGCTTCAGCTATGCCGATGAAAGAATGTCCTGTGGGCTTGACAAACCTCATCAGCCACTGCAGTTCATGCTCCTGACGGTGTTGCAATCGTTTGGAGAATGCAGCTCTCTCAGTTCTCTTGGACAACTGGTTCCTTCCATCGTCTTTTGACCTTCCCCTCTCCCTTATGTGGAAGCTGAAGCTATGTTAGCTATGTTGTCCTACTCTTTCCTTTTCCAGTAGGTGCTGCAATACCATGTCTTGTCACTCCCCCACCCCCTCCACCATCACTACACTTTATCAACTTCCTTTGACTTTAACCCTTCGATATAGTAACCTTTTGCTCCTTTGTTTTCATTAATCCAGCTCATTGTTGTCCAGGAAGCTCTTTTATTTGCTCTCTTGCTATTACATCTTCATAAAGAGATGAACAGGGGAACAACTCTGATTCCAGGTCTGTGTCTGTATAACACACAGACCTTGGAAAAGAATGTCCAAGGTCTGTGTGTTACACGTTTGGGGACTTGGTCAGCAAACTTTCCTGAGAGTAAACAATGCTAATTTGATGGATAATTATTATGTATTGAACTATTTGAGCTTGCCTTGCACCCCACCTCCCCCCCCCACCCCCAAATATGCTCCACCCTCACATTGTCCTTGTGTTATCCATCAGCTGCAGTTTGATCCATTTAAGTTTAAATTTTGATATTCCACTTTTATGATCTTTACTTGCAAATAGAGGAAGGTTCTTGACTTGAGGTGCAACAAAAGCAATATGGACTGCACGGCCTTTCCCTGCATTTTAGTCAAACCAATTTATATTGCCTGTTTATCTGAGGCAGTTTTTGCTCACCTGGTGTACTGCCCTCTTCATCAACACGATGGATAAAGGGAAAGGAGGGGAAGAAGATGTGAGGAAGATATTTAGCACACAATGATGAATCCAAAAAACAACATCTCAAACAACATATCCGAAAATCAAACAAAGTTCAGGCGAGTGGTACAAAATGTAATACATGCAAATATGTTGATGTAGACAACGACTTGAGTAGATTCATTGGAGAACAAGTAGAAAAGCAATCAGAGATTGCAAACCCTCGCCAGGACTTGTTTCGTGTGGTGTTTGTGTAGTTTTGTGTAGTGTATTTTGTGTGGTGTTTGTGTACTGGTGTGTTACATAATTAATCAGATATAACTAGAAGTGCCACTTTAAAACTGCTGGCAGTGATGACCGGATACCAAGACGTCCCGCTTTGAACGGATACTTGACACTGACCTACGATGTTTATTATTATTCCAATGAATTCAGAATGGGATTAAAATAAATTCAATTCAAATCGAATGGAAGACCAAATACTGTCGGTACATTCTTGCATTGGAGTCATCAGAAGGAACCCGAACAAGCAAAGAGCAAAGATGACGTCATCAGGAGGAACCTGGATAGGATTCACATTTCAGCTGCTACTCCTCTACCCTCAAACCCATCCAGGCATAGTGAAATGAACCTTATTCAAAAAAAAAAAATCAGAAAGAACCCAGATTCAAAAAATTAAAATAATTCCGGCTGCCAGACCATGCGTCCGATCAGGATGAAATTTTAAAAATAAAAAATACCCCATCACTACTACATGAGAATTGTGAGGTTTCACGTTGCTCGATGAAGCGGTACAAGAGAAATAATTTTTTAAAAAGATTTTCACTCAATCCAATATGGCTGCCAGACCATGTGACCTGTCAATTACTTGTTTACACCCTGGTATCCTCAAGGATTGGGCAACATGTGTGTGAAGTTTCCCCTCAATCTGAACAGCCATTCTGGAGAAGAAGATTTTTTATTTGTATAGATTTTAGCGTAAATCCAATATGGCTGCCAAATCACATGACCGATGACATCATAGGTGTGAATGTTTTGTTCCTCATGGATAGGCAGACATACCTGTGTCACCAATGACGTCATCAATTTTTTTTCTGTGGACCAATTTATCCCAAGATGACCCTCAAAAATTTTCATACTGATCGGATGTAGCATTCTACGTATGTAATTATGACGTCATAACAAAGGCACCTATGACATCATAAAAATCATGTTTATTCCCCACGAGGAGTACTTGCTACGTGCCAAATTTAAATTTTTTCCATGATGCGGTTTTGGAGATACAGAGGTCCAAAGTTTTTCCTTTTTTCCAACATGGGTGCCATAACACATGACCTATGATGCCACAATCATCATTAAAACATTCTACATGAGTAGTCGCTCCTATGGTGGAAACTTCGTCTCAATCCGACAAGCGGTTGCAGAGAACAACACAAGTTCTGTGTGGTCAAACGGTCCCAAATGCAATACCCTCTTCTCTGGCGAGGATAATAAGCCATGAGGTTGTGATCATGATGAGTAATTCAACTAAGTGGATACAAACCTCCAACTATCGTCTCAGAACTTCAAAACCACATCCTGTAGAAGTCTGTGTGTTGTCCCGTCCCCTGAATTGGCAAACTTTTACCTACATCTCTCTCAGACAAAATGGACAAACTTTTAACCACTCATCCAACTCTGTCTTCATCACATGTGGCAATTTCAGTGATCACCGTGTAAATTGGCTCGGTGTCGATACCTCTCTCACCATGGCACTTCACCAGAGGACTTCTGTGACTACATGGATTGACTCAACGTGTGAACTTTCCCACCCGGATTTCTCCCAATGGCAAATCCTCTCTTCTGGATTTGGTGATTACTAACTTTCCCACAAATGCCTCCTGCCATTACTCTGCTCCAATTGGTTCATCTGATTATATGATAGTGAAAGTCAATTAGTCCTCTATCGTGCAAAGTCCTTCCTTGGCACACTTGAGCTCCTGTCCATCCACACCACAAGACTTTCATCCGCAGCTCGATGGAGTACTGCTCTCCCATCTGGGCTGGCTCCTCTGCCTGACATCTTGCTCAGCTTGAAGCCTTGGAAACCAAGGCCTCCAATATCATTGGAATTTCTCGCGATGAAGCTGAGTTTACTGGCCTATCACTTCGCCATTGCTGACAGGTCAGTGGTCTCTCTGTCTTCTTCTGCTTCATTTCTAGACTTGTACCCCCTCCCCTCTCCATGCTATGTCCCCCCAGGCATCTTCAGGACACAGGCAGTCTGCCAGAAACACCCTCCTAGTGAAACTGTCTAAATCCAGAACCAATGCTCACCTCCACTCATTTATTCCCCTCTTTTTCATGCCTGTGGTACCACCTTACACATTCTCTTCAATATCATTGTTCCCTCCAGGTCTTCAAGACAGCTGTTCACCACTATTTCATGTCACCCCCCCCCTGCACCCCCCCTCCGCATCCAAAATCATGATCTTTTCTACACCCATTAAACCATCCCCCACCTTTCACCCCTCCCAAAATTTTGCTTGTGTATCCATATTGTCCGCTCTTTGTGTTTCTCCCTTACCCCTCATCGTTACATGCATCCCTTGTTTGTCCATCTCCATCTACTATCTCCCTCCACCCTGCTGTTGGTATTTCCCCTTTCTCCTGCTGTTGTCTTTGTTATCCTGTGTCCTCATTTGTTCTGTATCATAGCTCTTCCACAAGTCTAGAGCACGGATAAAAAAAAAAAATTTTTTTAATCTCACACTCTCCATATCGCTCTCTGAAAGGACCATCTGGCAAATTCCCCAATATACTTTCTTAACAATCTTCTTGAGGAAGTTCAGTCATTCAAACTCCTGGGTCTCACCATCAGCCATGGTCTCTCTTGGGCAAACCACATTTCTATGTTGGCCTCCAAAGCCAGCCGCCAACTGGGCATCCTCCATCACTACTTAGCACACCTGAACTCCTATTCATCGAGAAGGCCTTCGTCTGTAACTCGATGGAGTACTGCTCTCCCCTCTGGGCTGGCTCCCCTGCCTCACATCTTGCTCAGCTTGACACCATGAAAACAAAGGCCTTTAAGACCATTGGAATCTCCCGCGATGAAGCCGAGTCGATGGGCTTCTCATTTCGCCATCGCAGGCAGGTCAGTGGTCTCAGAGTCTTCTACCACCTCCTTTCTGGTCTTGTACCCTCTGATCTGTCTGTGCTTTGTCCCCTCGGGTTTCTGCAGGACTTGCATGGTCCACGATCAACACCTTTCTTGTGATACTACTTAAATCCAGGATCACTGCTCACCTCCACTCATTTGTTCGTATTTTTTTTCCTATCTGTGGAACTAACTTCCACAACCTCTTCAACGTCATTCTTCCTTCCAGGTCTTCAAACAGCTGTTCACCATCATCCCTCATCATCCCCAATCCAAAACCATGATCTTTTCTACCCTTGTTAACACCACCCGAATCCCTCCTGCTTCCAATTTTCCACTGTTCTCTCCTTGGAGTTTCCTTCTCTATCCATCTTGTCCATCTCACGCGTCCTCTGTGTCCAACTTGTCCACTCCATGCATGTTTATTTTGCTTCCTGCTTTTGTCTGTTACGTCCTGATCCATTCATTGTACTACTAGCTCTTCCACAAGCCTCGACTATGTGTACAAAAAAAGTCTTTAAACTACGAGGATGAAACAATCCGATGTGTTGACCAAATCAACGGCCTGCAGGCTTCAAGGCCTAGTCTCACCCTAATCCTGCCAAGTCTTGACCTGATTGGTACACTTCGGTCCGTGCTTGCTTTACTTCATGCTCAACATGACGCTGTGTAATAAAACCGTTTCCACTCGGTTAGAAGTTTAAACTTACTGTACGAAATTTGTGGAGAAATAATTGAAAATCCCGATCCATTCTTCGTTGATACGATAATGAGATTTGTTTATTTATTTAAAGAGCTTTTTCTGTTAAAGAAACAGGTTTTGATTTGATGTACACTATATATATATATATATATATATATATATATAAAACGAAAAGCACGGTCGGTGAGGTAGTGAAGCCGTGAAGCAGTGAAGCTGTGTCAGTCAGGCAGTCTGTGAAGACGACATGCTATATAAGCACATCCTGTTTGAACGCTAATTCCCAAAGACCCAGATGACCCAAAAGTCCCCAAGGACCCAAAAGACCCTGAAGGCCCAAAAGACCCTGAAGATCCAAAAGTCCCCAAGGACCCAAAAGTCACTGACCGAGGACCCAAAATAATCTGAAGACCCCAAAGACCCTGAAGACCCAAAAGTTCCTGAAGACCCCTAAGGCCCTCAACACCATTTAGACCCCTTACACCCTCCAGACAGATTAGATAGCTTAGACCCTTGACCATTTAGATCACTTGGACCTTCTTATATGACAAATAAATCTCAAATAAATATAATATCACCAATATTACAAATAAATTTGTAGAAAATAAATGTTTGAATTTATGATTGGTGTTAATCATGCCAACACAGCAAATCTATGACGTCAATCTCTGCAACGACTGTGGAGAAGCGAGCACAGCGAGCCAATCTACGCTAGTTTAATATATATACAAATCAAAATTAATTTATACGATTTCGTATCACAAGGTAGTCGAAAGACAAAAAGAAAGTCGTTGTTGTTGGGTAGCCCCGGTCAGTCCTGCTCGAACAGGCACACCGCACGGAGATAGCCGATCAATTTCCCAGGAGCGACCCAGAGATCTCTCGCTTTCATTATGTTGTGATCTTATCTTGGTGGAGCCAGGACCACACAATTTACCACGATGTGTTTTATTTTGTGTGGGGAGCCTGGCAGAGGTTGCAGGTGTTGTCAGTAGTGTCGTCAAGTCACTGACTGTCACGGTGTCACGTCAAGTCACGGTATGTGTGCTGTAAAAGCTGTGGGTAGTGTCCACAGCGGAGGCATGAAAGGTGAACACGATAAGATTTGGAGAGTAGTTTCTCTGTATTATAGATAGGTGTGGGTTTTATGCCCAACATACTGTTTGGGCCGAGGTTATTGATTGCATCCGTGGTGATGTGGGTCTAGATGTGTTTTTTGTAGTTGTTTTTGTCCAGTGGGGGATGATTTTAAGGATGGCACTGTAGTGTCTTTGTGGTGTAGTTCTAATGTGTCTAGGGGTCTGTGGGTGGTTGGACATGTCATGGCATGGGTGATTAGGGTTTGCACTTGCTGTTGAAAGGAACTGTGCACCTTTCATATCCATGTGGTTCTGTGTGTTAGGTGCTCGATGGGTGTTGTTAATGTGCAACCTGTGATGAAGTGAATGGCTTTGTTTTGTATGGTCTGTTGGGTGTTGAGATGAGTGTTTGATAGGCTGGAGGCCCAGGATGAGCTGGTGTAGTTAATGACTGATCTAATGTACTGTTTGTATATTAGTGATGTTGTTTCTTTGTGGTGTCTGAAGTCGATGCCTGTGAGTGCCATAAGTGTGTTCAGCCTGGGTGTGCATGTTTTTTTTTAATGTTTGTGATGTGAGAATGACATGGATGTGTTAAAAATGACACCGAGTATTTTTGTTTGGTGTGTGTGATAGGGATGTTGTTCAGTGTGATGTGTGGTGCAGCGCTATGTTCCTCGGTGTAATTTGTTAAAAGAGTGATCGTTGATTTTGAGGGGGTGACTTTTCAGTCTGTGATGGTGAGCCAGGTTTGTAGTGTGAGGAAGGGTTGAATTGTGCTGTGCAGTGTTGATGTTGCTATGAGTAGAGGTAATGGTTATATCATCCACATATGAGGCTATTTGATGTTCTCTATTTGTATGAAGTTGTGATATGAAGCTATTTGTATGTTCTCAGGGTAGTTGTGGAATGTCGTACATGAACAGATTAAGAGTGTGGGGAGAGGACTGAGCCTTGAGGGACTCTGTTAGGAAAGTATCGTGTGCGTGATGACTTCCTTAAAATTACGAACGATTGTCTGCATGATAGGTCGTTGGCCAGCCAGCGTTTGGGTGTTGTTCATGTTTGCGTTGAGTATTTTGTTTGCGAGTAAGAGTTTTGGGAGTGTGTCACATGCTTTGCTCATGTCTACGTGGTGAGAATAGTGCGTTTTGGTGGTTTTTTTTTAAACTATTGAAGCCATTAAAGGTGTTTTGTGTGAGGTTTGTGAGGAGAGTGGTTGTGGAGTGGTTTGGTCTGAATCCGTGTTGGGTGTGTGAGAGAGAGATGTGAGGGTCTGTGAGTGTGAGTATTAGGTGTTCTGTAACTTTGGAGGGTGTGCAGAGTAATGTGATAGGTCTGTAGGAGGCTGCTTTGGTGGGATCTTTTTGGTATTTAAGGAGGGAACGGATTTTGCCTTGTTTCCAAATTTGGGGAATTCTTGAGTGTTGGTAGGAGAAATTGCTTCTACTCGTAGGGCTGATATACCGTGTGGTCAAAGGTGTTTAAAATGTAAATTGGAGACATTGCCAGGGCCTGCAGCCAGTGAATTTTTGTTGTTTTTGATGATTTGTATTGTTTGTGTGGGAGTGAAAGGCATGATGGTGGTATCAAGTTGGCTGCTGAGTTTACGTCGTGTAATACTTCCGTCCTCTTTTCTGGGTCCGATATGACTTGTGTGTGCGCGGAATGGCCTATGAGGATGTTAGCATGTTGCTTATGAGGATGTCAAACTACGATTGGGGATGCTTCATCGTGGTGGTTGTTTCCTCCCACACAAGATGGGGGCCAAATCTTCCCCACTTTTCCCTGCTGCACAGATTCGTCAGGGCAGCGTGGTCACAGTCAGATACTACAAGTTGATAGAACACACACAAATCAAGTTTGCTCTCATGTAAGGCTCCTTGTTCAGTCTCCTCTTTAACATACCAGTCGTGAGGGAAAAACTCTCCAGCATTCCAAATGAGTTGTAAGTGCTGACAAAGTCCGGAGATGAAGCGATGGCTTCCAGGGCCTTTGTGTCCGAATAGGCGACACCAACAATCAGCACGGAGATGCCCAGGTTTCTCAGCTCTTTCACTGGACCGGTGACATCGTCTGCAGTTGCGCCACCCACCACCATAACGACCATCTGCAGGTAGCACAAGTAAGAGTAGTCAGATGCGGTGAGAAATTACAGCACCGAATGACCGTTTAGTGAATGGTCCATGATCGGGTTCGAGCAACCGTGTCCAACCACACCTTGCCGGTGTATGGCCTGGCTCCGTGCTGAGTGTTCAGCACATTGGTCAGTACGTATGTCAGTGCTTGGCCCACATTCCGTGCACCCTTAGTACGGCTCATTTTACTTATGGCCGCCAAAGCTGCCTTCTTCCCACCGGTCGAGTCCAGAAGGAGGTCGGTGTGGGGCTGCCCACCAATCTGTGATGGTCAAGAAGATTTCTCATCAGTTTCCTTCATTCAAGTAAAGACCAGGTAGCGCATCAACTTAGTCTGATAATGCTTTTATCATTATTACCACGAGGAGAATACGAGTGCATATTCAGACACTGAAAGGACACCATAGATTACAAGATATTTTGTAGAAAAGGAATGTCAGCTATGACTCTAAAAAGACTTTTGGCCTGACGAAGTATGTTTGGTTAGCGAATGAAACGCCACCTGAGACTGGAGTGGAGTTATAGATTTTGAGACATCGCCCTGCTAATGCATCATTTGCTAAAATGCATCATTTTGCATGTATGTCTTTTACTCTTTGTTTGTCAAGCATTAACAGTATACGTGTAATCCGTATATATATACAATCAAAACACACCTGTACAATGGCCAGGCGGTGTCTGTCTGGCCGTACATCAATGCTGCTCACAGAGTTGGACAGGAAGCGTCGAATCTCCACAAAATCTGTGTCTGAGACACCGTTCGAACCATCCACCAGGAAGACGACGTCCATGTTTGTGGTGCTTGGTTTAGTTTCCACAATAACTGCATGTAAACAAAACCCAAACAATTTAATCCCTGAAGCCTGTTCTTGGTCGATATTACAAATCTGGCAGGATAGCACAGAGGTAACACCTTATCTTCATAGTATGTGCTACTAACACCATTTTCCGTCACGTTTAAAGAACTGCACAAAAGGGATTGACTCACTAGGTTCATATACGAGAGTAATGAATGAACTCGAGTAGGAAACCAAAGACGAGAGACTGGTCCAGCTGACGAACAGGCTGTGGCTGCTGGCGATCTGCTCCAGGATTTGAGCATCCAAGCCAGCGCCCAGTGCGATCACGCTTCCTCCCATGGACTCCACGTCAGCCAAACCAATGCTGAAATCATCAGCTGGAGGACCTCCCAGAATCGTGACTATGAACTGGGGGAGGACGAGACGATGCGAACACCTTTTGTATGCTCTTATGGAGTGGAACCCTGAGGCATAACATGAGGTTATAAATTTTGCATTTGCCTGTTGTTCAGAACAAAGAATAAAAGCCGAGAAAATTTGACATTAAACAGAAGAATCACAGTTATTGCTTTCTGGAATGTTTTGTTTGTATTTTTGTTATTTATTTTGTCTTTTCAGTCTTCAGCCATTTTTTACTACAAGCATCAAGGAGATCGCTTAATTAAAATGAATAACTTTTATGGCATTCAAATGAGCCAATGGGAAAACAGATTGACTTCCACAAACAGAATGGCCTAAATAAAGAGGACAATAAGATATGAAGAAATGACAAAGGTAAAACTTGTGTAGGAGTTTGAGGATCCGACGGATGTCGAGGAGCCCGAACCCTCGGATACCTTAGCGGCGTTGGGCCTGGCCTTGTTCAGCAAGTTGGAGGCCACATACTTCAACGCTAGTCCGAGGTTTCTTGATCCAGATGCAGCATGCAGCTTCAATAACGAGGAAACGAGCTCGGTACGGGAACCAGAAAATGGAACCGCGTACGATGTCTGGGTTCCGATCTGGGAGGAGATAATTTTCAGAATGAGGGATGCCAACTGGTTGGGGGCATGGGCTAACAGCTCCCCAAAATGAGGAGTGTGCAATTATCACAAAAAATATATAAAGGTGTCAATCAACACAAAATCTTGCGCAGCCTCTTTTGGAGCTTTTGGCAACAAAGACAAAACATTTGATCCATCTATATATTACTAAAACTCTCATCTTGTGTATATATATATATATATGTATATGTGTGTGTGTGTATGTATGCATGTATGTTCCCAAAATACAGCCAAAATGGTACACGATAGCGCAAAAATTTTCAGCCCACCTTACTCACCATTCGCCTGCGATGTGCAGTATCAAGTTTCGTTTAAAATCGGGCAACGAAAAAAATGTTAAAAAATCAATTTCCGATTCAGTCAAGTACTCTTCGGGAGTATTTGATCAATGCAAACAACCTCAGCGGTTTAGTTCGCTGGAGCTATCTTTTTGTTTTTTTTTCTTGAAATGATTTTTTTCATCAACCGCTGTTACAACGGGAACCCAACGGGTTCACGGGTCGTCTGGTATCCCTTAAAGCTGAAGGGTAACATCAAGGTAGAGTGATAAAATGAGGGAAACTTTGACTGGCAAAGTTAAATCAAAATAGAGATGGAGAAGTATTTTAACGTATTTCCGTATTTTTCTTTAACGTACAACGTATTTTCAGCCCATTGCAAATGAGTTGGTGACCCATTTACAGAAGAGGAGAGAGGGGGTATTGAAAGGTTGATTGATGGCCACAGGCAAAGGAAACAAGATATTAAAGCTGAAGTTGAACACTTGAGCTCCAATGCAATTACAATACTGAGAGACCTTCCTCATTTACTCTTCTTCTGTGTGCAGCACATGGCTGTGCTGCTGATGCAGTGCCCCTGCTAAAACATCATGATCATGGTGCTAATTTGATCATGGTGCTCGCCTCCTCTTAATGAAGGACATCAAGGGATCTTTAACATCGAGAAACTGATGCTGGCCGGATGCCTCGATCAAGGTCCATCCAAGGGACTGTGCACAAACTGATGAATCGCCCTGCCTGTTAAATACCAGGGTGACAGTTTATAGTTGGCTTGAGATTCAAACCCAGGTTGGACAGCTCAGCGGAGAGTGCAAGTAGCTCTCGGCCATCCTGCCAGCCGATACTTCACTCAAACATTCTAAATCAAGAAACATTCAAACCACAGCTGAAATTTGGATTCGCAAATTTGCTCGGACTCAATCTGATTTGATGTCTTCATAGAGGTTCACTCGGACTGCCAAAGAAATTAACTGCATCGGTCCTCACGAGTCAAGTCATTCAACCCAACACACCAGCCGCACAGGGAGTGGGAAATTTGGACCGAGTGCCCTCTGTATTGAAAAAATACTCTTGGATCTTTCACATTCAGATGACTGCAGATACAGGATAGCCAGCTTTCCAAGCTCCCAACCCAAAGAACAGCTTGCTTCATGGTGCAGCACTCCCTGCAAGCAGTGCACCGAAGGCAGTTTTAATCGCATTGGAGAGCACTCGGAGCTGCTCTGCCACCAAACCAATAATGATGTTTATCCGTGACATGCACAGAAGTTGTTGACAAGTTTGTTTGTAATGGTGTGAGTGTTCTGGTTTTTTTTTCTGAATGACAAGGTTCAACAGGTATTTGAAGAATGTTCTGAGAGATGAGTCAAAAGAATACATTGGGTAACCATGTCAGTCATGATAGGTTCTGCCATCCTTCCCCAGAACGAACCAGTTCCATGAGTGACCTCACATCCTTTATGCATTGTATGAATCATATTATTAGCTTTTATATCTCTGAATATTTTGTCCCCCATAATTCCTTTTTCAGATTTTTCTTACTCCTGTAAATTTTCTCGTTGTACCTCAAACACAGGTATAATGTAGCATGATGTAACATTGCCAAAGTGACCAGCTCCTTACAAGAGCATCCGTAAGATGGACCACCGGCGACGTACCACAAGGATGGCGATACGAGTGTAGTCGTTTCCGAGGCTCAGGCGTCCTACGACGGCATTCAGGAATTTGATGATGTATGCAAACTGGGATTGAGGGATCGTCCCATCGATTAGGAAAATCAGTTCCAACTCCAGCTCTGTGAGGAGACAAAGAAGGGAGACGATTGAATACAGGATTATACAGGCCTCGATCTGGATTCATAAAATACTTCTGAACTGCAGTTGCACCATATATCCACAGATTCAGTCTCAGAAACCTTCTACATAGACTACAGGAATTGTCCATCAGCTGCAGGTCTAACTGTGGGTTTGCTTGGGCCTAGAATCAGCATCAGATGCGGCTGCATATTGCAAACCACGTACCATTCTCGGGCTTTGGTTGTGGTGCTGGCTGAAGTGGTGGAGGTGGTGGCAATGGCTTTGGTTGAGGCTTGGGTTTTTCCTGAGCGGCACTGCACACGCTTTTCAACAATGTTTCTCCAATGCTCTCAAGCGCCCCAACGTTGTTCACCGTCAAGATGTGGGAGTCTTTGGGCTTACTGGCTATTTCCTCGAGTTGGTGTCGGTTGAACTTGCCAACGCCAATGGTGAATATCTCGATTCCTGAATCACGAAGGTGTTTCCCAGGTCCAGAAACATGATCTTGGGACTTCCCGTCGGTGATGAGGACGAGAATCTGTAAAGAGAGTATATTTCAGTGAGGACTACAAAGATAGGTTTGGGAGACCTTTAAAGGGAGCGGAGCTCAACAAAATTAATGCGAAATAAATCAATAAAATAAAGATTGAAAAATCACTCACAGTGACACTTGGCGAAACGGAACGGCACTCAGTAGAGTGCATCCCTCCGCCAGGCTGAACAGTTTAAATTTTGTATTCCATTGATAGGTCGGATCTGAATCCGGACCTGAACCAAAATCGAATCGGCTTGTTCTTGTCACCTCACCAACTCATCCACCTCGTTTTGTCATAACTCGTCCACAACTTTTAGAGATATCATGCCATACATAGTTTTGGCCCCATCTCTCAATGGTGAAGAATCAGTGAAAAATTAAATAATTCTCGTATCCAGATCTGGATTCAGGTCTTCACCAAAATTGAATCAATTCTTCCTAGTGGCACACCCAACCCGTCCACTAAGTTTCGTGTGAATCCATCCATAACCTTTTGAGATATCGTGCTATATATCGTTTTTGGCCCCGTCGCTCAATGGCGAAGAATCACTCAAGAAATTCTCAGATCCGGATCCAGATTCGGATCTTCACCAAAATTAAGCATTGCTGTCCTTGGCCAGAATAAATCGATGTCAGAATAAAATGAGGCTTACTAGAAATAAAAATGGGAAAGGGATGAAAATGGACAAGGATGCAAAAGATGAAATGAATGATGCAGATGAATGAATAATGAGATGAAGAAAAATATCTCATCTGCCAAGAAATCAAGATAGTGGGTGAACATCTACATGACGGCTACGAGGATGGGAAGAAATGTATCAGGGATGCCGTAGCTGATGGAGAAAGGCTTACTGATCGAGCTTCTTTACCCATTCCAAATTGACTCAAGAACATTTCAGGCCATGGCTGGAGGGATTTGGAGATGAAGTGGCACAATATCTGCTATGTCGACTTCTCCTCAGAGAGACGTTTGAACAGGCTGTGCAGTAGGACAAAGGACAAAGGGAACAGCAGGAGAAAGGGGAAACATCAACAGCAGGGCAGAGAGAGAGAAAGCAAATGGAGATGGACAAACAAGGGATGTAGGTATCGACGAGGGGTAAGGGAGAATGCAAAGGGTGGAAAACATGGCTACATAAGCAAAATTATGGGAGGGTGGGGGGGGGGGGCAGTAGACAAATTTAACGGGTGTAGAAAAGATCATGATTTTGGATGGGGGATGTATTGAGATGGTGGTGAACAGCAGCCTGAAGACGTAGAGGGAAGAATGAGGTTGAAGAGAGTGTGGAAGGTGGTTCCACAGGTAGGAAAAAAGAGGAATAAATGATTGGAGGTGAGCAGTGGTTCTGGATTTAGGGAGTTTCACTAGCAAAGGGATGAGGGTGGACCACATGCGTCTCACAGATGCCTGGTGGGGGATTGGGGGGGGGAGCATGGAGAGGACACAGGGTGCAAGTCCAGAAATGAGGCAGAAGAAGACAGAGAGACCACCAACCTGTCGGCAATGGCAAAGTGATGGGCCAATACACTCTGCTTGATCGTGAGAAATTCCAATGATATTGAAGGCCTTGGTTTCCATACTAGGATCAGCAGACAACTTAGATGTACTTGAGGATGCGATAGGTGTCCAGGGAACCTTCCATTACTGTCAGCGGAACGCATGGCAATGAGGTCCACTTCCACCATGACCAGCGGTCATGCTTAGCTTCGGCAGAGACGTGGCTTTAAAGAAAGATATCATTGAGGTGCTGCATGATGTTGATGTTCCACAATTACTGATTGGAACATGGGTCAAGCTTATATTTCACAATCCATCACAGATCAAGGCAGAGGACTGGTTTGTTACAAATCAATGCAGAAATGAGGCCAAATTGATAAATAATGCCTGGGTCATGTCGAGGATGGACAGTGTCAGTGATGAAGAAGTTCCCCCATTGTCAATTTCTAATGAGATTGCAAGCACAGGAGATTTCAGTAGAAATGGCTCCCATCTTGAAGGCCTCAGCAGACAACTACAATGCCCAAGCAGATGTTACCCCCCCAACCAGTGATGCCCGAGAACTGCACCTCAAGCATGCAAATTTCCAATCAAAGGATTGGCTGCAGGCAAATAAGACCTAGATGGAGCTAAGCAATCCAGCAGACACAGGAGGGTGGAAGTGGACAAACGGTTGTCTGGAGATTGTATGGACTCGCAAGCCATCTATGCCAAGCAGTTGTCTCAAAGTCATTACATGTGGATGCAAAACCAAATGCTGCACTGGAGCTTGCCAATGCCAGCCATTGGGACAGATGTGCATGCCAGCATGTGCATGTATACAGATGGGTGGTGCTTGAATACAGTTAGTTGATAAATCACCAATATCAATCAACCAGTGAGTACACATCTCATGCAAATTAAGGTAAATTCAGGATTCTGGATACAACTGAAATTTGACCTTCATTGACCTCTGACCTGAATTTTTTTTTTCAATCTCCAAGGTCGTGTCATCGTGATTCAAATCCCATTGAAGCCAATATAAAATGTTTCACTAGGGTTACACTGTCCACCATAAATTGATAATTCTCAGCTCCTGTAAAGGCCCAGTCACACCTTGACGTTTTAGCCAGCTTATGCCGATTTTTGAAAAATTTGTCTAAAACGCTGGCACACGTCGAATACGTTATGGAAAGTAGGAAACATTGAGAGCACGCTGAATAACACTGCCATACATCGTAGTACGCTGGCTTCATCGTTGTACTTTGCGGTTGTCCTCAAATTTAGCATGCTTGAAATTTTACGACTTATGCCAGCGTATGACTCACAAGTTCCGCATAACGCTGGCCATAAGTTGTAGGCACGTTTATGCGATCGTCGACACACGTTACTGGAAGTTACTCATAAGTCGAAACACGTCGAGGTAATGTTTAGCGTACCCGAAACTTATTTCTAACCTATGAGTAACGTGTTGTAGGCACGTTACGCGATCGTTGACACACGTCCACACACGTTACTTGTACGTTACTCATAAGTTGAAACACGTCAATGTAATGGTTTCTAGTGCGGTTATGATTTAAATCGTTGAGCGGCAGCCTATTAATTATATTATATTATAACCGCACTAGAAATCGAAGTGTCAACATCACCGTCATGCAGACGAAGAAGAAGAAAAAAAAACCAGGGAGTCTGGAACACTGACGCTAACCATTACCTCGACGTGTTTCGACTTATGAGTAACTTACAAGTAACTTTTGTCGACGTGTGTCAACGATCGCATATCGTGCATACAACTTATTCCCATCGCATGCGGAACGTGTGAGGCAAGTACGTCATAAAATGTTTAACACGTTTAAAAGTACAAGATGTACTCCACTTACTACGACGTATGATAGCGTACTTTAGCGTTCTATTCACGTATACCAAACTTACCATAGCGTATTCGACGTGCGCCAGCGTTTAGACAAAATTTTCAGAGGTCGGCATACGCTGGCAAGATCGCCAAGGTGTGACTGCGATGTTGACACTTCCATTCTCCGGCGTGTATGATTTGAATCATTGTGCGGCAGCCTTTTAATAAGCTACACCACGTGATCGTCGGCGATAGTGCAGCGCGCTATGCATAAGTTAGACTATCGTTGGGCATAGGTTGTGAACGCCGACAACAGGCTCAGCATTCGTTGATATAAGTTATCTATAAGAACGAAACATTCTGTGTCCGTTACTAATATGTTATGCATACGACCAACTCGTTAGGAATACGTCCGAATCTTTAAAAAACGTTGGCTTACGCTGAACTTTTGATGTTTTTTTTTAAAGATTCGGACGTATTCCTAACGAGTTGGTCGTATGCATAACATATTAGTACGGACACAGAATGTTTCGTTCTATAAGATAACTTATATCAACGAATGCTGAGCCTGTTGTCGGCGTTCACAACCTATGCCCAACGATAGCTCTAACTTATGCATAGCGCGCTGCACTATCGCCGACGATCACGTGGTGTAGCTTATTAAAAGCTGCCGCACAATGATTCAAATCATACCGCCGGAGAATGGAAGTGTCAACATCGCAGTCACACCTTGGCGATCTTGCCAGCGTATGCCGACCTCTGAAAAATTTTGTCTAAACGCTGGCGCACGTCGAATACGCTATGGGTAAGTTTGGTATACGTGAATAGAACGCTAAGTACGCTATCATACGTCGTAGTAAGTGGAGTACATCTTGTACTTTTAAACGTGTTAAACATTTTATGACGTACTTGCCTCACACGTTCCGCATGCGATGGGAATAAGTTGTATGCACGATATGCGATCGTTGACACACGTCGACAAAAGTTACTTGTAAGTTACTCATAAGTCGAAACACGTGAGGTAATGGTTAGCGTCAGTGTTCCAGACTCCCTGGTTTTTTTTTCTTCTTCTTCGTCTGCATGACGGTGATGTTGACACTTCGATTTCTAGTGCGGTTAATATAATATAATTAATAGGCTGCCGCTCAACGATTTAATCATAACCGCACTAGAAACCATTACATTGACGTGTTTCAACTTATGAGTAACGTACAAGTAACGTGTGTGGACAGTGTGTCAACGATCGCGTAACGTGCTACAACACGTTATCTCTAGGTTAGAAATAAGTTTCGGGTGCTAAACATTACCGACGTGTTTCGACTTATGAGTAACTTCCAGTAACGTGTGTCGACGATCGCATAACGTGCCTACAACTTATGGCCAGCGTTATGCGGAACTTGTGAGTCATACGCTGGCATAAGTCGTAAAATTTCAAGCATGCTAAAATTTGAGGACAACCGCAAAGTACAACGATGAAAGCCAGCGTACTACGATGTATGGCAGTGTTATTCAGGCGTGCTCTCAATGTTTCCTACTTTCCATAACGTATTCGACGTGTGCCAGCGTTTTAGACAAATTTTTCAAAATCGGCATAAGCTGGCTAAAACGTCAAGGTGTGACTGGGCCTTTACAGGAGCTGAGAATTATCAATTTATGGTGGACAGTGTAACCCTAGTGAAACATTTTATATTGCTTCAATGGGATTTGAATCACGATGACACGCCCTTGGAGATTGAAAAAAAAAATTCAGGTCAGAGGTCAATGAAGGTCAAATTTCAGTTGTATCCAGATCCTGAATTTACCTTAATTTGCATGAAGTGTGTACTCACTGGTTGATTGATATTGGTGATTTATCAACAACTGTATTCAAGCACCACCCATCTGTATACATGCACATGCTGGCTGGCATGCACATCTGTCCAATGGCTGGCATTGGCAAGCTCCAGTGCAGCATTTGGTTTTGCATCCACATGTAATGACTTTGAGACAACTGCTTGCATAGATGGCTTGCGAGTCCATACAATCTCCAGACAACCGTTTGTCCACTTCCACCTCCTGTGTCTGCTGGATTGCTTAGCTCCATCTAGGTCTTATTTGCCTGCAGCCAATCCTTTGATTGGAAATTTGCATGCTTGAGGTGCAGTTCTCGGGCATCACTGGTTGGGGGTAACATCTGCTTGGGCATTGTAGTTGTCTGCTGAGGCTTCAAGATGGGAGCCATTTTCTACTGAAATCTCCTGTGCTTGCAATCTCATTAGAAATTGACAATGGGGAACTTCTTCATCACTGACACTGTCCATCCTCGACATGACCCAGGCATTATTTATCAATTTGCCTCATTTCTGCATTGATTTGTAACAAACCAGTCCTCTGCCTTGATCTGTGATGGATTGTGAAATATAAGCTGACCCATGTTCCAATCAGTAATTGTGGAACATCAACATCATGCAGCACCTCAATGATATCTTTCTTTAAAGCCACGTCTCTGCCGAGCTAAGCATGACGCTGGTCATGGTGGAAGTGGACCTCATTGCCATGCGTTCCGCTGACAGTAATGGAAGGTTCCCTGGACACTATCGCACTCTCCTCAGTACATCTAAGTTGTCTGCTGATCCTAGTATGGAAACCAAGGCCTTCAATATCATTGGAATTTCTCACGATCAAGCAGAGTGTATTGGCCCATCACTTTGCCATTGCGACAGGTTGGTGGTCTCTCTGTCTTTTCTTCTGCCTCATTTTCTGGACTTGCACCCTGTGTCCTCTCCATCTCCCCCCCCAATCCCCCACCAGGCATCTGTGAGACGCATGTGGTCCACCCTCATCCCTTTGCTAGTGAAACTCCCTAAATCCAGAACACTGCTCACCTCCAATCATTTATTCCTCTTTTCCTACCTGTGAACCACCTTCACACTCTCTTCAACCTCATTCTTCCCTCTACGTCTTCAGGGCTGCTGTTCACCACCATCTCAATACATCCCCCATCCAAAATCATGATCTTTTCTTACACCCGTTAAATTTGTCTACTGCCCCCCCCCCCCCACCCCCTCCCATAATTTTTGCTTATGTAGCCATGTTTTCCACCCTTTGCATTCTCCCTTACCTCGTCGATACCTACATCCCTTGTTTGTCCATCTCCATTTGCTTTCTCTCTCTCTGCCCTGCTGTTGATGTTTCCCCTTTCTCCTGCTGTTCCCTTGTCCTTTGTCCTCTGCACAGCCTGTTCAAACGTCTCTCTGAGGAGAAAGTCGACATAGCAGATATTGTGCCACTTCATCTCCAAATCCCTCAGCCATGGCCTGAAATGTTCTTGAGTCAATTTGGAATGGGTAAAGAAGCTCGATCAGTAAGCCTTTCTCCATCAGCTACGGCATCCCTGATACATTTCTTCCCATCCTCGTAGCCGTCATGTAGATGTTCACCCACTATCTTGATTTCTTGGCAGATGAGATTTTTTCTTCATCTCATTATTCATTCATCTGCATATTCATTTCATCTTTTGCATCCTTGTCCATTTTCATCCCTTTCCCATTTTATTTCTAGTAAGCCTCATTTTATTCTGACATCGATTATTCTGGCCAAGGACAGCAATGCTTAATTTTGGTGAAGATCCGAATCTGGATCCGGATCTGAGAATTTCTTGAGTGATTCTTCGCCATTGAGCGACGGGGCCAAAAACGATATATAGCACGATATCTCAAAAGGTTATGGATGGATTCACACGAAACTTAGTGGACGGGTTGGGTGTGCCACTAGGAAGAATTGATCAATTTTGGTGAAGACCTGAATCCAGATCTGGATACGAGATTATTTATTTTTCACTGATTCTTCACCATTGAGAGATGGGGCCAAAACTATGTATGGCATGATATCTCTAAAAGTTGTGGACGAGTTATGACAAAACGAGGTGGATGAGTTGGTGAGGTGACAAGAAACAAGCCGATTCGATTTTGGTTCAGGTCCGGATTCAGATCCGACCTATCAATGGAATACAAAATTTAAACTGTTCAGCCTGGCGGAGGGATGCACTCTACTGAGTGCCGTTCCGTTTCGCCAAGTGTCACTGTGAGTGATTTTTCAATCTTTATTTTATTGATTTATTCCACATTAATTTTGTTGAGCTCCGCTCCCTTTAAAGGTCTCCAAACCTATCTTTGTAGTCCTCACTGAAATTACTCTCTTTACAGATTCTCGTCCTCATCACCGACGGAAGTCCCAAGATCATGTTTCTGGACCTGGGAAACACCTTCGTGAGTTCAGGAATCGAGATATTCAACCATTGGCGTTGGCAAGTTCAACCGACACCAACTCGAGGAAATAGCCAGTAAGCCCAAAGACTCCCACATCTTGACGGTGAACAACGTATGGGGCGCTTGAGAGCATTGGAGAAACATTGTTGAAAAGCGTGTGCAGTGCCGCTCAGGAAAACCCAAGCCTCACCCAAAGCCATTGCACCACCTCCACCACTTCAGCCAGCACCACAACAAAGCCCGAGAATGGTACGTGGTTTGCAATATGCAGCCGCATCTGATGCTGATTCTGGCCCAAGCAAACCCACAGTTAGACCTGCAGCTGATGGACAATTCCTGTAGTCTATGTAGAGGTTTCTGAGACTGATCTTGTGATATATGCGTGCAACTGCAGTTCAGAAGTATTTTATGAATCCAGATCGGGAGGCTGTATAATCCTGTATTCAATCGTCTCCCTTCTTTGTCTCCTCACAGAGCTGGAGTTGGAACTGATTTTCCTAATCGATGGGCATCCCTCAATCCAGTTTGCATACATCATCAAATTCCTGAATGCCGTCCGTAGGACGCCTGAGCTCGGAAACGACTACACTCGTATCGCCATCCTTGTGGTACGTCGCCGGTGTCCATCTTACGGATGCTCTTGTAAGAGCTGGTCACTTTGGCAATGTTACATCAGGCTACATTATACCTGTGTTTGAGGTACAACGAGAAAATTTACAGAGTAAGAAAAATCTGAAAAAGGAATTATGGGGACAAATATTCCAGAGATATAAAAGCTAATAATATGATTCATACAATGCATAAAGGATGTGAGG
This sequence comes from Eptatretus atami, assembly GCA_035128595.1. Taxonomy (NCBI): domain Eukaryota; kingdom Metazoa; phylum Chordata; class Myxini; order Myxiniformes; family Myxinidae; genus Eptatretus; species Eptatretus atami. Next base: position 9,353,018 of record CM068967.1, on the reverse strand, counting down.
TCATCATGGAACTGGTTCGTTCTGGGGAAGGATGGCAGAACCTATCATGACTGACATGGTTACCCAATGTATTCTTTTGACTCATCTCTCAGAACATTTCTTCAAATACCTGTTGAACCTTGTCATTCAGAAAAAAAAAAACCAGAACACTCACACCATTACAAAAAACTTGTCAACAACTTCTGTGCATGTCACGGATAAACATCATTATTGGTTTGGTGGCAGAGCAGCTCGAGTGCTCTCCAATGCGATTAAAAACTGCCTTCGGTGCACTGCTTGCAGGGAGTGCTGCACCATGAAGCAAGCTGTTCTTGGTTGGGAGCTTGGAAAGCTGGCTATCCTGTATCTGCAGTCATCTGAATGTGAAAGATCCAAGAGTATTTTTTCAATACGAGGCACTCGGTCCAAATTTCCACTCCCTGTGCGGCTGGTGTGTTGGGTTGAATGACTTGACTCGTGAGGACCGATGCAGTTAATTTCTTTGGCAGTCCGAGTGAACCTCTATGAAGACATCAAATCAGATTGAGTCCGAGCAAATTTGCGAATCCAAATTTCGCTGTGGTTTGAAATGTTTCTTGATTTAGAATGTTCGAGTGAAGTATCGGCTGGCAGGATGGCCGAGAGCTACTTGCACTCTCCGCTGAGCTGTCCAACCTGGGTTTGAATCTCAAGCCAACTATAAACTGTCACCCTGGTATTTAACAGCAGGGCGATTCATCAGTTTGTGCACAGTCCCTTGATGGACCGTTTATCGAGGCATCCGGCCAGCATCAGTTTTTCGATGTTAAAGATCCCTTGGTGTCCTTCATTAAGAGGAGGCGAGACACCATGATCAAATTAGCACGCATTAATCATGATGTTTTAGCAGGGGCACTCATCAGCAGCACAGCCATTCCTCCCCCCCCCCCATCAAATGATGCTACCCACAGCCATGTGCTGCACACAGAAAGAAGAGTAAATGAGGAAGGTCTCTCAGTATTGTAATTGCATTGGAGCTCAAGTGTTCAACTTCAACTTTAATATCTTGTTTCCTTTGCCTGTGGCCATCAATCAACCTTTCAATACCCCCCTCTCTCCTCTTCTGTAAATGGGTCCCAACTCATTTGCAATGGGCTGAAAATACGTTGTACTTTAAAAAAAAATACGGAAATACGTTAAAATACTTCTCCATCTCTATTTTGATTTAACTTTTGCCAGTCAAAGTTTCCCTCATTTTATCACTCTACCTTGATGTTACCCTTCAGCTTTAAGGATACCAGACGACCCGTGAACCCGTTGGGTTCCCGTTGTAACAGCGGTTGATGAAAAAATCATTTCAAGAAAAAAAAACAAAAAGATAGCTCCAGCGAACTAAACCGCTGAGGTTGTTTGCATTGATCAAATACTCCGAAGAGTACTTGACTGAATCGGATATTGATTTTTTAACACTTTTTTTCGTTGCCCGATTTTAAACGAAACTTGATACTGCACATCGCAGGCGAATGGTGGTAAGGTGGGCTGAAAATTTTTGCGCTATCGTGTACCATTTTGGCTGTATTTTGGGAACATACATGCATACATACACACACACACATATACATATATATATATTATACACAAGATGAGAGTTTTAGTAATATATAGATGGTCAAATGTTTTGTCTTTGTTGCCAAAAGCTCCAAAAAGAGGCTGCGCAAGATTTTGTGTTGATTGACACCTTTATATATTTTTTGTGATATTGCACACTCCTCATTTGGGGAGCTGTTAGCCCATGCCCCAACCAGTTGGCATCCCTCATTCTGAAATTATCTCCTCCAGATCGGAACCCAGACATCGTACGCGGTTCCATTTTCTGGTTCCCGTACCGAGCTCGTTCCTCGTTATTGAAGCTGCATGCTGCATCTGGATCAAGAAAACCTCGGACTAGCGTTGAAGTATGTGGCCTCCAACTTGCTGAACAAGGCCAGGCCCAACGCCGCTAAGGTATCCGAGGGTTCGGCTCCTCGACATCCGTCGGATCCTCAAACTCCTACACAAGTTTACCTTTGTCATTTCTTCATATCTTATTGTCCTCTTTATTAGGCCATTTCTGTTTGTGGAAGTCAATCTGTTTTCCCATTGGCTCATTTGAATGCCATAAAAGTTATTCATTTTAATTAAGCGATCTCCTTGATGCTTAGTAAAAAATGGCTGAAGACTGAAAAGACAAAAATAAATAACAAAAATACAAACAAAACATTCCAGAAAGCAATAACTGTGATTCTCTGTTTAATGTCAAATTTTCTCGGCTTTTATTCTTTGTTCTGAACAACAGGCCAATGCAAATTTTAACTCATGTTATGCCTCAGGGTTTCCACTCCATAAGAGCATACAAAGGTGTTCGCATCGTCTCGTCCCTCCCCAGTTCATAGTCACGATTCTGGAGGTCCTCCAGCTGATGATTTCAGCATTGGTTTGGCTGACGTGGAGTCCATGGGAGGAAGCGTGATCGCACTGGGCGCTGGCTTGGATGCTCAAATCTGGAGCAGATCGCCAGCAGCCACAGCCTGTTCGTCAGCTGGACCAGTCTCTCGTCTTTGGTTTCCTACTCGAGTTCATTCATTACCTCGTATATGAACCTAGTGAGTCAATCCCTTTTGTGCAGTTCTTTAAACGTGACGGAAAAGTGGTGTTAGTAGCACATACTATGAAGATAAGGTGTTACCTCTGTGCTATCCTGCCAGATTGTAATATCGACCAAGAACAGGCTTCAGGGATTAAATTGTTTGGTTTGTTTACATGCAGTTATTGTTGGAAACTAAACCAAGCACCACAAACATGGACGTCGTCTTCCTGGTGGATGGTTCGACGGTGTCTCAGACACAGATTTTGTGGAGATTCGACGCTTCTGTCCAACTCTGTGAGCAGCATTGATGTACGGCCAGACAGACACCGCCTGGCCATTGTACAGGTGTGTTTTGATGTGTATATATATTACGGATTACCGTATACTGTTAATGCTTGACAAACAAGAGTAAAAGACATACATGCAAAATGATGGCATTTTTAGCAAATGATGCATTAGCAGGGCGATGTCTCAAATCTATAACTCCACTCCAGTCTCAGGTGGCGTTTCATTCGCTAACCAAAACTACTTCGTCAAGCCAAAAGTCTTTTTAGAGTCATAGCTGACATTCCTTTTCTACAAAATATCTTGTAATCTATGGTGTCCTTTCAGTGTCTGAATATGCACTCGTATTCTCCTCGTGGTAATATGATAAAAGCATTATCAGACTAAGTTGATGCGCTACCTGGTCTTTACTTGAATGAAGGAAACTGATGAGAAATCTTCTTGACCATCACAGATTGGGGGGCAGCCCCACACCGACCTCCTTCTGGACTCGACCGGTGGGAAGAAGGCAGCTTTGGCGCCATAAGTAAAATGAGCCGTACTAAGGGTGCACGGAATGTGGGCCAAGCACTGACATACGTACTGACCAATGTGCTGAACACTCAGCACGGAGCCAGGCCATACCACGGCAAAGGTGTGGTTGGACACGGTTGCTCGAACCCGATCATGGACCATTCACTAAACGGTCATTCGGGTGCTGTAATTTCTCACCGGCATCTGACTACTCTTACTTGTGCTACCTGCAGATGGTCGTTATGGTGGTGGGTGGCGCAACTGGACGATGTCACCGGTCCAGTGAAAGAGCTGAGAAACCTGGGCATCTCCGTGCTGATTGTTGTGTCGCCTATTCGGACCACAAGGCCCTGGAAGCCATCGCTTCATCTCCGGACTTTGTCAGCACTTACAACTCATTTGGAATGCTGGAGAGTTTTTTCCCTCACGACTGGTATGTTAAGAGGAGACTGAACAAGGAGCCTTACATGAGAGCAAACTTGATTTGTGTGTGTTCTATCAACTTCTAGTATCTGGACTGTGACCACGCTGCCCTGACGAATCTGTGCAGCAGGGAAAAGTGGGGAGATTTGGCCCCCATCTTGCGTGGGAGGAACAACCACACGATGAAGCATCCCCAATCATAGTTTGACATCCTCATAAGCAACATGCTAACATCCTCATAGGCCATCCGCGCACACACAAGTCATATCGGACCCAGAAAAGAGGACGGAAGTATTACACGACGTACACTCAGCAGCCAACTTGATACCTCCATCATGCTTTCACTCCCACACAAACAATACAAATCATCAAAACACAAAAATTCACTGGCTGCAGGCCCTGGCAATGTCTCCAATTTACATTTTAAACCACTTTGACCACACGGTATATCAGCCCTACGAGTAGAAGCAATTTCTCCTACAACACTCAAGAATTCCCAAATTTGGAAACAAGGCAAAATTCCGTTCCTCCTTAAACCAAACAAAATCCACCAAAGCAGCCTCCTACAGACCTATCACATTACTCTGCACACCTTCCAAAGTTACAGAACACTAATACTCACACTCACAGACCCTCACATCTCTCTCTCACACACCCAACACGGATTCAGACAAACACCACACCCACTCTCCTCAAAACCTCACACAAAACACCTTTAATGCGTTCAATAGTTAAAAAAAAAACACCACCAAAACGCACTATTTCTCACCACGTAGACATGAGCAAAGCATGTGACACACTCCAAAACTCTTACTCGCAAACAAAATACTCAACACAAACATGAACAACAACACCAACGCTGGCTGGCCAACGGACCTATCATGCAGACAATCGTTCGTAATTTTAATGGAGTCATCACACACACGATACTTTCCTAACAGAGTCCCTCAAGGCTCAGTCCTCTCCCCACATCTTTTAATCTTGTTCATGCACCACATTCCACAACTACCTGAGAACATACAAATAGCTTCATATCACAACTTCATACAAATAGAGAACATACAAATAGCCTCATATGTGGATGATATAACCATTACCCTACTCATAGCAACATCAACACTGCCACAGCACAATTTCAACCCTTCCTCACCACCCTACAAACCTGGCTCACCATAAACAGACTAAAAGTCACCCCTCAAAATCAACGATCACTCTTTTAACAAATTACACCAAGGAACATAGCGCTGCACCACACATCACACTGAACAACATCCCTATCACACACCACAAACAAAAATATGCGGGGCGTCACTTTTAACACATCTATGTCATTCTACATCACA
>CM068967.1:9337519-9347845 GCA_035128595.1 Eptatretus atami | reverse complement strand
CATAAGATATAAGGTTCACATTGAGTGACCCAGCAGTATTGGCGCGGAGGTTTTTGCACTCTCCGGTGCTCCCCCCTCTAGTTTTATATGTTTTGATTTTGCGTGTTCTCTTCGAGTTAATGGACTGTGTTTTGCAAGCACAAACGGTTTGTGGTGTGTGAACACTGAGCTGGATGGGAGTTAGTATGGCTGAAAACTCAAAGTGAAATGGATAGTTCCGTGCGGATTTCGGCAAGGCTGTTTCGTTTGGCTTCGTTTATCTCTCAAACACAGTGACCATTAAGAAATTGTTTACATTTAAATTTTTGGTTGGTTAAACCAGTCTCGATTATGGAAATTCAGATACATGAGACAGAGGGCAACGGTTGCTAATGAAGTTGGACAATCTGGACACAAGCAATGCGATGAACAAAAAGGATGAGAGAGAGAGAAGGCAAAGGTATACATGGAAGAAGATGGGGCGTTAATGAGAAGAGAAACATCATGGTAGCAACGGTGGTACTTGTGAAGGAGGTCCGTTACAACATGAAGCAATGGAGGGTGGAGTAAAGGGGAACGGAGAGTGGAGGAGTGGTGAGCCTGGATTGATGGTAGAACGTGCACCACCTGGAGGGACTGAGAAGGACAGAGGAATGAGAAGCACGAAATTTACTGATATTCTGTGATCACAAAGTGATCTGTAAACCTCCCCCTGGCCTACCCTTGGCACGGATCCAATGATGGCCATATTTACTCGACACCAACATGACCTCTGACCATCAACATTTAGGATAGAGTGAATTAAAGAAAATGTGTCCCATCTACAATCATCCATAAACTAAACATAGAAAATCGGAGGAAACGATTCAAGTTATGATCAAACGTTTTTTTTTTTATTAGCAGTCAAATCTGAAAAAAATTAGGTCAAGAGTGGTCAGCAAAATGGTTGGTTTGTTAAAATGTAAAAATGTCATAATTCGTCATTGACCTATAAAAGATTAGTCACGGTAAAAAAATCTCATGCAACACACAACTTTATATTTTATTGAGGCAAAATTTCATTCCAAAAGTCCTTCAGATATTGGCCAAAAAAAAAGTTTCATTTAAACTTAGCTCTATTTAGCAAATTATATGATGTCATCCGGATTTCAATGCGTACAGAGGACGAGTTAATATTTTTACTCTGTCTGACTGTCTGAAGCAAAAATTGAAAATCATTTCAACATGAATTTGCAGTTTTTAGGACGTTATAACGGACACTAACAATGGGAGGAAGAACTAACTAATTTACGTGTTCGATAAGGTGGCATAAAAGAAAGCGCATCACCGGTGGTACATCGAAAACAAAGTTTTGTTTTTTTTCTGACACTTTAATCTTTATTCATTTCAATTGATTATATACTGAACCGGTAGAACACAAATCCTGGCACTTTCAAAAACCTCCAGTTTTAGAGAATTGGACAAAATATTACGGCCGCTTTACATCGTCGTCGACCAATTAATTTACTGCTCGCTCCTCACCATCGGGGAATATCGAGATCAGAAAATTGTGATCGTAGGAAATAAAATCCATGTCAGAACGCAACAAAAGTTTTAAAAACCTTCCCATGTCCCTTTTCCCACGATGGCGGGGTAAGGTGTCTATATTAATTTGATATGGAATGTCCCAGCAATTAGATACACTTCATTGCTGGATTACAACTGAATCTTGCCTTAGTACAGGTTACGGGGAAGAAGCCTCAGATGAGAAGGTAATTTGGCACTCACGTCGTGTTGCGCCCGCATCGTAATTTCTCTAATTCTGAACTAATGTGAACTTTCATCTTTGACGCAGTTCGTACGTGACCAGGTGGTTGTAAGTATATACCCTGTGCGAGAATCTTCAAAATCGAGATCAAAATGTTTCTTTACCCAAGCCAAGGATAAAGCGAAAACTTGACTTCACTTCCCACTATTAATTGCTGTAGGATGAAGTCTCCCCTCTAATATGGTCTATTGGGTCAGTCGATAAACTTAGTCATTGTACTTAATAAATGTTTCATTCAATCCACTCTTAGCCAATTTGATATCACTTTCTGCGGAATATTCTGCTTCTGTCAGGGTCTTCTCGTATCCACGGTTTCCAATTTGTAAAATTTGCTGTCTGGTTGTCCGTTCTTCTTGCTCGTGTCGGGCCAGTTCCGTTACCTTTCTTGTTTATTGTGGACCAAAAGTCATGAAATTTGTTTTCCGTCTGCATCATTGTTCTAGTCTTGTCCATTTAGTTACACTGTCCACCAATATGCCATTCTCATGGCTCTCTGCTTCCAGGATCATCTTATTCGTGTGAGATCATGTTTCTCTGCCACATGACATTGGCGGTAGAACCGTCAATTGCAAACTTTCATTTTTCAATAACAAGGACATTTGTTGTTTCCATGCATTATTAATTCCCAACATTCCATGCTATCCTGCTTCTAGTACATCCTTCCCTTTTTCAAACTGATTGTGCTGTCCTTTTGTACGAGATGTGTCAAAGTAAGGTAATTTCTGCTCTTCAATTGTACACGATGATGATTTGAATATTTCATTTTGCAATCACGGTTGAACAACTTTTTATCTTTGTCATATTCATTTTTAGCTCACCTGGAGTAGCTATAGGTGAGTGAGTAAGTGATTGTCTGCAGTCCAAAAACTTTCAATCATTGTTGCTTGAACCAAAACACGACCGATTTTGATGAACTTGGCCACAAGCTTCATATCTGATGCCTAACAGTTTATTGACCACATAAACTGCAATTATTAAAGGGGGTCTACGGGAGGGGTGGGGGGAGTAATTTTTCTACCTGAAGCATCATTTAATAACTTAATGTTGATGGCAGGGAGTGGGCAGTGGGAGAAGGACCGGAGGAGAGGCGTAACAAACAGTAAGACCACACTGCCTGCGATGTGAAGAAGAGACTTTGTGACTTCGCCATCATCACAGGAGATTCAATAATGCCGAGAGTTTAGATTCCATAGACCAAGAGAAGCAGATTTAGATGCTGGGGCACAACCCAGAACACCAAAGAGAGTAGATGTGGAGTAGATTAGGGGAGGAGAACTAGAGCTTTGCGGTGAAAATATGAAATGGCTCGGTGATAAAAATGTGAAAATTTGGAGGAAGGGAGGGTGAATACTTTTGTAGGCACAGTATCATGAAAATTTATCAAGGTCACTTTCTGTTGGAGGTTAAATAGCAGCCTAGAGGGCGGAAAAAAATCCCAAAACTTAGGAAGTTCAGAGCATGGGAAAGAGAGAGGGTGAAGATCAGAAAGGTAGGCGATAGAAGAAGAGAGACCCATTGACTGATCGATGGAAACTGATGGACGCCAGCGAGTCGTCAGCTTTCACAGGAGATAATGATTTGAAGGCTTTGCTTCTTGGGTCATCTGTAGTAAGGTGTAGGGGGGGGTTGCCAGCCAGAGGGAGAGATACTCAGATCAAGGTGTTATGAAAGCGTTGGTTACATTTCTCTTGGCATCGACCAGTCTGTTTTTTCCTTTTTTTATGTTTGAAGTGTCAGTCACGATACATAGTCTCTCATCAAGGCAAGCTTAAAATAACATAACTGATTAATAGAAAAGTAAGGAAGAAATAGTCTCAGAGTTTTTGAGAAGTAAAAAAATCTGCTTTTTTGAAAAAGGGAAGGGTCATACGTGTTTGGAAGAACGTGAGAAGGTAATAGAGTTCAGAATTTGGCAGTGGAATGGGGAAGAACAAACATAGCGTAAAGCCCCCGTTGATTGCCATGGCACACAATACTCATGTGAGTAGGTTTTGTCGAGTATTCCTGTGGTTCAGTAATGGTGGTGCTAAACAAGCAGAAGTTTTGCGGCGAACCGAAGTTAATATCTGTAGAAAAGAGGAAAGAGAGCCTACTATGCGGGTAATTTCGCGGGTCGGTTTTGAGGTCAATGAGTAGAGTGACAGTCGATAACTTGGATTCAATTCTGTCCAGTAAGTTTGTGGAGATGGAACCTCCCAGTGTGAGAGCAGTACTCGATACAGGACAAATTAATCCTTTATGTTGGGAACTGTTCGAGTAGAAAGATCTTCGACCATTTGAAAGGACTCAACAATTATTCGAGGCAGACTAGCTTTTGTGTAAGTGGTGATTCAGGATAAATTTGAATGTTAAGAGTATACTAGTCGGTTTATGTATCACATGTGTATTGTGGCTTTCGAAGGAGAATGGAGAGTGAGAGGAGTTTTAGAGAGAGAGATGAGAAGAAATTGGAGTTTTTGAAATTAAACTTAACTTGATGAATTTGTCCCTGGGGATCTTGTTCAAATCCGAATTTAAAAGAGGTGGCTGTGATGAGAAGATGTAGATCTGAGTGGGAAGATGGGAAGACATGGAGGAATGTAATGTTGAGTAGAGCAGATGAGGTGCATTTGGTTATTTGTGGAAGAAAAGGAGGTCATGATAAAAAGAATGGAAGAGTGGTGGAGACAGAACGGAACGTGAGTACACGCTGTAGATGGGAAGGGGGGAGTGTTGACCATCAACATTATGGAGATAGAAGACCGCGGGAGAAGTCGATAGGAGAGCAGAGTGAAGGAGGAAAGCTGAAAGAGGAGTTGGATATAGACCCCGTGCCAAATGTCTCAAAGGCTTTTGAGATATCAGGCCTTCACAAAGGATTCCCAAATCTCTCAAAGAATGAGGCCAGAATTCGTAATGAGAAAGATATCTACTGTGAGTCTTTGCCTTGCGAAGTTGATTGGTGATCAGATAAAAGACTGGAGATTCAGATGTGGAGATTCAGGTGTGCTGTGAGATTATATCTATATCATAGGGGGATGGTGATGCTTATTTGTGTTTAAACATTCTTTTCTATGAATGCCTTCCTTTTCTCAACAACCTATCTAATCACATTGGGTTAGTACAAGTCAATTTACCTTGGGAATGCTGCTTCTCCCAACAATGGTGGAGCTCAATATCAGACATGACAATCAGGGCCTTATCTCTGACATATAAATGCTTTTTGATTACCAGTCTGGCATCCATCTTACTCGCCAACTCTCTGCTATGTCATTCAAGGCAGCTCCATACAGTCACTGACATGTACAACAATGGCTGAGTCTATGGCTCACGTTTGCTTCAACAGTCAGGTTGGTGGTCTCTCTGCTTCTTCTACACTCCTTCGGTCTGTGCACCCTTAAACTCGTCCTCTGTGCTTTACCCCTCCCGCTCCCTCCCTCCCCCCATGTTTCTGGAAGGCTCAAGTCACCACAGATGTCTTTGTTGAAGTACCTAAATCAAGATCGACTCCTCCCTTCCTACATTGTTTCTCCTTTTTCGCACACTGTGAGATCAGCAATCACATTCTTTTCAGATCTCGTTTTCCTCGGTCTTCAAGACAGCTGTTCACTGCCTCTCATCTCGAATCCGAACCATATCTTTTTCTCCCCTGTTAACCCACCGTATCCCTCCATTTTACTATTTTCCCCTTGGAGTTCCTTTGTATCCATCTTGTCCACGACATGCATGTTTTTTGTGTCTTGTTGCTTTACTTCTTCTGATCCATTGAGTATACTAGTTTCACAAGCCTTGGCTATAAAAAATAAAAAGCGTCTTAAATCATTTTATGCCTCTGCAGTTTAGAAATTGGTAAATGTTCTTTGATGCTTGTTGTTTAACTGTGATTTTAACTTATTTCATTTGTCTGCACATTCGGAAAACGCTCATTTGGACGGCATCAGTCCATACGGCAGGTCCATGGCCATCACATCACTTCACGGTGGCTGCCTCACCATCATCATCGGGGTCAATGGCATCAATCTACGGCGTCATGCCCAACATCTATTCACAGGCGGTCAGTCCAGCCAATCATCACGGCGGTCATGCCCATCATCACGGGGTATCAGGCCATGGTCACCACGGTTCTTTGGATTAGGAGGCCATCATGGTCACATGGAGGTCATCATGGCATGGTCACCACGGTTTCTTTGGATTAGGAGGCATCATGGTCACCATGGAGGTCATCATGGCCATGGTCACATGGAGGTCACATGGCGGTTTTTGGTCATCTCCATTTGCCTGATCTGTTTGGTCATGGTCATGTCATGGTCATGGTCATGGTCACGGTCATGGAAACGCGGTGCAGCTGCTGTACATATTCAAGGTATGCACCTTTGTCTCTGTCTCTTTCTTTGTCTCTCTCATGTGTTTATAATACCCTTTTTGGAGCTTTGATATTACTGCGAATAGGCAATTGAGAACTTACGTGGTTGTCATCAGAAATGAGCTCTCTATTACTTCTAAGGCTGTGATCTGGCAAGACAGAAGGGAGATCTTGTATTCTTGGTGGATGGTTCTGGTAAGCATTGGCTTGTCAAAATTCGTGTCATCAAACAATTTATCATCAGGTCAGAAACTACCACACTTGCACTTTCTATTTATTCATGACTTTAATTCCTGTTTTTGATATGTTTTTCCTTCTTCCCATTGCTCTTCTTTACATTATGTGTCCCTGTAACCATCAGTGTTACCCAAGCCTAGCCATCAGGCCCGATGCAGTACGCGTGGGACTCGTCGAGTTCAGTGCTGGAGAAAGCGCCCCAGGCATCGTCATTCCTTTCACCTCCCACAGCACAAAATCGCAAGATGCAGTCTTGAAAGCCATACGCAAAACTCCGTACATGAGGGGTTCCACAAGGACAGGGGCTGGCGCTGCAATAACATTGGGAGCGTATTTGCTCGCGCACCCCGATCTGGTGTGCCCAGAGTGAGCTTTGCTTTTAATATACACCTCTATTTGGTGTGGTGTTAAAGTCTCTTCACCGTGGATCTTATTATTATTATTATTATTTATGATGTAAAAATGATTGTGGCATCAGAGATGATTGAGTGAAGAGAGGAGCAAAGACACAGAGACAAATAGGCTAAAAGTGGTCAATCGTGCTAAAAGTATCAACATTGTCCAAGGTTTCAGATTGTCTCGGTTGGCATCTGTGGCATTTGACTTCACGGTCAAATATTGAGGTGAAAAGGTCCAATGAGGTCAAATTCAATTTTCTTCAAAAATAATCTCCTATCGGATGCTTTTTCAAAACCAAAGCGATCGAGACAAAATATTTCATCTTGATCGCTTTGATTTTGTTGGTGAGCAATGAGTATAAGTGCTGTAATAGTATATATATTATATATATATATATATATATATATATATAGATAGGGCCAAACGATATCTCAAAAGGTGTGGACGGATGTGACAAACTTGGTGGATGAGTTGGGTAGAGGCAAGAATCAGCTGATTGGATTTTTCATCAGGTCTGGATGCAGATCCGGCCTATCATTGGGCTACAAAGGTAAACTGTTCAGCTTGGCAGAGGTATTGCGCTCTACTGAGTGCCATTCTAGTTTACCTTTTAAGGCCCAGTCACACCTTTGACGTTTTAGCCAGCAATGGCAACGTATCAAAATGGTATGTAAAGTTGTGTTCGCTGAAGTGTGTGTTTTTTACATACATTTTGATACGTTGCCATTGCTGGCTAAAACGTCAAGGTGTGACTGGGCCTTAACAAAGGTAAACTAGAATGGCACTCAGTAGAGCGCATACCTCTGCCAAGCTGAACAGTTTACCTTTTGTAGCCCAATGATAGGCCGGATCTGCATCCAGACCTGATGAAAAATCCAATCAGCTGATTCTTGTCATCTACCCAACTCATCCACCAAGTTTTGTCACAATCCGTCCACAACCTTTTGAGATATCGTTTTTGGCCCTATCTATAAACATATATATATATATATACATATTCTTTACAGCACTATAACTCATTTGCTCACCAACAAAATCAAAGCGATCAAGATGAAAATATTTTGTCTCGATCGCTTTGGTTTTGGAAAGCATCCAGATAGGAGATTATTTTTGAAGAAAATTGAAATTTGACCTCATTGGACCTTTTCACCTCAATATTTGACCGTGAAGGTCAAATGCCACGATGCCAACCGAGACAATCTGAAACCTTGGACAATGTTGATACTTTTTAGCACGATTGACCACTTTTAGCCTATTTGTCTCTGTGTCTTTGCTCCTCTCTTTCACTCATATTCTCTGATGCCACAATCATTTTTACATCATAATAATAATAATAATAATAAGATCCACGGTGAAGAGACTTTAACACCACACCAAATAGAGGTGTATATTAAAAGCAAAGCTCACTCTGGGCACACCAGATCGGGGTGCGCGAGCAAATACGTCTCCCAATGTGTATTGCAGCGCAGCCCCTGTCCTTGTGGAACCCCTCATGTACGGAGTTTTGCGTATGGCTTTCAAGACTGCATCTTGCGATTTGTGCTGTGGGAGGTGAAAGAATGTACGATGCCTGGGGCGCTTTCTCCAGCCACTGAACTCGACGAGTCCCACGCGTACTGCATCGGGCCTGATGGCTAGGCCTTGGGTAACACTGATGGTTACAGGGGGACACATAATGTAAAGAAGAGCAATGGGAAGAAGGAAAAACATATCAAAAACAGGGAATTAAAAGTCATGAATAAATAGAAAGTGCAAGTGGTGTATGTTTCTGACCTGATGATAAATTGTTTGATGACACGAAATTTTGACAAGCCAATGCTTCCAGAACCATCCACCAAGAATACAAGATCTCCCTTCTGTCTTGCCAGATCACAGCCTTTAGGAAGTAATAGGAGAGCTCATTTCTGATGACAACCCACGTAAGTTCTCAATTTGCCTTATTCGCAGTAATATCAAAGCTCCAAAAAGGGTATTATAAACACCATGACGAGAGACAAAGAAAGAGACAGAGACAAAGGTGCATACCTTGAATATGTACAGCAGGCTGCACCGCGTTTCCATGACCGTGACCATGACCATGACCATGACCATGACCATGACCAAACAAGAATCCAGGCAAATGGAGATGACCAAAGAAACCGCCATGGTGACCTCCATGGTGACCATGGCCATGATGACCTCCATGGTGACCATGATGGCCTCCTAATCCAAAGAAACCGTGGTGACCATGCCATGATGACCTCCATGTGACCATGATGGCCTCCTAATCCAAAGAACCGTGGTGACCTGATGGCCTGATGACCTCCTGTGATGATGGGCATGACCGCCGTGATGATGGGTGGGCATGACCGCCGTGATGAATGGTGATGGCATGACCGCCGTGATGATGGTGATGGCCATGACCCGCCGTGATGATGGTGAGGCGCCGTGAGTGATTGATGGCCATGACCGCCGTGATGATGATGATCCGTCCAAATGACGTTTGTCTGAATGTGCAGAACAAATAAATGAAGTTAAAATCACAGTTAAACAACAAGGCCTCAAAGAACATTTACCAATTTTCTAAAACTGCAGAGGCATAAAATGATTTAAAGCAGCTTTTTATTTTTTTTTGTCCATAGACAAGGCTTGTGAAGAGCTAGTATACTCAATGGATCAGGAAGTAAAAGGCAAAACAAGACACAAAAAAACATGCATGGGTGGACAAGATGGATACAGAAGGAAACTCCAAGAGGGAAAATAGTAAAATGAAGGAGGGATACGGGTGGGTTACGGGGAGAAAAGATCATGGTTTCGGATTCGAGATGAGATGGCAGTGAACAGCTGTCTTGAAGACCTGGAGGGAAGAACGAGATTGAAAGAGAATGTGGATGCTGATTCCACAGGTGGAAAAAGAGAAACAAATGAGTGGAAGTGAGGAGTGATCTTGGATTTAGGTACTTCAACAAAGACATTGTGGTGGACTGTGTGAGCCTTCCAGAAACATGGGGGGAGGGGAGGGAGGAGCCGGGGGGAGAGGGGGTTAAAGCACAGAGAGAGTAGAGGGTGCAAGACCAGAAAGGAGGTGGTAGAAGAAGACAGAGAGACCACCAACCTGCCTGTGATAGCAAAGTGAGAAGCCCATAGACTCAGCTTCATTGGTGTAGATGTCAGTGAGCCTTGTATGGAGTTGGCCTTGAATGACATAGGCAGAGAGTTTGGCGAGTAAGATGGGATGCCAGACTGTATCAAAAGCATGTTATATGTCCAGAGATAAGGCCCTGATGTCATGTCTGATATTGAGGGCCTCCAACCATTGTTGGGAGAAGCAGCATGTCCAAGGTAAATTGACTTGGTCTGAAACCAAATTGGTGATCTGAGATGAGGTTGTTGGAGAAAAGGAAGGATTTCATAGAAAAGGAATGTTTAAACACAAATAGAGCATCACATCCTCCGATCTGATATAATAGATATAATCTCACACAACAGACTTGAATCTCACATCTCGAATCTCACAGTCTTTTATCTGATCACCAATACAACTTTCGCAAGGCAAGATCTACAGGTGATATCCTTTCTTACA
>CM068967.1:9305507-9316467 GCA_035128595.1 Eptatretus atami | reverse complement strand
CCGGGTCGGGAAATTGACAGATTGAGTCAGTCCCAATGAGTCGCAGAAGTCTTTTGTTGAAGTGCCATGGCAGGTCAGAGAGGTACCCACAACCAACCAGCTGGCATGATGACAATTGAAGTCACCACATATGAGGAAGAGAGAGTTGGGATGAGAGGATAGAAGTGGGTCCATGTTTTCGGAGAGCGAGATGTAAATGGCGTCATCACTGTTTTGGTGGAAGGAACAGCACACATATAAACATGAGGTGGGAGTGGAAGGGAAGCCGTAGCCAGAGGTATTCCTGGGGGTGAGGGAGAGTGAGGGCAGTGCATGGAGAGTGAGGAATAGAGTCTTTGGACTGAAGAAAGCAACTCCTCCGCCAGGGAGTAACCAGGGAGAGATACTCGGGAGTCAGAGATGTCTTGAAGGAGGAAAGTTTCTGTTGAGCAGATGTCAGGTTTGTCAGTGGTAACCTGGATGGAAAGATAGGTTTGAGCGAAGGCCCAGATGTTTCAGGTCACACTGTTAAGGAAGATGGAGGTGAGGAGGTTTTGGGTGCAGGGGAGGGGAGGGAAGGGTATGACGAGGGAGGAGGGGGGGGGTGGTGATAAGGAAAGTTATTGAACGAATGTGGGGAATGGCAGAAGAGCTTGGGAGAGAAGGATGAAGGAGGAGAAAAGGCTCAGTGGTGATGGGTTGAGGTACAGTGAGGAGTAATAAGAGAGGGGCAGAGAGCAGGTGAAGATTAGAGGAGGTGGAGTGATGAGATGGGAGAGAGAGAGGGTAGTGGAAGGAGGCACCTTTGTGGATGTGAGGGGGGGGGGAACTTTGGGGAGCAGAGTGGGGGGCAGATTGGAGGGAGAAGGGTTAGAGGGGAGAGTTGAGAAAGGTGAGAGGGAAGCCAGAAATGTCCAGAAAAGTTTTCTGTTGGTGGAGCTTTGGTAAGAAAATCCCCTCCAAGTATAAGACAAGAATGTGTCGGGACAGATGACTACCCAGGTTAGGCTTTCATAGAACTCTTTCACACTTGATGGAGCACTGACGTATCATGCTACTCTCCAACCAACAACGTATGTTTTCGGGTTCCCGTTAAATATTACAAATACAATCCGATGTCATGCTTGGTGTTGGCTTAATGGTTAGGGTGGTGGGCTTGGGATCCAAGGATTCTGGGTTCAAATCCCCCTCGGCTGTTGAATTAATACCAGGTGGGGTTGACTCTGCCTGTCATCCTTCCGAGGTCGGCAAAATGAGTGCCAGCTTACTGGTATACTGTGTCGGAGCGGTGACCCGTCCAGGATTGTGCCCAATAGCCAAGGAGACTGCTGAGCAGCACCAACGCTCTGCACAGAGTGTGGTCCCAATGGATGGATGGATGGAATCCGATCTGATACTTTGGTGATTGATATAAGACTATTGAGTAAGGAAGCTTTAACTTTTATTCCAACTCCACCAATTGCTGCTCCTATTTGATTACGTGTGGCTGTAAACAAGGTGGATCTGCCAATTCTGCTATTTTGAATATCTGAGTCTAATAGTTGGTGAACTATTCTGTGCTCTTGAATACAAATCGCTAAGATATTGAAGTCATTAATGTACTTGTCAAGTTCTTCAATTGCACAAGTGGAAGATAAATTATGACAGTTGAGCTTCCCAAGAAACAAAGGTTTCACAGGGCAGCAAAGTCCTTTCATTGCTCTCATTTGAGATGAGATCCGTCCTTGTGGGTTTAGGATGTCATTGTCATTAAAGGCCAGTAAACCCATGAGATGAATGAAAGTTTAAGGCAGGGTCTTGAAACCTGGTGCTGTTATGCGAATTCATCATGCTTTCAACTGGCTATGACTGTTGGTTATTATTACCTCCACCACCGAAGGGTGAAGGACGTGATGTTTTCATTCCTCTCTGTCTATCTGTTTGTCGCCTACAGGTCACAATTTAAAACTGATCTTCACGAACCTTCACCACATGCTAAAGTTTGTCATAAGGAAGAAGCCTATTCTTTTTGAGGTCAAAAGGTCAACATAGACCCAATGTCAACAACTTAGGTGAGATTTCTAAAATCCTCAATTTTCATCCGATTGACTTGAAATTTGAAGAGGATTTGCATATTTGGTCGTGGAATTCAACCAGCAATTGTTATTGAGGTCAAATTTGTTTGATGGTTTGTCTGTCTGCCTGTGTGCAGGACATCTCAAAAACTTGTGGACGGATCCGGAAGAAATTTGGTGGACATGTTGGGTGTGTGACAAGGAAGAGTTGACTCAATTTTGGTGAAGATCCGAATCAGGATCCAACAATTTTTTAAGTGATTCTTCACCATTGAGAGATAGGACTAAATTCATATATAGCACGATATCTCAAAAAGTTGTAGATGGATTATAATAACTTTGTGGATGAGTTGAGTAGGTGACAAGAACAGGCTGATTAGATTTTGGTTCAGGTACGGATGCAGTTCCAGCCTATCAGTGAGTTACATAACGGTAACCTGTTCAGCCTGGCGGAGGTATGCACTCTCCCGAAGGTTGTTCTCGTTTGCTTGTGTTTTGATCGTGGAGTTTGAAAGTCATCGCCTGTGTTTATTGAAAATCCTCTTGCTCTATCATTGCACACCGCTCCTTCCCAATTCCATATCCAGGCGATGCATGACGTCATCTCCGGGCACCGAAGGAAGGGAGTACTCAGTTTTCACTCCGCAGCCATCCTTTGAGCTAGGAAGCTGCAATTTGGGGCCAAAAGTGAAGATGTGCATTTGCAAAAATGTAATTTTTTGATTAATGAATTAATTGATTAATTACTTAATTATTATCGATTTATTTATTGCATATTTATTTTATTTCTCATCCTGGCAATATCTCCGGCACCTTTTGAGCTAGGAAGCTGATATTTGGAGAGGACAGTAAACAAGTGATTTGGCGAGAAAGGGTATTTTTGATTTATTGATTAATCAATGAATCGATTAATTATTTTATTTTTTGCATGTCCGGGCGATATCTCAGCCATCCTTTGAGCAAGGAAGCTGAAATTTGGGGACAAAAGTGAAGATGTTCATTGGCAAAAATGTTTTTTTTTCTTTTTTGACTCATCAATTAATTGATTAATTGTCATCGATTTATTAATTACTTATTTATTTTATTTCTCGTCCTGGCAATATCTCAGGCATATTTTGAGCTTGGAAGCCGATATTTGGACATGTAATTTGGCTAAAAAGGGTATATTTGATTTATTCATTAATCAATCGGTTAATTACTTAATTTTCAAAAAGTTACAGATTCGGATGAAACAGTGGTGGTTTAGGTATGCAATCAATTGAGAAATTAATTATTTTACGATTATTATGTATTTTAATTCTGCAATTAATCAATCAATTATTGTACACCACTCCCTCCTAATTCCGACTCCACGTGCTGCAAGGCGGCATCGCCAGGCGCCGAAGGTGCCCCGGCGATGTCCTGCGCTGGAGGATTGTTATCTATTTATTTGGCATGGCTGCGGTGCACTTTGAATGTACCGCTACTTGTTTTTTGTTTCATCAGTACTGATGGTGAAACTAATTGGAGGCACCTGGCTCTGATATAATCTGAGTTTGATTCCAAACCAGATTATACATTGTGATTCGCCGGCAAGGTGTGATAATACAAAGTGTGCCATCTCCAAGATGGTCCTTAAGTTGGTTATCCTGTCTTCCAGCATTAGTTGGTGGACGTTAAATACGTCCACGGTGTCTTTCACAAAGGGTAAACCACAATTATCACTGGCACTCTGAACAAATTATAATTCCTGTCTTTTGTGACAACGCCTACGGTCGAGCAACAATGCCATCTTCGTTAGGTGCTTGGCAGATTCCATCCGGTGCATGACCCAGGATAAAAAGGTGCTGCCCTATCATAAGAGGTGTTGGCCAGCCAAGTTAAAGGGTCGTAAAGAAAAGAGAGACCCATTTTCGTGTTTTAGTCAAACAACTTGCATGTTAACAGACTTTCCTTTTTGGAATTCTTCGTACACACAAAGTTCCTGGTAATAAAACGTGCCTTTATTTTATGACAAAATGGCTTCACTAGCAATTTACACTTCAGATAAGTCAGGAACGATAAATGAGTGCTGAACAATATGTTTGCGTCCCAAAATAAATACTAACCAAACGTAATGAAACTGCCATTTTATATAAATATTACAGCATTGTTAATCAAACAATCATGCTCAATTTGTTTATCCAACCTTCGGAGCCCATTATTTATGTGAAGGAAGGACCAATCGGACTTTTAAAATGTAAACTAGTAAAACCGCTTAAAGCTGTTTTTACCGTAGATGTGATGCTGCCCTCCTTGTCATTCCACGTATTTGTCCTTTCAACTGGAATCGTCGCTCGGTCGATGAGGAATTGCTGCTCTCCAGCATCTTTATATTTAAAAACTATAAGTTACATTAAATGTCAGTCTATCTCCAACAACATCTACTCACCAATCTGGATGTGAACAAAGTTACCCACACACCAATTCACAAACCGTTCAGCTGCTTTCTTGTATTATGTAATTCAATGGGGGGATTTTTTTTATATTACATGTTTACCCGTTTCCACAGTTACGATCCTCACAAAATGGCCAACCCAAAAATCCAAATTTTATTCACCGCATCGTCCCGACCGAAGTCTTACAATTTCTCGGAAGTGGGGCAGATATGTGAAAGAATTGTGCACTTTGTGGCAAAAGCTTGAAAGCTGATGAGATGCAGACAAATATATATATATATGTAAAAATAAATATATATATATACATATAAACATTTTCAGGGATGGAGCCAAGTCAAAATAAAGCAATTGCGGCCGCCATCTTGGATTTTAAAAACAGCCGTGGTTGTGTCTGTCTGGTCGTTTGTTGCTGTGTTGTATAACGTCACAGGAAGATGGGTTATGGTATTTTGCCTCTTGTGTTACAAGATCCCCAGCACTATGCTTGGCAAGTAAACGAGCATTTTGTAGCTGGAGAACACACCTGTGAGTACGACGTGTGTCCAGGTTAAAAGTATGAACTTCATTTAATGAAGGATGGATCACTCCCACAGACCCTTCCTCGCTGGCAGCATCCTCATCTGTACTCTCTCGTACTCACTGTAGTTCAACCGACAGCTTCTGTACTCGAGCACTCAACCTATGTCAATAACATCCCTCTTAACTCGTCTGCATCAGCCTTAATGAAAGTCTAAAGTGAATAAGGTTCTTGGCCAAAAATCTGGATCTACTTATCGACTTTGTTCAACCTCCTGTCTGCTTTAGAAGTGAAAATTTTGAGCCCGTTGGTCGATGTTGGCCATTTTGAAATCCAAGATGGTAATTTCAGCTTGGATTTCAGCACGAGGCAACAAGGCCATTTCAGCTTGGATCCCCTCCTGAAATCATTTAGGATATGTTTCCCCAGCATCCTGCGAAATTTCATGGTTCATCATAAAGTGCAAATTGCTTCATCCTATATTACATATCTGCCTCACTCTGGTATACTCCAGGAGCTGGAATGAACAAACTGTACCACCCTGCCATGGACGTTTTGATCACGTTTTGCAAAGGAGTTTTATCCTCTAAGGAAGGAATGAAGAGCTTAGGTAGTCAGTTGATCAATCCCAGGTAGTAACAATGAACGTCGAGAGCTGCATTGCTATTTTGAGAAAGGCCAATTAACTTAACTCTATACACAGAATCAAACACACAACCCCATCTCCATCTCCAGCTGCACAACCTTCATGGCACAAAAGGATGACATACCACCAGGGCTTCAATACCCCCTCCCACCACCCCTCCACCAAACAAAATATCCACATGTCACTTTATACGGTTCTACCTGCAATTAACGTTTGGCTATAATAGAGAGCTTTTCTTGTTTTTCATTTTATAGTTTTTCGACATAAAAATTGGACATTTCACTTTGTTTCTTGAGTTTCAATTTGTTCTTGAAAAGGGTTTGTCAACCAAAAGTGCTGTTGATTCCAATGTAACGAATGTACCTTACAACAGGACTGTGTATATATGTATGTACATAAACATAAACATATATATATATATATACATATACATATATATATTTGCATAAGAGATGGGCGAACAGAATCACTCTCTCCTGCCCTCACATGAATGTCCTTGGTATCCATGTGCTCCAAGTCTATTTTGCGACACGTTTTGTCCAATCACGCATCCTGGGCAGTTGGTGCTGGTCCTGCACCATCACCGCCTGCAATCAGGAACAGCGATGAGGGTGTGGCTTGGGGTGTGGCTTGTGGTGCCGTGACCACGGTGCACTCTTGTGAATGACTGACACCACCGTCAGACAGGGAGCCATCTGTAGCTGCTGCAACTGTGTCAGTAATGACGTAATGTGCCTGGAGTTGGTGAAAGGAAAGAAAATCAAAATGAGGAAGAAACAAATGAGAGGACGTGTGAAACAAAGGAAGGAAATAATATGAGGAAAGGGAAAAGATGTGGGATAAAATGGGGAGAAGAGAGAGGAGAGGGAGAGGGAGAGGGAAGAGAGAGGAGAGGGAGAGGGAGAGGGGGGGGGGGTGGGAAGAGAGGAGAGTGTGTGAGAGAGAGAGAGAGAGAAGGAGAGAGAGAGAGAAGGAGAGAGAGAGAGAGAGAGAGAGAGAGAAGAGAGAGAGAGAGAGGAGAGAGAGAAGAGAGAGAGAGAGAGAGAGCAGAGGCAGAGGCAGAGAGCAGAGGCAGGTAAATTATTTAATTAATATTGTTGATTAAAGGTATATAGATATATATTAGGTGAATGTACCCGGCGTTGCCCAGGTTCTTTTTGAATGAATTTAATCTTCTGTAGATAGGTCTGAACGAGCCAGTATCAGTTCCCTATTGGGCCATGGCAGTCATAGCCTAAAGGGGTTGGTGAGAGGGAAACAACCCCCCTCCCAGCTGAGGGCCTCGCCACCTAGCCTAGAACCTTCCCGGAGCCCGTCCCCACATTTTTTGTTTCAGAGGTTTCCTCCTATCTTTCACCGTTCAGGAGATTAGCACGTGCACACAAAAACAAACAAAAACTTCAAATTATATATTATATATTATATATATATAATATATATATATATATAATATATATATATATAATATTTATATATATATATATATATATATATATATATGTTGGGATTTGTACCTTTTTCTTTGAAGCTTTTGTTTCTTCCCAAACTCAATTCACTCACCTTAGTGGGGCAACTTAGCTAAATATAGCATAACAATTGTGCATTTTGTGAGGAAAGCACCAAATTTGGCACACTGTAGCCTACATATTATGAACAGATTTGGATATTGGGCCATCTCAAATTCAGCTGCTGGATGGCTGTGGCAGCCATTTCCAGCTGCATCAAATTTGAGATGGCCCAATATCCAAATCTGTTCATAATATGATAGGCTACTAGTGTGCCAAATTTGGTGCTTTCCTCACAAAATGCACAATTGTTATGCTAATTTGCCCCACTACCTGCAGTTAATGAAAATATATTCCTGCCTGGGACATTGTGTGTGAGATAAGTAAGGTCATACTTGAGTGATTCAAGGGAGCATTGTGTAGCAGAATCTGGGAGGAAAACTTTTGATCTTGCTTATCAGTTTGATATATATCGCCAGGACATAATCCAGCTGGTAATCCAGCTGGCTTTTGGGATGAAAAGAAGGAATTGTGCATAGTGGAATTTGTTGGAGATAAAAAATCCAAATATAAGGAGTTGACTCGACTATTTTGCAGAGCACTCTCTGGGTTCCTCAAATGCAAATTGTTGTGCCTGTGGTGTGTTTTCCGTGCGCACGTATTGTTCGACAATAAACAATTTTCTCTCAAGTACATCGACGTCTTCATGCCTCAGTTAAGGTTGATCGATGCCTCGACAATTGGTGCAGTGAGCAGGGCGAGACAAGGAGGAGGAGAGGTGGGGATGGACCCTTGGTGACCAAAGAGAAAAGCCGTGGTGACCAATTTGAATGAGGTAAGCCTTTATGCTGGGGAGTTTAAATTAGATATTCTCTTTCTCACCCCAGGTTTTGTCCATCCCTGCTTCTGCCCCTTGTCTTCGCCCAAGAACCGGTAAAGATAAGTGTGGAGAAAATTGTTTAATGTCTATCAAGGGTTAGCTATCTTAAGGTCTGGAAAGGGAGGTTTGAGGGCCGAGGGCATATGGCTGAGGCTGACTAGTCAGATCCAAGAAAATTCCGGGAATGGTTCGAGAGAGATGACAGTGATTGGCTGGATTACTGGTTAAACTAGGTGTGGGTACCTCTCTCACCTGTCCTGGCAATTTCAGCAAAAGCTTTCTGTGACTCATATGGGACTGATCTAATCGGTCAACTTCCCGACTCGGATCTCAACAATGGTAATCATCTCTTCTGGATCTGAGTTTGACAAATTTTCCGTGACAATATCTGCTACTCTTCCCGCTCCATGGTGTCTTCTGACTATCGTCTTGCCAAGGTGACAGATCTCTCTGGATATTATATATAGAACCACATCACTGCCCGTCGAGTCTGGCATTTACCTCAGCTGACTGACAGGGTCTCCAAGCAGCCATCAAACTTATAGACTGGTCTCCTATCGCCTTTTCTCTCCAACATCAACTATCCTGGGAATATCTTTCAAAGAAACTTGCTCTCTCATGAGACAATTTCCTCCTCGCTTCAGTGTCTACCCTTATCCCTCCGCCTTGGTTCACTGAAGCTGTTGTGAGGGCAGTTGTCCTGAAACACTTGCTTTGCTCAGGAAGCAAACCCAACTGAGGGTAATCTCAGTTTTCCATAAAGCTTGGAACAAGTGTGTATCTACCCTCAGGAGACGACAAAACAACATTTTTTAATGCTCAAAGTCTGAACTCTCAACCTTCTCTCCCTCCTCCAAATCCTGGTGGCATGTAATCAAATCTGTTTCTGAGTGTATGTTCCCCTCCATCCCCTCCTTATCAAATGGCCGCACTGCTGATAACCGTACACGTGATAAGGCTGAATGCCTAACTCGGTGTTGCAGCTAAATCTACGTCAAAACACCATCACTATTCTCTACCCACCTCTCCAGTCGCACCCAACGTCCCGTGTCTGTGTCTTTCCTCACCAGGTGGAGAGTTGCTGTCAAACCTCGAACCACATTCTGCAACCGGTCCAGACGGCATGCAGCTTATGTGCCGTAAAAACTTGCTCTCTGCTCTTGATCACCCTCTTCTGTCTATTCACCCTCTCCATTTGCTCAAGGTCATGCATTCTGCTTGAAATCACAAAACATTACCACACTGCATAAAAAGGTGCAAAAACAGATCCTGCAACTACAGACCAATCAGCCTTTCCTCAATCATCAGCAAGGTTATGGAATCATCATCGCTTCAGACATTAAATCCTTCCTCTTCTCAATGGCATTTTCCGAAATATCATTTGGTTTCAGACCAGGTCACTCTCTCCTGGATAATGCTGCTTCTGCTCTCACCAACAATGGATGGAGGTCTCTCAATGCTAACAGGAAATCCGAGCCGTATCCCTGGACATATCACGATGTTGACAAAGTCTGGTACAACTTGCCCTGTCACCAAACTCTCTTCCTCTGGTATCCAAGGCCATCTCCACTCATGGCTCGCAGACTTCTCTCCTGTCGGAGTAACGTGTAGCCCTAAATGTGAGTTTTTCATCCCTCTTCCTGTGCCAGGCTGGAATTCCTCAAGGTAGGCGTTTTGGCGCTGTTTCTTTTTCTGGTTTTCATCAATTATCTCTCTGATCTCTGGAAAATCCTCTATATGTCTTTGCTGATGACTCACACTCTGCGTACCATCGTCATCCCTCAGACCGGCAAGCAGCAGCTTCTTCGCTCACTGCATATCTGGATAAAATCACAATCTGGTCAACAGACCTGGAACATGTATTTCAATCCGGACAAATCTCACAATCTCACTATGTCCTCTCGAAAGGACCGTTTAGAAAACCCCCCATCCACTTTCTACATCCTCTGGAAGAAGTCACTTTCTTTCAACGCTTCTGGGTCTCACTATCTGCCATGACCTTTTCCTGGGAAAGCCACATTTCATACCTCGCCTCCAAAGCATCCGCGATTTGGAATCCTCCATCGTGCAAAGTCCTTCCTTGCTGAGCTCCTGACCACGATCATACAAGCTTTCTCCGCAGCTGACGAGTACTGCCTCCGCCTCTGGGCTGGTGCTCCATGCCTCTCACCTTTCTCGGCTTCACGCTGTGGAAACCAAGGCATTTCGGATCATGCATCTCCCGCAATGAGGCTGAGTCTTTGGGCCTCTCACTCTCTCACTGCAGGTTGGTCGGTGGTCTTTCTGTCTTCTACCATCTCCTCTCCAGTCTCGCCCCACTGTCTCTATGCGATTTGTCCCACGACATTTCCGCAGGGCGTCAAGGACCCAACAACCCCTCTGAATAAAACTACCAAAATCACAGAATCACTGTCACCTTCACTCTTTCATTCTCTTTTTTCCCGCCTTTGGAATAAACTCCCTCTCTATTCAATCCCACTCTTCCCTCCAGGCCTTCAAAACACTGTACCGACCACTTATTTCATACCCCCATCCAAATCCTCGATCTTTTCTTCCCTGATAATCTACCAAGCCACCACTCCTTCAAATTCCCTGCTTTCCTTCATGAAAGTCCCTGTAATGTCCATCTTGTATTCCCCATTGTTCCCGCTCCATCCCTGACTCCCTTCTACTATGTATCTCCGAAGCTCTCTGTTCGCAGTTTGTACTATCGACTCACCCGCCTCTGTCTCATCCCCTTCCCCTGCTGTGGCGTAGTGTGTGTCTAGCTCTAAACGAGAGCGCTCGACAGGTAACAAAAAAAAACCAAAAAAAGTAAACTATCCCTACAAAATTCAGCAGTGCATTGCAGGTTAGAACTGGGGATGTCCCATAAAAATGGAAAGGAAAAATAAACGGTGGCCGAAACGTGAGCTTCCAACAGGAGGGTAAGAGACAAACAATGTGTTGATTTATATTTTTT
>CM068967.1:9269980-9291933 GCA_035128595.1 Eptatretus atami | reverse complement strand
TTTTTTTATATTTTCCCGCTCTTTTGTCGTTCTCTCAGTTGTCTGTGTATATCTGTTGATATTTAGCTTTATATTTTTCTTTCATCTTTTTTTGCAATCATCGGGGCTGCATTTGTTGCTGCTTCGGTTTCATGCATGACATCTTCCATTTGCACCTGTCTTTGAAATATTTTGCGAGGTGTGTTCGGGATACCTTCTCTGGCTTTCTCTCTTCATGTATGCATACAAATTGAATTCTGTAGTCTCTTGAAATCCAGGATGCGTGTGTGCATGTGTGAAAATTGTGGGGGGTGGGGTGGGGGGGGGATGGGAAGTGAAGGCTTGTGGGAGAGTTTGGATGATATGTGGTACCTGAGCTAATGTCTTGTCAGTGAGCACAAACTGTGGTTGTGCCAGGCTCAGCATCTGCACATCCGCTGCACACAGGTAAACAAAATGCCATCACACTGTGTTGTTACACCACAACCATCATGCCGTCACACCGCAATGCAACCTACCTCGCCATCACCACATGCTATCAAATTGTCCACTGCATCATGCATCACAAACAGTGCAGTGTACATGCATTCAAGACAATGTATAGTATAATGCTTACAGTAGGGACGGTTGTTCCAGGCAGGAGGGTAAGGTGGTGGTGGTCGGGGACTGTCCGATGCAGCATCAGACACAGACACCGTCTGCAGCCAAACATGGTGACAACAAGGAAAAAAAAAAAGGAAGGAGGTAAAAGTGAAAACTCTGAACATGTGTGAACACATAACGGGATAGAGCAATGCGAGTAGGTAACGAATAAGATGATGGAAGCCATGGACAGTATGATGAAGTTAAATTTTTTTAGGAGTGTCGCAAGTATTCATTCCTTGGCAATTAATGTAAGAGAAACAAGCTGAGAAAACAGTGAGAGGAACGACGGTGTCAGTAAGTCTTCACATCAGAATGTCGAAGAATGTCAGATGGAAACTCACTTTACATCATTCATTCTATAACTCAATGTGGAAGTGCACAAAAGTATTCACTCTCAATGATGTGTTCACTCATATTCAATGGTAAATGAACTCACCTGAAAGAAAGGTAAAATAAATATTTAAGGTGTGAGCAAAAATGTATAACGTCTGGAGGAACACACTGATGATAAGCAAGCTCTGCAATGATCTTTCAATAACCCGTATCAATAAGTGTGCGGTGAAATGGTACGGGTGTATGTATTAGGAGTGTGTGTCGGGGAGGGAGGAAGTATGAGCCGGTGGAGCCAAACAATTTACCTGAAGGGTGATGTTTTCACCCTCAGTAGTTGAGAAGGAAGGTGAACGAGGAAGGGTGATGGGAAGGGTGGGTGAAGTGCTTTCCTGCAGCTGGTTCAGGTCCAAGTTGGAGGCCTGTCCAGACTAGATACAGATGGTGTATTCCACACACAATAAACTCTGCAGAATTAAACTGTACACACTGTGAAAACTCAATATTCTCCAAATTTTACACACTGTGCAAAACTTCGAAAAAAGAATATTTCTCAAAGTGTACACTGTCCAAACTGTAAAAACCAATAGTCTTCTAACTGTACACACCGTCCAAACTGGAAAATAAACACATTGTTGTGGGAATGATCTTTAGGGGTTAATAAAACTGTTTAATAGAACGATAGTTATTTTTTAGCGTTTGTTTCGATAAGCGTGACGTAGTATTTGTGCAATGGATATGTGTTGCATATGTACAGTGCGATGTTTGTTTTCCCTACCCAAATGTTTTGTCCTCCCCTATTCAACCCTCTGGCTGTTCGTTTTTAATGTTCTTTTCCTCTGTTTACAAAGTGCACGTCAGAGTTCTTCAGCTCAAGCCATGAGAATGTGCATGTGTGGTGAATCTGCATTGAAATAGCCAGCCATCGGCCTCATTGCAGAGGCTGATGTGAGGAGCGAATCGGCATTAGGGAAGTCTGCATTTGGCCTCGCTTGCAGTCTCTCGTCGGCCATCGCGATCCTCTCATCAGTTGATTTACTGCGTCTTAGCTCCTTTTAAGGGCCTCTTTCTGAACACGATAACTGTATTCTTGCTCTTTCCCGGTGACGCTATGCCTATGATGGTATAACGTCTCCTTTTCGACATTTACAGCCTTCACTTAACGAGAAAAGCCTTAGCAATATCATCTCTAATTAGATATATATTCCTCCTATCTCTTCCTGAGATAACTTTTGCTATTTCCCTCTCTCTCCTGCGTCGATAAGATATAAGAGATAAATATTGCTTTTCTCTTCTCGTCCTTCCCCCTTTTGCTCTCCTCTTTTTTCTTTCTCCGCCTCTTCTTCTCTAGATATAGTACTATGACAATATGCTGATATTAAGCCTCCTCCCTCTTTTTCTGCCTTGTCGCCGCCGTCTTGTGCCCCGTCTTGGTGGGCGAGAAAGAGAGAAAAGGGAGAGAAAGAGAGAAGAGAGAGAGAGAGAGAGAGAGAAGAGAGAAGAGAGAGAGAGAGAGAGAGGAGAAGAGAGAGAAGAGAAGAGAGAGAAGAGAGAAGAGAGAGAGAGAGAGCGAGGCTGTCTGTTTGGAGGACAGCAAGGAGGAAGAGAGTGACTTGGCTCTGATGGTGTTACCAGACCTGTGAACATTTAATCACCAGAGTAAAGATGGCTTTGAGGAAGCCACACTTACGGAGCTTGAGGGTTTTTTATTGTGGGCTTCACAGAGAGCTCGCATAATTTGTATCTGACCCAACGAGGCAGAATTAGTATTCTTTTGTCGCCTCTCTCCATTCCTTTCTTCTTCCTTGTGGGCACAAAACATATATCAGTTTTTGCCTCTCATGGCCCTCTCCTTTGTCCCCCCGTCCCCTCGCGTCACCGTTGCCTGCACCTGTCCGAATCATCCCCCCCCCATTTCACCTCCTTCTTTTTTTCTCTTTATTCCTCCACTGCCCTTCTACCCCACCCTCCTTTTCCTCCACCCACTTTCCCCTCGCTCCTCTCTCTGCCTCCCTCTTTTCCTAACACTACACCTCCTATTAGGACATGCTCAATACACAAACTATTATCTCCTCATCACCTTCCTCCTCATTACCATTACATAGACTCCCATCAAATACATATTTGGCTGTGGTGTGTGAAGTTCTCTATACATATTAGCCACCGAGTTGTCCGTTGATTATGTGTGTCGGCGTGGCCACATCAAATCAATGAATTCTTCACAAGTAGCCGATGACATATACAGTGCCTATATAAAGTCTACACCCCCTTTCAAAGTTTCATCTTTTGTTGCCTTACAGCCTGGAATTAAATTACATAAAATCAGACTTTTTCCACCTTTATTTACACATCGTGACCCACAACTTCCAAGTGAAAAACAAATTCTAGAAATTTCAGAAAATTAATTAAAAATACAAAACTAGAATGTCTTGGTTGGATAAGTGTCCACCCCCCTTATAATAGCAATTGTAAATTAGCTCAGGTGTAACCAATCACCTTCAAAATCACCCACAAGTTAATTGGCCTCCACCTGTGTTAAATTGTGGTGATTCTGATTATTTCAGAATAAAATCCGCTGTTCCTATCGGTTTCCTCTGCTGGGTAGTGCATTTCACAGCAAAGACTCAACCATGTGCACCAAGGAGCTTTCAAAAGGCCTCCCGGATAAACTTGTGGAAAGGCACAGATCAGGGGATGGGTATAAAAATATTTCAAAGGACTTGAGTATCCCTTGGAGCACAGTCAAGACAAACATTAAGAAGTGGAAGGCGTATGGTACCACCAAGACCCTTCCTAGATCAGGCCATCCCTCCAAACTGGATGACCAAGCAAGGAGGAGACTGATCAGAGAGACCAATGGCAACTTTGAAAGAGCTGCATGCCTTTATGGCAAAGACTGGTCACTGTGTGCATGTGACAATAATATCCCAAGCACTCCACAAGTCTGGCCGGTACGGTAGGGTGGCAAGAAGGAAGTCATCGCTCAAAAAAGCCCACCTTGAGTCCCGTTTGAGGTATGCAAAAAAACATTCTGGAGATTCTGTAACCATGTGGCAAAAAGTTTTGTGCTCTGATGAAACTAAGATGGAACTTTTTGGCTGAAATGCAAAAAGTTACGTTGGGCACAAACCTAACACAGCACATCACGCAAAGAACACCATCCCGACTGTGAAGCATGGTGGTAGCAGCATCATGTTATGGGGATGTTTCTCATCAACAGGGAATGGGGCACTTGTCAGGACAGAAGGGAAAATGGATGGAGCAAAAGACAGAAAAATCCGAGAGGAAAACCTGCTGCCCTCTGCAAGAAAGCTGAAATTGGGACGGCAGTTCACCTTTCAGCACGACAACAACCGAAAGCACACAGCCAAAGCTACATTGGAGTGGCAGAGTAACACAAAGATAAATGTCTTTGAGTGGGCCAGTCAGAGCACTTAACTAAATCCAATCGAAAATTTGTGGCATGACTTGAAGATTGCTTTCCATCAACACTCCAAATGCAACTCCAAATGCTTGAACAGTTTTGTGCAGAAGAATTATAAAATATTGCCTAATAAAGGTGTATAAAGTTGGTAGAGACCTACCCCAACAGACTCACAGCTGTAATTGCTGTCAAAGGTTCTTCCATCAAGTACTAACTCGGGGGGGTGGACACATATCCAACCAAGACATTCTAGTTTTGTATTTTTAATTAATTTTTGAAATTTGTAGAATTTGTTTTTCACTTGGAAGTTGTGGGTTACAATGTGAAAATAAGGGTGGAAAAGTCTGATTTAATGTAATTTAATTCCAGGCTATAAGGAAACGAAAGGTGAAATTTTGAAAGGGGTGTACATTTTCCATAGGCACTGGAAGAAGTCCTGCCTTTACCCTTCTGCCCAAATTCAGCAATGTGATCTGCAAGAAAGGGATCAAATTGAGCAATCAGCTCCAAAATCCCCAAACAACAACGTCTGCCGAACACAAAGCTGTGTCGCCATCGTCTCCTTCTGTCGTGTCTCTTTCTCCTTAAAGTATTTGTTTTTAGATGGTATTATTATTTTTATCAACAAAGTAACTCCTTTAACCCCCTTTGCTTGCTTCACCTTTCTCTTTGAGCTCCCACTTAAGTACCGCTGATCCATTTTATTTTTAACTGCCTGTGAATTCTAATGGAAACTGACATCTGACTGATGACATTGCAAGTCATTTGCATATTGGAGCATGAGTTGATAATTTATTTATTTTTTTGCCTACAGACTTGCGATTGTTTTACTTATTAATTTACGAAAATTACTATTAAAAAAAATAGCATTCTGTAGCTTTTGAAAGGCCCCATGTTTGGGTTAAACAATCCGTAAGCGTGTGACGAATCAGCTCGTTCTGATATAACCATGGTGGAGGTTGACATGGATGGGAGGTGTGGAGTTAATATTTTAATAGTGTATGAAATGTATGTTTCCCAATCGCGCTGTTCATTATTTAATAGTGCTTTAAATGCTCGTTTACCGATTGGCCCGTTACCGGATTTTGTTGCAGGTTGTGACCACAGCGCAGTCATTCTTGTCTATACAAATAAATGTGTGTGTGTGTGTCAGTGTGTGTGTGTGTGTGTGTCAGTGTGTGTGTGTCAGTGTGTGTGTGTGTCTTCTCCATAACTCCAAAACCATGAAACCTAGCAGACTGAAACTTTGCATGCATACCAAGGGAACTCCAAGGAAGTTCATGAGTGAAAATTGGGTGCTTGGGTTAATTAAAGCATCCCCTTTTTGAAGATAATTAATGGCCTTATTTAATTATCCTTTATCAAGGTATTATGCTTGGTCACCTCTCTCTCCCTCGCTGGGGTCTTAATTTGCCCTTTTTTTTGTCCTGCTCAACCTGCCTTGACTGGGAACAGGCTGCAATGATTTCTGAACGATAAAGTAATTTTTTTCACTTTCCTCACTCATATTATCGATACCTATGAATCGCTGGATACATTGCAATGCTTATAAACGCCCGGAGACACCAGCATTCGTGGCTTTATATCATTTCCGCACATGCCATGACCTCGAGAATCTCTTAAAATAAACCAAATTACAAAATTTAAGTAGCAGAATCGAACTCGGCAGTAGTTCCGACGACTAAAAAAAGTGTTCATTTGTCTAATTCAGACATTGCTTGGGCGTCTCCGGGTGCATGGGTTTATCGTCGGCAATTGGTAATCGCTTGCCAAGCAGGGCGTTCCATTGGAGTGCTTGCTTGAATGCTTAAGTCACTTGCTGAGCTTCCTACAGTCGATGGTGGTACAGTTCATGTCTCAATCGGGATGTACAGTCGGCAGTTGCTACACAAGGTAGAGGTACATATACAGCACACACGGACGTGGTACATATGGGTAGATTTGGATGTGGAGGGACTCTCCGTGGGTGTGTGGGCATGCCATGCCCGTTATGGGCACTATGGTGGCAGAGTTTCATCCTGCATCTTATGGAGGTTTTACAAGGTTTTCCTTTGTCCTCTTGACTGTTTCTAAAGCAATTGGTTCTCGGATTTGCTTTTCAAAGGTTAAATATTTCTCTTTGCGAGTTTCAAAGCAAAATATATTTGATAACACCCGATTTCCAAGCCATTTGCCGTTTACCGTATTAACGTGTTTTCAAAATTACCGAGCCAATTTTTTTCCACCCGTCACACAGAGCTGTTTATAAAGATTAATGTTTATGCACATTTCCTTGAAATGTCTATGTAAATGCAACGTTGTTTTTAAAATTTGTATATTGAAATTCCTCCAAACACAACGGTGAAAGATACTCAACGTTTTTGGGTTGTTTACAGTACGTACTGCAGTCGGTAACCACACTGACTCCAATCTGCCGATTTCCGAAAAATGCCGATATCGGCTAAGCACGAGAGTGTGTGCATGTGTGTTTTGTTCATAAAGCATAACATTTTCTCTCTGCTAACTCCCCTCCTCTCCATCCTCTCTCTTATTCTCTCCCCACCCCCTCCTAATACAGAGCAGCACTCTCCCACACATCTCTCTCTCTCTCTCTCTGTCTCCGGATATGTCCGGGCAGTGATTATGTCTGGGCGGTGTTTGTCTCCAGACCTTTCCGGGCCATGTCTGTTTGTCTCCAGATGTGTCCAGGCGGTCGGTGTTTATGTCCAGACAGGAGTTTGTCTCTGGACGTGTCCGGGTGGTGTTTGTCTCCCGGCGGTGTTTGCTTCCAGACTGTGTTTATCTCCGGACATGTCCGGGCGGTCGGTGTTTGTCTCCAGGCGGTATTTATAGTATGACAGGTAGAAAAAGGATTTGACATTATTTTGTTTCCATCTTCACTGTTATCCTTTGCAGAATCATTTTGATGAGACGGTGTGAATCATAATTAACGCTCCACTGCACATCTGCCTTCCCTTCCCCACCGCTCACTCTCCTCCCCCCTCTTTCTCTTCCCCACCCCTCTCCCTCCTCTTCCCCTCCTTTAGTATTCCCCCTAACCCTCTCCTTCTCTCCCCCCCTACCTCCCTCTTTTGTATCCCAATCAGTGAATTTTCGGGTCGTATTTGCCAGTTTATAATAATTGTATTATCAAGTATTGACTGGTTTTGCACCTCCAACGAGGCTCAACTGTCATGCAGCGCTCGAGCGCAGAGAACACTGCAACAGTATCAAGCCGAAACCAGCACTGAAACACCCCGAACAGTAACTCGTAACTGGAAACATAATATTTAGAGTGGTGCATCTGGTATAGCCATTTTTATAACAGGAAATATCTTTTTTCCCCCGGGCCTCATTGAGCTCGGGGCCCTGGGCAAGGGCCCTGCGTGCCCATGCATTAATCCGCCACTGCTTGCCCAGCTTGGCTCCGGGTTTGAAATCGACCTCTTGGTATTGTTTGTTGTTTGTATTCCCCGCACTGTGTTCTTGATGAGTGAGTGAACAGGCCCTGAAATAAGAACTTTTTGGAAATCTGCATCACTTGGGATCACGTTGTGGGTAATTTGTGGGAATATTGTTTGCTGTTTATTGTGTTTTGCTTATGGACGATTTGCTGTGGTTTTTATTTTAATGACAACCTATGAACTGTTTGTTACTCCTGCAAGGGCTCCATTCTTGCTGTACAGTGGTTGAGTTTTCACGATTGGCACCCTCAAGGTGCATAATTGGGTAAAAGCGATTATCACTTAGTAAAGTAACGTACAGTGTGTCATAACCAGCTGCTCGGTTATACACCTGACTGGCACACTGTGTGAGTACATGACCCTTGGTCGGCTTCGTGTCCTTTGACGAGGTATCAGGACTTAAAGCTTGTAACCCTGGTTTGAGGTGTTGAACCCAGCTGGCGGCCGTGGCCAGTTGAGGGCCTACATGATTCGGTCATTCCCGGACTGGTTGCATGGCTATAACAATATTCTCCAAACACACCTTGTGCTACGATGCAATGTGAGCCCCAACGCACCGGATACAATGTACACTGAGATTAATAAACGAGAAAGAGACGATAACAAGTCAAACAAACTACCTGTATTTTCCTACCTGCTGTAGCTGTACAAGTTGCAAGTGTACACTTGATGCTGCCGACACAGGTATGTATGCAACGCGCTGGCAGTCAGACAAACCAGTGAGACGAATGTCACCAGGAAGGGACTTGGACAGCTCAGACATTGCCTGTGTTAACAGGTCAGCAGGCTGGAAGAAAAACAGGAGCCTTGGATGAGAATACTTTCACTTTGTATGTGTCACACCACCTCAAGCTCTTCGATCACACATCAGGAGAGGGAAAAGGTGGAAACCATGCCTCTCTTAGGTAGTGTGGAGCTTCCTGTGACTGTGTGAAAGTAAGGTGAGAACTAGAGAGAGAAGAAGGTTGGAAGAAAAAAGCAAATTAATCATAAAAGGGGATGCAAAAGAACAAGAAAGTAACACAACCTGTAAAATGTCCCCTCCAGGTCCCAGAGTAACAATTGTTGTTCTATCTCCTCCCTGAAACATAAACAACATGATTCATTAATAATTGCATTGCATAATTATATTGTTGTGTGACTAGGGATCGAGATGACCCAAGGGATATCTGGAAGGCTTAGCAGAGCTATCGTAAGTAGGACTCAGACAAACCATGCCCCTTAGGTTTGCACCATTCCCCCATCATAAATCCAATGGCTCGAACACCCAAATTATATCAGATGCTGACCACATCACTTTCAGAGTTAATGACAGAATGTTGCTCTGATGGATGCCGACCACATGGTGGTCTCCAAGTCAATTAACTGTGAGTGCATTGAGAATCTTCAGCCCTTTTGATTTCTGTCTAACTATGACTGTCTCATTCACTATTATATGATACAAACGATACCACAACTTGAAATTACAAATACTTTCAACCTTCACCAATCACATAGTTTGTTTGTACAGTACCTTCAGAAAGTATTCACACCGCTTGACTTTTTCACATTTTGTTGTGTTACAGACTGAATTTAAAATGGATTGAATTTTTTTTTTTAATTGTCACCGATGTAAACAAAATACCCCATAATGTCAAAGTTGAAATTTTTTTTCAGAAATTTTTACAAATTAATTAAAAATGAAAAGCTGAAATGTCTTGAATCAATAAGTATTTCAACCCCTTTGCTATGACACTCCAAATTGAGCTCAGGCACATCCAATTTCCTTTGAGCATCCTTGAGATGTCTCCACAACTTGATTGGAGTCCGCCTGGGGCCAATTCAATTGATTGGACGTGATTTAGAAAGAAACACACCTTTCTGTATAAGGTCCCACAGTTGACAGTACATGGCAGAGCAGAAACTCTACCATGAAGTCCGAGGAACTGTCCGGAGAACTCCGAGATGGAACTGTGAGGAGGCATAGATCTGGGGGAAGGGTATAAAACTATTTCTAGAGTGTTGAAAGTTCCCAAGAACACATTGAGCTCCATCTTTGGGAAATGTTAAGAATATGGAACTACCCAGACACTTCCTCGAGCTGGCCGTCCGACCAAACTGAGCAACCGGGCAAGAAGGACCTTGGTCAGGGAGGTGACCAAGAACCCAATGACAGAACTACAGAGTTCCTCAGTTGAGATGGGAGAACCTGCCGGAAGGACAACAGTCTCTGCAACACTTCACAAATCTCAGCTTTATGGGACAGTGGCCAGACAGAAGCCACTCCTGAGGAAAAGGCCATGACGGCACGCCTGGAGTTTTCAACAAGTCACGTGAAAAACTCTGAGAGCATGAGGCAAAAGATTCTGTGGTTTGATGAGATGAAAATTGAACTCTTTGGCCTGAATGCAAAGCACTACGTCTGGTGGAAACCGAGCACAGCTCATCACCCATCTAACACCATCGCTACCATGAAGCATGGTGGTGGCAGCATCATGCTATGGGGATGCTTTTCAGCAGCAGGGACTGGGAGACTTGATAATAGCAGGGACTGGGAGACAGATACAGGTAAATGGAGCCCCTTGAGGAGAACCTGCTTCAGATTGCAAAAGATCTTCGACAGCGGCGAAGATTTACGTTCCAACAGAACAATTACCCCGAGCATACAGCCAAAGCAACACGAGAATGGTTTCAGAACAACAACGTGAAGGTCCTTGAGTGGCCCAGCCAAAGCCCAGACTTGAATCCCAATGAGAATCTGTGGAAAGACTTGATGATTGATGTTCACCGACGCTTCCCATTCAACTCTACAGTGCTTGAGAAAATCTGCAAGGAAGAATGGGAGAAAATCCCCCAAATCCAGATGTACAAAGCTGATACAGACATACGCAAGAAGACTCGAAGCTGAAAACACCATCAAAGGCACTTCTACAAATTATTGACTCACGGGGCTGAATACTTTTGTAAATTAGATATTTCTGCATTTCATTTTCAATACATTTGTAAAAAATTCTAAAAACATGTTTTCACTTTGTCATTATGAGGTATTTTGTGTAGCTCGGTGACAAAAAACATCTCAATTTAATCCACTCTACATAGAGCCTGGAACACAACAAAATGTGAAAAAGTTGAGGGGTGTGAATACTTTCTGAAAGCACTGTATTTATCATGTGCATCTTGAGCTGAGAGTCCATGACAAATTCGGCCTACATTTTGCATCATTCTTGGGATGAAGGGGGTGAATGATACTGTTACGGGCCGGGCGTGGCGCGCCAACCGACTGCTCTGAACGGAGCCGCAAGTCGAGTCGGCCCGACCGATCGCCGGAATATAGATCGCCGCCCGGATAAGTCCGAACGACGGGTCCTTGTACAAGAACCGAAATACGCCAATGGGCAGATCACGTGGGGTAGGGTCGATTGCCAATCTTCAATGTACCTAAATACCCACGTGATCCAACTACCGGGGTATTCCACCCTTGACGGAACTCGTACGGAACAAACTGCCGAGGCGAGCCTGTCCCGTGTGCGATTCGAGCGGCTTAATCGCCGAGAACCGTCGGTCCAAATGTCCCCCTTTTACGGCAAACCAACGGCTTTCTAACTCCCAACACACGAAATGCTCAGTCAATGAAAGAATCGACGCGACGAGCTGAGAAAATTTAACAATTGGGATATTTATTAATAATAATGGGGAACTAGGGAAGCACGTAAGAGCAGAACTATACCGACTACGAAATGCGATGCAAACATTTACAGCACACAAAGCACTTAACAATTTCCTACTTATTAAACGGGCCCACGGACACACGTACGCACACACACACACACAATAAATGGTGGCAGAGGCCTTTAATAACGAGCTCCAGCTCGGAGGACAGGTGAGCTGAAAAACCAGAGCCTATCTCGAACTTCTCCACCTCTGTGGTCTTCAAGTTGTTCGGACCCGGGCTCCAGCGAGAGCGAGCTGGATCCAATCGCCGTGAGCCACGATCCTTCCCGAGCTCCCGCGCTTCTCAACACGTGCTGGGGAGACGAGCGCCGATCCTTCCCGTCGATGCGTCGCTTTCCCGAGGAACCACCTCCCAGAAGGCCGACGAGTCGCACCAAGCCGGGAACCAAACGGAGAACAAAGAGCTCCACGAACCAAGAAGAAGAAGCCACCACTCGCAGCTCGAGTCGAGCAACCGGCTCAACTTTCTTCCAAACAAAACAGCTCTCCAAAAGCCTACCGAGCCAAGCAGGACCCGAAGCTCTGCTTAACAACTCCTCTGCAGAAGCAAAAAGCTTCCGAAGGCCTCAACCCTAACCCAAGCCAAACAGGACCCGAAGGTCTGCTGAACGACGCAGCCCTCAACTCCCTTCTCCAACTCCGAACACGAACCAAGAAAGGATCTCCTCTTTATCCTTCTCCCCCCCCTCGCCCGCGCCCGGCGTGACTCATGCCCTCGTGATCCATCCCCCGCAACCACGGGTGGGAGGGAGTTGTTGACATCATGAATCACGGTACGGCAGGGTTCTTCTTCCTCTTCGCAGAAGAGGGGAGGGACGTCTCCATTTTCGTTCCCTAACTATTAAATCGATCCGCAGCGCATCTAATCGATTTCTGAACATTTAAACAATGGAAGGTGAGCTATCTAGGGAACAAGCACTTATCGACATAGCTGACTAAAAAGGAACCTGGTAGTGGTGTCAATCGAATTCCCAAATTCGTAACAATACCATTGATGTAGTGGCAGGTCAGGTCAGTTATGGGAGCATGCGCCAGAGCAGCGCGACGCTGCGTCCACCTTCTGCTGGTACTCCAAGTCCACCTTCTGCCGGTCTGGCCATCCCCCAGGCAGATGCCTGGCCCATCCCCATCTCCTTGAGATGTTGATAAATCTGCTGCAACCACGAGGCACGTGGTCGGCTCATTGGCCTCCTCCACTCAGGAGGCTCCCTCACTGAGAGAATCTGGTGAGCAGGATCAGCGTCAGGAAAACGAGCCACATGTCCATACAGCCGCAGCTGACACTCACGGACTGTGCAGGTAACAAATCTCATTTGAGTCTTCCTCAGTAACCGCTCGCTGGACACAAACTCCGACCAGCGATAGCCAAGGATTCTCCGAAGAGACCTGGTACCAAAGGAATTAAGTCTCCATCTCAGATCCCTGGTCAGAATCCAAGTCTCACACCCATAGAACAAGACTGGAAGCACCAAGGACCTGAAGACTCGGACTTTCATCCTCCCGCACAGGTACCGGCAGCACCACACCCCATGATCCATTGAATCCATTATTCCCCAGGCCCGAACCAGACGTCTGTTGACCTCTGGCTCACAGCCAGCAGAGACATGGATATCACTGCCAAGGTAAGTGAATCTTTCCGTGACCTCAACATCCTCGCCACAAACAGGTACAGACAGAATATCAGCATCCAAGATGTCATTGAAAGACTGAATCTTCGTTTTGACCAAGGAAACCTGTAACCCCAGTGGTTCTGACTCCTCATTCAGCACCTTGAGGCCCTCCAAAAGGATATCTAAAGTCTTTGCAAAGAAGACTGCATCATCTGCGAAATCAAGGTCAGAGATCTTGACATTCCCAGACGATGCACCACAACTTGATCTCTCCGACATCCTCCCTAGAATCCAGTCCATATAAGCGCTGAAAAGTGTGGGGGCCAGCACACCCCTTACACACTCCAGAAACAACTGGAAATAAGTCAGAGATGGTACCACCACAACTCACAGCACTCTCAGTATCAGAGTAGAGTTCAGACATCAGATCGATCAGTTTTGGTGGCACCCCACGAACGCCAAGAATCCTCCAAAGGGCATCCCGATTCACTGAATCAAACGCTTTGCAGAGATCAACATAGGCTGCAAGCAGCCCCTGCCGAAACTCTCGTCTGCGTTCGGTGAGGACCCGAAGAGCAAGGATACGGTCAATCGTTGACCTCTGGTGTAAAGCTTGACTGCTCTGGACGCTGGTGCTCAAGCAGATGCTGGCGAACCCTATCAAGAATTATCCGAGCAAAGACCTTGCTCGGTACTGAGAGCAGCGTCACCCAACGGTAGTTGTTGTAGTCTTGTCGATCACCCTTCCCTTTCCAGAAAGGGACAACAAGACCCCTCTTCCAGTCAGTTGGGATGATGCCTGTGTTCCAGGTAGAGCACAGAACTGCATGCAATGACACAAGTGCAGCATTTCCACAAGCCTTGAGAAGTTCAGCATGGATGCAACAGATCCCAGGAGCTTTACCCCATTTCAACCGGTTCACCGCAGCCTGTGTTTCCACAAATGAAGGTGGACCACAGTTGATTGGAGGGTCAGCAACATGGATAGTAACACCCCTGACATCCAACTCGACAGCTGGTGCATCAGCCTGGTACAGTCACTCAAAGTAACCAGCCGAGCAGGCCTTCACTTCGGACTCCTCTGTCAAGAGCCGACCACCCTCTGTCTATGCAGTACAACTGACGGGATGAGCTTGGACAAATGCAATGCGCGAATTCCTGTAAGCAGGACAAGAATCCTTGACCACAGGTTGATGCTCTACCCTCACAGATTCTTGACTAGGCCTCCTTGTCCACCTTTGTGATGTACAGTTTTTACGCCTCAGCCCTGAACAGCTCAGCTCTGCAATTCAGTCTGGCCTGCGAACTCTGGTCAACGGACGCAGTGTCCCTTGAGAGACAAAATTTTCTTTCGGCCTACGGTGAGTTTCAAGACATCCACCGGCCAACATCAAGGACGGTGTCTTGAAGGCACTCCACAACACTTCCAATCCCCATAGCACCCTGACCCATCTCCAATCAGCCTGTTCGCAAACTCTCAGGCTACCCACTCATCCTTGAGCTTGCAACATCAGCCTGGGCTGGGATGGTACCATTCTCCTGGATTGAGCTTGCAACTCAGAGTTGCTACAAACAGCCTGGTGTCAGTATTGAGGGAACTGAGCACTGCGTGGACCCTGCAGTTTCTGGTCATCCTCCAGCGACCTCAACAAGCACGTGGTCAATCTACTGCGCCACACCGCCAGTGTTGGAATACAAGTTCTAGCGATGAGCTGTGGGCGCGAACCATGAACGGCACCTAATCTGTCTTCTTGCAAAGTCAAGGAACTTTAGTGCTATTCTGGTTCATTGAGTTCTGAATGGGCCGCACGTGTCTTCATAACCATCCCTATCATTTCCAATCGATGCATTTTAATCCCCCAAGACGAGAAGAGTATCTCGCCTCGAGCACAGATCAACCACAGACTCGAGCGTGGCATAGAATGCATCCCTCACAGTGAGATCACTCACCAGTCAGAGCATAAAAACGACACCCAAGGAGTGCAAATCCTTAGTTTACAATACGCTTGTTGACCGGTGTTACCTCAATTATCATTGGAGTCAGCCTTCAGCTACAGCAACTCCTTGGGAATGGTAACCATCAGAGTGACCAGACCAACAGTATGTGTAACCACCCGCCATGATCTCGCCACAATCCGGTCTCCAAACCTCAGAGAGTGCTGCAATACCGATGTAAAGAAGAGAGAAGGTGAGAACTGAGAGAGAAGAAGGTTGGAAGAAAAGCAAATTAATCATAAAAAGGGGGATGCAAAAGAGCAAGAAAGTAACACACACTGTAAAATGTCCCCCAGGTCCAGAGTAACAATTGGTTGTTCTATCTCCTTCCCTGAAACATAAACAACATGATTCATAATAAATTGCATTGCAAATTATATTTTGTGTGACTAGGGATCGAAGATGACCCAAGGGATATCTGGAGGCTTAGCAGGAGCTCACGTAAGTAGGACTCAGACAAACCATGGCCCTTTAGGTTTGCACATTCCCCCATCTAAATCCAATGGCTTCGAACACCCAAATTATGATCAGATGCTGACCACATCACTTTCAGAGTTAATGACAGAATGTTGCTCTGATGATGCCGACCAATGGTTGGTCTCCAAGTCAATTAACTGTGGCTGCATTGAGAATTCTCAGCCCTTTTGATTCTGTCTAACTATGGGACTTTCTCATTCACTATTTATTGATACAACGATACCACAACTTGAAAATTACAAATACTGTTAACCTTCACCAATCACATAGTTTGTTTGTACAGTACCTTCATAAGTATTCACTAACCGCTTGCCTTTTTCAACATTTTGTTGTGTTACAGACTGAATTTTAAAATGGTTTGAATTTTTTTTTTTTAAATTGCACCGATGTAAACAAATACCCCATATGTCAAAGTTTGAAATTTTTTTTCAGAAATTTTTACAAATTAATTAAAAAATAAAAAGCGAAATGTCTGAATCCATA
Organism: Eptatretus atami; assembly: GCA_035128595.1. Classification (NCBI taxonomy): domain Eukaryota; kingdom Metazoa; phylum Chordata; class Myxini; order Myxiniformes; family Myxinidae; genus Eptatretus; species Eptatretus atami. The sequence continues at coordinate 9,275,836 of CM068967.1, read as the reverse complement.
GTATTTCAACCCTTTGCTATGACACTCCAAATTGAGCTTCAGGCACATCCAATTTCCTTGAGCATCCTTGAGAATGTTCTCCACAACTGATTGGGTCCGCCTGGGGCCAATTCAATTGCTATGGACGTGATTTAGAAAGAACACAACCTTTCGTATAAGGTCCACAGTTGACAGTACATGGCAGAGCAGAAACTCTACCTCATGAAGTCCGAGGAACTGTCCGGAAACTCCGAGATGGAACTGTGAGGAGGCATAATCTGGGCTGGGGGGTAATAAACTATTTTAGAGTGTTGAAAGTTGCCACAAGAACACATTGAGGCTCCACTTTGGGAAATGTTAAGAATATGAACTACCCAAAATCACTTCCGAAGCATGGCGTCCGACCAAACTGAGCAACCGGGCAAGAAGGACCTTGCGGGAGGTGACGAAGACCCAATGACAGAACTACGAGAGTTCCTCAGTTGAGATGGGAGAATCTGCCGAAGGACAACAGTCTCTGCAACACTTCACAAATTCAGGCTTTATGGACAGTGGCAGACAGAGCCACTCCTGAAGGAAAAGGCCATACGGCACGCCTGGAGTTTTTCAACAGTCACGTGAAAAAACTCTGAGAGGCATGAGGCCAAAAGAGTTCTTGTGGTTGATGAGATGAAAATTGACTCTTGGCCTGAATGCAAAGCACTAGTCTGGTGAAACCGAGCACAGCTCATCAACCTCATCTAACACCATCGGCTACCATGAAGCATGGTGGTGCAGCATCATGGCTATGGGGATGCTCTTCAAGCAGCAGGGACTGGGAAGACTCTGATTAAATAGCAAGGGACTGGGAAACAAAATACAGGTAAATTGGAGCCCCTTGCAGGAGAAACTGCTTCAGATTGGCAAAAGACTTCGACAGCGGCGAAGATTACGTTCGCCAAAAGACAATGACCCCAAGCATACAGCCAAGCAACACGAGAATGGTTTCAGAACAAGAACGTGAAAGGTCTTGAGTGGCCCAGCCAAAGCCCAGATTGAAATCCCAATGAAAAATCTGTGGAAAGAATGGAAGATTGAATGTTCACCGCGCGTTCCCATTCAAGCTCGACAGTGCTTTGAGAAAATCTGCAAGGAAGATGGGGAAAATCCCCAAATCCAGAAGTAAGAGCTGATACAGAACATACGCAAGAAGACTCGAAGCTGAAAACACCATCAATAGCACTTCTACAAAATTATTGACTCACGGGGCTGATATTACTTTTGTAAATTAGATCATTTTGCTTTCATTTTCAATACATTTGTAAAAAATTCTAAAACATGTTTTCAACTTTGGTCATTATGAGGTGATTTGTGTAGCTCGGTGGACAACAAAACATCTCAATTTAATCACTCCTACCATAGAGCCTGGAACACAACAAAATGTGAAAAAGTTGAGGGGTGTTGAATACTTTCTGAAAGCACTGTATTATCATGTGCATCTTGAGCTGAGAGTCCCATGACAAATGTCGGCCTACTTTTGCAGTCATTCTTGGGATGAAGGCGGGTGAATGTACTGTTACGGGCCTGGGTTGGCGACCGCCAAACCGACTGTCTGAACGGAGCGCAAGTCGAGTCGGCCCGACCGTCGCCGAATATAGATCGCCAGCCGGATAAGTCCGAACGACGGGTCCGCTTTGTACAAGAACGAAATGACCAATGGGCAGATCACGTGGGGTAGGGTCGATTGCCAATCTTCATGTACCTAAATACCCACGTGATCCAACTACCGGGGTATTCCACCCTTGACGGAACTCGTACGGAACAAACTGCCGAGGCGAGCCTGTCCCGTGTGCGATTCGAGCGGCTTAATCGCCGAGAACCGTCGGTCCAAATGTCCCCTTTACGGCAAACAACGGCTTTCTAACTCCCAACACACGAAATGCTCAGTCATGAAGAATCGACGCGACGACTGAGAAATTTAACAATTGGGATATTTATTATAATAATGGGGAATAGGGAAGCACGTAGAGCAGAACTATTACCGACTACGAAATGCGATGCAAACATTTACGCACACAAAAGCACTTAACAATTTCCTACTTATTAAACGGGCCCACGGACACACGTACCACACACACACACACAATAAATGGGTGGCAGAGGCCTTTTAATAACGAGCTCCAGCTCGAGGACAGGTGAGCTGAACCACGAGCCTATCTCGAACTTCTCCACTCGTGTGGTCTTCAAGGTTGTTCGGACCCGGGCTCCAGCGAGAGCGAGCTGGATCCAATCGCCGTGAGCCACGATCCTTCCCGAGCTCCCGCGCTTCTCAACACGTGCTGGGGAGACGAGGCGCCGATCTTCCGTCGATGCGTCGCTTTCGCCGAAGGAACCACTCCAAGAAGAGGCCGACGAGTCGCACCAAGCCGGAACCAAACGGAGAACAAAGAGCTCCACGAACCAGAAGAAAGCCACCACTCGCAGCTCGGTCGAGCAACCGGCTCAACTTTCTTCCAAACAAACAGCTCTCCAAAAGCCTACCGAGCCAAGCAGGACCCGAAGCTCTGCTTAAACAACTCCTTGCAGAGCAAAAAGCTTCCGACGCCTCAACCCTAACCCAAGCCAAACAGGACCCGAAGGTCTGCTGAACGACGCGCCCTCAACTCCCTTCTCCAACTCCGAACACGAACCAAGAAAGGATTCTCCTCTTTTATCTTCTCCGCCCCCCTCGCCCGCGCCGGCGTGACTCATGCCCTCGTGATCCATCCCCCGCTCAACCACGTGTGGGAGGGAGTTTGTGAACATCATGAATCACGGTACGGCAGGGTTCTTTTCCTCTTCGCAGCAAGAGGGGAGGGACGTTCCATGTCGTTTCCTAACTATTAAATCGATCCGCAGCGATCTAATCGATTTCTGAACATTTAAACAATGGAAGGTGAGCTATCTAGGGAACAAGCACTTATCGACAAAGCTGACTAAAGGAACCTGTATGTGGTGTGCATCGAATTCCCAATTCGTAACAATACCATTGATGTAGTGGCAGGTCAGGTCAGTTATGGGAGCATGCGCCAGAGCAGCGCGACGCTGCGTCCACCTTTGTGGTACTCCAAGTCCACCTTCTGCGGTCTGGCCATCCCCCAGGCAGATGCCGGCCCATCCCCATCTCCTTGAGATGTTGATAAATCTGCTGCACACGAGGCACGTTGGTCGGCTCATTGGCCTCCTCCACTCAGGAGGCTCCTCACTGAGAGAATCTGGTGAGCAGGATCAGCGTCAGGAAAACGAGCCACATGTCCATACAGCGCAGCTGACACTCACGGGCTGTGCAGGTAACAAATCTCATTTGGTGTTCTCAGTAACCGCTCGCTGGACACAAACTCCGACGCAGCGATAGCCAAGGATTCTCGCGAAGAGACCTGGTACCAAAGGAATTAAGTCTCCATCTCAGATCCCTGGTCCAGAATCCAAGTCTCACACCATAGAACAAGACTGGAACCAAGGACCTGAAGACTCGGACTTTCATCCTCCCGCACAGGTACCGGCAGCACCACACCCCATGATCCATTGAATCCATTATTCCCAGGCCCGAACCAGACGTCTGTTGACCTCTGGCTCACAGCGCAGCGGAGACATGGATATCACTGCCAAGGTAAGTGAATCTTTCGTGACCTCAACATCCTCGCCACAAACAGGTACAGACAGAATATCAGCATCCAAGATGTCATTGAAAGACGAATCTTCGTTTTGACCAAGGAAACCTGTAACCCCAGTGGTTTCTGACTCCTCATTCAGCACCTTGAGCGCTCCAAAGGATATCTAAAGTCTTTGCAAGAAGACTGCATCATCTGGAATCAAGTCAGAGATCTTGCACATTCCAGACGATGCACAACAACTTGATCTCTCCGACATCCTCCCTAGAATCCAGTCATATAGCGCTGAAAAGTGTGGGGCCAGCACACCCTTACACACTCCAGAAACAACTGGAAATAAGTCAGAGATGGTACACCACAACTCACAGCATCTCTCAGTATCAGAGTAGAGTTCAGAACATCCGATCGATCAGTTTTTTGGTGGCACCCCACGACGCCAAGAATCCTCCAAAGGGCATCCCGATTCACTGAATCAAACGCTTTGCAGAGATCAACATAGCTGCAAGCAGCCCCTGCGAAACTCTCGGTCTGCGTTCGGTGAGGACCGAAGAGCAAGGATACGGTCAATCGTTGACCTCTTGGTGTAAAGCTTGACTGCTCTGGAACGCTGGTGCTCAAGCAGATGCTGGCGAACCCTATCAAGAATTATCCGAGCAAAGACCTTGCTCAGGTACTGAGAGCAGCGTCACCCAACGGTAGTTGTTGTAGTCTTGTCGATCACCCTTCCCTTTCCAGAAAGGGACACAAGACCCTCTTCCAGTCAGTTGGGATGATGCCTGTGTTCAGGTAGAGCACAGAACTGCATGCAATGACACAAGTGCAGCATTTCCACAAGCCTTGAGAAGTTCAGATGGATGCAACAGATCCCAGGAGCTTTACCCCATTTCAACCGGTTCACCGCAGCCTGTGTTTCCACAAATGAAGGTGGACCACAGTTGATTGGAGGGTCAGCAACATGGATAGTAACACCCTGACATCCAACTCGAACGCTGGTGCATCAGCCTGGTACAGTCCCTCAAAGTAACCAGCCGAGCAGGCCTTCACTTCGGACTCCTCTGTCAAGAGCCGACCACCCTCTGCTCTAACTGCAGTACAACTGAGGGATGAGCTTGACAAATGCAATGCGCGAATTCCCTGTAAGCAGGACAAGAATCACTTGACCACAGGTGATGCTCTACCCCTCACAGATTCTTGCACATAGGCCTCCTTGTCCACCCTTTGTGCATGTACAGTTTTACGCCCTCAGCTCCTGAACAGCTCAGCTCTGCAATTCAGTCTGGCCCTGCGACTCTGGTCAACGGTATCAGTGTCCTTGAGAGACAAATTCTTCTTCGCCCTACGGTGAGTTTCAAGACATCCCACCGGCAACATCAAGGACGGTGTCTTGAAGGCACTCCACACAACACTTCCAGATCCCCCATAGCACCCTGACCCCCAAATCTCCAATCAGCCCTGTTCGCAAACTCTCAGCTACCCACTCATCCTTGAGCTTGCAACATCCAGCCTGGGCTGGGATGGTACCATTCTCCTGGATTGAAGCTGCAACTTCAGAGTTGCTACAAACAACTGTGGTCAGTATTGAGGAACTGAGCACTCTGGTGGACCCTGCAGTTCTGGATCACCTCCAGCGACCATCAACAAGCACGTGGTCAATCTACTGCGCCACACCCCAGTGTTGGAATACCAAGTCTAGCGATGAGCCTGTGGGCGCAGAAACCATGAACCGGCCACCTAAGTCCATGTCTTCTTGCAAAGTCAAGGAACTTTAGTGCTATTCTGGTTCATAGTTCTTGACCCATGGGACCAACACACGTCTCATAACCATCCCTATCATTTCCAATCGATGCATTTTAATCCCCCAAGACGAGAGAGTATCTCGCCTCGAGCACAGATAACCACAGACTCGAGCGTGGCATAGAATGCATCCCTCACAGTGAGATCACTCACCACAGTCAGAGCATAAACAGAGACCAGGGAAACGACACCCAAGGAGTGAAAATCTTAGTTTCCAATACGCTTGTTGACCGGTGTTACCTCAATTATCATTGGAGTCAGCTTTATGGACACAGCTACAGCAACTCCTTGGGAATGGTAACCATCAGAGTGACCAGACCAACAGTATGTGTAACCACCGCCATGATCTCGCCACAATCCGGTCTCCAAACCTCAGAGAGTGCTGCAATACCGATGTCCAACGCTTGAGCTCAGATGATACAGAGACAGGTGATCATCCTCTTTAGGGATAGGC
>CM068967.1:9234475-9260971 GCA_035128595.1 Eptatretus atami | reverse complement strand
AGGCAGTGGACATAGTATATCTAGACTTTAAGAAGGTATTTGAGAAGGCACTACATCGGAGGTTGTTAGCCAAGGTGAGGGCTTGTGGAGTGGCTGGTCATGTAGCTAATTGGATTGCAAACTCGCTTAGTGGTAGGAAGCAAAGAGTGGCCGTAAGTGGAGGATGTCTTTGCTGGAGGATGGAAAGTAACGGCGTTACCTCAGGGGATCATTACTCGACCATTACTCTCCATTATTTACATCAACGATTTTGGATCATGGGGTAAAGAAGTAAGCTTTCCAAATTTGCAGATGGACACAAAGCATTGGAGGGAGGTAGATAGCCAGAGGAGTGGTAATCAGACTTCAGGAAAGTATTGCACTTCAATAGATTGGGCAAAAAGATTGGCAGATGTAATTTAACCTGAAACAATGTTAAGGTGTTGCGGATGGGCAAAGAACAATGAAAATAGAGGAATTACAGGATGTAAGGGAGTCATTTGGAGTGTGTATCCAACACAAGAGAAGGATCTGGGGTTTAATAGTATATGGAGGTAAAGAGCACAGCGCCAGGCGTGGTACAAGTTAGTAGCACAAATGCGAAGCGTAATAATCAGCAGGATTCAGAATAAGACAAAGTGTGTAAAGATCTGAGGAGAGCGTAAATTAAAGACAATAAAGTCGGTTGTCATTAATAAATCCAAAAAGAGTGGTGTGTTAACATTGTACAGGAATTTAGTGATGGGCCACATCCAGGAATATTGTGTTGCGTGTTAGACACCCACAGTCAGGAGAAAACATAGATGCCAAAGAGAGAGTTCAGCGCAGGACTACTACATGATTCCAGGCCGAGCTAGACCCAGCTATGAGGAGCGGTTGAAGGAAGACAGGGCTTTATACACTAGAAAGGAGTGGTTATGAGGAGATATGATAAACATGTTTAAGAAATGAAAGGTAAAGATAAAATAAGTGAAGATGAATTATTCAACAGAGTGGACAGTGATAGAACCAGGGGCCATAGCTGAGAGTAAAGAAGAGGAGAGTTAAGATGTAGTAGGTAGGGACTTTTACTCAGAGAGTAGTTAATGCATAGAATGGTCTCCCTGGAAGGTAGTGGCAGCAGAAATAGTAGATAAGTTTAAATTAGAATTAGATAGTTACTTGGAGTTATGGAGATAGAGGGGTATACTGTATAGGGATGTTGGCAGACTTTTCGGGAGCTTGAGCATTGATGTGTGATTGTGTGCATGTGTACGGAGTGCTGTGGTGGGGGTCTCGTCAAGGGTGTTGTGTGCTGATGTGTGTTTTTAACCAAGCCCGTGCCCCCTCCCCTGAGGGGAAGAAGAGAAAAAAAATACAAAAACTACATTAACTTAAAATAAATAAATAAATAAAAAATGAAAAAAAATATATATATATACAGTATATATACATATATACCACACACAGTCAACCCCCGCTTTATCGCGGTTCACCTATCGCGCCCCCGGTTCATCGCGGGTTTTCCCTTGAACCTAACTTAATTTTTTCTGCGGATTCCCCCGGTACATCGCGGTTAATAATACATAAATATAAATTTTTAAGCAATAAATTATAACGCGTGGTGCTCGACCAGTCACACAACGCACAAGACAAAGTTTCGCTTGTGAACTTCGAATATTTTCTACGTTTTTTCTCCAAGCCCTACGATGCCGCCCAAACGCCCTGCACCTTCTAAGGCTTCTGGCAAGGAACTGAAGCGCCAGAGAAGGTCCTGACGCTCCAGGAGAAGGTTAAGGTGCTCGATATATGCTTCGTGGAAGGAAAAAGTTTGCCGCCGTTGGACGAGCACTGCTCGACCCAGCACCTCAAAACCGACCAGACCAGACGAGTCGATCTCCGGCACCTCAAACCCAATCACTGCCAAACCGACCAGACCAGACGAGTCGATCTCTGGCACCTCAAACCCAATCAACTGCCAAACCGACCAGACCAGACGAGTCGATCTCAGGCACCTCAAACCTGATCACTCCCAAACCGACCAGACAGACGAGTCGATTTTTTTGGGAGGCGGTCCATTCATCGCGGGATTTTCACTTAGCGCGGGGAGGTTTGGAACGTAACCCCTGCGAGAAATGGGGATTACTGTATATACATATATATACATACAATATATATATATATATATTGTTGCAGCGGGGTCCGGTGCGAGCAGCGACCGCTAGGTGGGGAAGTTACGTCGTCTCCACCCAGAGTCCCGGAATTGTAGGCCGTCGCTCACGGATAATACCGTGAGGCGGCGGCGTCGCTTAACCGACCGCAGACCGCCAATACCTCCACCGTGTAGCGTAGGGTCTTTTTGCTGGAACCAATTTTACCTAATTAACCACGCCGGTGTCGTCTACCGGGGAACCACGCCGTGTCGTCTACCGGGAACCACGCCCTCGGTACGTCTTGCCCAAACCGGTCACTCTTCCAACTACCAACTACCTTTCCGGTTCGGATGCAGCCGAGCGGAACTACCAAGAACGTACCGCTAGAATGAACAGATATCGGGTATAAAGACCCGGCTAACCTCAGATGCGAATCATGCTGACCAATGAAGGAAAAGACGAAAACAAAACTGGAAACATTTCTACAATAATTTATTTACAATAAAGCAGGAAAGTTATGTGGACAGGTAACAGGTTATTGGGGATGTTATGCAGGGAAGATGAGAGAAAGATGTATTTGACAATTTACAGCAACTTATAAAGCAGACACAGAGCAGACTTGTCGCGGAGAATAATACAGGCAAGATTTACAAGGTTCGAATAACTTATACAGTTCTACTTAATGGACGCGCCACATACTCGGACAAAATAAACCCAGTTGAAGGCAAAGACTTTTGTAGCCAGGGAGGAGTTGAGTCGCAGTTTTCGGTACCTGAGTTCCGGGAAGGATGCTCCGTGGTGCGGCACCTGACAATGGTCGCGCAGCTCGGTCCACAGCTGCATGTGTGGAGTTCATGTGTGTGTGGAATCCAAGGAGCCAGGATCATTGGGTATCTCCCGCGATGAGCTGAGTCTTTGGGTCTCTCACTCTCTCCGAACGACCCCCAAATAACTCCTTGGATCCTCCACAGATCTTTCTTTAAACGATCCTGGTCTGGGACAGGATTCGCGGCTTCCAAGCGTCTGTTGCAGTTTCGCTTCTTTTCCAGACCCCCAAAGAACTCAAGACTCCAGCACAGAACGAACTGTCTCAGCACTTCACAAACTCTCCGAACTCCAAGCACTCCACCCTGAGGATGGAGTCGTAATTTATCCTCTCCTCAGCGGGAGGGCCTTGGTGAAGCTGACGTCACTGTCCGCCTTGATTGGACAGGGCTTCCATGGATTCGCCCTTTCTGGGCGGGTTTCGGCCATACGGAAGCCCGCCCCTCCACACGTGTGGACTCGCCAAGAAGGAACTACTGTAAGAGGATTTGCTTCAGAGAGCGATTCGCCGGTTAGGCGATGTAGGTGAACACGCGGTTGTTCAGCCCACGCGCGAGTGCAAGAGAGAGAGGGAAAGCAGGCAGAGGGTACCGTGGGTTGTCGTGGATTTGCCTTGCAATGAAATGGAATGGGGATATAAAGATCTATTAATCTAACTTTAAAAACATCGCAAAGCACCCCTTTAATTTTCCCACTAAACACAAGGAAGGGATCTGTCTACACATATACTTAATGGAATAACTGACTTGGGACACCTGTATGTTGTATGCATACAGTTCTGAGAACGTAACAATATATTTATATAAATATATATATATATATATATATATATATATTATATATATATTATATATATATATATATATATATATATATATATATATACGAGGTGTGTTCAAAAAGTATCCGACCTTTGTTCATAAAAAATACTCGTATCCAGATACAACAAACTTACACTAATCTCCTTCAAAGTAGTCCCCTTGGGCTGCCACACACTTCTCTCAACGGTTCTGCCACTGTCGGAAGCAGCGCTGGAACGCCTCTTTTGGGATGGCGCGCAGCTGGTCCGTCGCATTCCGCATGATGTCTTCTCTGGACTGAAATCTGGTCCCTTTCAGGGGCATTTTCAGCTTGGGGAAAAGCCAGAAGTCACACGAGCCATTTCGGGAGAGTAGGGAGCCTGACGAAGGAACAGGTGTGTTGTGTTTGGCCAGGATACTCTGTATCAAATGTGAAGAATGGGCGGGTGCGTTATCGTGATGGAGCTGCCAATTGACCGCTGCTCACAGGTCCGGCCGTTTGCGTCGCACAGCGTCACAAAGGTGACGCAGTACCTCTTGGTAGTACTCTTTGGTGATGGTTGTGCCGTGTAGTGCGTACTCGTGATGAACCACACCACTGGCGTCAAAGAAGACGGTCAGCATGACTTTGACATTGCTGCGGACCTTCCTCGGTTTTTTTGGCCTCGGGGATGTTGGATGCTTCCATTGTGATGACTGGAACTTGGTTTCTGGGTCGTACCCATAAACCCAGGTCTCATCGCCAGTGATCACTGTGTTGAAGAAGTTGGGATCGCTGTTCACAGTCTCCAGCATGTCCTGTGCGATCTCCAAACGGAGTTGCTTCTGCTCGATCATTAGCTGAGATTCTCCTTAAGCCCAAGTCCTCAGTCACAATGGAATGAACGGATCCAATGCTGACACCCGCCTCGTCTGCAAGTTCTCTGATCGTGATTCAACGATCCTGCATTAGCAGGGTCCTCACTTGGTCAATGACGATCTCATTTCGGGATGTTGAGGGCCTACCAGAACGTCTTCACTTTCACTTATGTGCGACCATCTTGGAAGCGGTTGTACCACTCTTTATCTGTGTGGTGCCCATTGCTTCGTCCTGAAGGCCTGTTGAATCTTCGGGATCGTTTCCACTTGGGAATCGCCAAGCTTAACACAATATTTGATGCAGTAGCGTTGTTCAAGTTTTTCCGTCATTTTGTCAAAACGGAAATCCGATGGCGCTCACTTACACTTCCTCACTCATCGGCGGTCTGTCGGCGACTGACAGCTTCTGCAGGCGGGAAAATATTCACGCATACAAATTAGGTTCGCCTACATACGTGCGCCAAACCACGCCTCCCTAGCTTCATTTGTTTACGCACGAAAAAAATTAAGGTTGGATACTTTTTGAAACACACCTGTATATATATATATATATATATATAGATATATATATTATATATATATATATATATATATATATATATATATATATATAATATATGAATAAATAAATAAAAAATAATAAAATTGCATTTTCTTCTTTAGATCTCATGTTGATAAATTAGTATTATATGGTGTTCGCACAGGCATGATGGGCTGAATGGCCTCCACCTGTGTCTGTTTTCCTTGTATTAGCAGCAAGTCAAATGGCTCGCCAATGTACAGTTTCACATTGTTTGCAGCATGTCCCAATACCCCTCCAGCGAGACTAGAGTTGTCCATCTTCCTGCTTGATGGTTTAACATCCATCTATTGATTGGCCCCATAGCTCCGTCCTTTAGTTTATGATCATCTGCTTTGTGTTTATCAAGCTTCGAGTTTGTAAATTTGTACATTAAAATTACCATCAGCAATTTAAAACTACAAAAACCCTTCCATTTACTGGTTATGTCCAACGAAAGTAAACTTGATGAAGATGATGTTATTGATTAGCAAAAATATTTAGTTTGGACAGGGATGCACCTCAGAAACTTAAAAAATAATTTAGGTTCTTTAAGGTCTCGCTATGGTTTTTAGTTTTATCACAGGTGAAAGGTAATGTGACAATTTCACATCCAGGCCTTGAAAAGGTGCAGATTACCATTGAGAGCTCATGAAAAACCTAGCAGATCGACGTTGTTAAGAATGAACCAGAGCGTGCGTATGAAGGTTCCTAAAGAGTCTGCTTCATTTATGGCATCACAAAGGCAGCCTCTGGTTCATTGTCAGCCCAAATGTGCATTCTGTATCGTCACATAGAAACTTCACTCGAAATAACCCCAATCCTGCCACCATCACATACCAACATCCCTCGTCTTCGAAAACCAACAGAGCAAGTTCGGCATTTGAATGTGAAGGCCAAAAGGTCGGGTGTCGGGATTCGTGGTGCACGAGGAGGGCGAGGGGGCCGGTTCGGAGGAGGAGCTCCTCCTCCCTTTTCTTCCCTCTGAGGGTCGTGGACACGACTGACATGTTGTTTCAGTTTGTCCTTGCGCTGGGGGAGAGAGAGGGAGAGAGAGGGAGAGAGAGGGAGAGAGGGAGAGAGAGAGAGAGAGAGAGAGAGAGAGAGAGAGAGAGAGAGAGAGAGAGAGAGAGAGAGAGAGAGAGAGAGAGAGAGATAGAGATATATGTATAACTCTGCAGGGCATCAACATGGACCACTACCTGAACTGTGCAAAGTTCACATGGATTTGCAAGTTTTCATCAATTAAGACAGAGATACATAGTGGCAAACAGGCAAATTGATCATGTGCTTTCTGTATACAGATGCATATTATGTACATCGATACAGAACACAGACATAATCACACGTGTGTCGTCTGTCACATCAGATGGGAAAGGTTCACATTATTTGGTGTCTTGGGGTTCCATTGGACACCGAAACATGCATTTCCATGGGAAATATTATATGCAGAAGAATTCAAACAAACAGGTAATTCTACAAATTCAAATGAATACATTCCGAGTCAAAATTTTCCAAATTTATGTTGAAGCTATTTATGAATAGAAAGGCTCAAGTGTGGCTAAAGCAACGCTCTGCGACTCTCAGTGCCGAGCTCAACTGTTTAAGTTTCAAAGTCTGATAAACGCCTGTTGTGGAAAACTTTTAACACGTCGATGCATTTGTGAGTGTGGGAATAATTTCAAAAATTTATCCCAAACAACTCAAAATCTGGCTCAGCATCATCTTGGGGACATTATAACATGAGGGTATCTCACTCGATACAAACTGTGCCTTCATGTGAGATACAAGACACACTGTTAGCTAGCTCATTCACTAACAGGTTTCCCCCACCATCGGTATTATCTGGACTCATTACAGGAATGATGTCACACCTGTCCTGTTGGACATTCATCTATCAGCTGATCTGACGCAAGAAACAAAACCACCGGCCGAACTCCAAAATGTTTACATCTCGAGGCCAAACCAGATTGTTAATTTTCACTCAATCAACTTCCAACTGTTCAAGTACACATGGGTCCGACAATCGATCATGGCCTTGTGAGTGGTGAGGACACTGGATTGGCATCCCACAGGCTTTGGATCTGGCTGAAGGCAGCAGTCTGAAGGATTTGCATTGTGAGGTTTTGAAAAGTGAGCAAAGGTGTGTTATTAGTGCAGAATAAATCTCAAGTTTTGAGAGCTGAGGTTTGTGTTGGCAGAAGTTAAACAGTATGTCAAAGCTTCAGACTCGTTAAATCGTAGAGGACCATGGACGAGTACGATACGAGTCTGGAAGGCATAATCGGCGCAACAGGGCACAACCTGCCACAATGGCATGACCCGCTGCCAGAGGGCAATCTGTTTTGACAATTAAAGTGAATATGGGTCTACAAGTGTTAGAACTGACAAACTTATTTATATGTTCAGCACCAGCAAGTGCCGGAGGCATCCACAGGCAAAGTGTGATGTTTTCCGCTGCGCTGTCTGATGTCCCATGTGTGTGTAATGTACATTGCCACGTGACAAATGGATAGTTCCAATTACAATGAGTCACAATAGCTTTACATAATCACTGTCAGCATTTCACGAAACAGTCATAGTTATACCCAATGCAGTCAGTTACTACCACTAACTCCTGAAACCAGTATGATTGCCTTCTTCTTTGCTACAGTAAGCATATTATGTGAGCAGGTGAAATCGCATTGTCCAGCCTCCGTGACTTAAGGATGACGACACATTAGTAGAGTCAAAATATGATCCGTATCACCTAACCCCAAAAAAATTGCAACAAAACGTTTTATTGTTTTAAATGTTTTAATAGGTCATGCTGCGTGCCAGAAAAAGTCTCGGGTAATCTGACCCCGGTAAAGGGGTTAATTTGCATATTTTCAAGATGGCCGCCAGTGAAAATTTCAATGTACTACAAACTTTTTTATGGTTGATTTTAGACCCTATAAATGTATTAGCCACATATAGGAACATGGGGTTTCTGAATCAAATGAACATAGTTTCGCCCGCCTATGACGTACTATGACGTAACTATGACGTTTATGACGTCATAGCGAAAACCGAAAGGCCAAACCCCCTTTCTTTCCATGTGGTTCGCCGGAGTGATCAGTTCTGGGCTGGACTTGGGTCCGATCTTGTTATCGAACAGACACTATGCGATCACTCAAGTCGACTGGTGGGTTGACCAGGGCAGTGGCATGACGGAGGAGCAACGTGCCCTGTGGACACTGTCGCCCCCGTATGTTCGGAATATAATGTAGCCATGCAAGAATTCAATGATTGCACTTACACGTCGAGTGAACAGCACAAGGAGGCCACCAAGTCCAGGATGGAGAGGAACCAGTCAGATCTAGAAAAAATCCAAGAAAAACTTCAGTCATGCAATCCGTTCTCTGATGATCCAGCCTTGAGAAATGTTGTCACTGGTGTTGTAGCCAAGGATGAAGTGAATGTCGACAACTTGCAGGTAGTGGGGAAAGAAGTTGCTGAAAAGCTGACTGGACAACCAGTTTTCACCTACACATGCAAAAGGAAGGACAAAGCGAAAACTCTGGGAGATTCATCTGCTGTCCAGGTTACTGGCGACCAACTATAGACCCTGCTCTTCTGTTTCAGAGGCTACTTGTCATTTCTCGGGCAGGGAACCTCTCATTGGAGGACGTTTTTTTGATATGAATTGTCTCCATTTCCCCCAGCTCTCTTTGAGGCGAAGCACATATTCAGGAAAGCAGACAAGCCACAGCTTGCGAGAGCAATAGATGAATATGCAAAAGGTTTGTCTACCGAGGATGAGTCGGACGATGTACCCAAGACGGACCACTATGTGTTGGATGGTGGCTCACTGATGCATCGCGTTAAGTGGACGAAAGGGAGCACATATGGATCTATAGCAACGGCTATGCTGACTTCGTACTCCGCAATTACGGGAAAGCTGTGTTGTCTTCGACGGTTATTCGGATGAACCATCTATCAAGGACAGCACACACCAGCGTCGTCAAAAGAAACATCATCCCAAAGTCAACTTCACAGAAGACACCGTGTTCATGGGAAAAAAAGATGAGTTCTTATCGCATGGTTCCAACAAGCAGGAACTGATAAACATCATTAGCCAAAGGCTAAAGGAAAAGGGGTGCACTGTGATAAACGCAACAGGTGATGCAGACTACGACACCGTGCAAGCAGCAGTACGAGCTTCCCAGCTGCAGTCAACAACACTGATAGGCGAAGATACGGACTTACTTATTCTGCTGCTTCACCATTTTGCTGAAGGTGGCAAACGGGACTTGTACTTCCGATCTGACAAGACGCAGGACCAAAGCAGAGTGTATCACATAAACAGACTGAAGAGCCTCTTAGGATCCCAGGCATCTACCATGATGCTGTTCGTACATGCCTTTACTGGATGTGATACGACTTCGCGCATATTTGGGGTTGCAAGAAATCTCTCTTCCAGAAAGTCATGAAAGGTGATGCTGGTTTGGGGTCATGTGCCCAAGCATTTGCTACACCAGGTCAAAGCACATATGCAATTGTACAGATTGGGTACAAGGCAATGGTCCAGGTGTTTGGTGGAAAGGAACAGATACTCTCACTTCGTTGCGCCACAGCATCTTGACAAAGAAAGTGGTATCGGCTGTGTCGTTTGTTACCCCAGAGCGTCTGCCGCCAACTGAAGCGGCTCCTAAGCACCATTCACTCCGCACGTATTTCCAGATCATGACATGGATGGAGAAGAGGCAGATTTGGAAGCAACAGACTGGGGGTGGAAAACAGAGGAGAATCAGTTCATCCAGTAATGAATGAAATGAATGCCGCACCAGACTCTTTGCTTAAGGTAGTTCACTGCAACTGCACTACCGGGTGCAGTACTTAACGTTGCACATGCAGAACCTACGGTCTACCATGCACATCAGCTTGTGGACAGTGCCAAGTGCAGTCATGTAGCAACCCTTTCAATCAAATGTTGGGGATGAGAATGAGAATGATGACAATGACAATTCTGAGATGATCTAGGGCGACAATGGGCATGGCTTATGGTAAGCTGTGTGGCATACATACAGATTTTTTTGGATTGATGACGTCCCATCTATGTAATTACAGGAAAGGGACAGCTTAACTAGTTCAAGGAGTTAAATGATAGCATCACATATTATAAAACAACAGATTTTCTATGGCATACTCATTTATCTTTTAACTATGATATCATATACGTCATAGTTACGTCATAGGCGGATGGAACTATGTTTATTTGATTCAGAAACCCCATTTCCTATCTGTTGCCAATACATTTATAGGGTCTAAAACAACCATAAAAAAGTTTGTCGTACATTGAAATTTTCAATGGCGGCCATCTTGAAAATATGCAAATTAACCCCTTTACCGGGTCAGATTACCCGAGACTTTTTTCTGGAATTCACCATGACCTGATAAAGCATTTAAAACAATACAATGTTTTGTTGCAATTTTTTTTGGGTTCAACCGTATATTGACTCTACTACATGTAATAACTTGTGGGCTTCGTTTTAAACATAACAACTACTGTCTCATCATCTGTGAGAAAAGGCAATCGTGTATATTTAGTGCGATTTATTTACTCCAGTATTTTGGGGTCATGGACGAGCTCCTTGCCACTATGCTATGGCAACATCCTGCGGACATTAGAACATGAATGTATCTCATTTGATACAAACCGTGCCTCCATGAGAGATACAGGACACACTGCTCGCTCATTCACTGACAGGCTGCCACCACTGTTGGAATTATATATTTCAAAAAAGATCAAATATTACATTGAGGATAAAAACACCAAGACAAAATGGACAAACCATAGAGGGATATCAGATTCAAACATGTATCCATCAACTGTTTAATGATTGGTGCTTTGGAAAACAGAACTCAGTTGTGAAGATCTCCCCATTGACCCTCACCCCCACCGCCAAGTCCACCAAATCACAACTACACTCACCTTAAATTGTTTTCCACATACTGAACACAAGAAATCTCGTCTGTCTGAATGTCGGAGTTGATGGAGCTTCAGCTTGTCCGGCCGACAAAATGTTTTGTCACAAGATGAACAGGGGAAGAGACGGACTGGTGAAGAGCCTGGCTGTCTGCGCAGCTGGTAGATGTATGTGTATATGTGTACACGTGTACACGTACATGCACACACACACACACACACACATTTTTCATTAGTTTGTTTCTCACAAATCAAATCTTTTATTGAACATTAAAGGCTATTACCAAATCATTATATTACTATTTTAAGGAAATTGTCAATGTTAATTCTATAAAACCCTAAACTTAACTTTATCTTAATCGCAAACTTCAAAATAGTTGTTTACCTAAAGGAAGAACCCTATTGACTTGCACGTAATTGATAGATTTGCCAACAGCACAGATCATCAGCTGGGCTCTATTCTTCGATGTTTTGACCGAGCAATGTAACAACATCACTTTTCAAACTCTCTATCTATAGATGTTTACCGATCATGTTCGAAAGTTTAATACATTATCATACTGTTGCGTCGACGGGTTGACGAATGTCGACTGTCACACCAAGTGTCTTTGACTCTTGCCAATGACCATAAGGGAAGAAGGGAACACACAAAACTTATAATACAAAGAAAACGAAACCTGCTAACGTGACGGAAACACCGGATTTGCTGCAGAACAAGGTGGAAATGCAGATGAGGACTTTCGGCAGGCACGCTGGTCTTGATTAACCATGATAGTGTCGTGCGGGCTTAATGCAGCACAGGACAAAGGTAAGAGGATGGCAATGAGATGTGATAGTGGGGAGATGGTGTCTGAGGTCTCCCAGCGGTCCGTACCAGGAGAGCGAGCTCATGTCTCCTCAGTCTCAAACCATAAGTTACTGCGAATGCGTGTGTTTACGTGACTTTTATTACCTATGGGCCCGCCTTCATGCGCACAGGTCCCTCTCATTGGCTGCCCACTGCCACTGGGCGGCGCCACCTCTCAAGCCATATTGTCCTTCTGCGGGGCTCCACAACTCACTGCACCATCCTGGCCTGCTGCAGTCCTTGGTCAAACAGCCCATGTTGTTTACATTCCATAAAGCGCAATGCCTTTCTGTTGTTTTTGCTGTTGTGGATTAGCCCCTGTCAGTTCTGTTTGAAGAGGCCCACGCATTTTGTGTGAAGTGGCCTGGCAGAGGTTGCAGGTGTCGTCAGTAGTGTCGAGTCTATGTTTGCACTGTAAAAGGTGTGGGTGGTGTCCACAGGGGAGATGTGAAAGGTAAAGTTGATCAGACCTCAGAAGCAATTTATCTGTGTTGTCGATGGGTGGGAGTTCAGTGCCCAGGATGCTGGTTGAGTCGAGGTTATTGATTGCATCTATGGTGATGTGGGTATTGATGTGTTTTTTGTAGTTGTCGTTAATTGGTGGGGGGATGTTTTGAAGGATGTCATGGTGGTGTCTCTGTGGTGAATGCTTAATGTGTCTAGGGGTCTGTGAGTGGTTGGACATGTAATGGCACGGGTGATTATGGTTGGCACCTGCAGGTGAAGGGACTGCGCACCCCTCAAGTCCAATTGGTCTTCGAGGGGTTTTTTTACCTCTGTGTGTAGGTGCCCAATGGGTATTGCTGATGTGAAACTTGTGATGCTGTGAATGGCTTTGTTTTGTATGGTCTGTAGGGTGTTGAGATGAGTGTTTGATAGGCTGGAGGCCCAGGATGAGCTGGTGTAGTTAATGACTAATCTAATGTACTGCTTGTATATCAGTGATGTTGTTTCTTTGTGGTGCACGAAGTCAGTGCCTGTAAGTGCCATAAGTGTGTTCAACCTGGGAGTACATGTTTTTTTTAATGTTTGTGATGTGATCTGAGAATGACATAGATGTGTTAAAAGTAATGCCGAGTATTTTTGTTTGGTGTGTGTGTGTGTGTGTGTGTGTAATAGGGTGATGTCTGTGCAATGCTTGTGTTCCTTGATGTAATTTGTTAAAAGAGTGAGTGTTGATTTTTAGGGGGCTACTTTTAGTCTGTTTATGGTGAGCCAGGTTTGTAGGGTGCTGAGGAAGAGTTGAAGTTGTGCTGTGGCGGTGTTGACGTTGCTATGGATGGAGGTAACGGTTATGTGGTCCACATATGTGGCTATTTGTATGTTCTCGGGTAGTTGTGGAATGTCATGCATGAAAGACTAGAGTGTGGGGGAGAGGACCGAGCCTTGTGGGATTCCGTTAGGAAAATATTGTGTGCATGATGACTTGCCATTAAAAATTATGTTTGACTGTTGGCATGATAGGTAGTTGGCCGGCCAGCGTTTGGTGTTGTTGTGCATGTTTGTGTTGAGTACAGGATCTTGTTTGTGAGTAAGCGTTTTGGGAGGGCGTCAAATGCTTTGCTGATGTCTATTGTCGTGATAATTGTGCATTTTGGTGGTTTTCTACTGTTGAAGTGTTTTCCGTTGAAGGCAGAGTGAAGTGTTTTCTACTGTTGAAGCCATCAAAGGTGTTTTGTGGAGAGTGGGATGTGAGGGTTTGTGAGTGTGAGTATTAGGCGTTCTGTAACTTTACAGGGTATTCACAGTAATGTGGTTGGTCTGTAGGAGGCTGCTTTGGTTGGTTGTTCACTTGGTTTAAGGAGGGAAAAGACTTTGCATAGTTTCCAAATTTAGGGAATTATTGAGTGTTGGTAGAAATTGCTTATATAGTACTTGTAAGTGCTGATATGCCGTGTGGTCCAAGGTGTTTTTAAATGTAAATTGGAGATGTTATCAAGGCCAGTAGCCTGTGGAGTTTTGATGTTTTTTGTTGTTTGTGCAGGAGTGAATGGCGTAATGGTGTTGTCGAGTTGGTCGCTGAGGTTGCGTTTTGTAATACAGAACTGTCGGACCCCTCTACTCGCAGAGGATACGTTCATGGAAAATGCTGCGAATGGCAAATCCACGAATAGCGGGACATTGTTTCAGTGGAAAAAGGAAGGATAGGTTCCCGGCGGTTCGTGATTCATAAGGGAATATCAAAAATCCCACAAAAAACCGCGAATACGCCAGTGATAACACAAAAACACCCCCAAAACACGAATACACCGAAGAAAAACAGCAACAACAAAAAAATTAACTCCACCAAAAAAAAACCATGAATGCGCCCACGAAAAACCGTGACAACGTGAATATGCCCGCAAGAAACCGCAAAAACACCACGAATACGCGGAGCGAAGCTCAGGGCCGCCAATGTAGAAGCAGGTTGCAGTTTATCAAGCACAAGTATGCAGGGCCCATGAATAGCGAATCCACGAATAGCGGGGTCCGACAGAACTTCTTTCCTCTTTCCGGGTCTTCGGTGACTTGTGTTTGCATAATGATTAATGAGGATGCTCGCTTGTTGTTTCTTTGATGGTCTGTTTGTTGTGGTAGTTACGGCTGTATGTGAGGGTGTTATGGCTGTATGTGAGGGAGGGTGTTATGCCGATGTCGGAGTCAGTGATGCTGTTTCGGATTTTGCAGAAGTGTTTGGTATTGGTCGAGTGATCTCGTAGTGTGTGTAGAAAATGCCAGGTTGGTTTTACTTTTCACGAATATTTTGTTGTTGATTTCTGCATTTAGTGTTTGAATCGTTTAGACCCGTGCTTCTCAACCGGTGGGCCGCGGAGCCCTCGCAGGTGGGCCGCGAGGTCGGCAAAAAAGAAAAGAAAAGAAGAAGTATATAAAAAAGGGTCTGATCTTTAGTGTAGACTTACACGACACAGCTGGAATTCAGCTAGGTCTGTTTGTACTCCGTCTTTCCGAAACCGCGTAGCGACGCGCGCGCCGAGAGAGATAGATTGAGTCATTTTGTGCTTACGTACGTCATGTTTATGCAGTGGTGGTTTACGCGCGTTTGATCTACATTAACTGTGATGTGAACGTACTATATCCGTGTGTATGTGTGTATTGTGCACGTGCGCATATATGCGATGTGTGTATGCATGTACGTGCCTTGTACTTAGTTCATGGGTTCACGAACTTGAAATTTTTGTAAACTTTTCAACTTTCACGGATAATTTCTTGAACCGAAAATGGATCGATTTTTGAACGAAAGTGTGATGGAGAAGACAAATGTGCTACAGAAAAATCTCGAAAGGTTGTGGTGAGGAATATGACCCGATTACATTAAATATGGATTCATGATGGCAGGCAGTGATGTTGAGCCAAAGCACAGTGCGTTGAATGTGCTGAAATCCTGTCAAACAAGGCGCCTTAAACCGTCAAAGCTTCAGAGACACTTAAACACAGGCACCCGAATAGTGCAGGTAAGCCAAAGGAATATTTTGAGAGGAAAAGGGCTGGACTTCAGGCACAGCAGAAAGTGATTACAACATTTACAACTCAGTCAAAATCAGCATTGAAAGCCAGCTACATGGTTGCTGCTCGTGTTGCTCGTAGCAAGAAAGCTTCACAATCGCGAGGAGCTTATTTTACCCAGTGCTGTTGATATGTGTCGAGAAATTCTTGGAGAGGCAGCTGCAACCAAACTTCAGTCCGTATCACTCTCTAATGAACTGTGATGAGAAGAATTGTTGAAATGAGTGATGACATGAATGCCAAGTGGTGGAAAAAATAAAGGCCAGTCCGTATTTTTCCATTCAGTTGGATGAATCTACTGACATTAGCAATATGCTTTATTGCTAGTTTTTGTTGATGTACTGCGGGGACGTGATGTTCATGAGATCTACTGTTTTGCAAAGACCTTCCCACAAAAACAGCTGCAGATGATGTAATGCTCTGCCTTGACAAATACTTCACTGACAAGAGTATTGATTGGAAGAACTGCGTAGGTGTGTGCACAGATGGTGCTGCATCAATGACAGAGTCCATCGTGGTGTTGTAAAACAGATCCAACAGAGGGCGCCAGATGCCAAGAAGACCCACTGCTTCTTACATAGAGAAAATCTGGCAACAAAGCAGATGTCACCAGAACTGAATGAAGTCATTAAGTGTAGCTTTAAAACTGTAAACTTCCTCAAGAAGAGTGCACTCAAACTCAAGGTGTTTTGCTGCACTGTGTGAAAGACTTGATTCGTGATCACTTGCAGCTTCTGTACCACAGTGAGGTGAGTGGCTTTCAAGAGGACGTATGCTTAATCGCCTCTTTGAACTGAGACATGAAGTCCACATGTTCCTTGAAGAGAAACACTCACCACTTGCTGATCATTACAGTAATGATAACTTTTGTGCCAAATTGGCTTACCTGTCAGATGTGTTTGACCAGTTAAATCAGCTCAACATATCAATGCAGGTAGGAACAGTTCAGTGTTCTTGGTTGCTGACAAAATGAAGGCTTCAAGAAAAGCTTGTTCTTTGGAACAGAAAAGTGAAGATGGACGACTTGAGATGTTTCTACTTCTGAGTGAAACTTTGGAATCCACTCTCATACAGACATATCTGGGCTCATAAACCAGCATTTGACCGAATTATCACAAAAGTTTGCAGACTACTTTCCAGAGGACCCAGGCAAGGAAACCTTTGGATTTTGAACCTTTTCAGTGGATCCTGCTTCAGAAGATGTGGCTTGTCCGTTGTACTTGAAAATGAACTGATGGAACTTTCTGCAGACAGTAGTCTGAAGCTTCAGCATGCACAAGTAGACCTTCCTTCATTCTGGATATTGCAAGCAGTGAATACACTTCTTTGTCAAAGCGTGCCATCAGATTTCTTTTACCATTCACCAAACCTATCTCTGTGAATCGGGCTTCTCAACTGTAACTGTGACAAATCAAAAGCACGAAATAGTCTAAAAACAGACACTCTGAATGCCACTTTGCGTGTGAGCCCTTCCCCCATCAAACCACGACTTGACCATCTTATTTCCAAGAAGCAAGCTCAAGTGTCTCATTAAAGGTGGGTTTTCACGGGACACGCGAACGGTTCGCGAAGGATGCGAATGTCGAAAAAAATGGCAAAGTCCAACATTCGTATTTAGCTCCAAAGTCGCCAAACATGCCAGGGTTCTGAAGCATCGTTCAATTGTCGCGGAGTCGTTTTTTGTCGGCGAAAATTTCAAAAAAGTTTGAAAATTCCCGCCGAACAAAAGAGCGACATTCCGAACCCCGCGCATGTTTGGCGAACTTTTGGAGCCTAAAATACGAATGTTGGACTTTGCCATTTTTTCGACATTCGCATCTTCGCGAACCGTTCGCGTGTCCTGTGAAAACCCACCTTAAAGGTAAGCATAATGATTTGTTTTGGCATTAAGTTTTATTGCCATTTTTCTCATTACATTCTGTATGATGGGCTCGAAATTTCCTCAGAGCCAGAGTAGGCCTCGGTTGAAAAAGGTTGAGAAGCACTGGTTTAGCATATATCTGGTGCTTTAGGTGTTCAGTTTTGTATTTTTAATTAATTTTCTCTAATTTTTTTTCACTGAGTTGTGGGTTATGGTGTTGTAATAAAGGTGGAAAAAATCGATTTAATACAACTTAATTCCAGGCTATATGGCAACAAAAGGTGGAAATTTAGAAAGGGTGTGTACACTTTCTAAATGCATTGTGTATGTGGTGAATCTTTCCTGTAATGAATAGTGAATCTCATTCTCATGGCTCTTACGGGACTTCTGTTCTGCTCGCCATAACACACAGTTTACCCTTCACTTCTACCGTCACCATTTTTCAATCGGTTTTCGCATCTGAAATGAAATGAGAAAACTTGATGAATTTTGCTTTAATATGCCGTTTACAGTTTGCTTCTATTATGTGTACTGTACATCCAAAGTATAAAGATGCACAAGAACTGTATCGACACTTTAAAACAATACGTTAAATTCTTTACACCTTATGTTTCAGATTACAGGTACATCCCTTTTACTTACCACTCGAACTGTTATTCAAATACAGAAACCGCCATTATATTGGATTTCCCACGTGATCTACTGCTTCTCCGAGCAACCAATGAAAATGTTACAGAATGGATTTGTTTAAATGCTTCAATAATGATGTTCTAACCGTACCCACACGTACGTGCATGCACACTTCTTCTCATCAAATAACTTTCACAACTTGAATCCTTCCCTCCCAAAGATTCCCACTGTTATAAACCTGACACTCCATTCCTCATCTCTTATAAAACGTCCCCTCACCTTTACACGTTTCATGATCTTCATTCCACCTTCGCCTTCACCTTCCATTTGAACACTCTCGCCTTCCTGCTGTGCACCTCCATCTCCTTCAACCCCTCTTCCTTTATCATCTCGTCCCTCCTCGCCATCCTCTTGTCTTCTTTCAGGTTCTCCTTCAGCACCATTTCCATTGGCGTCTTTCTGGACATTCCCGCCCTCTGTACCAACCAGGTCCGCAGCTGGCTCCACCTCCATACTCCCATTGGCTACCTCAGTGCGTGGACGTTTCAACGTCTGCACACAGCATTGTCTTATGGTCGAGAATCAGCAAGTACAGTGTCCGAAGTTTCAATGTACAGCAACACAAGTCTACCACAAGACGGGCTCAGTCTCGTGTCTTCATATTTTCCTTTACAAACTCTGAAATTCACATCCATTAACATGCACGACACAATCGACAATTAATTAACCAAATGCCTTGATAAAACTTTGGTCACCATGACATCGTTCTCTTGTTCTTTTGTGTATCAAAAGCATTGCTGCACTTTGTCTAATTGTTTTTAATTTTCCACCAAAATCCACTATTCACACCCATCACATGTTCAATCACAAACGATTTATCTGTAACATTTACCATATCTGTTTTCTGAACGCCTGCATGCACTCAATGAGACGATGCTAAGTGGCATACATCATCATGAATGTTAATGTGCGATACACAGGGAAACAGTTCGATAACAAACGTGAGAGCATAAGCATCACGGCGCACGGCAGGGGTGTGTGGAGTACTTTTGGGGGTCTGCCCACTCGACGTCCAGGCCGAAACTTCCTGCGACCCCGGGAGCGGCCCCGACCACGTGACCTGAGGCAGAACAAATCAGGTGAGCGATATAAAATGTTGGCGTACGGCCAGTGGACAGTTATACCACCCTCCCCTTGGCTTGTTAAAACATTAGTGGAGATAACCTGCACTTACCGCTCACACCTGTCTACGTCATCGTGTCCCTCCAAGTGCTTCTGCAGTTCCTGCCAGTTCGGCAGACGTCGTGGGCACTCGTAGCACGGCCATGTGTACGCAGTGTCTGCAAGCATTGTTAAAAAAAATGCTCCGCTATAACTGAAAAGCACAGACCACACAAATTATTATACTGTACACAAATTACAGTGTGTTTCACCTGCATCCACAATTGTTGGTTCAAGTGGCTTCTCTCCAACAACTGGGGCATAAGCAGCTGCAAACCATACCTGTAAGAACATTGAGATGCACCATGGACATGGACATAATTGATCACCAAGAAAACGACACACACACACACACACCCACACATCCCAAAATAGCTTCAGGATGAGTACACAGGCATGTTGACGAGTGTAGCTATGACATGTACGTGACATCATGAACTTCAGAGAAGTCTTTCAGGATGATATCTAATCACGATACAGTGAGTGAAAGCCTTATTGCAAAACAAACTGTGTTCATTCCATTGATGTTTTAACCATTGAACACTCAAACAAAACCAGTACTTTAGCTCGGTCGCTATTGTCCTTGTGTCTGCAGATGGAAACAATTCATAAAACAAAATAGAACAAGAAAAAGTGCAATCAGAAATTGCAGACCCTAACCAGAATTTGTTTTGTGTGGTGTTTGTGTACTGGTGTGTTACGTCATCAATAAGAGACATAATTAGAACTGCAACTTTATAACTGCTGGCAGTGATGACCGGGTACCAAGACATCCTGCTTTGATTGGACACTTGACCGTGACCCTGACCCAGGACGTTTATTATTATTCAATTGAATTTAGAATGGGATTAAAATAAGTTCAATTCAAATAAAATGGAAGACTAAATAGGTACAATCCGGCATTGGAGTAATCAGAAGGAACCAAAACAAGCAAAAAGCAAAGATGAAGTCATCAGGATGAACCTGGATAGGATTCACATTTCAGCTACCACTCCTCTACCCTCAACCCCATCCAGGCACAGCCCAAGTGAACCTTATTCAAAAAATAAAAATCAAAAAAAATCAAAAAGAACCCAGATCAAAAAAATAAATAATTCTGCTTGCTAGACCATGCGTCCGATCAAGATGAAATTTAAAACATGTATTCCCCATCACCACTCGATCATAATTGTGAAGTTTCACATCGATTTATTAAGCAGTTCCAGAGAAAACATTATTTAATACTTTTCTTCAATCCAATATGGCTGTCAAACCATATGACCGATCAATTATTCCTTCACAAACTTGTGCACCCAAGGCTTGGGGACCATTTTTGTGAAGGTTCTCCTTGAAATGTCCAGCTATTGTGGAGACGAAGATTTTTTATAGGTTCTAGGGTAAATCCAACATAGCTGTGAAACCATGTGACCTATGACGTTATACGTGTGAACCTTTGGTTTCTCATGGATGGCCGGTCATACGTGTAAAGTTTGGCCTCGATCTGCTCAGCCACTTCAGAAAAGAAGATTTTTGAAGGTTAAAAAAACAAAAACAATATGGCTGCGGAATCATGTGACCGATGACGTCATCAATTTTTTTTTCTGTGGACCACTTTATCCCAAGATGATGCTCACAAATTTTCATACTGATCAGATGTAGCGTTCTACATATGCAATTATTACGTCATAACAAAGGCACCTATGATGTCATAAAGAAATCACACTTATTCCCCATGAGTACTTGCCATGTGCCAAGTTTCAATTTTACCTTGGTGCGGTTTCAGATACAGGAGGTCCAAAGTTTTTCCGTTTTTCCAACATGGCTGCCACACCACTATGACGTCATAATTATCAATAAAATATTCCACATGAGTAGTCGCTGCTATGGTGGAAATTTCCTCTCAATCCGACAAGCGTTTGCGGAGAAAAGCACTAAAGTTCTGTGCGGACAAACAAACAAACCCAAATTTAATACCCTCTCCTTTGGCGAGGGTAATAATGGATATTGAACTATTCAACTATACCTCAGCAAACCTTGGGCAAAAAAGTAGAAGTCCTTTCATTGATAATTTGGCTAAATAACAAATCACCCGTTTAAGTGACTTACCCTCAGCTCTTCCCTGGGTAGTACCAAACGCGTGGTGCACACAAAGATGTGCATCCCGTGCTGATAGGCTGACAGGTTCTGTTGGGCGTGGTTCTGGGCGGGGCGGACCAGCATTAGCCAATTGCTTCGATTCTCATCCGAGAGGTCCAGCCATTCACATCGCTGCTCTGCTTCCTCAGGCCGAGTGTTCTCTGTTGCACTTGCTGCACTAACGAGCTGAAGAAGGAAACAATCACAAACAAAATATAATCGAATGGAAATTAAAATGTAAAGACAAGAGCAGTGGTTATTAAATTAGAAATCCATGGGAACAAAATAAAGTAATGGGATCCTCTCTCCATGGACCCCTCTCCTTAAAACTATCATCAAAATCTCGACAAGTAATGGGACACTCAAAGTGGCTGGGAAAAGATGTTAAAAAGGGGAAAAAATTAAATAAACAAAAAGGCAGAGTAATCGAACAAAAAGAGAGCAAAGAGAAGGAAGAAAATTGTTATGACAAAAACAAAAATGGATATAAAAGAAGAGAAACAAAGAAATTAAGAGCATGGAGGGATTGTGATTTCGGGGAGATGAAGGAACCAAGGAACCATGAGTGGAGAAATGGCAGAGAATGAATAACGAATGAGCTGTAAAGAATAATATCAGTGAGAATGATGCTCCAAATGAAGTCACGGAAGAGAAGTCGAGTGGATAAAGGTGAGGGAAAGGAAAATGGGGAGAAATAGAGACTGAATAGAGAAGAGGGAAGATTTCAGACTCGGACAAACACGTGAAGGCAAAGACAAGAAAACCTTCAGTCGGAGTTTGTCTGGCACAAGTTCCCCTAGTGTCACCAGAGGGGCTTCGTAAGGTCCGAGCCTCGTCCGATGTTCTATCCTCCTCCTTGCGTGGACACCGCCCGTCTGTTTGTCGATGTACAACACCTTTGGGACACACAACGGGGGTGCTGTTGAGACACAACAATTGTATATTCACGTAGAATCAGTCAGGTATGCTTTTATGGCAGTAAATATGAGCAAGTGCGAGTAAGGATTTACACTTAAGGGTTACAGGAGTTGGTGAGGAATGGTGAGCGAGATGGAAATCGGTAGGTGAGCGTACAACTAGTTTTAGAATAAATGGGAGAAAAACAATTAAAGTGTTTAATACACAATTAAACCAAACAAGGTACAAGTACTGCAAATAAGATTTGATGATATGTTGCATTGTGGAAGTCTCGCGTGTTTGTCTGTCTTTATCTTCTTGTCTGTTAACCCCCCTTCAGAGTTCAGGTGCACCCTGAGCGTTGGACGTAATATGTGAACTACATTTTAATGTGTGAACTACCGCTGAACAGAATTATTTGTCTTGCTCCATACTTTTGGATGCTTGAATGGAGTTGGGGAAATGGGGAAATGGAGACCCCTCCCACCCCCCACCCCCACCACCAAACGTATCTACCAGGCCTCGGTTAGGAGTATGTGAGGGTGGGCCTGAGATGCGAAAAAGAAGAACTCAAGGTTTCTGGTCCACTACCGGCATGGAGGAGAGCAGTTCTGGTGGTGGTCGTATGGCAGCTTAGCTGCCGGGGTAGCTATCATTTCTTGAAGCGTGACTGTGTCGCTGATGCAGTGCCCCTCTACCAGTACACACACTGGAACTGGTACTCATTTCGCCGACCTGGGAAGGATGACAGGCTGAGTCAACCCCCGGTGTATTAATTCAGCAGCCGACGGGGCTTGAACTCAGGACCCTAGGATCCCAAGCCGCCACCCTCACCACTGAGCCAACATCAGGCTGTAGAGCAGTTCTGAGTGGAGGGAAGACAGCGAGTGAGGATGCTGAAAAAGTGTTTGATTGCCAATGGAGGCACATCGTGGAGAGAAGGGTCTGAATGAATGGACAACTGGTGGAAGTTTGAACGGGTTATGTTGTGAACATGGCATTCAGGGTGAGCGGCTGATACGAGATAACGATTCCTGATCCCTAAGGTGTAATCAAGTTGCGTCCTGTGGAGGCCTTCTACCCTTGGTTCGAGGCAGCTGTATACATGGTGTGCATTGCGGTGAAGGACACACTCCTTCCTGATCAACTCCACATTTGGTCGCTGTTCCAACCAAACAATAATTACAGGTCAAACAGTAAAGTCAAAATGCAAAACTTTTCTTGAGCAATGAATGGAAGTATATTCTGTTTGTGCACCCGAAAGATAATCAAGTGTCCTTTTTTGACATGGAGTTAGTTGGGGAGGATAGTGTCAATATGAAGCCTTTTCAATTTAACAACCAATCTATGGGACGTAGTCATCCGTTATCATGAGACTGCGCTGTATAACAAGCAGGAATTTCACATCAAGGGACAGGGGGAAAGACATCGGACGAGGAAAAATATAAGAGTTGAAGGAAAACGAGGACAGTTACTACGTGTGACTCAGAGTGAGGATAAAAGGAAAGCGAGAGTGAGACATTTACATTAAGTGGAGAATGTATAATAGCAATAACTACGGAAAGCACAACCAAGTTGATGACTTGTCTGAAAATGGGAGGTTCAGGGTTTGTTTGTTTTTCCGAGTGAAAGGTACACCTGTGGGAGAGTGGCGTAAGCGAGGGGCAGTGGAGACCGGTTAGGAATCGGGAAAAGTGGACCATGTTGAGGACATGGAGGAGAGATACTTCGTTGGCAATCCTCGCACCCTGCAAAAGAAAATGCGCGCACACGCGCGCACACACACACACACACACACACACACACACACAATCCAAAATGTGCTTCCCTCTCCAACCCCAAAAATGTCACAGCAAGTTGGTCTCAACCCAAACCTCTCATGAACTAAAAAAAACTCTGCCAATGCACAACAATGAAATTCACTCATTGCTTCACCCATTTGGTAATCTGTCGTTTTGTACGTTTTCTTTTTTGAAATAAACTTGGAGAGAAGTCCCCACATTGCTATCCCCTTCGAGCTCACAGCCACACTCCCCTCACATAGTAAATTGGGATCGAATTCTACCGTCACTTGTTCTTCTGCTGCAGGGACCACCTGGTGGAGACACAGTCAGAGAGACAAGAAGGGCCAAAAGAGGGGATATAAAGAGGGAAGAATAAGACCATGGCGGTGGGTATAGAGGGATGTGAAGAGATGGGAAAAGGTGAAAAGAGAAGGGTGTGGAGAAGAGAGGAGGCAAGAGTAAGGTGGAGGCAAAACAAACAAACACATTAGAAGGATCTGTATGAGTAATGGTCTGCACTTAAAAAATAAACAATGAATCAAAAAAATCTTTAAATATCCCGAAGCAATTTACATGCATGTAGTAAAGAACAATGTATGGACAAAATATATGGATAAGACCAGCAGGCAATACATATTGGTTATTATTTATTAATGTGAGGAGGGAAGGGATGCTACATAAGGTAATACTATGAGGGCATGTTGCAACAATGTCATGTCTCCTATTCTTGTCCTCAAAAAACAGGTAAAGATACTGTATTTGAATGAAACAAAGCGCAGTCAACACATTAGTTCTTCCTGCCACTGGGTGTGAAGTTTTGTGGTGCTGACACTAGATGTCTCAGTGCTATGTTCATCAATATAGCAGAGGGCAGCACAATGTGGTCAGTGCTGTGAGGCATGAAGTACTGGAGATGAGAGTTGGCATGATTGACTGGAGATGAGAGTTGGGATGACTGAAGATGAGTTGGGATGACTGACTGGAGATGACTGGAGATTAGAAGACTGGAGATGAGAGTTGGATAATTGACTGGAGATGAGAGTTGAGATGACTGACTGGAGATGAGAAGACTGGAGATGAGAGTTGGGTAATTGACTGGAGATGACTGGAGATGAGAGTTGGGTAATTGACTGGAGATGACTGGAGATGAGAGTTGGATGCATCATTACGATTCTGAGTACAACAGATGATCAATGGAGAACCGTCAAAAGGGAACACCTGCTCCGACTTGGCTCCGTCAGATTTGCATCTCTTCCTCAAACTTAAGGAACCCTCTCATTTGCACAAGGTCATCTGCCCTCTGCTTGGAAATCAGCAAACATTACTGCCCTGCATAAAAAAGGTGCAAACACAGATCCCTGCAACTACAGACCAATCAGCCTTCTCCCAATCATCAGCAAGGTGATGGAATCCATCATCGCTTCAGACTTTAAATCCTTCCTCTTCTCCAATGGCTTGATTTCCGATCACCAGTTTGTTTTCATACCAGGTCACTCTACCCTGGATATGCTGCTTCTGCTCTCCCAACAATGGATGGAGATTCTCAATGCCAGACATGAAATCAGAGCCATCTTCCAAGATATATTGTTGCGAATTTGGAAGCTTACTGCACACAACAGCCAGGTCCTATAGATCAGCTATATCGGTAAGTATAATGTTTCTAGTTAGGGTCCCGTCCTATGTTTAATGGGCGATTAATTGTACGTGCGCTGAGTTATTTTATAGTTAGGATTTTTACATTTTAAACTTCAACTACAACAACGCCCATCTTCGCTTCTTCACCATCGGCCTTTCCACGCGCATGAGTATCAAGCACAGCCGTGGGCGGAGTCCAATGTGCCAGGCGGGGTTTCTTTGGACGTTGGCATCTTGGATTTCGCTCCAAATACGGGCATGGCGCCCCTCTCAGCCAATCGGAGGGGTGCAAGCATGTCTGCCGCCTCTCGCCAATGGGAGCCAATGCAACATATTGCTGCTCGACTTCCTGATCGAGGGTGGAGACATGAGCAGCCCCCCCCGACCAATCTCGGACGGCCGGGATATCGCCCGGCACGCCTGTCCAATGAGGAGGGGAATGACGCGAGACGGATCCCTCCGACCTGTCAAGAAAAAGGGATAATTGTGTGGGGGCGACCCGCTGAGAGAGTCTTCCCACCGTGAATTGCCTGCCTGCGAGCCGGAGGAGAATCACTTTCCTGCCTGCCTAGCTGACTTGCTTTGACTGCCTGCCAGCGCCCGCGCTACCCGCCTTCAACGTAACCTGGTTGCTTGGAGCGGCAATCAGTGTGTTGCGGGTTGTTCGAGTCCCAGGCCAGATCGTCGGGAACTGCACGAAGCGGGAAGGTCCAAGCCAGATTCTTACCTCCAGCTCACCTTCCCTCCGAGCTGAGGATATCAATAAAGGCCGCGGCCACCATTTCTTTTTGGGGGGTGTGTGTCTGTGTGTGAGCCAGTCTTTTAAGTAGAAACGTTTCAGTGCCGTGTGTGTAAATTGCATTCCTTTTATTCGGTTAACTCTGCCTTCTTGCGTGCTC
>CM068967.1:9217184-9228764 GCA_035128595.1 Eptatretus atami | reverse complement strand
TTTTTTTTACCACTTTTTAAAGTTGGATCAGATTAGTCAAATGGTCATCTTAATAAATGAACATATAGCCAAACTGCTGTACATCGGACCATATCCATGGACAGTGTTTTACAACTCAATGTATGTGTAGTTTGTACATGACGAGTGTCCGCATGTTGCAGTCAAAACAAAAGGTTTTGTTTATCAACAAAATATTTGCGAAAACTTTTGCAGACACCGTTTGTACATCTAACTGGAATGTTCAGTTGATACGAGTGAACGAGGAGTCCACGGGGAAGATACACGGACAAAAGAAACACTTACCATTGTCTCGGCGTGTCGATCAGCGACTTTGCCATCGCAAGCTGCATCTTGCCCTGCCTCCAGCTGTCCCTGTCCCGAATGTCCGAATTGATCCTCCATGTGATCTTGTCCTAACCTCGGTGTACAGCATTCATCGCTCTGTTCAAATGCATTGCCAGAGCCCGCATCAAACTCCCGTCCGGTTTGTACACAAACTTGAGCGAGAATTTGTCCACTCCACGTGTTGCTTTCTCCAAGCATTTGTCCCGCGTTGATGTCACTTTGTCCAACATCGTGTCTGACGTTCTGCTCTTCGCTTTGTTTGTAGCTCCGATCGCTTTCCGGAGAAAAGGTCGGCATGCTATGCACCATGTCTTGATTGTCCAGCACCACTGTGATCTGCAGACAAAACCACACATCTGTGTATGTTAAACCCTGCACCACTATAACAGATACTGTACCCGATAAGGATGACAATGTAGTGCACTGTACTAACATTTCATGCACTGTACCTGTCCATTGGATACACTGCACCAGCATGTCATATGTATATATATACAGTAGACTAGGCGTAAGTCGTCACCATCGGGACCGAGAAAAAAGTGACGACTTAGAAAATGCTGACGAACTTTTTACGCGTATGCGAACATTCATGATGACTGTGGGTGAAGGATGAAGTCGCGCGTGGCCTGGACACGTATGTGTGAGAGCCGGCTATTGTACCAAAAGGAAAACACAATCCTCGGGGCATAGGTGGGGGTTCATTGGTGAGTTGGAAAGTGATCAAGCAAAGATGGAATCATGAATCAGTTTATCAAACGTAAAGATAATAACAACGTAAGAACAACTCGTTACCATCGGTGATGGTATGGTGACAAATTACATGACACACAGTCATCGTGGTGATGATCCACTCAATGCCTATGTGTAGTGAGTGCGGTAATGTACAAAACAAGCAATATAAACCATGATCGGACTTCAACACGAAGCTCGATCGATCCTTTACTCCTTCGCGAAGTAATCCGTTATGTTTGACTGCCTCAAACTCTTGGGCATCTGGTGCATGAGAAAGGACTCAAACCGGTCATGTATTCCATGATGTTGTCTGGGCAATCCTCCACCGAAAGACATGTATCGCCCGAATATTTGGCCGAATCGGCCGAAACCGAATATTTGGCTGAGCGACATTACGAAACCAGATTGATAGCGAGTCATCGACATTCTCAAAGGACACACATTTCACACTTACCACCGGCTCGCGATCTTCTCCACTTGTCCAAATATCTTGCCCTTATTCTTCAAGATATCGTCAATGTCTGCCGTTTGATGTCAACTTCTCGCTATGGCTGTTTTCTTCATCAGTGGGTTTGCCTCGCAAAAACTGGATAATGTCGTATTTTTTCTTGGTAGGTTTTAGTTGTAAGCTTACGCTTAGTCGCCATTGTCCTGCCTGCAGTGCGATCAACATGTGTACGCAGTAAAATAGCCTATCACTGGCGGTGTATAACCAATGAGCGAGCATCACGATTCCATGAAATCTGGCTTCTCACGAGGCAGCAGTTCCGTGTGACGAGTTAGGAGTGGTATTTACTTGAGTTTCCATTACGCGGGAACGGACAACATCTGTACGACTTAGACGAAGTGGACGACGACTTACAGAGGGATGACCCTTTATTCAAAGGGATTTAACATGAGATAAATTCGGGACTTTTTGACGCTGCCGACTTAGGCGAAGTGACGGTTACACGCTGCCGACTTACGCCTAGTCTACTGTATATATATAATATATATATATAATATATATATATATATATAGTATATATATATATATATATATATATATATAACACCAGGAAAGCAAGCACTTGAACAACAGAAACAAAACCCTTCGGACAAAATAATTAAGTAACCCACCATGTCTAGGCGACTGGAACCATACTTTATTGTCCATACAGTAAAGGATATGCAGGAACTTGGACACTGGAGGAGGCCATTTGGCCCATCACACCACATAAATCAATCTATTAGTTTGACTATACACCTACAATTTGAGGGGAGAGTGTGGTGGGGTTGGAGGGGGAGTATGGAGAGAGAAAAGTGGGGGCAGGTACAGTTCGTTTTTTGTTTATACATTAAATTCTCTTGTTTTTGTATTTTTGGGGGAAGAAAAGGGTTGGAAGGTGAGGATGATCAAACAAACAGAACATTCTCCTTTTGAGGACGCTCTCTCATAGACATCACAATCACTATGCCTGCACAGAACCACCCATCAATATCGAGCCGTCTACCAATCCTGCCAATATCTCTATACCACTCTATCCCCAAAGCTTATAGGTACCGATCAAATTTCAGATTAAACCTATCTACTGTATCTGCTGCCACTACATTTCCAGGGAGACCATTCCATGCATTAACAACTACTCTCTGAGTGAAAGACCCCAACCTTACTACCGTCTTCGCCAACGTAGCCAACATGTGGCTCTCAACGGTACCCTTTCTTCTCCTCTTCCTGTCAAGGCTGGAGTGCACCAAGGCAGTGTTCTCGGCTCCATCCTATTCCTAATCTTCATCAATGATCTCTGACTCTCCAGAAAATGCTCTTTATGAATGACATTTTGGATTGTGTGGGGGCAGAAGATATGTGGAACCGCGGGAATGGATCAAGCCCTGGAGGAGCGGGGACTGCGGCCTCCCCCGAGGTAATTTGTCCCTGGCAGCCGGTGATGTCTTGAAATGGGGACCCGTCGGGAGGGGGGTTTGATCGGACGACCAGCAGCAAGGAGACCCCTGGCGACCCAGATGAGGCGGAGAGAGCCTGGATTGTGCGGAGACTCTCCCCAGTGGGACGTACGGCAAAAGAGCTGTTTGGCTGTCAGGGACCGAATGTTGTCCAGAACCTCCCCGCTGCCTAGTTCATGATCACACATGTGTGTAATAACATTTAAGCCATGGTCATACAGGGTTGAAATGAATGATTGATTCTTTGGTTGATGTGTGAGTGTGTGAGGGAAGGTTCACTTGATCCATATCACTAACCTGTACCAGAAAGACAGGGCCCACATAAATTTGGAAAGGTATATGGGATAACTCTGCTCTGTGTCTGCTTTGAAAGATCGCTTGTCTTTTGCCGCACCCCACGAATTCCTTGCTTTCCCTGCTGTACATATCAATAAATCCCATTCACTGTGCCATATACCTTTCCTCGCTTTGGTTGTAAATAAATGCCCTATTTAGAAATGTTCCCAGCTCGTTTTCATGTTTTCTTTCATTGGTCTAGCATGGAACGCACCCGAGTTTAGCAGGGACGTTATTCTCCACAGATCCGTTTCGTAGCCGACACGTACTTGGCAGTTCTGCTCAGCTGCACCTGATCCGTTAGGTAATCTGGTTAACACAAGTACGTATCAAGAAAGGGCGTGTTCCCCGGTAATGAGGTCACATGACCCTTAGGTAAGCAGTTTTAGACGAAGGACCCTAAGTCACGTGGTCGAATTATTGTCGGTTGCGGTCGATTAGCGACCTGCCGCGTCACAAAGTTATTCATGTACGACAGCCTGCGATTCAGTACCAGAGAAGAGTTCAGAGATCAGATTGATCAGTTTTGGTGGCACCCCACAAAGACCAAGAATCCTCCAGAGGGCATCCTGATTCACTGAATCGAGCGCTTTAAAGAGATCAACATAGGCTGCAAGCAGCCCCTGCTGAAAATCTCGTCTGCGTTCGGTGAGTACCCAAAGAGCAAGGATACGGTCAATCGTTGAGCTCTTTGGTGTAAAGCCTGACTGCTCTGGGCGCTGGTGCTCAAGCAGATGGTGGCGAACCCTCTCAAGAATTATCCGAGCAAAGATTATGCACTGAGAGCAGCGTCACCCTTCGGTAGTTGTTGTAGTCCTGGTGATCACCTTCCCTTTCCAGAGAGGGACAACAAGGCCCCTCTTCCAGTCAGTTGGGATGATTCCTGTGTTCTAGGCAGGGCACAGAACTGTATGCAACGACACGAGTACGGCATTTCTCCCAGCCTTGAGAAGTTCAGCATGGATGCCACAGATCGCAGGAGCTTTACCCCATTTCAACCGGTTCAACGCAGCCTGTGTTTCCACAAACGAAGGTGGATCACAGTTGATTGGAGGGTCAGCAATCATGATAGTAACACCCCTGACAACCAACTTAACACAGCTGGTGGATCAGCCAAGTACAGCCGCTCAAAGTAACCAGCCAAGTGGGCCTTCACTTCGGACTCCTCTGTCAAGAGCCCACCACCCTCCACTCTAACTGCAGCACACCGAGGGACGGGCTTGGAGGAACACAATGCTTGAATTCCCCCTTAAGCAGAATGATAATCACTTGACCACAGGTGATGTTCTACCCTTTAACAGATTCCTCGCACATAGGCCTCCTTGTCCACCCTCAGCACACATACAGTTTTATGCCTCAACTTCCTGAACAGCTCTGCTCTGCCATTAAGCCTGGCCCTGCGACTCTTGTCAATGGTATCCAGTGTCTCTTGGGAGACAAAGTTCTTCTTCGCCTGAAGGTGGGTTGCAAGACATCCACCAGCAACATCAAGGATGGTAGTCTTGAAGGCACTCTACAACTCTTCAGGATTCTTCAAAACACCCAGACCCCCCAAATCCCCAATCGGCCTGTTCACAAACTCCTCAGCTACCCTCTCATCCCTGAGCTTGCCAACATCCAGCCTCGGCTGGGTTGGTACCATTCTCCTGGATTCAAGCTGCAACTTCAGAGTGGCTACAACAATCCTGTGCTCGGTATTGAGGAACTGAGCACTCCAGTAGACCCTACAGTTCTGAATCATCCTCCGGTGACCATCAATGAGCACATGGTCAATCTCTTGCCACACCACCACCACCGTTGTTGGAATACCAAGTCCAGTGATGAGGCTGTGGGTGCTAAAACCATGAACCAGCCACCCTAAGTCCATGACTTCTTGCAAAGTGAAAGAACGTAGTGCTATTCTGTTTCACAGATCCAGACCGATGAGGACTAACACATATCTCATAGCTATCCATAAAGTGCCAGTCGATGCAATGAAATCCCCCAAGACAAGAATAGTATATCGCCTGGGGCATTGATCAATCACAGACTCGACTGCAGCATCGAATGATCACTCTTCTCAGTTGGAGCATATACAGAGACCAGAGAAATGACACCCAAGGAGTGACGAATCCTCAGTCTCATAATACGCTCATTGACTGGTGTTTCCTCAATTATCCTATCCAGGTTCCTCCTGATGACTCCATCTTTGCTCTTTACTTCTTTGGGTTCCTTCTTGGTCTTCCATTTGATTATGTTTGTACCATATCCTGATGTTGTGTGGACTGTGCTTCCCCGCTGACGGACCTCTGGTAGCTTGTACATGTTGCTGCGTTGCGTTTGAGTCTGGGGAGTAACTGCTGAAATCTATCTGTCCGGGTTCTTCGCGACATCTTTGTTCTTTGTTCCCTTCACATTTTTTTCAAATTATTTTCATTTAATTTTAATTAAATTGATGTTTTTTTTTTAATGTTTTAATTTTTTTGGTCACAATTCTGTTTATTCATTGTAATTCTTGCTTTTTATTCTCTTCCATCTCTTTTACTCAGTTCCTCTCTTTTGTTATCGATCTCTCAGGAGAAATGAATTCTTGCAGAAATTTTTCTGCAAGGCTCACTTGGCTGTGCCTGGATGGGTTTGAGGGGAGTGGAGTAGCAGCTGAAACCCGAATCCTATCCAGTTTCCTCCTGATGAATCCATCTTTGCTCTTTACTTCTTCGGGTTCCTCCTTGGTCCATTTCATTATCATGGGAGGCAGCTTATTTGACACAGCTACAGCAACTCCTTGTGCATGGTAACCATCAGAGCGACCAGACCAATAGTCGGTGTAATCACCCGCCATAATCTCGCCGCAATCCGGTGTCCGAACCTCAAAGAGTGCTGCAATACCGATGTCCAAACGCTGGAGCTCAGATGATAACAGAGACAGGTGATCATCCTCTCTTCGGGATAGGACATTCCAGGCACCCACCTGAAGGGACTGCATCAGGTTAACTCAAGGAGACCGCCGCCTGGTGGACGACACCTCAGCACCTCCCCGACACACACCATCGGAATCCGTGAAGACACACCACCGGAAGACCCAGGAAGGTGATGCCATACTTTTCCTCCTATCATCAAAGCATGGGTGTCCCAAAGGCTTGGCCCCAATCCCGTCATCCGGTGAACTGCACTGCGAAGGGCAGCTGCACAGGAGTTACTCCGCCGGAGTGGGTTTTCAGTTTTCTTTGCGATTTTTATGTGTTTTGCAGAATGAACTGTCTTATGGTGGCCAGTGCAAATCCTGCCAACAACCTTCTCAAAAAAGGTCACCCAACTGCAGGACGACGTCCGCAGACAGTTGGGCAACAGGTATGGATGGCTGTTGGCTCACAAGGAGTTCCTCCACCCTTTGATGATAAGAACCAGACAAGATGCATGTGGAAGCTCTCCAAGGTAAGGATGGCACATGCGTCGCCCATACAATAACGAACAGGTACATCTTGTGAGCTGAAGAATAAACACATTGCAATAGCTCAACAGATACAATTTGTGAGGTTTTGTGTGTTCATGTCTGTTCGTCTTACCACCGTGGTTCCTTTATCGTCCCAGTTGTCTCTTTCGTCCGAATTCATCACCTGAAAAAAAAAGAAGCCAAAACCAAATATTGTATCGAGCAATCAGAATCTTGAGCATCAGCATGACACAGATATTGTCCAACGGCAAAGCACAGGCTGTTGGTAACAAATGTTTGACAATAAGACCAAAGTAATGCCAATTCGAGCTTCGCAACATGAACCATTGTACTACAGGTGCCATCGCCTGAAAACACTGCATTGTCTTCCACATCAGGTGACCTACAGCCACCTGACCTGACATGTAGGAATTTGTGAGCAACACAACGACCTGAAGGGAATTGCTTGTCACACTAAGTCAATTAATTGACAGAATATATATATATCCTTCTTCTTCTTCTTCCTTTCGGCTGCTCCCGTTAGGGGTCGCCACAGCGGATCATCCATATGATCCGCATAGTGATTTAGCAACATGTTTTACGCCGGATGCCCTTCCTGACGCAACCGTGGTCGCCTCTTACGACACAGGGATATGGTACACCTATTTTTAACCGGGGTATACACCGCCCAGTATACTGGTACTCATTTCGCCGACCTCGGAAGGATGACAGGCTGAGTCAACCTCCTGGTGTATTAATTCAGTGGCCCAACGGGGCTTTGAACTCAGGACCTTTTGGATCCAAGCCGCTGCCTAACCACTGCGCCAACACCAGGCTAGAAATATATATATATATATTATATAATAATATATATTATATATATATTCTGGTGAAGGACTGTTTTTTCCATCAGTCTGGGGAACCTCTTTCCAACTTTCTCTGTTGCAGTGTGTTGTGGTGAGGAGGTGTTTGTGGTTAAAATGTATCACACGGATTTTTCATTTATTCAACACTTAACAGCTGTTATTATGTGTCTTTTCCAATTTTATTATTTCTTGAAATGAGTGTTTTAAGTTCTGGAAAGTCCACGAGGCCATGACCAAAATAAAATAAAGGGCCTGGCTGGCAAGAAGTGATCACAATTAATGTGAAGGTTCAGTGTGGGTAAGATCTTCGGTCAAACTTCCGTCAGCTTTGGTTATGCCCAAAACAAAGGTTAACAGCAATTGGTGGAACGACTTTTAAAATAAGGTTTGAAAACCATGCTATAACAGAGAAAGTGTTGATTCAGTCAATCTCGGCTGATGTGTCATGTGAAAGGTCTCAAACCGATGGGGCACAAAGCCAAGACTGGTGCATTTATGTCCAGGCAAATATTTTTCATGGGTTTGACGGGATACCTTTGAGGTGGCTTACCTGCCTCTGAGCTCGATTCATCGCCCGGCAATAAACCGCCATCCCGGTGTTTGATAAGCAGCGCGTTGGAGCAGCGAGCATATTGTCCTACGGAGGGGACGCTAACGCGGCTATCCAGTCCGTTTGCATATGCTCGTGGATGTTAAAAGATCTGGCGGTACATTTTAGAACAGTAGGTTAATGTGCGCAGGTATGCCGGCCAAATTCTAAGTTGCTGCCCTGGCTGAAAGTAACACCCTGCGAGTAGTGACCTGTCCGGGTACGTTCTCAGCGATGGAAGCATCGATCCAAAGAAAAACGAGTCTCGCTCGGGTCGTGCAGCACAGGCCCAGCACAAAGCAGCTTCTTCTGTTGGGAAATCCAAAGGTGCGTGTCTGCAGAACGAGATTAACAGGTGAACTGCAGAGGGCTGAGCAGTGAGGGTGGAATGAAAAGTGCTCGTTTATTGGATTTTTATTTGTGAAAAGGAAAACGGTGCAAATCTGATGATGCTCTGATTTATTAGTTTAAGGGTAAATGGTATGGTTGAGCTCAGT
The DNA here is from genome assembly GCA_035128595.1 of Eptatretus atami. NCBI lineage: Eukaryota > Metazoa > Chordata > Myxini > Myxiniformes > Myxinidae > Eptatretus > Eptatretus atami. The sequence goes on along the minus strand of CM068967.1, from coordinate 9,220,043 downwards.
GAGAGCCTGATATACTGGGAAATCAGGTGAATCAGGTCAAAAACTACGTTTGTCTGTGTTTACACTTGAGAAATAATAATAATAATAATTTTTGTATGCAGAACAAGGCTGCTGGGCTGCATCATTGGCTATGGGGCACAGTTGTGCTGCTCATGCAGTGCCCTCTGTAGGTTATGGCAGGAATTAGTAATTTGTTAATGATGCCGGCTATAACTCGCCTACTCTTAACGAAGGGCACTGTGGGATCTTTACCATCCACCAACTAATGTCGGCAGACAGGATGTACAGTCTAACATTCATCCGAGGGACGGCACACACTTTGATGAATCACCTTGCCTATAAAACACCAGAATGACAGTTTATCCTATCAGCCCCGATAAGTACTATTGACACACGTGTGTGTGTGTGTGTGTTGAACTGTTATGATGAAATATGTATATATATACTGGAATTAATATCAGACTTTTCTCACCTTTATTTACACGTCGTACCACAACTTCCAAGTGAAAAACAAATTCTACAAATTTCAGAAAATTAATTAAAATACAAAACCAGAATATCTTGGTTGGATAAGTGTCCACTCTCCTATAATAGCAATTATATAAACTACAAGGGCACTCGGTAGAGCGCATACCCTCTGCCACGTAATTCATGATGCACGAGAACATATCGGGCCCAATACATTTTTGAAATATCATGCTATACAGTACTATATCGTTTTCGGCACGATCTCTCAATGGAGAAGAATCAGTTTAAAAATTAAATAATCCTCGCATCCACATCCGGATTCGGATCTTCACCAAAATCGAATCAATTCGTCCTTGTGAAACACCCAACCTCTCCACCAAGTTTCGTCCGAATCCGTCCGCAACTTTTTGAGATATCATGCTACAAATAGAATTTGGCCCGATCTCTCAATAGTGAAGAATCACTTAAAAAATTATCAGATCCGCATCCGGATCTTCCCCAGAATTGAATCAATTCTTCCTTGTCACACACCCAATGTGTTCACCAAGTCCACCGGATATGTCCAGAGACAGAGACAAAGACAGACAGAAAGAGAGAGGGAGAGAGAGTGGGGAGAGTGAGAGGAGAGATGTAGGAGGAGGGTGCTGCACTGTATTAGGAGGGAGTAGTGCAAGGATGGACAAAGAGAGAGAGAGAGAGAGAGAGAGAGAAGAGAGAGAAGAGAGAGAGAGAGAGAGAGAGAGAGAGAGGAGAGAGAGAGAGCAGGAGGCGAGACAGTGAGAGAGAGAGAGAGAGAAGAGAGGAGAGTGGGCGAGAGGAGAGAGGAGAGTGGAGCGAGAGGAGAGAGGAGAGGAAGAGGTGGCAGAGGAGAGAGGAGAGAGGAGAGAGAGTGGAGGAGAGGAGAGAGGAGAGAGGAAGAGAGAAGCGAGAGAGAGAGAGAGCGAGAGAGAGGAGAGAGAGAGAGAGAGAGAGAGAGAGAGAGAGAGAGAGAGGAGGAGAGGAGATGAGAGAGAGAAGAGAAGGGAAGGCGGAGAAGAGGGGAGAAGAGAGAGAGAGAGACAGGAGGAGAGAGAGGAGACAGGAGAGAGAAGGAACAGGGAGAGGAGAGAAGGACGAGAGGAGAGAGAGAAGGAGAGAGGAGAGAGAAGAGAGAGAGGGACAGAGAAGGAGTGAGACAGAGAGAGGAGTGAGACAGAGAGAGTGAACAGAGAAGGAGTGAGACAGAGAGAGGAGTGAGACAGAGAGAGGAGTGAGTCAGAGAGAGGGATGAGAGAGAGAGGAGTGAGACAGAGAGAGTGAGACAGAGAGGAGGAGACAGAGAGGGAGTGAGACAGAGAGAGGAGTGAGACAGAGAGAGGAGTAACAGAGAGAGAGGAGACAGAGAGAGGGTGAGACAGAGAGAGGAGTGAGACAGAGAGGAGGGTGAGACAGAGAGAGGAGTGAGACAGAGAAGAGCGAGACAGAGAGAGGAGTGGAGACAGAGAGGAGTGACGACAGAGAGAGGAGTGAACAAGAAGAGGGAGACGAAGAAGGAGGAGTGAGACAGAGAGGAGTGAGAGAGAGAGGAGTGAGACAGAGAGAGGAGTGAGACAGCGGAGAGGAGTGAGACAGAGAGAGGAGTGAGACGAGAGAGGAGTGAGACAGAGAGAGGAGTGAGTCAGAGAGAGGATGACAGAGAGAGGATGAGCAGAGAGAGAGGAGAGAGAGAGAGAGAGAGAGAGAGAAGAGGAGAGAGAGAGAGAGAGAGCGAGGAGAGAGAGAGAGAGAGATGAAAGACGAGAGAGTGGACAGAGAGGAGGGTGAGACAGAGAGAGGAGTGAGACAGAGAGACAGAGAGACAAGAGAAGAGACGAGAGGGATGAGAGGGACGAGAAGAGAGAGAGAGAGAGAGAGAGAGAGAGGAGGAGAGAGAGAGAGAGAGAGAGAGAAGAGAGAGAGAGAGAGAGAGAGAGGTACGGGAATTAGCAGTTCGCTGAGAGAATGTTATGCTTTATAAACAAAACACACACAAACACACACACACACACACACACACTCTTTTCGGGAATCAGCAGATTGGAGTCCAACTACAGCAGGAGAGATTACCAACTACAGTACTTACTGGAAACAATCCAGAAACCCTGAGAAGCTTTCACCGAAAAACAACGTTACATTTACATAGAAGTTTCAGGGATATGTTCACAAACATTATTCTTCTTGAAGAGCTGCGTGTGATGGGTGGAAAAAAATTTGGCTCGGTAATTTAGGAAACACGTTAATACTGCAAACGGCTCGGAAATCAGGTGTTATTTCTCAACAACTTGCTCAGAGTGAAGGAGCATGAACCACTCACTCAGGGTGATGGAGCACGAACCACTCGCTCAGGGTGACAGAGCACGAACCACTCGCTCA
>CM068967.1:9170638-9189284 GCA_035128595.1 Eptatretus atami | reverse complement strand
AGCAAAGGTATTCTCGAGATTCTCCTCCAAGATAACGTTGTCGATTATCCTCTGGAAGCTTGCGACGCCATAAGTAACGCCAAATGGAATCCGGCGGAACTGATATGGTTTTTGACAGGCTTCGAACGCTGTAAATGGGAATTCTTCTGTCTTCTTCTGTTATGTCTTCTTCTTCTGTTATGGAAATGTCTTCTTCTGTTATGGGAATTTGATGAGAGGCGCTGCGCAAATCGATTGCACTAAATATCCGATATTTCGCTACATTTCCTACCATTTCATCTATTCGCGGCAATGGGTAGGTATCGAGTAGAGTGGAACGGTTAATTGTTTGTGAGTAATCGATGACCATCCGCTTTCTATGATTATGGTTGCGGTGGGTTGTAACTAATACTTTGGGCACGCCACGAGACTCCGGCTAGGTTTCAATGATTCCTTCATCAAAGCCTCGGGTTTTCGGATTGCAATATAACTTGGAATCTGCGCCGGTATATCGCCGTGACTCACTGGCTATTGGCTTGCAATCCGGGGTTAAGTTGCGAACACGAAGGCGAAGAAACGGCGGCAACGTCGTAAACTTTCAGAGGATCTGGCTCCACCAAAGGGAATCTGCACAGCTCGAATTGCCGTTCAAAAACGTTGACCCAGGATGAGGTCAGCGCCTAGTCCTGGAGAACGTATCCGAACATCACCCGTAGGTTAATGTTCTGATAAGATCAGCTCAACGTGCAATATCCCTGGAACATTTAGTGTATAGGGGAAGTGGGGCCATGGAAACTTACCTGTTGGCAGGAAGCTTCCAACTGTGGGTGTTTTAACAATTTTCGCTCACGAGAGCTTTCGGAGCATCAAGTGTCGATCAAAGCTGCGATCCGAGTGCCCATTCGATCTGCCTTTCACAACAGCTTCAGCTCAGGCAATTCCGGCGAAGCATCAGGTATTGGCAAGAGGTGGGGATAGCCGCGGCAGGTTAGTTCTAGAGAGTGGACCTCACACTTTACGAGAAGTGCCTTTTCTTTCCGCACTGTTGATGTAGATCTCTTGCAGGGGCATTTGCTACGAGTGATGCATATCAATCCGCAGAAAGAAACACTTAGTATTCACGGGCAGCAGAAGTGGCCGTCGTCGTGGTGTTTGCTCCAAGATGGATTCGCTGCCGCTATTGTTTCCAGAGGCTTTGAGAGATTCTCGGATCTCCACAGCAGCCAGCAGCAGCAGATTACAGTAACAGGAGGCAGGCCACCTCATAGGACTCGAATGTATTGGGCCATCGCTCAACCGACTTGGTTGCAAGCTGTTTGAAGGCCCAATGTTTCGTTTTCCCAGCAAGTGTTGTCGTATGTGAGCCGATTGGCCAGAAAGTCCGCCAGAAGTTCGAGAAGGTTCGGTGCGATGGAGCCATTGCTTACCTCACGCTGCTCGAGTTCGGATGGCGCGGATCTCTCCGGTTTGAGGAACTTGTCCGTGTGTCGGACTTTGATGGATTAAATTGTTGTGGAACAGAAACAGAGCCGATTTCACTATGAGCTTTAATTCACTCGATCAAGGTGATTATCTGCAGAAGAAACAACACGAAGTATAAAACATTAACAATCGTAATAAGCATGTAATCGTAAAGCGATACATTAACTTTAACCAATAACGAGATTCACTTATAACGTCTCACCGAATCATACATTACGAAGCGACGCCAGATCTCACGTTATCGATAACGCACCGAAACGCAAAAATCTCTCACAGCTTCACACTCGATACGTCACGCGGAAACGCCACAATCTCCTCACAGCTTCCACAATCGATACGTCACGCGGGAAACGCACGAATTCTCCTCCACACTTCACACTCGATACGTCACGCATGACGTCGACGTGACTCGTACTCACAGCTTCCAAAAAAAAAAAAAATAAATAAAAACAAGACAACAACTTAAAAGATTCATCACATTCCTTTTGCGGCGTTTTATCAAAGAAAAACAATTTTTGTCGAATGGTCCGTTCCTTTTTTTGACGTGTCGAACATAAACGTGTGAGGATTTTTTTTTTTTTAACCATCAACGGAAATGGCGGCTGAGGTAACGTGAGCGCGGCGCGACAAGCTCGCTGAAAGCCACGGCGACTCGCGTCCGTGCGCGCCACAGGTCAGGACTCTCTCACGACTTATTGGCCTCCGAATAAAATACTGAGAGAATTCCAATGACGGTCATTTGTGGCGTTTAAAAAAAAAAAAAAAAACTCACGTGTATATATCTGGCAGCGAGCGGTGTCCGTGACGAGCGAGTCCAATTCGCTTCTCTGGTTTTTACGTGTCAGTTCTAGTTACCCTATATGATGAAAATGTGACTACATGGACCCACCCCGCCCTAATGTGAAGAAAACGCCGCTCTGAGCGCCAGACGGGCTCGCTTGCAACGCGTGTGTTGCCTCGATTTATAAAAGTCATCCGCTCTCAGACAAACAGAGCTGAGCTGAAGCCATCATAAAAAAAAGGAAACCGAACATCATGAAGCATTGATTATACACCGCTCCTTCCGATTTTCCATATCGACTGCGATGCATGACGGTAATCGCCAGGCGCTGAATGGAGTCCTCGGCTTCTTACCCTCGGTTTTTTTTTTCTTTTCTTATTTTTTTTCGTGAAAAAAAAAACTGTTTTTTGCCAATATGTTATGTTGTTTCTGTATGTTTTGTTTGTTTGGTCACAGCGATTTTTGCCACATTTTTCAAGCATCATTCTGAAATGTTTCTCCGATGGTAGTGACCGGCAAAGGAGAGCAACGCCTTACTTTTGGTGAAGATCCGATCCAACGGATGCCATACTTGAGAATTATTTCAAGTGATCATTCACCATTGATTGGCGAATACAGCACGATATCTCAAAAGGTCATTGATGGTTCCACACGTAATACTTGCTGGACGGCTTTGGGAGTGCCACTAGAAATGATTCAAATTTTGTGAATGATCCGATCCAGATCTGGATATGAGAGTTATTTAGTTTTTTAAACTATTCGTCACCATTTTAATTGAGAGATTGGGCCTACAAACGATATTGCATGATATCTCAAAAAGTTTGGAGACCGAGTTCAGATGAAACTCGTGACATTTTGGCGAGTGCCACTAGGAAGAAATTGATCTCAATTTTGGTGAAAATCCGAATCCGATCTGGATATAAATTATTTACTTTTTTAACGATGCGTCACCAATTCTTAATTGAGAGACAGGGCTACAAAACAGATATTGCATGCATATTCTCAAAAAGTTGAGGCGGTCAGATGAACTTTGACAGGTTGGGTTAGTGGAAAAGGACCAATTGATTCGATTCTTGATGAAGATCTGAATCCGGGATTCCGAATTCCGAGAATTTTCAGGTGATTCTTCACCGATGAGAGATGGGCCAAAAACTATGTATCGCATGTATCTAAAAGTTGTGGACGACTTGTGACAAAAACGAGGTGAGAAGAGTGGTACATATGTTCACACAGAAACAAGCCGATTTGATTTGGTTAAGGTTTCAGAATCAGATCCCGACCTATTCATCAGTGTAATACAAAAAAAATTAAGTTTTGTTCACTTGCGGATACGTGCTCGACGAGTGCCGCTCCGCCTCGCCAAGTGTCACCTTGTGAGTGATTTATTTTTATTTTCATTTTATTGTTTGTTTGTTTTGTCCGAGCGTTGTCTTGCATTCCTTTGAATCGAGAAGCTGAAATTTGGACAAAGTGAAGATTGCTTTGGCAAAAACGTTATTTATTATTATTTTTTGATTAATAAATTATATTTATACGTTAGTTTATTTTTGAAAAACTTTAATTTTTTGAATTAATCAGTTAATCTGGTTAATTATTCTTTTTCGATTAATTACTAATTCTCGATGTAAGGGATTTTCGGGGAAAAATGAAACGGTGGTGTTAGGTAGGCTATTTCGGCAAATTTGAAACTGAAACTAAATTAATTATATTTACCATTATTTATTTGATTATTTAATTCTGCTAATAATCATCATGTGTTCGCTTCTTCTCCCACTTCCGACCCCATGTCTCCAAGGCAGGCATCGCCGGGTGACGAAGCTGCCGCAGTGAGTCACGCGTTGGAGGAATTGTATTTTATTTATTTATTTGGCTGGCGCGGTGTACTTTGAATGCGCCGCTATTGTTCGATAATTGACATTCAAGCTAAACACTTAGTTTCTCTCCTTCAAAAATAAGATGTCCCTGCCATCACGAAGAATTACAGACATCCAAGCTTTTCATTCACACCACAATAACGATCGAGATGAAGATTATCTTTCTGTTCAAATGTAATGCAAAAGCAGTCAACGCCCCGCCTCACTGCCTTCTCCACCTTCAAGTATCTTAAAAAGGGGCCTTCGTCCAGCCAAATGACTTTAAAAATGAACCCAGATTTTACTAAGCTGGGTTGGATGGTCCTCACCACCTCTCTTCACTGCCCTTCTCATTAACTACGAGTTGAAGTACTTCACACTGTGGTAAGTATAGATTGGAAACGCCGGAACAGGTCTGCCATTTCGAACTTGAAACAGTTCCGTGTCACTGTATGTCGAGACATGTGCACACGTTCATATCCTCGTGTGCAGGACGCTTGCACACATATGTCCGGATCCGCGTGAAGACATCACATTGTGTCCGTTGACAACCTTTTGGTAAGGACATCACACGTGTTGAGTTGCTGTGTCACAAACTTATCCGTATCCCTTTTTGGACAATATTAGTGTCTGTGTGTTGTCAGGCATATTCACATGTCTGCTGTCCATTGTGTAGGAATGTCATGTCCATGTCACAGTGTGTAGACATGTCCTTCGATATATTCTACCACTGACACATGCACACACGTATCTGTGGACCCCCTTGCGTAGAACATGTTTATACATGTCCGTGTCACTACGTGTCGGGCACTATTACATACGTGTGCTCGTTTGTAATAGCATGCCGTTACACATAACATTCATTGTTGGTAACTGTCATACACTGTTCCATGTCACTGTGCAGAACATTTCACAGACACGTGTGTCCAATGCGTAGACATGCCTGTGGCCCATGCGTAAGACGGTCATAACATATCATACCATGTTGCCAGTGTAGGACTCACACATGTCTGCGTGCACTCCGGTGTACACTTTCTACCCTTGGCACGTTCCCCCACGCCAAACCCAGCGGTATCTGAGTATGCACGCTGTGTGTGGCGAGAGCACGCGGCGGGGAGCTGCAGCTCGGGTATTGCCAGAAGAGTTTTCGAGCTACGGCGTTAGTCTCAGCAATGGGGTGAGAGTGGACCTAACCTGTTGATACACAAAAACAAACCGTGCATGTGTGCCAATAAACAAACACTCACACTCCATTAATATTAACACACACACACACCACCACAACACTTACAAAAAACACACCACACAGTAGCAACGGACCGCACAGTTTAATGACCATTGAGGGAGAAAACACACAGGACGAATCGCCCTGCCTGCTGCACAAACCAGGATGAGAGTTTATAGCTGGGTAGGATTCAAACCCAGGCTTAGACACCTCAGAAGGGAGTGTGCGCATCTTGAGGATATCGTGCAAGGCTCAATTGGGTGCTTGTGCATGTATAACAGTGTAGAGAATAACATTTAATGTACATCACGCGTACTGTCATAATCGGACAACAGGACAAGCACACATGAATTGTGGGATTTCAGACCTGGGGGTTCTTGCAGTCATGGGCATCAGCAGTTCAGGTGGTGAAACGACAGGTACCCCACTACAAGAAAATAATGCACAATCATGAAGCAAATGCAAATTCAATGACTTCCAGTAATTCTCCGGTGGGGCAGTGCACATCTCTCGGATGGCTGAAACGGTGTGATGTCACCATTTAGCAGGCATATTGTAATGTGTTAAGAACGACCCACCTGTTTGTTTTTGTTTTTTGTAAAAGCTTTTTCTCATAGTCTGTTGACGCTTTTTGCTTTTCCTCCACCGATTGCAGGGATATTGAGACGGTTAATGAGAGGAGGCTTTCCAGACCTGGATCGGTTTCCATATTGAGGGCGTTTAATCACCAGGCCTTTCCCATTTGTGGGCATATTTATTTAGGTACCATTTACTCAATATCTATTAAATTTTGTTTGAATTGATGAAATGGATTACGCAGCAATTTAATAATATCATTTTCTCTTATCGTTCACGGTTTTTATCTCTCTTTTTCATGCCTGAATGAGGTGCATGAACGAAACGAACGGTTCAGGGATTCGGATAAAACAATTTTTGTTGAAGTTTCGGTTGTTTCCTGACCCCCAAAGTTCATTGTATTCACTATCGCATTAAATGATCGGTGAGAAAAGGGTGTTCCGCCACTGTCTGTGAACGAGTGTGGTCGACGATGGGCTACGCAACACGTACCCGGTTCGTACGTTGAAGTGCCAGGCTCTGTCCTCGTGTTCTGTTTCATCTGGCTCGGCCCTTGACGTCTGAGTACGATTCTCGCATCGACGCTGACGATAGGCACCTTGGGCCACACATTGATTCCGAGATTTGCCTTTTCACCAAAAACTCGTCGGTCTGTTTTTGTGCAAAATTTTTTTCCCGACGAGGTTGTTCGCAACATGCGCAGACATGTCAGACTAATTCCGATTTGAAGAGTTCCTCGTTTGGCCTCCATATTGTTGACGCTTCATCGATCATCTGACTGTATGAACCCAGGCTGCTCCACCTTGCGTTCGGCATTCCAATTGAATCTACTGTGTCCGTCTTCAAACATCCGTTTAAATCGCTAGATGGAAATCTGAAAAACGATGCGTTCTGAGTTAGACGCCTTCGGAGTTGCAGTACAACCGGCAAGTTGGGGAATAACGAAACAATAAAGAATCATTGGCTGTTTATAAGCACTCAATACAACATCGATCATTCCAGGCTTCAAGTTGACCGTAATACAGTGCCTTCAGAATGTATTCAACACCTTGATTTTCACATTTGTGATTCTGACACGCTGAATTTTAAATGATTAAATTAAAAAAAAAATTGTCACCGATCTACACCAAAATTTACCAATACAGTAACGTCGTACATTACGACGCGATCGTTACGACCGACGCAGTCCGTACAGTCGATTTGTCTAGCGACCAACTTTCCTTTATTTTTAGTGTATGCCTATGCAATAATTACTGTTTATGTTTTTATATACTAGGTAACATGATAAATCCAGACTTTTGCAACAAACTTATGAGTTCCTTCTTCATCTCACTCGCTTTTGTTCTTTTCCCAGTCACTCGAACATTAATGATTTGAATCTTTTCTTGATTTTGAATCAGCCAGTACTTGCTTACAAATTTCTTGACTGTATTTTCCGGCGCTGCTCTTTCAAGTCTGAATTAAGACTTCTATAGCTTTCGTCATCACATATAAAAGGCTTAATAGGCTGTTCGTTTTTGATCTATCTTCCAATCTCAAACATGCAGCATTATTTCTCCAATTTGTGGATGGCCCCGGTCCGTTCGTCTGTATAACCGTCGATCGCATAGGGTGCAGAACCGTTTCACAGCTTCACGAATCCTTGTCTTTAGTCTTTCAAAATCGTCGGACAGTAGAGATGTAAATAACTTAGTCACGTGCGATCGCATTCAACTTTTCTTCCTCCTTCTATTGATCAACTGCAATTTATCTGCACTCGTGGCGAGATCAATGCCTTTCTTTCCTTCTTGGCAGTTAGAATACAGAAGAAATTTTCCTCTGTAGAACTCTTGGGGGTTTGAAGTAAAAATTTTTAAGACAACAGGTACGGATATAACTGGCTATACCGAAGACCATGCTAACACGCTAGCTGCCGGGCGCTAGGGCGAGAAACGTTCGTATCGCCAGCTGGGCAACACTCCGCTGCCTAAGACCGGAGCAGTCGTGGCCAGACATATCAGTACATTATCGCGGGGTGGTCGTAAAGTCAATCAGTCAGTAAGTCGCATAGGTCGTAGTCGACGACTACTGTAATGGGCAAGGAACACATGTTTTTAGAATATTTTTACAAATAATAAAAAATGAAAATCGAAAATGTCTGTGTGTCAATAAGTATTCAATCCCCATGAGTCTTACTTTGTAGAAAGTGCCTATTGGTAGTAATTACACTTTGAGTCTTCTTGGGTACATTCTGTAAAGCTTTTCACGTCAGATTTTGGGAAGTTTCTCGCCATTCTTCTTGCAGATTGCTCAAACTCTGTCGAGTTGGTGGGGGAGTGTCTGGTGACAGCATCTTCAAGTCTTATCCACGATTCCCAATGGATTAAAAGTCCTGGGCTTTTGCTGGGCCAAGCCTGTTAGGGTTAAATTTTCATGCTCATCAAGACCACAGAATATCTTGCCTCAGTTTCCGAGTCTTTCGTGTGCCTTTATGCCAACTCAGGTGTGCTGCCAGTGCCTTTTTTCTCCGGTGCTTCCGTACTGCCACTCTCAAATTGTGAAGTGCTGCAGAAATTGTTTCCTTCTGGCAGGTTTCTGCAATCTTAAGTCACAGGAACTCTGTAGTTATTCGAGTGGTGCAGAATGGTTCCTTTGGTCACCTCCCTGACCAAAGCTCTTGCTGCCGGTTGCTGCAGTTTATGGTCGGATGCGCCAGCTCTAGGAAGAGTCTGGGTAGTCGTTCCAATTCTTTCTTTTGTAATGATGGAGCTCACTGGCTCTGGGAACTTTCAACACTCTAAGAAATTGTTTTAATCCCTTCCCAGTATCTATGCATCTCACAATTCTATCTCGGAGTTCTACTACGGACATTCCTTGGACTTCATGGAGAGAGTTTCTGCTTCGGGATGTGCACCGTCAAACTGTGGAGCCCTTGTTTGATATAAGGTTCTTTCTAATCATGTCCAATCAATTGAATTAGTCACAGGTTGGACTTCCATCAAGTTTGAGACATCTTAACGATGAATGCGAAGGAAATTTGGATGTACTGAGCTCATTTTGGAGTGTCATAGCAAAAGGGATCAGTTAAAAATTTATTGACGCAAGCCATTGTTCAGCTTTTCATTTAAATTAATTGTTAAAATTCGAAAAATGTTTTCATTTCAATCATTATGGGTATTTATGTAGATTTGGTACAAATTTTTTTAATATTAATCCATTTTAAATTCGAGGCTTGTAAACACAACAAAATGTGACAAAAGTCGAGGGGCGTGAGTATTCTGAAGGCACCTGTATTATCCATGAATGAGAATCATATCAACTGTGCAGATCAGACATGGACACTAGACACAGGAAGGCAGACACGAGACACGGAAGTGACCAACTTATGTTCCCAAACCTGCAGCAACCCTCGCCACTGAAACCAACTAACATCACCATCACAATCCGTCAATCTCTTTACACCAAACATGTCAACCCTTTGAATGCAGTTCCAACTCGTCCACAATGGAATTGTTTCGAACTTTCAAGATCAAAAACCAAACAGGATGGATATTGGGTATCAACCTCAGGTGAAAGAAAAGGACTCGGGTTCAATCCCATCAAAGCGGATTCAGGACTACATTCAATCGAGGCAACTCGAGAGTGCACAGCTCGTGGCATGATGACATGACAATAATAATAATAATAATAATAATGGAATAACTAATAATCGGTGTAATGAGTCTCAGTGAAAATAAGATGGTGAGCGGGCATCAGTGGTGGTTCCAGTAACCACTTCTAGCCACAAGTTCATACTCACGTAATGGCTCCCAATTGTCCTGGATTTGTCAGATACAATACAAGCCCCTTCTCCAACTGACCACGACAAGAGGACAATTTTGAGAAGCAAGTGTGGGCAATTGCGTGATTTTCTTGTAGCCTGCGTTCTTGCGAGTTCCAAAGTGTTATTTTTTGATACAGATCGATGCTTATGGAGAAGCGAAAGAACAAGTGAGGTTGAACACAGCCTGAAGATGAATGGGGAGAGGTGCGTGAACGCCAACGCCATGAAGAGTCCAGAAGATCAGGGAGCCTTTGAAGTCCGCAGAGTGGCACCGATGGCCGCGTTGAAGACCGGAGGGAGAACAGGAAGGACTAACACGTGATGAAATCCACCGGTGAGCGAGGAGAAAATGGTGTTTGTAACATACAGGATGTTCCTGTGTATGTTTTGAAACAGTTTATAAGAACATACTCTTCTCTTTGAATTCACTTCTTAATGTAATAAGAGGAAAGGAAAACCACGAAAACCTCTAATATCCCTCAAGCTGTCCCTCTTAATTGTGGTGAGTGTCTGCCTGTGATTGCCTTCCTTGAGGTCCTTCGTTTCATTCTTGACCACCTTTTTTGCATTGTTCCCCTGCTGCACTGCAAATCTAAAGATAATGCTAACTCTCGTCGGCCAATTTGCGTTTACGCACTACCATTACCACACTGCCAACGAAACTTCATCATCACTTGGCCGATGCAAATCGCGACAAACCGACTATTGTGATTTTATTTTCTCAGTGCGGTTCTCTTCTGACTGCTTTCGACCTGAAGCTTTCAAGTGAAGGCTTTCCTTTTAATTAATGATTTCTTCCAATCACAACCTTCAAACTCTCGTTATGATCATTGGATTTTCAGTTTGAATTTATATCCAAGGAAGTTATTATTAACGTGGCTTTGAAGCGAGGTTTGAACGAATTTGCGTAGACAACTTGCAGAAACAGGTTTTTGTCACCAACAAGGCTGGAATCGTTGTGGATCTGTTACTGGCATGGCCAAATCGACAATGGCCAAGTGTGATGTGTTGTGAACCAGTGCTTATAGGCCGAGTAAACATGAAGAAAAAGTTTTTTTTGTATGAAATGTACCGTCCCCACCCCCCCCCCCCCCCCCCCCCCCCCCCCCCCCCCCCCCCCTACCCCCCCCCCCCCCCCACCCCCCCCACCCCCCCCCCCTCCCCCCGCACCCCCCCCCCCCCCCCCCCCCCCATGAGAGAACAAATTGAAGAAGAAATATTATATAACAGGGATATATTTAATGAGGACGAGGAAGAAAGTCCGTGTTGAAGTTGAAAATGGAAAGCTCTGGGGGAAGCTCGAATATCCTGGGAGCGCAACGTGTTCGAGATGACTATTCTGACCTTGTTACTTGACTTAGTGCACACAGGGTAGAGAAAGCAAAGCCCTCAAAGATTGTGTTGATGCTGTGCTGATCACCAAAATCCCTAAGAGTGTAATCCAGTAAATAGACACACTCTCCTGTACATAGTGGTTAACTGGTTGGAAGGATCCTCCAGGAAAGCTGCAACACTGCTGAGAAGAACTCGCAGATCTCAGTGGCTTTATAAAGGGAAGAAGATGTACAAAACATGATTTTCACATTGCGGCAGCCGTGGAAGAATCTTGGAGCACAAAGCCAAGAAATTCTTCATGTATATAGACCTTATAACCTATGACTCATACCTCATACTTCAATGTGCACAGACTCGAGTAGCTTGGTATACCGAAACAAACGCATCACACTCGTCCAGTCCTTCCAATGTGACATTCAGGCTCATATCCCGTCTGGATGGCACTCTTCTTGAGAGATTAATGTAAATGACGGGTGATGCAGAGTACTTGTCTGGCACCAGTGCGTTATTAATGTATGCTTGCCTAGTGTGGAATGATGGACTGCACGTGTGAAAGAGACAGGAGCATGGGAGTTGATTGAAATATAAGTAGATGGGAAGCTATCAGAAGTACACAGCATGATGCCATGAGGCACGGATGAATGAATACCAGTTTTCAAACTGATGATGTTCTCCTTGCTACAAACCAGACCTAGAGCTGAGAAAGCATTTGCAATGAATGCCCACCTAGTTAATAAATCTTTGCGTTAATCTGTCAACATCAACATAAGCTGAACATCCACCATAGAGAATTTAAAATGTGAGTGAGTTTCTGTATCTTGGATCTTATTGAGTTATCAGGAAGAATGGATCCCACAGTTGACAACAATCCACAGGCATCGAAAGTTTGAAGCTTTACGAAACAGACTTTCATGGCCAAGAACTGGATCATAAAAACCAAAGTGAACCAACACAGGTATATGTGTTCGGTTATAGATCTGAGTGTTGGATTCCTTTGGGAGACATCTCAGGAGACTGAGTCCTCAACACAGATGTGTACACCCCATCATATTTGGCCATTTCCAACCAAGTGCAGTGGACCCAACACATATCACAAGAAGTAAGACAACACATGGGAGATCTGGATATTCTACACAGAGCTACAAAAGTGAGGGCAATGCTGCCTGAGTGGTTTGGTTGGGCATATGGCCATATGCCTAATCACAGCTTGTTAGCGTTGCTGCTCCAGCCTCGCCCACGAATGTAGACCGTGTAAAATGTGAGGCATTGTATCCGAAGGGATAAGAGATTTTTTTTTTCTAACACTGTCGAGGCTCGTATGAGAGCTAATTAGATATGAGTGGAGTACCGGAAAACGAGTGGTATGATGAAGGCAACCACATTCAAAGGTAAGATGGCTTCCACGTGTACTGCACAGCCAGAAGAAGTGAGAACTCGTGTAACAGCAGCAATACAGCTGACACAGCTTATAAATCAGTGTCTTTTGGAATGTCAAAACCCACCAGTGACAGCAGGAGGTTCAATGTCCGTTTGTCAAAGTTTTGCCAGCCGAGGGGCCTGTAGTGCACAGATTTGTCTGACTATTTGGGGCACAAGGGCTAATTAACCATAACTAAGCCAGTGTGGCTGTGTGTGCTGCGTGTGTGTGGTGTGTGGTGTGTGGTGTGTGTGTGTGTTGGGTGTGATGATGTGCGCACGCGCTGCGCACCGCCGCAGCTCAAAGTTGGAACGTTAGCATGTCTCCCTGAACAATAACTCAAAGGATTTAATTGTGTAAAACAAAGTCCACTTCTCCCACCTTAACCCAACATAATGGATATGACAAGCAAATATGGGTTCAATGATAGGGATGCGGGAAGCCATATTATCTGGAATTCACTCGCTTTAAAAATCTTTACGACAAAATAATTCACAAACATTAATAATATTATTATTATCATCGTCATCGACTACAAGATTCATTCCGATTCGACTTGAATAAATCTGCAGTTCGAATCCATGTCGCTAATTTGACAGATCTTACATCCAGAACCACTCATTGCCAACCAACCACGGAAATGAGGAAGGACACGGCACCATCAGGATCGCAATAATACGGCACATGGGAGGAAAAAGAGTCACGGGTCAGGGCCGTCAGGGATGTGAACAACTGCGGGAGTGGTAAATAAAAAAAAAAAATTGACAGATATTTATTTTTTTGTAAACTTTTGTAGGAAACACCAATCAGGTAGAAAACATACAAACTGTAACACGCCATTTAAAGGGGAAGTCCACGTTGTGAGACACCCAGCGCTACAGAGCTGGGAGAGAAATACGGGAGGAGTGAGGAGGAGAAAGAAGCAAAACCAGGGATACAAAATCTGCCAGTGAAAGACTGATCGGATGTGGTGAGGAAGGGCACTTGGGGTGGTCCCGTCTGCGGAGCCATTCTGAGGGCAAAACAGAGAGATTCACAAATTGATGGTGAGGTGGGGGAATGGATTTGTTTGACCAATAAACAAGAATTAGAAAATCTGTTATATTGGAGAGTTCATAGTTGAGGAATGGAGACAACGGGAGGAGGGGGGACTCCGAGAAGCTGCTGCTCGTAAGCAGTTGCTTGTTGCATCACAACAGCACCTCTCACTTAAAAACCTGGCAGGAGTGCCAAGTCATCTATGGTAAACCTTATACCTTTATTGGCTGCGAAGTTTAGCCAACGGGTTTCAAATTCACCACATTCTGCCTCCGGGGACTATCTTCATGAACAGAACGAGAGTAATTCAATTCAAGGAACGAATTCAAAAACAAACAGCTTTGAACAAACGACTCCGTTTAAGAACTCTATGAAGATATAATTAGGCGGCAACAGATATGTTTACCCAAGGTTTTAAAAAGTTGAGATGAGTATTTTCAAGTGGACATATAGATTCATATTTGTCTACGTTGATCGGAATCACGCTGAGGCAAAAAATTAAATTATAATTCTCTCAATAGTCTTCCCCATATCATTTAAGTCTTTATAAAACATCACATCACTAATATATTACTTCAATAGCAGAAGCAATAATTATAGGCACTTGTGTAAAGCAATATATTCATAGGTAATTGTTTCTTTTTCATAACACCGCAGTTTTATCCAAGATTTAATTCTAAGCACTCATGTGGCATGTCAAGCGACCGATGATATCCACTCTTCGAGACATCAGTCTCTCACGCGTTTGGCGCTCGGAGAATATCAAATATTCTCATTCGCGGAGGTTAACGGGCATACGACCGGATTCCTGCAGTTGGGGGGGGGGGGGGGGATCCACCTGACCGTCCTCTCCTACGGCAGGCCACGGGGCCTACGCTATGGCCGATACGTGTTTAGACAGTTCCGTGAAGCCAAAACGATCTATAGTGTTTTTAAAAAAAATGATTTAAAAATTAATCCTCAGGATATAAATATTTATATCACTCAATTATTTACGCGAATTTATAAACAACATTTTAAAGCAAGAAAACAATCGAACTAGTGAAGAGGAATAGCGCTGGAATCAGTGCATTCTGCGCTACGAGTCTCCAAGCATGATCTTAGCACTACAAAACACTACGCAGGAGAGAGTGGAGGATAGAGGAGAAAAGAAAGGGAGAAAAAAGGTAAGAGAAGCAGGAGGAAGAGAAGAGTAAAATAGAAGGAGACGAAAAATAAATGAGGAAATTGAAAAAGAAGAGAGAGAGAGAAACAGGCAGAAAAGAATAATGAGAGGGGAAAGATGAGATCGAAACCCAAGAAAAGAAACAAAAGATTGAACAACAGGTGCAAAAAAATGCGTGAGGGCAACAACTCCTGCACGGGAAAGTACAATTCTCTCATTCCCTCCTTCACAGAAAGTATTCCTCTTCTCTTCTGTGTCACGCCCACCCTCTGATTCAAGAGGCCGTATCCGCATCAGTAGCCATCTTCTGCTCCTTTCGCTCATTGGTTAAGTACGTTCCTGGGGTTTGGGAGCAGGGCAACAAAAAAACCCCGCCAAGTGGTACCTCATGCTCGAAAACTTTAACCGTTTTCTGAATAACGAGCGCGTCCACTTTCACCAGACCGAGTTCAGATGTCTGAACTCGCTTCCTCGCACAGATTCCAACCAACACTTAGCCTTTCTGCTCCAAAAGTAGTCGGGTTAACAGGATGAGGAGACAGGAGTGATGAAGATAAACCACGGCGATAACGCCTCCACCCACGGGCCTGGTCCGACCCCAAATCGCTTGTCCCCATCTCCATCTCATCTGTAACACGCCACGCACCATCCAATGAAGTGCATCCGAACTTCTTCAACCTTTTCTCATTACCCGCAAACCTACGATTTGTGCAAAATCTTTCCCGCTCCATGAAATTCCACGTCGCTTGTTATTCCGCTGCGAAGACCATTGGGAACAGATAAAAATCATCCTGCAACGTGACCCAAACCTTCAATGTGTCTCACAACCATGATGAGAGGGGAGTATAAACTGCGGCAGTTCACCACGAACAAAGAACACAACAGAAAGTGGCTCTTCAACCTGTGCTTGCATAAGGGAGATGCTTAGTAATCTCAAGTACAATGATGTAACCAACCATCCCCTATCCCCCAACCAACCCTATCCCTGTGACGGATACGAGATGGCCTTAAACAGTTTGCCAACATTTAATTATTGAGAGAAATTATATCCACATATAGAATTCTGTCTGTAGCAGGTGAGTGTGGCACATTGCACGGTTTGTGAACACACGAATTAGAATGGTAATGTGTGTATCTACCAGCGCAGCAAACAAATGTGGTAATGCAGTGTGTCACATATTGGGTGCAGCAGCAGAGACGAGGTGAACAACCAATATATAATCATGAAGTCGTTTACGTTTAATTCGTTACTCATTACGCGCCTAACCAAGGGGGGAAAAATGGCGCATTTGTTGACGGAATTTTCCACCACACCAAAACCCACGTCGAAAATCATGGGTATTACAGTCGATGCTTTAGCACGTGCATGGTTGAAAAGTTAAACCAATGTCCCAGGAAATTTGAAATGCAGCTCACGGCGCCGTGCCATTGCAACGGAATACATCACCGTGTCTTTGCCTGTGTCCGCAGTCATCCCGTGCGATGAATATTATTACTCCGTAGACTTTGGACGATTGTCACTCGACAAAGACTGCCCGTGCTACAAGTATTCGGCTGGAGAGCTTCTCGGCCTGCATGAACACATGTGTGGGCTATTGCAGGGACGTTTGAGCCTCAGTGATTTTCGCCATTGGGTGAGTCACCGGAATGGCAATGTGGCGCATCAAAGGCCGAGTCTTCCTTTCACGTACGGCTTGCACCCGTGTTTTGTGAATGGCTTCGTTCACAAAAAAATACATTCCGTTGTTGCACGTCCACAGAAGCCTTCACCAGATCCATATACAATCGTCCCTCATTTCCCCTCTTCCAGCCCTCCTGCCTTGATTTGCTGTTAGTTGTCCAAGAGTGAAAGAGTTAAAATCTTCCTCCTTGTGGTATGGAGTGGTTCATCGATCTATCGCCGTGAGGCCGGACAGCATTCCACTGCTCCTGTGAGATCCACCGGATCCAGGGCTCATGAGCTATTGTCCGAAGGGAATGCTGAGGGGTTATGCTTCCTTGGCAACCTATCAGAAATGCCAAAAAATAAACTGTTGTGCTTTTCAAACAGCTAAATGTGATCAACGCTTCGCGAGTCAAAAGAACAGGGGTTCACACAGCTTCGACAAAGATATAAAATTCCCATGCTAGGTTTATGTTTTGAAATAACACACACGCACACAGGACACGTCCTCTTTTTCCAAAGCAACCGGATTTGTTGCACAAATCGTATTCAAGGGCTTACAAATCATCAAGTTCCACCACAGTGGTCCACGTCTTTGGATCTGAGTTGAAGGTTTGAAGGTCCCTCAAAATGGTCCCGTCAGAAAGTAGAAGCGATGCGAGAACAATACGCATTTTTTGAAATCATTGATGGCTGTTTCATACTTGCTTGGAGTATATTTCGGGTACTTCTGCTGAAATGTGTAATGTGCGAGCCTAATTTCGTCCACATTTCTCTCACCATAGCCCCATACAAGGTAATTGATAGTTAGAACAGGAAACCTTCGAAGGGCCATGAAATGTCGCCAAACCGGGAATTTGTGACCGAATAAAGTGCACGGCCACAGAATATTCATCAACATGATGGCTGTGTGGGATTTTTGGCTCCATCCTGCTGAAGTCCAGATGTTCTTCAAAGGAAGAGCTGGCAATACAAGCAAGCAGCAACGTGTTGACAGAGACAATAATTCGCAATGATGGAAAAGCATTGTGCCCGACCCCTTTCATTTTAGAAACTGGGATGACCCAATCTATGAGCACACTTTTGTAAAACAGTACACCACATGCAGGCTTTGACCACAAAAGGGGTTTTGAGGATTTTTTTTTAAAGCTAAATTAGCAAACCACGCCGGTTGCACAATTGCATCACTATTTGGGGTCGCTCGACATCTATAAGCTAATTATGCTCGAATAAGGTGAAAAATGTGAAAAATCTTAAGCTTTTGCTTCCCTGCACCTGCCAAAGTGTCCTACAGGACAAAATGAATACCTTACGTAGATACAACCAAGGTGTTCATAAGTATCCTTAAGAGCTTAGACATTCCATGTTCATGAAGAAGTGATGGAAGAGGAGTCGGTGTAAACATAGAAATATACAAGGGCTCATCGTCACGCTGTGCACACATTCTCAATTGCCGATGGTGTCCGTACCGGGCAGTGCTGGCCTACTGCATCGTCTTGGTGCTGTACCCCCATAACTTAGCTTCTGATAATTAGTTTGCGGAACGATGAATACACCGTAAGCTTGCAAAAGTATTCACACCCCTCCAAGTTTTACCTTTTTATTTTACCCCTGAGGCTATTTAATGATGCTGTCCAATCAAACTTAAGATATGGAGTCCTCATAACCATTCCAAAGTGATAAAGCTAACAAATGGCAGATAAAATGTGAAATAAGTTTGATTAACAGAGAAAATCAGATGATTCTCTAGTTGCGCATAAGTATTCAAACTCCCTTGCCTAATTAACCCTAAATCACTTCAGGAGCAAAACCCTGGAAGGGCATCTCGTAGAGTGCATACCTCCGCCAGCTGATTAGTTTAACGTTTTTGTATCCCACTGATAGCCTGATCTGGATTCAGACCTGAAACTAAAATTTAATCGGCTTGTGTCTTGTCACCATACAACACCAAACTCAATCCACCAAATTCGTCTGAGTCCCGTCCATCCATTTTTTTGAGATATCGTGCTATACTGTATATCGTTTTAGCCCTCTATCATCAATGATGAAGATCACCTAAAAAAATTATCGGACGAGATCCAGATTCAAGATCTCCCAAAATCGAATCAATTCTTCATTGTTACAGACACCCCACCGTCCTGTTACTCGCAAATGGAAGTTTGGGAAAAAAGCATGCTTAATGATACGCAGGCATGTGGAGAAGAAGAGTTTTTGGTCAGACGAGACGGCAAAATAGAAACATTTTGGTCATAAAATTCAAAAGCGTTATGAAATGGTGCAGAGCCTAACACTGCACATCACCAGGCAACAAACCATCCTACTTCGAGAAT
>CM068967.1:9152453-9170613 GCA_035128595.1 Eptatretus atami | reverse complement strand
CAGCGCATAGGTCCTGGAGAACTAACAGCCGAACATCACCGTAGGTATGTTCTGATAAGATCAGCTCAACGTTGCAATATCCCTGAACATTTGAGTGTATAGGGAAGTGGAGGCCATGGAAACTTTACTGTTGGCAGGGAAGAGCTTCCACTTGTGGGTTTTTACCAAATTATAAAAAAGAAAATATGACACCAACACGCGTTAATCAAACATGAGAATTAAACATAGCAGACGTGTTGCCAATAAAAAAATATAAAACGAAAAAACAAACCACCAGCTGGCGCGTTATAAACAACCGTAAAAAGTACTTCCAATAAGAGCACACATTCAAAAAGACTCTAATCACAAGAAAGTAAATAAAAATTTTAATATTAAATTTCAAAAGATTAAAAACGAAGAGATAAATTTGTACTACCATAATGTCTTTCGCGGGTATAATGCGCAGTCACTATTGAAAGCTTTCCGTTCAATCTTTTCTGTCTCTGCTCCCGGTAAAGACATTCTCTAGTGTCGAACTTCACAGCTGCTTGATCAGAGACCCCGTGGGCCCATTGATTTCTGCAACTTTCACACCACGAGCTCTCAGCAATAGGATTGTCTCAAATGCCCGCGCAAAGCACGCGAGAAAGTAAATTTGAGCTTTGTCTAGCACAGTAGAAACGAGTGAGGGATAGCCATGGGGGCCGAAGCCAAGGAGAAGGGATAAAGGGCCGAGTTGGCATGCTCTTCAGACCATAGGGGGAGAAGGCACGCCGGCGAGGCCAGGAGCGCAAAGCATGGCCAGGTGGGATCAAGAACAGCCGCCTACGAAGGAGGACAAGAAAGGAGGTGGAATGTTTTAAGTTTCCCCGCCGGATCACCCGAGGAAGTGGAAAACCCTGCCCAGAAAAAACCCCCCCCCCCTGGGCAAACACAAACAAATACTTTAGAAAAAAGTAAGAGGAAAGTGGGCGCCGGGTGGGGTGGCCCGGGGCCTTTCCTTTTCTCTTCCGACAGAGTTGTCTCTCTCCTTCTCCTTTCCTTTTTTTTTTCTTTTTATTTTTTATGCTTTTGTTCTTTTCGCCCTTCCACGTGATTCTTAAAAGTTATACACTCTAACTTGTGTGACGATTTTGAAAGGATAGAAGGATCGTGAGCGTGAAGGTTCTGTTTTTCTGGCAAAACCATGCGAGATCCGACGGTTATAACCAGACGCAAACGGACGCGGAGCCATCCACGAATGGAGAAATTGGCGCATGTTGGATGGAAGGATAGATTTTTTTCCAAAAAACGGACGGACAACCTTTTAAAAGAGGGGGCCTTTTTTTACTGTGCACGACCGAAGGCTTAGAAGTCTATTATCCAAGAACCATTTTTGATAGAGCGCGCCTCGGAAAAGGAGAAAACCTAGAAAAAGTAACAAAGATAGACGAAATTGATAGCAAACAACCAAGATAACTAAGGAAAAAACCAAAAGGAGAGAGAAGGGGACCTGGAAAAAGGAGAAAATAGGGACCAATCGAAAGAAACAATACAAAGGAGAAAAATGAAGGAGCAAAGGCTGAATAGATCGCAAAGAACCAAGAGAATTACAAAACGAAAAAGGAAAGGGTTGATTCCAATTGTGGTAAACCCAGTTTGGTGGAAATGGAAAATACGCTCTCCCGGAAACACATAAGCGCTGCAACACTTTAGAAGAAGTGGCTTCTTTTTTCCGCAGCTGTTGCATGTAGTATCTCTTGCAGGGCATTTGCTACGAGGATGCCTATCATATCCGCAGAAGAAACACTTAATATTCACGGCAGCAGAAGTGGCCGTCGTCGTGGTGTTTCGCTCCACAGATGGATTCGCTGCCGCTATTGTTTCCAGAGCTTCTTGAGATGATTCTCGGATCTACAGCAGCAGCAGCAGCAGCAGCATTACATTAATTAACAGGAGGGACAGGCCACCCATAGGACTCGGAATGTTTCTGGGCCATCTCTCAAGCGCGAGCTTGGTCGAAAGCTGTTTGAAGGCCCAATGTTTCGTTTTCCCAGCAAGTGTTGTCGTATGTGAGCCGATTGCCAGAAAAGTTCGCCAGAATGTTCGAGAAGTTCGGTGCGATGGAGCCATTGCTTACCGCCGTGCTCGAGTTCGGATCGGCGTCGGATCTCTCCGGTTTGAGGAACTTGTCCGTGGTGTCGGATTTTGAGGGATTTAAATTGTTGTGGAACAGAAACAAGCCGATTTCACTATGGAGGCTTTAATTCACTCGATCAAGGTGATTATCTGAAAGGATAACAAAACACAAGTATAAACATTAACAATCGTAATAAGCAGTAAATCGTAAAGGCGATACATTAACTTTAACCAATAACGAGATCAACCTATAAACGTCTCACCGAATCACATTACGAAGACGCGGGAAACGCACACGAATCTCCTCACAGCTTCACACTCGATACGTCACGCGGGAAACGCACGAATCTCCTCACAGCTTCACAATCGATACGTCACGCGGGAACGCACGAATCTCCTCACAGCTTCACACCTCGAATACGTCAGCGTGACGTCGCGTGACTCGTGACTCACAGCTTCAAAAAAAAAAAAAAAATAAATAAAACAAGAACAACAACACTTAAAAGATTCATCACATTCTTTTGCGGCTTTTTATCAAAGAAAAACAATTTTGTCGAATCGGGCCGTTCCTTTTTTTTGACGTCGGATGAACATAAACGTGTGAGGATTTTTTTTTTTTTAAACCATCAACGGAATGGCGGCTGAGGTAACGTGGAGGCGCGTGCGCGACAAGCTCGCTGAAAGGCCACGGCGACTCGCGTCGTGCGCGCCACAGGTAGGGACTCTTCTTCACGACTTATTTGCCTCCTGGAATAAAATAACCTGAGAGAGATTCCAATGACGGTCATTTGTGCGCGTTTAAAAAAAAAAAAAATCGACGTGTAATATCTGCGCGCGAGGGGTGTCACGTGACGAGCGAGTCCAATCGCCTTCTTGGGGGTTTTTACGTGTGCAGTTCTAAGTTACCTGATATGATGAAAATGTGACGTACATGACTCCACCCCGCTCGCATATTGTGAAGAAACGGCCCTCTGGAGCGCCAGACGGGTTCGCTTGACGAGTTGTTCGCCTCGTTTATAATAACGTCATCGCTGCTCAGACACAACAGAGCTGCTGAAGCTCAATAAAAAAAAGGTAAAACCGAACATCTGAGCATGATTATACACCGCTCCTTCCCGATTTTCCATATCGACGCGATGCATGACGTCATCGCCAGGCGCTGAAGGGAGTCCTCGGTTTTTACTCGGTTTCTTATTTTGGTGAAAAAAAAATTTTTTTTGCCAAGTACTGTATGTGTTGTCTGTATGTTTGTTTGTTTGTCACAACGATTTTTGGCCACATTTTTCAAGCAATCATTCTGAAATGTTTTCTCCATGTAGGTGACCGGCAAAGGAGAGCAACGCTTACTTTTGGTGAAGATCCGAATCCAGATGCATATCTGAGAATTATTTCAGTGATTCTTCACCATTGATCGATATACAGCACGATATCTCAAAAGGTCATTGATGGATTCACACGAAACTTGGTGGACGGCTTTGGGTGTGCCACTAGGAAGAATTGATTCAATTTTGGTGAATATCCGAATCCAGATCTGGATATGAGAATTATTTAATTTTTAACTGATTCGTCACCCATTTTAATTGAGAGATGGGCCTACAAAACGATATTGCATGATATCTCAAAAAGTTGAGGACGGGTTCAGATGAAACTCGGTGGACATGTTGGGAGTGCCACTAGGAAGAATTGATTCAATTTTGGTGAAGATCCGAATCCAGATCTGGATATGAGAATTATTTAATTTTTTAACTGATGCGTCACCCATTTTAATTGAGAGACAGGGCTACAAAACGATATTGCATGATATCTCAAAAAGTTGAGGACGGGTTCAGATGAAACTTGGTGGACAGGTTGGGTGTGTGAAAAGGACAAATTGATTCGATTTTATGAAGATCTGAATCCGGATCCCGATTCGAGAATTTTTCAGGTGATTCTTCACCGATTGAGAGATGGGCCAAAAACTATGTATCGCATGTTATCTCTAAAAGTTGTGGACGACTTGTGACAAAACGAGGTGGAAGAGTTGGTTAATATGTCACAAAAGAACAAGCCGATTTGATTTTGGTTAAGGTTCAGAATCAGATCCGACCTATCATCAGTGTAATACAAAATTTAAACTGTTCACCTTGCGGAGTACGTGCTCGACGAGTGCGCCGCTCCGCTTCGCAAGTGTCACTTGATGAGTGATTTTATTTTATTTTCATTTTCTGTTTGTTTGTTTGTCCGAGCGTTGTCTTAGCCATCCTTTGATCGAGGAAGCTGAAATTTGGGGACAAAGGTGAAGAGGTGCTTTGGCAAAAACGTTATTTTATTATTATTTTTTTTGATTAATAAATTAATTTATTAGTTTTTTAATTTTTTGAAAACTTTATTTTTTGATTAATCAGTTAATTGGTTAATTATTCATTTTTCGATTATTACTTAATTCTCGATGTTAGATTCGGATGAAACGGTGGTGTTTAGGTATGCTATTCGGCAATTGACTGAAAAAATTAATTATATTTTACCATTATTTATTTATTTATTTTTTAATTCTGCAATTAATCAATTCATGTGTTCCGCTTCTTCCACTTCCGACCCCATGTGCTCCAAGGCGGCATCGCCGGGTGCCGAAGCTGCCCAGTGAAGTCACGCGTTGGAGGATTGTTATTTATTTATTTATTTGGCATGGCGGCGGTGTACTTTGAATGCGCCGCTACTTGTTCGAACATTATTTCAAGCTGAAACACTTTAGTTTCTCTCCTTCAAAATAAATGGATGTACCGCTGCATCACGAATTCAGACATCCAATGCTTTTCATTCACACCACAATACAGATCGAGATGAAGATTATTTTCTGTTCAAATGTAATGCAAAAAGCAGTTCAACGCCCCCCTCACTGCCTCCACCCTTCAATATCTAAAAAGGGCCTTCGTCCAGCCAAATGACTTTAAAACTGAACCCAAGATTTTACTAAGCTGGGTTGGGATGGTCCTCACCACCTCTCTTCACTGGTCCTCTCATTAACTACGAGTTAAGTTTCTTCACATTGTGGTAAGTATAGATTGGAAACGCCGGAGCAGGTGCCATTTCGAACTTGGAAACATATCCGTGTCACTGTATGTCGGACATGTTGCACACGTTCATATCCTCGTGTGCAGGACGTTGCACACATATGTCCGGATCCCGGTGTAAGACATCACATGTGTGTCCGTGACACCGTTTGGTAGGACATCACACAGTGTTGATGTTGCTGTGTCACAAACTTATCCGTATCCCTTTTTGGGACATGTCATGTGTCTGTGTGTGTCAGGCATATTACACATGTCTGTGTCCATTTGTGTAGGAATGTCATGTCCATGTCACAGTGTGTAGGACATGTCCTCGATATATCCTACACACTGACACATCACACACGTCTGTGGCCCCTTGCGTAGGACATGTTTACAATGTCCGTGTCACTACGTGTCGGGCATATTACATACGTGTGTCTCTTTGTATAGCATGCCCGTACACATAACCATATCATTGTATGTGGTACATGTCATACATGTGTCCATGTCACTGTGCAGAACATTTCACAGACACGTGTGTCCAATGCGTAGGAATGCCTGTGGCCCCATGCGTAAGACGGGTCATATACAATATACATATCCATGTTGCCATGTGTAGGACATCACACATGTCTGCGTCACTCCGTGTACAACTTCTTTTACCCTTGCACGTTCCCCACCCAAACCAGGGTACTGAGTATGCACGCTGTGTGTGTGGCGAGAGCACGCGGCGGGAGGCTGCAGCTCGGGGTTTGCGCAAAGAGTTTTCGGAGCTACGGCGTTGTCTGCAGCATGGGGTGAGAGTGGACCTAACTCTGTTGATTAACACAAAACAAACCGTGCATGTGTGCCAATAACAACACTCACACTCCATTAATATTAAACACACACACAACCACACACAAACAGTAGCAGACGGGACCCACAGTTTAATGACCATTGAGGGAGGACAACACACAGGACGAATCGCCCTGCCTGTGCAACACAGGATGAGAGTTTATAGCTGGGTTAGGATTCAAACCACAGGCTAGACACCTCAGAAAGGGAGTGTGCGCATCCTGAGGATATCGTGCAAAGGCTCATGGGGTGCTTGTGCATGTATAACATGTAGGAGAAAGACATTAATGTACATCGCTGTACTTGTACATCAATCGACAACAGACAAGCACACATGATATGTGGGATTTCAACCTGGGTTCCTTGCATCATGGGCCATCAGTTCAGGTGGGAACACGAACAGGTACTCCCCAACTACAAGAAAATAATGCACAATCATGAAGCAAATGCAATTTCAATGACTTTCCCAGTATATTTCCGTGGAGGCAGTCACATCTCGTCGGTGACTGGCTGAAACGTGTGTGATGTCACCATTTAGGCAAGGCATTTGGTAATGTGTAAGAACGACCCCTGTTTGTTTTTGTTTTTTTGTAAAAGCTTTCTCTCATGAGGTCTGTTGACTTCTTTGCTTTTTCCCTCCAACCCATTGCAGGGATTGAGACCGGTTAATTGAGAGGAGGCTTTCCACCTGGATCGGTTTCCATATTGAGGGCGTTTAACACCAGGCTTTCCATTTGTGGGGGATATTTTATTTAGGTACCATTTACTCAATATCTATTAACATTTTGTTTGAATCTGATGAAAGGATTACTGCACAATTTAAAATATCATTTTTCTCTTTCGTTCACGTTTTTGTATCTTCTCTTTTTCATTCCCTGAATGAGGTGATGAACGAAACGAAACGGATTCAGGGATTGGATAAAACAATTTTTGTTGAAGTTCCGGTTTGTTTCACTGGACCAAAGTTCATTGTATTCACTATCCGATTAAAGTGATCGGTGAGAAAAGGTGTTCCGCTCACTTCGTGGTGAACGAGTGTGGTCGACGATGGCTACCGCAACACGTACCCGTTTCGTACGGTGAAGTGCCAGGCTCTGTCGTTCTGGTTCATCGGCTCGGCCTTGACGGTCTGAGTACGCATCTCGATCACCCTGACGAAGGCACCTTGGGCCAAAACATTGGATTCCGAGCATTTGCCTTTTCACCAAAACCTCGTCGGTCGTGTTTGTGCAAATTTTTTCCCGGACGAGGTTGTCGCAACATGCGCAGACATGTAGAACCTAATTCCGATTTGAAGAGTTCCATCGTTGTGCCTCCATATTGTTGAGCGCTTCATCGATATTTGACTGTATTAACCCAGGCTGCTCCAGCCTTGCCGTTCGGCATTTCAATTGAATCTACTGTGTCGTTTCAACATCCGTTAAAATCCGAATGGAAATCTGAAAACGATGGCGTCTGAGTTAGACGCCTCGGAAGTTGCAGTACAACGGCAAGTTGGGGAAAAACGAAACAATAAAGAACTCATTGCTGTGTTTATAAGCACTCAATTACACATCGTCTTCAGGCTTCAATTTGACTCGATAAATACGTGCTTCAGAATGTATTCACACACCTTGACTTTTGTCACATTTTGTGATTCTACAGCTGAATTTAAATGGATTAAATTTTAAAAAAAAAATTGTCACCGATCTACACAAAATTACCAATACAGTAAGTCGTCGACTTACGAAGCGATCGGTTTACGACCGAGGCAGTCGTAAGTCGATTTGGTCGTAAGTCGACCAACCTTTATTTTTACCTTTATTTTATAGTGTATAGGCCGATGCAAAAATTACTGTTGTTTTTTATACTGTTTAACAATATAATCAGACTTTCAACAAACTTATGAGTTCCTCCTCATCTGTATCGCGTGTCTTCTCCAGTCACTCGAACATTATGAATTTGGAATCTTTTCTTGAATCTTTTGAATCAGCCAGTATCTTGCTACAAATTTCTTGACTGTAGTTTTCTCCGGCGCGCTCTTTCAAAGTCTGAAATAGACTTCTAGCCTTCGTCTGCACAGTAAAAGGCTTAAAGGTGTCCGTCCGTTTTGGATCTGATCTTCCATCCAAACATGCAGCAATTTCTCTCTTCTATTTTCGTGGATGGGCCCGGTCCGTTGCGTCGTTATAACCGTCGATCGCATGGGTGCAGAACCTTTCACAGTTCACGAATCCTTTCTTTACTTTAAATCGTCGACACAGTAGAGTGTGATAAAACTTAGATCACGTGCGATCGCATTCACTTTCTTTCCTCCTTCGTACTGTTTGATCACCTGCATTTTTTCGTGGCGAGATCAATGGCCTTCTTTCCTCTTGGCAGGTTGAGGAGTAGAACAAATATTTCCTCTTGGTAGACATCTTGGGGGTTTGAAGTAAAATTTTTAAGACAAACGATACGGATAAATGCGCATATACTATAAAATACCGAGACCATGCTAACACGCTAGCACTGCCGGGCGCTGGGGCGGAAACTGTCATACGCCAGCTGGGCAAACACTCGCGCTGCCAGATCGCGGAGCAGTCGTGGCCAGAATATACAGTACATATCGCGGGTGTGGTCGTAAAGTCTCAGTCAGTCGTAAGTTGCATAGGTCGTAAGTCGACGACTTACTGTAATGGCAAAGTGAAAACATGTTTTTAGAAATTTTTACAAATTAATAAAAAATGAAAATTGAGAAATGTCTTGTGTTCAATAAGTATTCAACCACCCCATGAGTCATTACTTTGTAGAAGTGCCTTTGGTAGTAATTACAGCTTTGAGTCTTCTTGGGTACATCTGTAAAAGCTTTTCACGTCCAGATTTTGGGAGTTTCTCTCCATTCTTCCTTGCAGATTTGCTCAAAACTCTGTCGAGTTGGATGGGGAGTGTCGGTGAACAGCAATCTTCAAGTCTTTCCATCGATTCCCAATGGGATTAAAGTTGGGGCTTTGGCTGGGCCAAGCTGTTAGGGTTAAATTTTTTTTCAATCTCCATTTTATTTCATAACGACCACAGAATATATCTTCTGCTCACGTTCCCGAGTCTTTTGCGTCCTTTATTATTTTGATAATTTCATATATTTAAAATATTGGTAATTTTGCTAATGTGTATATGGAGGTATGGCCCGCCTGAACTATATTAAAAATGTGCAAAACAAATACTAGCTTCCCCAAAGAAGGTGTGCTGGCCACCATGTGCCTTTTTTTCCTTGTCCTTTTTCCCATTCTCCTTCGGAGGGTGGCTTCTTCATCGTCCCCTCCCGTCTTGGGTTTTCTTCTTACTGGGGCCGTCTGGGGGGGCCCATGCTCTCATCCCAACCCCTCTATCCTCACTTTCTTCCCTACCCTTTTCTCTCTCCATCGCCCTCCACTCTTTTTCCTTCCTCAATCACTCAAATTTGTGAAGTTGTTGCAAAAAAAGAAATTGTTGTCTTCTCTGGGCAGGTTTTTTTATCTCCCTTCTCTTCTCTCTTTCTTCATTCCTCTTCTCTTCCTCCAATCTTTAATCAAGGGAACTCTGGTTAGGTTGTTGGTTTTTGTTTCTGTCAGAAATGGGGGGTGGGTAAAAAAAAAAATGGGTTCTTGGGGTCACAAAAACACCTCCCTGACCCAAAAGTCCTTCCTTTGTTTTTGGGCGCTTTTTCTTTTGGCCCCGGGTTGCCTCAGTTTTTGGTCGGAATGGCCAGCTCTAGGATAAGAGGTTCTGGGTAGTTCATAATATTAAATTCTCTCTTCTTTCCTTCCTTTTTGTAGCATGAGGAGTCCACTGTGCTTCTTGGTGTTGGGACATTTTTTTTTTCCCATCAAACACTTCTAGAAATTGTTTTTAAATATTAATACGCTTCTCCACAGATTTAAATCCTATGCATTTTTTCCAAATTTTTTCATCTCGGAGTTCTCCCACTAACGGGAAGGCAGTTTCCTGTGGAACTGTAAATGGGAGAGGTAATTTCTCCTTCTGTCGGATGTGCACCACCCCTCCGCAACTGTGGGGACCTTGTCAAATAGGAAGGTTTCTTTCCTTAAATCATGTCCAAATCAAGAATTAATTCACAGGTTGGCCTCCAATAAGTTTGTGAGACATGCTTAACACGATGATGAAGGAAATTGATGTTACCTGAGCTCATTTTGGAGGGTGTCATAGGCAAAGAGGGTTTAAAAAAATTTTATTCTGACGCATAGTCCCCATTTAAAGACAACACGGGAGCTGTTTTCAAATTTTAAAAAAAAAAATTTAATATTTGTTAAAAATCGAAAAAACCAACGATTGTTTTTCAATTTTCATCAATTTATATGGGTTATTTTTTTTTATTGTAGATTGGTCGAACCAAAAAATTTTTTTTTTTTTTTTTTTTTTTTTTTTTTTTTTTTTTTTAAAATTTAATTTTAAATAAAAAAAAAAAAAAAAATTTTAAAAAAAAATTTTAAAAAAAATTTTTCTAATTTTAAAAATCGAAATAAAAAAAAAAAGAAAATTATAATTATAAAAAATCCCTAAAAAAAAAAATAATAATAAAAATTAAAAATTAAAATATCAAATAAATTTTAAAAAAAAAAAAAATAAAATTTTCAAAAAAAAAAAAAAAAAAAAGAAATAAAAAAAAAAATTCCATGTTTTTAAAAAAAAAATAAAATAAAAGTTAAAAAAAAAAAAAAAAATAAAAAAAAAAAAAACAAAAAAAAAAATAAAAAAAAAAAAAAAAAAAAAAAAAAAAAAAAAAAATAAAAAAAAAAAAAAAAAAAAACAAACAAAAAAAAAAAAAAAAAAAAAAAAAAAATAAAAAAAAAAAAAAAAAAAAAAAAAATAAAAAAAAAAAAAAAAAAAAAAAAAAAAATAAAAAAAAAAAAAAAAAAAAAAAAAAAAAAAAAAAAAAAAAAAAAAAAATTTTAAAAAAAAAATAAAAATTAAAAAAAAAAAAAAATAAAAAAAAAAAAATTAAAATTTTAAAAAAAATAAAAAAAATTTTTTTGGGTTGTTGAAAGGGAGGGGGGGAATGGGCTTGTAACAAAAAAACAAAATGTTTTGACAAAAGTTCGAGGGCGGGTGTGAAGTAAACTTTTTCCTGAAGGCACTGTAATTAATCATGGAATGAAGGAGTCATATTCAACCTTGATGCAGATTTGGCAGACATTGGACAACTAGACCCAGGAAGAGGGCAGACACGAGACATCAGGCAAAGTGACCCAATTTATTTTTTTTAATTTATTTTCCAAAACAACCTTGCAGGCAACCCCCTCGCCACGTGGAAACAAAACAACAAAAAAAAAAATCAACCATCACCAAAAAAACACCACACAAAAAACAAAAAAAAACAATCCGCCTTTCAAATCTCTCTTAAAAACCCCCACACCAAACATGCGTCCAACCCTTGTTTTTTTGGATGCAGTTCAACATTTCACTCGTTCCACAATGAAATTGTTTTCAAAACTTTCCACAGATTCAAAAAAAAAACAAACGAGGGACGAATTGGATTGGGGGTATCAAACCGCGTCAAGGTGAAAAGAAAAAGAGGGACCACCCCCCCTCGGGGGTTTTCAAACTCCATCCAAAGCGGATTCAGACTAACATTTCAAAAATCGGGGGGCAACGCGCCCTTATGTCAGGTTGCACAGCTCGTGAATGATGACGATGACAATAAAATAATAATAATAATAATAATAGGAATTAAAAATAATAATGGTAGTAATGAAGTCCATAATCAGTGGTGATTAAAATAGATGGTGAGGGGCCATCATGTGGTTTCCATAACCACTTAGGGGAAGCCGCCACAAAGTTGCCCATACCACCCGTAATGCTCCAATTTACCAATTGTCCTGGATTTGTCAGATCAAATACAAAAACGGCCAGCCTTCCTAACAAACTGCCGCACGAAAAGAGGAAACTTTTGGGAGAGATGGCCAGTGTGCAATTGCGTGAAGTGTTTTCCTCTTTTGTAAGCCCGGGCCTTGTGGGTTTACCTTGGCGAATTCATCCAAAGTGTTATTTTTTGGATACAGATTGATGCTTTGAAGAAGCGAAAGAACAGAAGGTGAAGGTTGAACAGACCTGAAGATCGGATATGGGGGAGAAGGTGGTGAACGCACATGAAAACGCCCATGGAAAGTGCCAGAAAGATAGGGAGGGCCTTTGAAGTCCGACAGGAGGTGGAAACAGCCGGGATGGGGGGGCGGCCGCAGTTGAACGGAACCGGAGGGAAGAATACAGGATATGGACTAAACACGGTGAAGAATGCCACCCGTGAGCCGAAGGGAAAATATTGTTTGTAACATACAGGATGGTTCCTGTGTAATCTGTTTTAAAAAGTTTTAAAATTAAGAACAAACACATCTCTTTCCCCCCTTGAAAAATTCCGATTCGCTTAAATGTAATAAAAGAGAAAGGAAAAAAAAACACACAAAAAACCTCTAATATATTCCCCTTCCAAGCTGTCGTCTAATTTGTGGTGAGGTTCTCTGATGGAATTTGCCCTCCTTGAGGTCCTTTTCGTTTCAAATTCTTTTCTATGACCACCTTTTTTTCTTTTTTTTTTTTCGTTATCTTTTTTTTTTTTCTTTTTCTTTTTTTCCTTTCTAGGTTTTTTTTTTTTCTTTTTTTCTTTTTTTCTTTTTTTTTTTTTTTTTCTTTTTTTTTTCTTTTTTTTTCGCATTGTTCCCCACCTTCCCCCCTTTTTTTGGGGGTTGTTTTTTGGTGCCACAAGCTGCAAATGCTAAGATAAATGCCCTCTTCGTCGCCCGGCCAATTTGCAGGTTTAGCACACTACATTACCAACTGCAATCCCGAAACTTTCATCATCACTTTGCGACATGCAAAATCGAAAAAAAGACTGATTTTGGTGGTTTTTTCTCAGTGACGGTTCTTTTCTGAGGACCCCTTGCCCATCCCCTTTTCCGAAACTGGAAAGCTTAAGTGAAGGCTTTCCCCTTCTTTTTTCAATTAAAATGATTTTTCTTCTCCTTCAATTCCAACTCCTTCAATACTCTCTAAACTTCCCCGTTATGTCATTGGACCTTTTCATCAAGTTTGATTTTAATATTATAAATCCAAAGGAAGTTATTTAATTAATTTTTTACGTGGCTTTGAGATGTCGGCTTTGAACGATTCGAAACAAACTTTGCAAACAGGGTTTGCAAACAAGTGAATCGTGTGGTGATTTGTACTTGGCATGTGCCAATGAACCAAATGGCCCCAAGTGTGATTTTGTTGGTTGAACCCAGCTGCTTACTAGGCCGGTAAAACATTGAATAGAAAAAATGTTTTTTTGTAGTGAAATGTACCGTCCATAAGAGAAACAGGGAATTGAAGATAGAAAATATTAAATAATAACAGGGATATATTATGAGGAGAGGAAGAAAAAAAGTCCCGTGTGAGTTGAAAATGGAAAGGCCTGGGGGGGAAGCTCGAATATTTTTCTGGAGGAGGCAAACGTGTTGCGAGGTATTGACCTTTTCCTCTGAAAAAACTCTGGAGTTACTTTGACTTAAGTGCAAGACGGACAGGGTGGGAAAGAGGAAAGCAAAGCCTCAAAGATTGTGTTGATTTTTTTATTTTTTTATATTTTTGCTGTGCTGATACCCATTCCCTAGAGTTGTTAATCTCATCCTCAGTAAAAATTTTATTTGACAACCTATCTCCTGTACATTTAGTGGGTTAACTCTGGTTGCAAAAGGAGAGGAAAAGGCTTCTGCAGGAAAAGGCTGCAACAAACATTCTTTCTCCTGGCTGAAGAGGAACTTCGCGAGAATCAGTGGCTTTATAAAGGAGAAAAGAATTATTGTACAAAAAACATGATTTTTTCCCAACCACAGTGGCGGGGGGCATGCTCGTGAAGAGTCTTTGGAGCAACACAGCCAAGAAATTCTCTTTCATGTATATAGAACTTAATAAAACCTATGACTCTAATTAAACAAACAAACAAAAAAACTATATTTCTATGGTGCACAGGGACTCGAGTAGTTTGGATTTATAACGAAACAAACCATCACACCTTAGTCGGTCCAGGTCCTTCCAATAGTACAAATTTCCAGGCTCATATTTCTTCTCGTCTGGAAGAAAGGAAAGGGGGATGGCGCATGTTTTTTTAACTTCTCTTACTTTTTACCTTGTTCATTTTTTTTTATTCTTCTTTTCTTTTGAGGAGATTAATTGTAAAATGACCGGGTTGAGGCAAGGGATACTGTCTGGATAACGAGTGCTGTTTAAAAAACGAAACATTAAAAAAAAAAACTTTGTATGGCTTTTGCCCTGAGTTTGTTGGGAATGAATGGACTTGCAAACGTGTGAAAGAAGGACAGAGGAGGGGGATTGGAAAGTTGATTTTGAAATATAAGTATGGACTGGGAAGCCTTTTCCCAGTAAGGGGGTAAACAAGCACGCAGATGAATGCAATGAAGAGGCACGGATGAAATGAAAACTTACAGTTGTTAAGAATGAGATGTCTCCCTTGCTAACACGACCTAGGAGCTGAGAGAAAGCATTTTGCATGAAAATGCACCTAAGTTTTTATAAAATTTTTGGGGGTTAATTTCTGTCAACATCAAATATAGGCTGTCACCATCCCAATGAAATTTAAAACGATGTGAAAGTGAGTTTTCTTTCTGGTATCTTTTGGGATGAATCCTCTTGTGATTGAGGTTATCAGAGGAGAATGGATCCCCGACTTTTGACAAGGCATCGAGGAAAAAAGGCGCCCATCGAATAAGGGGAGGATTTGAAGCTTTAAACAAAAAAAAAAAATAAAAAGCAAAACAGAACTTTAATATAAGAAATGGCAATGAACCTGGATTCATAAAAAAACCAAATGTGACCTAAGCAGCGTGGTATATTTGTTTCGTTATAAAAAGTTTCTGAGTGTTGGAATTTTTTTTTCCTTTGGGAGACAATCCTCAGGAAGACCTGGAAGTCCTTCCAAAAAAACACAGGATTGTGTAACATCCAATCATAATTTGGCATTTTTTTTCCTCCTTTCTTTTTCTTTCCCCAACCACCAAGTGCAGTGGGACCCCCTCAAAAACACATATCATACAAAAAATAAGACAACACGGGGAGGATCTGGAAAATACTAACAAGAGCTACAAAAGTGCACGGGCATGCCTGCCTGGGAAAGTGGTTGGGGTGATGGGCCATATGGCCCCCATGATGCTATCATTTCACACATCCCAACAGCTTGTTGGTTTGGGCTCCTGCTTCCAGCCCCCCTCGCCCATGAATAGACCACGTCGTAAAATGTGGAGGAATGTTATCCCCCCCGAAGGGATTTAATTTAGCGATTTTTTTTTTTTTTCTAAAAAAAAACACACTGTCGGGCTCGTATGAAGAGCTCATCGTAGAATGAGGGGATACCGGAAAACGAGTGGTATGATGAGGCAACCATCAAAAGGTAAAGATGGGGGGGGCTTTTTTTTTCTTCCACCCCACCCACAAACGTCTCACATACGCCAGAGAGTGAGAACTCGGTAGAAAAAAAAAAAGCAGCAGAATAAAACAGCTGACCCAGCTATTAAAAATATTAAAAATATAACAATCAAGTGTCTTTTTTGGGAATTTCAAAACCCCCCACAACAAACGCCATCCCACTACTCTACCACCAGTGAGCTAGCAGGGAGCTGTTCAATTGTCCGTTGTTTGGTTTTTCAAAAAATGTTTTTGCCAGCCGCGAGGGGGGCCTTGGTACGTGGCAAACCAGATGTATGCTGACTTATTTGGGGGGGCACATGGGCTAATTAACACCATACTATAAAAAGGCCAGGTTGTGTGTTGTGTGCGTGCGTGTGGTGTGTGTGGTGTGTGCGTTGTGTTGTTGTGTGTGGTGTGTGTGTGTGCGCACCAAAAGCCGACGCGGAGAGGCACCAAGGGCGATCACCCTGGCGCTCAAAAATTTGGAAATCGTTAGCCTGGTCTCCCTGAAACAATATCCAAGGATTTTAATAATATATTTTTGTGTAAAACAAAGGTCCACTTCTCACCACCCCTTAACACAACAAAACTAATGATATGGACAGCAATATGGTTCATGATAGGGAGCGGAGCATAATAATTTTGGAATTATTTCACACCTTCCACAACATCAAAAACCACCAACACATCACCTCAGACCGCACACCACAAACAAACTCACCAAAACCCACGACACGTACCTCAACTCGTTTAAATCTTTAAAAAATAAATACGACAAATTATTCACAACATTTAAATAATTAGAATTTTTTAATTCCCCATATGTCACCGATGACCAAATTCATTCCCGATTTTCTTTCGAACTTGAATGAAATTGTCTGTGCAGTTCGAAATCCATGTGCTAATTCTGACAGATCTTTCTTTACATCCGGAACCACTTCAATTTGCCGAACAACACACGGATGGGAAAAAGGGACCACGGGCAAACCCATTCTTCAGGTGGCTCAGTCGCAATAGATTTAACGCCATGGGACGGAAAAGAGTCACGGGGTCAGGGGGTCAGGGAGTGGAAAGACCAACTGCGGGAGGTTGGTAAAATGAAGAATTTTTTTTTTTGTTTTTTTTTTTTTTTGTAACTTTTTGTAGGAAAACAAACAAACCATCAGGTAGAAAAACCATAACAAACTGGTAACACGCCATTTTAAAAAACGGGGAAGTCACGGTTTTGGAGAAACAGGCTACAAAGAGCTGGGAGAGAGAAATACGGGGAGGAGGTGGAGGGAGGAGAAGAAGGCAAAAAAACAGGGATACAGAATCTGGCACAGTTTGAAAGATCTGGATTCGGATGGGGTTCGAGGAAGGGCATTGGTGTCGGTTCCCCTTTTCCCGTCTGCTGGGAGCGCCAATTCCTGAATGGGCAAAACAGAGAGATTTTCACAAATGTGGAGGGGTGGGGAATGGATTGTTTGCGACCGAATAAAGCCCCAAGAAAATTAGATAAAGAAACTCTTGTTTTTATAAAATTGGAGTTCGATAGTTTTGAGGAATGGAGAATGGGAGGAAGGGGGGGGGGACCCGAGGAAGCTGCTGGCTCGTCAAAAAAGGCAAGTTTTGCCTTGTGTTGCATTCACAACAGCAACCTCTAAAACCTTAAAATCAACTGGCAGGAGTGCAAAGTCATCTTCTCTGTAAACCTTTATTACCTTTTAAAAAATTGGCTGGCCGAGTTTTTAAAGGGGGCAAACGTTCAAAAATTCCCCAGACATTCTGCCCTCCGGGGACTTCTTGCATGGAAAGAAACGAGAGGTAAATCATAAGGAACTCATAAAAACAGCTTTGGGAACAACACGGACTCCGTTTAAGAAAACTCTTGAATGGAATTTATAGGGCGGAAAGATATTTTTAGTTTACACCGCAAGTTTTTTTAAAAAAAAGTGGAGATAGTATTTTTTAAAGTGGACATATATGGATTTATATTTGTTTTCTTCTTACCGTTGATCAGGAATTCACGCTGCGCAAAAAATAAATTATAAATCGTCCTCAAATAGGTCTGCCCCATTCATTTAAAGTCTTTATTAAAACATTCACTCACTAATATATTTACCTTCAATAGCATGAAGCATAATTATAGGACCTTTGTAAAAGCATTAATATTGTCATAGGTAATTGTTTTCTTTTTTTCTAATAACAACCGCAGTTTTATTCGATTTAAATTTACTAAGAATCGTCCCATGTGGCCATGTTCAAAAAAAAAAAAAAGAAGAAACCGACCGAATGGAAATCCAACTCTTTTTCCGAGAAACATCATGTCCAATCTCGCGTGTTGCCGCTCGGAATGAATATATTTCGAAATATCTATTTTCTCACATCCGCGGAGGTGTAACGGGCCAACGACCCGGTTCTGCCAGGTTTTTGGATCACCTGGACCGTCCTCCTCCGAACGGCAGGGCCCACGGGGCCTTAACCGCTATGGGCCCGATACGTGTTTTAGGACAGTTTCGTGAAGCTCAAACGATTATTAGTGTTTTTTATAACAAAATGGGATTTAAAAAAATTTAAACATACTTCGAGGAGATAAATAAATATTATACACTCAAATTATTTATCGAGTTTAAAATACAACAATTTTTAGTCAAAGGAAACATCGAACTTAGTGGAAGAGGAATAGGCTGGAAAATCAGTGCATTCTGCGCTAGAAGTCTCCAAGATGATTTCGCAACTACAAACACGTAAAAGCGCGGAAGAGAGATGGAGATAGAGGGAAGAAAAGAGAGAGGAGGGAG
>CM068967.1:9138318-9152428 GCA_035128595.1 Eptatretus atami | reverse complement strand
TGTCGTATGTGAGCCGATTGCCAGAAAGTTCGCCAGAATGTTCGAGAAGGTTCGGTGCCGATGGAGCCATTGCTTTACCGCCGTGCTCGAGTTCGGATCGGCGTCGGATCTCTCCGGTTTGAGGAACTTGTCCGTGGTGTCGGATTTTGAGTGGATTTAAATTGTTGTGGAACAGAAACAAGCCGATTTCACTATGG
The DNA here is from genome assembly GCA_035128595.1 of Eptatretus atami. Classification (NCBI taxonomy): domain Eukaryota; kingdom Metazoa; phylum Chordata; class Myxini; order Myxiniformes; family Myxinidae; genus Eptatretus; species Eptatretus atami. The sequence goes on along the minus strand of CM068967.1, from coordinate 9,152,231 downwards.
AGGCTTTAATTCACTCGATCAAGGTGATTATCTGAAAGGATAAACAAAACACAAGTATAAACATTAACAATCGTAATAAGGCAGTAAATCGTAAAGGCGATACATTAACTTTAACCAATAACGAGATCAACTATAACGTCTCACCGAATCACATTACGAAGACGCGGGAAACGCACACGAATCTCCTCACAGCTTCACACTCGATACGTCACGCGGGAAACGCACAATCTCCTCACAGCTTCACAATCGATACGTCACGCGGGAACGCACGAATCTCCCTCACAGCTTCACACCGATACGTCACGCGTGACGTCGCGTGACTCGTGACCTCACAGCTTCCAAAAAAAAAAAAAAATAAAATAAAACAAGAACACAACACTTAAAAGATTCATCACATTCCTTTTGCGGCTTTTATCAAAGAAAAACAATTTGGTCGAATCGGGCCGTTCCTTTTTTTTGACGTCGGATGAACATAAACGTGTGAGGATTTTTTTTTTTTTAAACCATCAACGGAATGGCGGCTGAGGTAACGTGGAGGCGCGTGCGCGACAAGCTCGCTGAAAGGCCACGGCGACTCGCGTCGTGCGCGCCACAGGTAGGGACTCTTCTTCACGACTTATTTGCCTCCGGAATAAAATAACCTGAGAGAGATTCCAATGACGGTCATTTGTGCGCGTTTAAAAAAAAAAAAACTCGACGTGTAATATCTGCGCGCGAGGGTTGTCACGTGACGAGCGAGTCCAATCGCCTTCCTTGGGTTTTTACGTGTGCAGTTCTAAGTTACCTGATATGATGAAAATGTGACGTACATGACTCCACCCCGCTCGCATATTGTGAAGAAACGGCCCCTCTGAGCGCCAGACGGGTTCGCTTGACGAGTTGTTCGCCTCGTTTATAATAACGTCATCGCTGCTCAGACACAACAGAGCTGAAGCTGAAGCCATCATAAAAAAAAGGTAAAACCGAACATCTGAGCATGATTATACACCGCTCCTTCCCGATTTTCCATATCGACGCGATGCATGACGTCATCGCCAGGCGCTGAAGGGAGTCCTCGGTTTTTACTCGGTTTTCTTATTTGGTGAAAAAAAAAATTTTTTTTGCCAAGTACTGTATGTTGTCTGTATGTTTGTTTGTTTGTCACACGATTTTTGGCCACATTTTTCAAGCAATCATTCTGAAATGTTTTCTCCATGTAGGTGACCGGCAAAGGAGAGCAACGCTTACTTTTGGTGAAGATCCGAATCCAGATGCATATCTGAGAATTATTTCAGTGATTCTTCACCATTGATCGATATACAGCACGATATCTCAAAAGGTCATTGATGGATTCACACGAAACTTGGTGGACGGCTTGGGTGTGCCACTAGGAAGAATTGATTCAATTTTGGTGAAGATCCGAATCCAGATCTGGATATGAGAATTATTTAATTTTTTAACTGATTCGTCACCCATTTTAATTGAGAGATGGGCCTACAAAACGATATTGCATGATATCTCAAAAAGTTGAGGACGGGTTCAGATGAAACTCGGTGGACATGTTGGGAGTGCCACTAGGAAGAATTGATTCAATTTTGGTGAAGATCCGAATCCAGATCTGGATATGAGAATTATTTAATTTTTTAACTGATGCGTCACCCATTTTAATTGAGAGACAGGGCTACAAAACGATATTGCATGATATCTCAAAAAGTTGAGGACGGGTTCAGATGAAACTTGGTGGACAGGTTGGGTGTGTGAAAAGGACCAATTGATTCGATTTTGATGAAGATCTGAATCCGGATCCCGATTCGAGAATTTTTCAGGTGATTCTTCACCGATTGAGAGATGGGGCCAAAAACTATGTATCGCATGTTATCTCTAAAAGTTGTGGACGACTTGTGACAAAACGAGGTGGAAGAGTTGGTTAATATGTCACAAGAACAAGCCGATTTGATTTTGGTTAAGGTTCAGAATCAGATCCGACCTATCATCAGTGTAATACAAAATTTAAACTGTTCAACCTTGCGGAGGTACGTGCTCGACCGAGTGCCGCTCCGCTTCGCCAAGTGTCACTTGATGAGTGATTTTATTTTATTTTCATTTTCTTGTTTGTTTGTTTGTCCGAGCGTTGTCTTAGCCATCCTTTGATCGAGGAAGCTGAAATTTGGGGACAAAGGTGAAGAGGTGCTTTGGCAAAAACGTTATTTATTATTATTTTTTTGATTAATAAATTAATTTATTAGTTATTTAATTTTTTGAAAAACTTTATTTTTTGATTAATCAGTTAATTGGTTAATTATTCATTTTTCGATTAATTACTTAATTCTCGATGTTAGATTCGGATGAAACGGTGGTGGTTTAGGTATGCTATTCGGCAATTGACTGAAAAATTAATTATATTTTACCATTATTTATTTATTTATTTTAATTCTGCAATTAATCAATTCATGTGTTCCGCTTCTTCCCACTTCCGACCCCATGTGCTCCAAGGCGGCATCGCCGGGTGCCGAAGCTGCCCCAGTGAAGTCACGCGTTGGAGGATTGTTATTTATTTATTTATTTGGCATGGCGGCGGTGTACTTTGAATGCGCCGCTACTTGTTCGAACATTATTTCAAGCTGAAACACTTTAGTTTCTCTCCTTCAAAATAAATGGATGTACCGCTGCCATCACGAAATTCAGACATCCAATGCTTTTCATTCACACCACCAATACCAGATCGAGATGAAGATTATTTTCTGTTCAAATGTAATGCAAAAAGCAGTTCAACGCCCCCCCTCACTGCCCTCCACCCTTCAATATCTAAAAAGGGCCTTCGTCCAGCCAAATGACTTTAAAACTGAACCCAAGATTTTACTAAGCTGGGTTGGGATGGTCCTCACCACCTCTCTTCACTGGTCCCTCTCATTAACTACGAGTTAAGTTTCTTCACCATTGTGGTAAGTATAGATTGGAAACGCCGGAGCAGGTGCCATTTCGAACTTGGAAACATATCCGTGTCACTGTATGTCGGACATGTTGCACACGTTCATATCCTCGTGTGCAGGACGTTGCACACATATGTCCGGATCCCGGTGTAAGACATCACATGTGTGTCCGTGACACCGTTTGTAGGACATCACACGTGTTGATGTTGCTGTGTCACAAACTTATCCGTATCCCCTTTTTGGGACATGTCATGTGTCTGTGTGTGTCAGGCATATTACACATGTCTGTGTCCATTTGTGTAGGAAATGTCATGTCCATGTCACAGTGTGTAGGACATGTCCTCGATATATCCTACACACTGACACATCACACACGTCTGTGGCCCCTTGCGTAGGACATGTTATACATGTCCGTGTCACTACGTGTCGGGCATATTACATACGTGTGTCTCTTTGTATAGCATGCCGTACACATAACCATATCATTGTATGTGGTACATGTCATACATGTGTCCATGTCACTGTGCAGAACATTTCACAGACACGTGTGTCCCAATGCGTAGGACATGCCTGTGGCCCCATGCGTAAGACGGGTCATATACAATATACATATCCATGTTGCCATGTGTAGGACATCACACATGTCTGCGTCACTCCGTGTACAACTTCTTACCCTTGCACGTTCCCCCACCCCAAACCCAGGGTACTGAGTATGCACGCTGTGTGTGGCGAGAGCACGCGGCGGGGAGGCTGCAGCTCGGGGTTTGCGCGAAAGAGTTTTCGGAGCTACGGCGTTGTCTGCAGCATGGGGTGAGAGTGGACCTAACTCTGTTGATTACACAAAACAAACCGTGCATGTGTGCCAATAACAACACTCACACTCCATTAATATTAACACACACACACACCACCAAACAGTAGCAGACGGGACCCACAGTTTAATGACCATTTGAGGGAGGACAAACACACAGGACGAATCGCCCTGCCTGTGCAACACCAGGATGAGAGTTTATAGCTGGGTTAGGATTCAAACCCAGGCTAGACACCTCAGAAGGGAGTGTGCGCATCCTGAGGATATCGTGCAAAGGCTCATGGGGGTGCTTGTGCATGTATAACATGTAGGAGAAAGACATTAATGTACATCGCTGTACTTGTACATCAATCGACAACAGACAAGCACACATGATATGTGGGATTTCAACCTGGGTTCCTTGCATCATGGGCCATCAGTTCAGGTGGGAACACCGAACAGGTACTCCCCAACTACAAGAAAATAATGCACAATCATGAAGCAAATGCAAATTCAATGACTTTCCCAGTAATTTCCGTGGAGGCAGTCACATCTCGTCGGTGACTGGCTGAAACGTGTGTGATGTCACCATTTAGGCAAGGCATTTGGTAATGTGTAAGAACGACCCACTGTTTGTTTTTGTTTTTTTGTAAAAGCTTTTCTCATGAGGTCTGTTGACCTTCTTTGCTTTTTCCCTCCAACCCATTGCAGGGATTGAGACCCGGTTAATGAGAGGAGGCTTTCCAGACCTGGATCGGTTCCATATTGAGGGCGTTTAACACCAGGCCTTTCCATTTGTGGGGGATATTTATTTAGGTACCATTTACTCAATATCTATTAACATTTTGTTTGAATCTGATGAAAATGGATTACTGCACAATTTAAAATATCATTTTCTCTTTCGTTCACGTTTTTGTATCTTCTCTTTTCATCCCTGAATGAGGTGATGAACGAAACGAAACGGATTCAGGGATTGGGATAAAACAATTTTGTTGAAGTTCCGGTTTGTTTCACTGGACCCAAAAGTTCATTGTATTCACTATCCGATTAAAGTGATCGGTGAGAAAAGGTGTTCCGCTCACTTCGTGGTGAACGAGTGTGGTCGACGATGGGCTACCGCAACACGTACCCGGTTCGTACGGTGAAGTGCCAGGCCTCTGTCGTTCTGGTTCATCGGCTCGGCCTTGACGGTCTGAGTACGCATCTCGCATCGACCCTGACGAAGGGCACCTTGGGCCAAAACATTGGATTCCGAGCATTTGCCTTTTCACCAAAACCTCGTCGGTCGTGTTTGTGCAAATTTTTTTCCCGACGAGGTTGTCGCAACATGCGCAGACATGTCAGACCTATTCCGATTTGAAGAGTTCCATCGTTGTGCCTCCATATTGTTGAGCGCTTCATCGATATCTTGACTGTATTAACCCAGGCTGCTCCAGCCTTGCCGTTCGGCATTTCCAATTGAATCTACTGTGTCGTTTCAACATCCGTTAAAATCCGAATGGAAATCTGAAAACGATGGCGTTCTGAGTTAGACGCCTCGGAAGTTGCAGTACAACGGCAAGTTGGGGAAAACGAAACAATAAAGAACTCATTGCTGTGTTTATAAGCACTCAATTACACATCGTCATTCCAGGCTTCAATTTGACTCGATAAATACAGTGCCTTCAGAATGTATTCACACACCTTGACTTTTGTCACATTTTGTGATTCTACAGCCTGAATTTAAATGGATTAAATTTTAAAAAAAAATTGTCACCGATCTACACAAAATTACCAATACAGTAAGTCGTCGACTTACGACAGCGATCGGTTACGACCGACCAGTCGTAAGTCGATTTGGTCGTAAGTCGACCAACCTTTATTTTTACCTTTATTTATAGTGTATAGGCCGATGCAAAAATTACTGTATGTTTTTTATACTGTTTAACAATATAATCCAGACTTTCAACAAACTTATGAGTTCCTTCCTCATCTGTACTCGCTGCTTCTCCAGTCACTCGAACATTATGAATTTGGAATCTTTTCTTGAATCTTTTGAATCAGCCAGTACTTGCTACAATTTCTTGACTGTAGTTTTCTCCGGCGCGCTCTTTCAAAGTCTGAAATAGACTTCTAGCCTTCGTCTGCACAGTAAAAAGGCTGATAAAGGTGTCCGTCCGTTTTTGGATCTGATCTTCCATCAAACATGCAGCAATTTCTCCATTTCGTGGATGGGCCCGGTCCGTTGCGTCGTTATAACCGTCGATCGCATGGGTGCAGAACCTTTCACAGCTTCACGAATCCTTTCTTTATCTTTCAAAATCGTCGACACAGTAGAGTGTGATAACTTAAGATCACGTGCGATCGCATTCACTTTCTTTCCTCCTTCGTACTGTTTGATCACCTGCATTTTCGTGGCGAGATCAATGGCCTTTCTTTCCTTCTTGGCAGGTTGAGGAGTAGACAAAGATAATTTCCTCTTGGTAGACATCTTGGGGTTTGAAGTAAAATTTTAAGACAAACGGATACGGATAAACTGCGCTATACCGAGACCATGCTAACACGCTAGCACTGCCGGCGCTGGGGCGGAAACTGTCATACGCCCAGCTGGGCAACACTCGCGCTGCCAGACGCGGAGCAGTCGTGGCCAGACATACAGTACATATCGCGGGTGTGGTCGTAAAGTCAATCAGTCGTAAGTTGCATAGGTCGTAAGTCGACGACTTACTGTAATGGCAAAGTGAAAACATGTTTTTAGAAATTTTTACAAATTAATAAAAAATGAAAATCTGAAATGTCTTGTGTCAATAAGTATTCAACCCCATGAGTCATTACTTTGTAGAAGTGCCTTTGGTAGTAATTACAGCTTTGAGTCTTCTTGGGTACATCTGTAAAAGCTTTTCACGTCCAGATTTTGGGAGTTTCTCCCATTCTTCCTTGCAGATTTGCTCAAACTCTGTCGAGTTGGATGGGGAGTGTCGGTGAACAGCAATCTTCAAGTCTTTCCATCGATTCCCAATGGGATTAAAGTCTGGGCTTTGGCTGGGCCAAGCTGTTAGGGTTAAATTTTCATCTCATCAGACCACAGAATATCTTGCCTCACGTTCCGAGTCTTTCGCGTGCCTTTATGCCAACTCCAGGTGTGCTGCCATGTGCCTTTTTCTCCGGAGTGGCTTCCGTCTGGCCACTCTCAAATTGTGAAGTGCTGCAGAAATTGTTGTCCTTCTGGCAGGTTCTCCAATCTTAGTCAAGGAACTCTGTAGTTCTGTCAGAGTGGTCAAATGGGTTCTTGGTCACCTCCCTGACCAAAGTCCTTCTTGCCCGGTTGCTCAGTTTGGTCGGATGGCCAGCTCTAGGAAGAGTCTGGGTAGTTCCATATTCTTTCCATTTTGTAATGATGGAGCTCACTGTGCTCTTGGGAACTTTCAACACTCTAGAAATTGTTTTATACCCTTCCCCAGATCTATGCATCCTCACAATTCTATCTCGGAGTTCTACGGACAGTTCCTTGGACTTCATGGGAGAGTTTCTGCTCGGATGTGCACCGTCAACTGTGGGACCTTGTATAGAAAGGTTTCTTTCTAAATCATGTCCAATCAATTGAATTAGTCACAGGTGGACTCCAATCAAGTTGTTGAGACATCTTAACGATGATCGAAGGAAATTGGATGTACCTGAGCTCATTTTGGAGTGTCATAGCAAAGGGGTTAAAAATTTATTGACGCAAGCCATTTCAGCTTTTCATTTTAAATTAATTTGTTAAAAATTCGAAAAACATGTTTTCATTTCATCATTATGGGGTATTTTATGTAGATTGGTGACAATTTTTTTAAATTTAATCCATTTTAAATTGAGGCTGTAACACAACAAAATGTGACAAAAGTCGAGGGGGTGTGAGTACTTCCTGAAGGCACTGTATTATCATGAATGAGAGTCATATCAACCTGATGCAGATGCAGACATGGACACTAGACACAGGAAGGCAGACACGAGACACAGGAAGTGACCACCTTTATTTCCACAACCTGCAGCAACCCCTCGCCACGTGGAAACCAAAACATCACCATCACAATCCGTCACATCTCTTTACACCAAACATGTCAAACCCTTTTGGATGCAAGTTCAACTCGTCCACAATGGAATTGTTTCGAACTTTCACAGATCAAAAACCAACAGGATTGGATTGGGTATCAACCTCAAGGTGAAAGAAAAGGACTCGGGTTCAAATCCCATCAAAGCGGATTCAGACTACATTTCAATCGAGGCAACTCAGGTGCACAGCTCGTCGATGATGACGATGACAATAATAATAATAATAATAATAATAGGAATAACTAATAATGGTAGTAATGAGTCATCAGTGATAAATAGATGGTGAGGGGCCAATCATGTGGTTCCATAACCACTTTAGCCACAAGTTCCATACACGTCAATGCTCCAATTGTCCTGGATTTGTCAGATACAATACAACGGCCCCTTCTCCAAACTGACCACGACAAAGAGGACATTTTGGAGAGATGCAAGTGTGCAATTGCGTGATGTTTCTTTGTAAGCCTGCGTTACCTTGCGAGTTCCAAAGTGTTATTTTTTGGATACAGATCGATGCTTATGGAGAAGCGAAAGAACAGAGTGAAGGTTGAACAGACCTGAAGATGGAATGGGGGAGAGGTGGTGAACGCACAACGCCATGAAGAGTCCAGAAGATCAGGGAGGCCTTTGAAGTCCGACAGGAGGTGGCACCGATGGGCCGCGTTGAAGGACCGGAGGGAAGAACAGGAATGGACTAACACGGTGAAGAAATGCCACCGGTGAGCGAAGGAGAAAATGGATGTTTGTAACATACAGGATGGTTCCTGTGTATGTTTGAAACAGTTTAATAAGAACATCTCTTTCCTTTGAAATTCTATTCTTAAATGTAATAAGAGAAAGGAAAAAAACCACAAAACCTCTAATATCCCTCAAGCTGTCCCTCTAATTGTGGTGAGGTCTGATGGATTGCCCTCCTTGAGGTCCCTTCGTTTCATTCTATGACCACCTTTTCTGCATTGTTCCCCTTTGTGCACCTGCAAATGCTAAGATAATGCAGCTCTCGTCGGCCAATTTGCAGTTTACCGCACCTACATTACCACTGCAATCGAAACTTCATCATCACTTGGCACATGCAAATCGACAAAACCGACTGATTGGTGGATTTATTTTCTCAGTGACGGTTCTTCTGATGGACTGCTTTCGACCTGGAAGCTTCAAGTGAAGGCTTTCCTTTTCAATTAATGATTTTCTTTCCAATCACCAACTCTTCAAAACTCTCGTTATGATCATTGGACTTTTCAGTTTGATTTATATCCAAAGGAAGTTATTATTACGTGGCTTTGATGTCGAGGCTTTGAACGAATTCGAACAACTTTGCAAACAGGTTTGCACAAGCTGAATCGTGTGGGATCTTGTACTTGGCATGGCCAATCGACAATGGCCAAGTGTGATGTGTTGGTGAACCAGCTGCTTACTAGGCCGGTAAACATTGAATAGAAAATGTTTTTTTGTATGAAATGTACCGTCCAATAAGAGAAACAGAATTGAAGAAGAAATATTATATACAGGGATATATTATGAGGACGAGGAAGAAAAGTCCGTGTGGAAGTTGAAAATGGAAAGCCTGGGGGGAAGCTCGAATATCCTGGAGAAGGCAACGTGTTGCGAGGATGACTTTCTGAACCTGTTACTTGACTTAGTGCACACAGGGTGGAGAGAAAGCAAAGCCCTCAAAGATTGTGTTGATGCTGTGCTGATACCCATCCCTAAGAGTTGTAATCTCAGTAAATATGACACCTCTCCTGTACATAGTGGGTTAACTGGTTGGAAGGATCCTGCAGGAAAGGCTGCAACATCTGGCTGAAGAAGAACTCGCAGAATCTCAGTGGCTTTATAAAGGGAAGAAGATGTACAAACATGATTTTCACAGTGCGGCAGCTCGTGGAAGAGTCTTGGGAGCACAAAGCCAAGAAATTCTTCATGTATATAGACCTTAATAAAACCTATGACTCTATACCTCATACTTCTATGTGCACAGGACTCGAGTAGCTTGGTATACCGAAACAAACCATCACACTCGTCCAGTCCTTCCAATAGTACATTCAGGCTCATATCCGTCTGGATGGCACTCTTCTTGAGGAGATTAATGTAAATGACGGGTTGAGGCAAGGATACTGTCTGGCACCAGTGCTGTTTAACTTGTATGCTTGCCTAGTTGTGGAATGATGGACTGCACGTGTGAAAGAGACAGGAGGCATTGGGAGTTGATTTGAAATATAAGTATGATGGGAAGCTATTCAGAAGGTACACAGCATGATGCCAATGAGGCACGGATGAATGAATACCAGTTTTCAGATGATGATGTTCTCCTTGCTACAACCAGACCTAGAGCTGAGAGAAAGCATTGCATGAATGCCACCTAGTTAATAAATCTTTTGGTTAATCTGTCAACATCAACATATAGCTGTCAACATCCACCATGAAATTTAACATGTGAGTGAGTTTCTGTATCTTGGATCTGTGATTGAGTTATCAGGAAGAATGGATCCCGACATTGACAAGCAATCGCACAGGCATCGAAAGGATTTGAAGCTTTACGCAAAACAGACTTTATGGCCAAGAACTGGATCATAAAAACCAAAGTGAACCAAGCAGAGTGTATCATTGTTTCGTTATAGATCTGAGTGTTGGATTTCCTTTGGGAGACATCTCAGGAGACTGGAGTCCTTCCAACACAGATGTGTACACCCATCATATTTGGCATTTCCAACCAAGTGCAGTGGACCCAACACATATCACAAGAAGTAAGACAACACTGGGGAGATCTGGATACTACAAGAGCTACAAAAGTGAGGGCATGCTGCCTGGAGTGGTTTGGTTGGGCATATGGCCCATATGCCTAATCACAGCTTGTTAGGTTGGCTGCTCCAGCCTCGCCCATGAAGTAGACCGTGTAAAATGTGGAGGAATGTTATCCGAAGGGATATAGAGATTTTTTTTTTCTAAACACTGTCGAGGCTCGTATGAGAGCTAATGTAGAATGAGTGGGATACCGGAAAACGAGTGGTATGATGAGGCAACCACATCAAAGGTAAGATGGCTTTCCACGTACTGCACAGCCAGAGAGTGAGAACTCGGTAGACAGCAGCATACAGCTGACCAGCTATTAAATCAAGTGTCTTTTGGAATGTCAAAAACCCACCAGTGAGCAGCAGGGAGCTGTTCAATGTCCAGTTTGTCAAAAATGTTTTGCCAGCCGAGGGGGCCTTGTAGTGCACAGATGTTGTCTGACTTATTTGGGGGCACATGGGCTAATTAACCATACTATAGCCAGGTGTGTGTGTGTGCGTGCGTGTGTGTGTGTGTGTGTGTGTGTGTGTGTGTGTGTGTGTGTGTGTGCGCACGCGCGCGCACGCCCGCGCTCAAATTGGAATCGTTAGCTGGTCTCCCTGAAACAATAATCAAAGGATTTAATTTGTGTAAAACAAAGTCCACTTCTCCCACCCTTAACACCAACATAATGATACTGACAGCAAATATGGTTCAATGATAGGGAGCGGGAGCCATATTATCTGGAATTTCACTCGTTTTAAATCTTTACGACAAAATATATCACAACATTTAAATAATATTATTATTATCATCGTCATCGACTGACAAGATTCATTCCCGATTCGACTTGAATGAAATCTGCAGTTCGAATCCATGTCGTAATTTGACAGATCTTACATCCAGAACCACTCATTGCCAACAACCACGGAAATGAGGAAGGACACGGCACCATTCAGTCGCAATAATACGGCACATGGGAGGAAAGAGTCACGGGGTCAGGGGGTCAGGGAGTGAACAACTGCGGGAGTGGTAAAATGACAGATATTTTTTTTTGTAACTTTTGTAGGAAACACCATCAGGTAGAAAACATACAAACTGGTAACACGCCATTTAAAGGGGAAGTCACGGTTGGAGACACCAGCGCTACAGAGCTGGGAGAGAAATACGGGGAGGAGGTGGAGGAGGAGAAAGAAGCAAAACCAGGGATACAAGAATCTGGCACAGTTGAAAGACTGATCGGATGGGGTGAGGAAGGGCATTGGGGTGGTCCCGTCTGCTGGAGCCATTCTGAATGGGCAAAACAGAGAGATTCACAAATGATGGGAGGGGTGGGGGAATGGATTTGTTTGGACCAATAAGCCAAGAATTAGAAAATCTGTTATATTGAGAGTTCGATAGTTGAGGAATGGAGAACGGGAGGAGGGGGGGGACCCGAGAAGCTGCTGCTCGTAAAAGGCAGTTTTGCTTGTGTTGCATCACAACAGCACCTCTCACTTAACAACCTGGCAGGAGTGCCAAGTCATCTCATGTAAACCTTTATACCTTTAATTGGCTGCGAGTTTTAGGCCAAACGGTTCAAATTCACACATTCTGCCCTCCGGGGACTATCTTCATGGAAAGAACGAGAGTAATCATAAGGAACGAATTCAAAAAACAGCTTTGAACAAAACGGACTCCGTTTAAGAACTCTATGAATGGATTATAATTAGGCGGAAAGATATTTTACCCAAGTTTTTAAAAAGTGAGATAGTATTTCAAGTGACATATATGGATTATATTTGTCTACGTTGATCAGGAATCACGCTGAGCAAAAAATAAATTATAAATTCTCTCAATAGTCTGCCCCATTCATTTAAGTCTTTATAAAACATCACATCACTAATATATTACCTTCAATAGCAGAAGCATAAATTATAGGACACTTTGTAAAAGCATTATATTCATAGGTAATTGTTTTCTTTTTTTCAATAACACCGCAGTTTTATCGATTTAATTACTAAGACTCCATGTGGCATGTCAAGACGACCGATGGAATCCACTCTTCGAGACATCAGTCATCTCACGCGTGTTGGCGCTCGGAGAATATCGAAATATTCTCATCGCGGAGGTGTAACGGGCAACGACCCGGTTCCTGCCAGGTTTGGATCCACCTGGACCGTCCTCTCCTGACGGCAGGGCCACGGGGCCTACGCTATGGGCCCGATACGTGTTTAGACAGTTCCGTGAAGCCAAAACGATTATAGTGTTTTTTTAAAAAAATGGATTTAAAAATTAATACCTCGAGGGATAATAAATATTTATACACTCAATTATTTATCGAATTATAAACAACAATTCTTAGTCAAAGGAAACATCGAACTAGTGAAGAGGAATAGGCTGGAATCAGTGCATTCTGCGCTAGAGTCTCCAAGCATGATCTTAGCACTACAAACACTACGCAGGAGAGAGATGGAGGATAGAGGGAGAAAAGAAGAGGGAGAAAAATAAGTAAGAGAAGCAGGAGGAAGAGAAGAGTAAGAATAAGAAGGAGAAGAAAAATAATGAGGAAATTGAAAAAGAAGAGAGAAAGAAACAGGCAGAAAAGAATAATGGAGAGTGGGAAAGATGAGATCGAAACCCAAGAAAAAGAAACAAAGAGATTGGCAACAGGTGCAAAAAAAATGCGTGAGGGCACACTCCTCACGGGAAGTACATTCTCTCTTCCTCTTCACAGAAAGTATTCCTTCTTCTCTTCTTGTGTCCCACGCCCACCCTCTGCATTCAAGATGGCCGTATCCGCATCAGTAGCATCTTCTGCTCCTTTCGCTTCATTGGTTAAGTACGTTCCTGGGGTTTGGGAGCAGGGCAACAAACGCAGTGGTGACCTCATGCTCGAACTTTAACCCGTTTTCTGAATAACGAGCGTCGTCCCACTTTCACCAGACCGAGTTCAGATGTCTAACTCGCTTCCTCGGCACAGATTCCAACCAACACTTACCTTTCTGCCTCCCAAAGTAGTGGGTTAACAGGATGAGGAGACAGAGAGTGATGAAGATAACCACGGCGATAACGCCTCCCACCACGGCCTGGTCCGACCCCAATCGCTGTCCCATCTCCATCTCATCTGTAACACGCCACGCACCATCCAATGAAGTGCATCCGAACTTCTCAACCTTTTACTCATTAACCCCAAACCTACGCTTTTGTGCAACATCTTCCCGACTCCATTAGAATTCACGTCGCTTTGTTATCCGATGCGAAGACAATTGGGAACAGATAAAAATCATCCTGCAACGTGACCCGAAACCTTCATGCTGTCTCACAACCATGATGAGAGGGGAGTATAAACTGCGGCAGTTCCACCACGAACAAAGAACACAACAGAAGTGGCTCTT
>CM068967.1:9125554-9138308 GCA_035128595.1 Eptatretus atami | reverse complement strand
TCCTGTGCTTGCATAAGGGAGATGTTAGTGTAATCTCAATACATTGATTGTAACCACCATCCCCTATCCCCCAACCAACCCTATCCCTGTGACGGATACGAGGATGGCCTTAAACAGTTTGCCAAACATTTAATTATTGAGAGAAATTATCCACATATGAATTCTGTCTGTACAGGTGAGTGTGCACCTTGCACGGTTTGTGAACACCACGATTAGATGGTAATGTGTGGTATTCTACCAGCGCAGCACAAATGTGGTAATGCAGTGTGTCACATTGGTGCAGCAGCAGAGACGAGGTGAACAACCATTAATATAATCAATGAGTCGTTTACGTTTAATTCGTTATCTCATTACGGCCTAACCAGGGGGAAAAATGGCCATTTGTTTGACGGATTTTCCACCCACACCAAACCCGTCGATAATCATGGGTATTACAGTCGATGCTTTTAGCCACGTGCATGGTTGAAAAGTTAAACAATGTCCCAGGAACATTGAAATGCAGCTCACGGGCGCCGTGCCATGCACGGGAAATACATCACCGTGTCTATTGCTGTGTCCGAGTCATCCGTGCGATGAATATTATTACTCCGTAACTTTGCGATTGTCACTCGACAAAGACTGGCCGTGCTACAGTATTCGGCTGGAGAGCTTCTCGGCCTGCATGAAACACATGTGTGGCTATTGCAGGACGACGTTTGAGCCTGAGTGATTTTCGCCATTGGTGAGTCCACCGGATGGCATGTGCGCATCAAAGGCCGACGTCTTTCCTTTTCACGTACGGCTGCACCCGTGTTTCTGTGAATGGCTGTCGTTCACAAAAAATACATTCCGTTGTTGCACGTCCACAGAAGCCTTCATCAGATCCATTACAATCGTCCTCAGTTCCCCCTCTTCCACCCTCCTGCCTTGATTGCTGTTTAGTTGTCCAAGAGTGAAAGAGTTAATATCTTCCTCCATTGTGGTATGGATGGTTCATGATCTACGCCGTGAGGCCGGGACACATTCCCACTGCTCCTGTGAGATCCACCGGATCAGGGCTCATGAGCTATTGTCCGAAGAGAATGCTGAGGGGTTATGCTTCCTTGGCAACCTACAGAATGCCAAAATAATCTGTTGGTGCTTTCAAACAGCTAAAGTGATCAACGCTTCTGCGAGTCAAAAGAACAGGGGTTCACACAGCTTCGACAAAGATATAAATTCCATGCTAGGTTTATGTTTTGAATAACACACACGCACACACACGTCCTCTTTTTCTCAAAGCAACGGATTGTTGCACAAATCGTATTCAAGGGCTTACAAATCATTCAAGTTCCACCACATGTGGTCTCACGTCTTTGGATCTTGAGTTGAGGTTTTGAAGGTGTCCCTCAAATGGTCTCCGTCAGAAGTAGAAGCGATGCGAGAACATACGCATTTTTGAAAATCATTGATG
Source organism: Eptatretus atami (assembly GCA_035128595.1). NCBI lineage: Eukaryota > Metazoa > Chordata > Myxini > Myxiniformes > Myxinidae > Eptatretus > Eptatretus atami. The sequence goes on along the minus strand of CM068967.1, from coordinate 9,136,876 downwards.
GCTGTTTCATACATTGCTTGGAGTATATTTCGGGTACTTCTGCTGAATGTGTAATGTGCGAGGCCTATTTTCGTCCACTTTTCTCTCACATAGCCCCATACAAGGTAATCTGGGATAGTTAGATCAGGAAACCTTGAGGGCCATGAAATGTCGCCAAACCGAGAGAATTTGTGACCAATAAAGTGCAGCCACAGAATATTCATCAACATGATGGCTGTGTGGGATTTTTGGCTCCATCCTGCTGAATCCAGATGTTCTTCAAAGGAAGAGCTGCAATACAAGAAGCAGCAACGTGTTGAGCAAGTAGACATATTCGGCAATGATGGAGCATGTGCGACCCCTTTCATTTTAGAAACTGGGATGACCCAATCTATGAGCACACTTTTGTAAACAGTACACCACATGCAAGGCTTTTGACCACAAAGGGGTTTTGAGGGATTTTTTTTTTAAGCTAATTAGCAAAACCACCGAGTGCAAATTTTGCATCACCTATTTGGGGTCGCTCGACCATCTATAAGCTAATTATCTCGAATAAGGTTGAAAAATGTGAAAATCTTACTTTTGCTTCCCTGCACCTGCCAAAAGTGTCTACAGGACAAAATGAACCTTACGTAGATACAACCCAAGGTGTTCAATAAGTATCCTTAGAGCTTAGACATTCCATGTTCATGAGAAGTGAGGAAGAGAGTCGGTGTACAGATATACAAGGGCTCCTCGTCACTGCTGTGCACACATTCTCAATTGCCGATGGTGTCCGTCCGGGCAGTGCGTGGCCTACTGCATCGTCTGGTGCCTTGTACCCCATAACTTAGCTCTGAAATTAGTTTGCGGAACGATGAATACACCGTAGCTTGCAAAAGTATTCACCCCCCTCCAAAGTTTTTACCTTTTTATGTTACCTGAGCTTATTTAATGATGCTGTCCAATCAAACTTAAGATATGGAGTCCTCATAAACCATTCCAAAGTGATAAAGCTAACAAATGCAGATAAAATGTGAATAAGTTTGATTAACAGAGAAAAGCAGATGATTCTCAGTTGCATAAGTATTCAAACCCCTTGCCTAATTAACCCTAAATCACTTCAGGAGCAAACTGGAAGGGCATTCGGTAGAGTGCATACCTCCGCCAAGCTGATTAGTTTACGTTTTGTATCCCACTGATAGGCCTGATCTGGATTCAGACCTGAACTAAAATTTAATCGGCTTGTTCTTGTCACCTAACCAACTCATCCACCAAATTTCGTCTGAGTCCGTCCATCATTTTTTGAGATATCGTGCTATACTGTATATCGTTTTAGCCCTATCATTCAATGATGAAGAATCACCTAAAAAAATTCTCGGATCCGGATCCAGATTCAGATCTCCAAAATCGAATCAATTCTTCCTTGTTACACACCCAACGCGTCCTTGTTACTCGCAAATGGAGTTTGCGAAAAAGCATCTTAATGATACTGCAGGCATGTGGAGAAGAAGAGTTTTATGGTCAGACGAGACCAAAATAGAACATTTTGGTCTAAATTCAAAGCGTTATGTATGGTGCAAGCCTAACACTGCACATCACCCAGGCAACACCATCCCTACTGTCGAGAATGGTGGTGGCAGCATCATTTCATGGGATTGTTTTTCATCAGGGACTGGAAAGCTTGTCAGGATAGAAGGGACAATGGACGATGCAAAGTACAGGTGAATCCTTGATGAAACCCTGCTTGAGTCGGCCATGATTCGAGAACCGGGTAGGAGATTCACATTTCAGCAGAACAATGATCTGAAGCACAAAGCTGAAGGTACACTGGAGTGGCTGAATAAGAAGGAAATAAATGTTCTTGAGTGGTCCAGTCAATGTCCTGACTTGAACCCAATTGAACATTTTTGGCGAGACTTGAAGATTTCAGCCCATCGATGATCCCCATCAAACTTGGCAGAACTCGAGCAATTTTCACGTGAAGAATGGGCAAAGATTTCGCTGTGCAAAGCTGGTAGAGACCTACCCCTACCCAAAAATACTCATAGCAGTCATTGCTGTTAAAGGTGCTAACACCAGGTACTGCTGATCTAAGGGGCTGAATAATTTTGCAACCAGTGAATTTTGATTTGTACATGTTTTTTGCAGGTATTCCTGACATGTAACCTCATATCTATAACAGTGTTTAGTTTGATCTCTTCAGTTATGAATAAAAATGTTAATTTGGAAAAATTGTTTCTACATAATTCGTAATTTATCCAAATGTGGCATTATTGGTTGGGGGTGAACACTTTTGCAGGCCACTGTAGCATTTGCACACAGAGCTTCGTTGGTATGGATTTACGTTTGAAACAAGGTTGCCAGGTGTTTTTCAGGCTGTCGGCCAAATTGATGATTAAAATCAGCCAAATCGCTTTGAAAAAGGCCAAAATTCGAAAAGTTCTCAAATTTATGGGGCCATGTTCTTATTATTCAAATACCCGGCCATGTGCTTATTTTGCCGACCAAGTCCAAATTTGGAATTGCAGACCACGATTGTGACACATGGCTCATCAACCATGTGTAAGCTTGCTGGGATAGCACCAGCGCTCATGGACATTACACATGCAGGTGGGAAATGGGGGCTTGGGACTCATGGCTCTGATTGGCTATGGCCACCAAGAGATCAGCTGCAGTCGCAAACCGGCCAGAAATGGCCAAAAGCAATTTGGCTTTAACTCGGCAGGACATTGAAAAAGGTCAAGTTTTATTTGAAAAAAAAAAGACAAAAAATGATTCGGCCGGCACCTTTTTTTCCTTATCGGCCAAACAGCAGCAAAAAAAAGGCCAAAAATCGGCAAATTTGAGCGGTAAAAGGCCAAACTGGCAACTATGGTTTGAATCCTCTCTGAGCCAGGTTGCAAACAACAGGAGTCCACAAAAGCTGACCTTTGCTAGTCCAATGACCCGTGTCTTCACAATCTTAAACCCTAATCTGAAAGTAAATTAATACAACATCAATTGCATGCATTGAACTCACGGTGTTAAAACATTTGCGTATAATGTTCGTGTGCAACACCATGTATAACAAAAAGTTAGTCTGACATTCGCAGCGAGTTGTGGAAAATTGAGTACACAGCAATAAAGCACCAACATTTTGATTGCCAAAAAACCAAGAGGAATCAGAAGGCAATCTGGATAGGGCTAAACAAACAGGCCAAAGCTCTTAATACAGAGGAAAAATGTCTGGATATGGTGCTGAGCTAATTTACATCAAGGCTTAAATCAGTGAGCATTGTGTGAATGAATAAACACCAACAATTCCTGAACTTATGTCAGTAATATGTTGCACTTAAAGTGTTTCTAAATTATATGCAACAACAGCCTACACAGGGACCAAACACACACAAAAAGTTTGGGAGGGCAGGCTGTGCAGGTGCACCCACTTTGTACCAGTTTGCAACAGCGAGTTTCTGTCACGATTTGGTGAGGGACTGAATTGTTTAATTTTCACCAGATCTGTTACAAACATTGTCGTCAGTCTGCTGAATCGGCCTAGTATCCAGGACCTTATCGTAGATAATGTGATTAGGTGGTATACATTTCGTGAAATTGGCCCGAGACCCTGGGACCTGCCATTGCAAAAGGTTTCGGAGTACAAATTAGGGGCAATGAGGAGTTGGATTTTTCTGTCTCATGATTTGTGTAGAATCCTGTCGAGTGTGTGTGGTAAGCTCTAAAAGACCAATGGGCAGCCAAGACCCTTGGAAACTCAGAACGGAATTGCACCAGTTGCCCTGATCGGGCCCCACTGATGGACTCACACCTGCTCATGGGGTCCATGATGAGGTTCCGGGGCCCCAGGCCGATTTCGTGGAATGGATTTCACCTGCTCCAGGAGTCCAGGAAGAGGTCCCGGGACTCCAGTCAGGCTCTGTGTACTACCATGACCACACTACCGAGAGAGTGGTCAGGCCAGAGTGTGTAACCAGCCACTCATTGTGGACACGGCAACCTTGAACCACAGACTCGGTGAATGACAGAGTTCAAGTGAAGTTTGGGAATGGGAATGTCTCTCGTACCAGTTTCTCACCACAAATTCCACATCCACTGCTCCAACCAGCAATACATTGTCCCAGCTGTCCATCCACTCTGCCCGCTCCTCTACTGGTCTTCATTTGCATTTCCGGCATCCTCGCTTCTGCTTCCTATTCTCTGCTCAAATATCCTCGCTGGCACCTTTGATCTGGGCTCAAAGCTTTGAGGATCACAATATTTTTATTACCAAGATGAGGCTCATGGAAGAACCTCGGTTTGAACAGCTCATGGAATTACGATCATAAAATCCCCTTCATCCCTTGCACAATACTTTCCTGATTGCTGTCCTGACCCACCCCATTGTTCTGTATTGCAATCTTACTGTATTACCCAACCACCCCCCCCCCCCTTTTCCCTATGGCTTTCCCCCTCTTTTTTTCCTTCTCTCTCTGTATTACCTGCTTTGACCATTCCCTTTACATCCCAGTCATTTAAAATACAAAATGAAAACCTTTTCATCCTTTTGCCTCTCGAACGATCTTCCCAAGTATTTTGTCTCCAACTCTTGCCTCCGATATTCCAAGTGTGCTGTTCACTGCCACCTCATGGTTTCTCCCATTCCCACTCATGTGTGTGCTTTACGACGTCTACTCAGACCATGTTCCACCTTTGACTCTCAATGTTCTCTTTTGTGCTACGATGCATTCAATATCTTATTGTCGTGCTGTTATCCCATTGCCACATTTTGTGTCTGTGGACCCTTTGCTCCCTGCTATTCTGCTATTCCATACCTGTATAAAAAGAACAATTCAGAAGCCCTCGGAAGATGGTTCACATATTACATCCAATGTTAATTACAAGGTTCCACTCTCAATGGGTTGACCGAGCAAGAAGCCAAACATGTACAGCCATTGCCTTCTGTTACGAGACAAAATGTTTACAATGAAACAGCACAATACTTCTGCCAAGCAAAGACATCGATATCAAATCCAAGGTTGGAACACACTGTGTAGACTGCTCGATGCTGCACCTCCCGAGCTCACAACACGTGGCTAAGGAACGGTGATCTTCAAGAACGTTGGTCACCTGGATGAAAATCAGTGCCAACCATCGAAAGATTCCTTTCCAGTCGATTGTACACAGACTGTCCACAGACGGGCGAATGACAACAATATTAAAGCCACCCTTCAATACAAAATGCTCTGTGCATCAAACTTGCAAGAGCAGGAGTTTCTCATCAATGAGCGTTTTCCCAGGGCAAGATTAATGAGCAAATCAATTTGACGTTGGCACGAGCCAGTCCATCAGACGAAGATAATTTTTCCTTCAACCATGTTCCGACACACGCCGCAAACAGCTTGGGCCGCTTACACTTCCTCAGGTGCAAATTGGAATCCCAGTTGAAGAGTTGCTTGAAGATGGAAATAAACAAGTAAAATGATGAGGCCACATTGCTGCACCGAGCCAAACGGTTCTACGCTTATCACTTCGAATTTCATACATTGACGTGATATGACCAACAGGCAGAACGGCAGAAATGGCTATTTCGCTACTTGATGAGCAACCTGAGCAAGCAATTGCGAGGGAAATGACAAAGAATTCCTCCAGAAGGTGACACGTGCCGCTCAACTGTGCTTGACTAAAACTTGGAGCCACCATTTTGAGGCCATCGCTCGTTACCCTCGCCGAAGGAGAGAGAGTATTGCATCTTTGGTCTGTCTGTCTGTTTGTTTGTCCGCATCGAACTTTCATGTTTTTCTCCGCAACCGCTTGTCGAATTGAGACAAAATTTTGACGATTGGTGCGACTACTCATGTTGAATGTTTTCATGATAATTATGACGTCATAGGTCACGTGGTGTGGCAGACATATTGGAAAAACGGAAAACTTTGGACCTCTGTATCTCTGAAACCACACTTTACAAGTATGGCCACCTGTCCATGAGGAAGAAGGTTCACACATACAGTATGATATCATTGGTCACGTGTTTTGGCAGCCATATTGGATTTACCTTAAAACCTATAAAAAAAATCTTCCTCTCCAGAACGGCTGGACAAATCGAGGGGAAACTTCACACAAGTGTTCCACAAGCCATGGGTGTCCAAGTGTGTTAAGGAATTATTTATAGGTCACATGGTTGGGCAGCCATATTGGGTTGAAGAAAAATATTAAATAAAGTTTCCTTTGGAAACGCTTAACCAATCGGTGTGAAACTTCACATTTATGATGTCGTAGTGATGGGGAATATATTTTTTTAATTTCAACTTGATCGGAAACATGGTCTGACAGCCAGAATTATTTCATTTTTTGATATGGGTTTTTTTTTATATGGCTCACTTTGCTGTGCCTGGATGGGTTTGAGGATAGAGGAGTAGCAGCTGAAATGCGAATCCTATCCAGGTTCCTCCTGATGACTTCGTCTTTACTTTTTGCTTGTTTTGGCTCCTTCTGATTACTCCAATGCAGGACTTTACCTATTTGGTCTTCCATTTTGTTTGAATTTAATATATTTTAATCCCATTCTAAATTGAATTGAATAATGAATAATAATTTTAAAACGTCCTGGGTCAGGGTCAGGTGTCCGATCAAAGAGGGGTATCATCAAAGCAGTTATAAAGTACCCGGTCATCACTGCCAGCAGTTATAAAGTGGCAGTTCTAATTATGTGTCTTATTATGTAACACACCAGTACACAAACGCCACACAACATACACCACACAAAAGCAGTCCTGGTGAGGGTCTGCAATCTCTGATTGCTCTTTTTCTTCTTGAGTTTGCATTTTGCTGGCAGCACACCGAGCGCATCTCCCTTTTATGAATCGCTCGGTGTGTGATTAGAATCCAGCACCAACACTCTGGTGGGATTGCTCAATGATGTGATTCTGAGGTATGGTGTGGGGGCAATCACCTTACTGACCTTGAGGAACGCTTCTTCTTCTTCCCAATGCAGCAATTCCTGCAAACCACTTCATGAGCAAAGCAGACTTCTGCCCACCACAGCGAAATGCTTCCGTCACAGATGAAAGGCCCCAATACTTGATCTGTGTTAGTTATTTCAAAACCTCCAAAAACTGAGCCTGCTAATGTGATTGTCCGTACCTCCACATAAGGATTCAAGCACAAGCAAATGTGGGTTCTGGACACAGTTCAGGTTGTCCGTTCTCCTCCTGGAGGTACTTTTTGTACCGTGCATTCAAATTCTGATTTGTTCATTTGTTGAACAAATTTGCTCTCTCTTTGTTGATCGTAGTTGGTGAGATGTATACGTCCATTGGCGGTCTTGTTTGCTGAGCTGACTGAGATATGCATGAAGTCCAACTGTCCAGTTAAAAACATTCAAACACTTCTCGAGTCTTCAGTTGGGTTGCTTTTCTTGAGGTGAGACCAGAGATTTACTCGGCAGGCTTTTTTTTCTTTTTCTTCATCAGAGGTCTACTGGGCAGCAAGAAGGAATATCGAACCTCAGGTATCGCATACACAGACGTGTGTGTGTGTGTGTGTGTGTGTGTGTGTGTGTGTGTGTGTGTTCTCAAGCAGCAGGAAGTCAGAGTTTAGGAGTTTAGGTAATATATTGGCACACAATGACGTACTCTTTTTTTTTCAAAGTCAGGGACTAAGTCATCTTTTCAACATGTAATACACAGTCAGGCTAAACGTCCATCTTGTTCACTCAGTGTTCAGCTTGAGGACACAAAAGCTGCATACAGTCACAGCCTCTGTCTATTCACCATAAGCTAGCCAACATGCTATAGTTACTACCATCTTGCACCTGGTGCGACGATGAATGAACACTCGTCTGCGGAAAGTACACCTCGGACTGAAAAATAAGAACTTCTTGAAAAAGTCATCCAGACCATTCCTCCAGACAGACATCCGGTGCATGTCCAGGAGTCCAATAACTGCAAGGTACAATCAGTTTTGCAATTCCCACAGAAACAGGAAGCGCATGAATGTAATGGCTCTTACCTTTAACTTATTCGAGTTTGTTCTTCTTCCGCTTACTGTACAGCTTTTGATTAGGGACCAAGGTCTTTATGTTTCCTTCATTTTATTGGAACAATGTCCTCTCAAAATGGTGAGATGACTCCTGCAGGGCTGGCTCTGGGTGTGGTGATGAGATTCTGATGGTGAATAATTTTTGTAGTCCGATTTGACGGACATTTTCAGCGAATTACTTACATAACAACAATCATAAGTGAGGAATGTGTGAACTCAGCAGATTTTACACCCAAGAGTTAAAAGAACAAAACAACTCATTTGCGTCGATAATCGGCCTCAGGGTATCCGTGTGGCTATACGGGCCATGCTTTATCAAGTTCATAATGTGAACCATAAAAGGTCTTTTTCTATGGTATCTAAGGTTCGTGGAGGAGTTTGTACATATACGTAACGTTATACAGTATATCACAAGTAGTACAAGGACAGGAGACATCGGTGCACTATCACATGAATTACAAGCACTATGGAGACAACGGACGAATCAACACAGTGAGATCTGAAGATAGAACCTTGGCATCATGAGCTAAGTGCTCAGATGGGAAGACTAAACAGGCCCAAGGTGACCTCTGCAGGGGTGGGTGTGGTGATGGTGTTTATATTGCCATTACGTGGCTCGTCAGTCGGTCGTTAAATCAAGCAAATTCACGTCCCTCCTGCGGTCACTTATCCCAAAATTGGTCTCCAAGCTCATCAAGCTCCATGTTTTCGGTAATAGAGTCTACTCAGAGAAATCATCGGGAACGCTGGACACCTTATTCACCACCAAACAGTCAAATCTCGATCATGTGGCCACAACCCTTCTGCAAAAACAATAATGGTCACAGAACACGTGATCGTGGGTCCACTACATTTGGTTTCTTACAGCACATACCGATAGAGGACACGATGTTGTGATAAAATATGAGGATATAAGATACCAATGGTTGTATTGGGCAGTTTTAACCACCTTCACCACAAAACAACACCCGTGCCACAGTCCAAAAAAAAAAAAAAACCTGTAGCACTAAATACCACCTTCAGTCCACCTTATGACCTTAACTTATCACTATATTTTTAATTTAAAAAAACACTTAATTTTGCCAAATGATATGATATTTTGGGTTGTTTGGTATTCCCATCTGAGCACAAGTTTTCCATCTTTAAAATATACAAACAACAGCGAAGCAAAACATGCACCTCATTTTGGACTGCCTTTCCTTGAAGAACAAAGCTCCTTTTCTTTTTGTTTCTTTTGATATAATGTTTAAACATTTACATTCCCCCTTCCCCTCCTTCCAGTCTGCACTTCCCTTCCATCTCCACCTCCCCACATATGATGAAGATGTTCTCCGATCCACAGAATAAAACAATTTATGCTGTCTTGCATTCATGATACGCTTGGAATGCAGCTATGAAGTGAAGAAACATCACAAAAGATACAGGGTTATAGGATATAAGTTTGAGGATACGATGTTAGAGGATATGAGGTCAGAGGACAGGACGTTAGAGGATATGAGTTTGGAGGACATGAGGTTAGAGGAGTGGATGGTACAGGATAAGAGGTTAGAGGACACGAGGTTAGAGGACATGAGATTAGAGGATATGAAGTTACAGGATGCAAGGTTATAAGACACGAGGTTAGAGGATATGAGTTTAGAGGACACGAGGTTAGTGGATACGAGGTCATTGGACAGGATGTTAGAGGATACGAGGTTAGAGGATACATGGTTATAAGACACGATGTTAGAGGATACGAGGTCAGAGGACAGGATGTTAGAGGATATGAGGTTAGAGGATACAAGGTTATAAAACACGATGTTAGGGGATAGGATGTTTGAGGATATGAGGTTAGATGATGTGAGGTCAGAGGACAGGATGTTAGAGGATACGAGATCTGAGGACAGGATGTTAGAGGATACGAGGTTAGAGGACAGGATGTTAGAGGACACGAGGTTAGAGGGCATGAGGTTAGAGGATACAAGGCTGTATTAGGGTAAACATACCAAGGGTTACATCTTGCAGTTTTAACCACCTCTACCACAAAACAACACCAGCACCAGTGAATACTACCTTCAGTTCAGTTCACCATTCCTCATTCATCCCCAACATGTTATGCACCACCACATTATGTCGGGAGATACTTCTAGTGTCCAAAGCTTTTGAAGGAGTTTATTTTACCCCCCAAAAAAGGACATCAGGAGATACCAATGTACCTTTACCTGAACAACAAGGACATCAGAAGATACCAATGTACCTTCACCTGAATAACAAGGACCTTATGAGTGACATAAATATTAGTTGTCAATGGACAAGTCACTGGGGTCGATGAGATATGAACCTAAGGTTCCAGTATCATGAGGAAAGTGCTCAAACGGGTCACCCAAGAGGATTTCCCCCCAAAATGAAACACTGCCCACTAATCAAGGTTCAGCACACCCGTGCTTGTTTGTATCTACAATACAGAACGATTAACGAGCTATGTAAAATAATCGTTTTGGCACACTGTTGGTCTTGTTATTAAATGTCATTACAAGTGGTAATACATCATCATTTCGTTTTATTATTCCATGTAAATACAGCAATTCCAAAATCGTGTTGCAATCTTTCTACAATGCTGTTAATGACATGTTAATGAAGTGTGACCTTTCACTGTTACACTCTAGTTTTGCATTGTTAATTAGCTGGATTGTCTCACCAGTGCACCGTTCCCTTTTTTTTTGCGGCATTCATTACTATTTACTATTTCGATGACATTTGTGCCCATCTATTGTAAAAGGCATAAATTTACATAAGTAGTACCTTATTTGTGTAGCTCCCTCTCCAGACTCTATTGTCAAATGACCTTTTTCTGCCATTTCATTTTGTAATAAACAGCCATTGTGTATTGGCTCATTAGTGATAAGAACATTGTAGACCAACCTGTTTTTGATCCCTGACCTGTACTGGGATTGTGGATTGGCCTAATTGTGGCCCATAAAGCATGTTGGGATTGTGGAATAGTCTCTTTTCAACCCGTGGCTTGTGCTCGACTTGGTTGGACTGTTTACGACCCCTGACCTGTTCTGGGATTGTGGATTGGCCCAAAAACTATGTTGGGATTGTGGAAGAGTCACTTTTCAACCCATTGGCCTGTGCTCGACTTGGTTGGACTATTTATGGCCTTTGGCCTGTGCTAGCATTGTGGATTAAACCAATCGTGGTCCATAAACTATGCTGGGATTGCATTATGGCCAGTCTTCATCCCATGGCCTGTGCTCGACTTGGTTGAAGTATTTATGGCCTTAGACTTGTACTGAGATTGTGGATTGTCCCTTGTGCTGGTTGACAGACCACAGTCATTGCTTCAAAGAGACAAGTGACCAAAAG